>JAGIQG010000006.1:70920330-71626082 GCA_024679065.1 Sphyrna mokarran
TGAATCCAATTATTTCCTCTTGTCATTCAATGGCATTACCATCAGCGGATACCCCCACTATCAACATTGGGTTTCCACTGATGAGAAACTTAACTACACCAGTCATATAAGTACTATAACTACAAAAACAGATTAGAGTCTAAGAATTCAGCGTGAGTGATTCTACTGACTCCCTAGACTTTGTCCATCATATTGAAGACATAAGCCAGGATTGTAATGGAAAATTCTCCAGCTGGCTGGATGATTGACAGTCCAGCAAAACTCAAGAAGTTTGATACTATCCAAGAAAGATAGCATACTTGTCTGGCACTTCCCTCCACAAGTGTTGTAGAATGGCAAGAGTGTGTACCATCAACAAGATACACTGCAGCAACTCATTAAGGCTCTTTGACAGCACCTTCCAAACTGGCAATCTCTACCATTTAGAAGGACAAAGGCAATAGATGCATGGGAACATTACCTGCAAGTTCATCTGCATGCCAGACACCATCCTCAATTGGAAATGTACTGTTGTTCCTTCACTACTGCTGCATCAAAACATTGGAACTCTCACCCGAACAGGATTGTGGGTATACCTGCCCCACATAAGCAGTAGCAAATCAAGAAGCAGAATAAATGTTGGCCTAGCCACTGATGTCCACGTCAAATGAATAAATAAATAAGTGAATAAATAAAAAAATTATATCACTTGATACTGTGACTGCAACCCATATTTATCATGGTGTTAAGATTCTATAGGCTCTGGAACAGTTTTTACAGTTTGGTGGTAGCTAATGTAACCCCAAAATAAAAAATGAAGATAGGGAGAAAACAGGGAATTATAGACCAGACAATCTGAAGTTGGTAGTGAGGAAAACTCTAGAATCCACTATTAAAGATTTTATGGCAAGATACTCAGTATACAGTCATAGATTCGGATAGAATCAATATAGATTTATGAAAGGAAAATCATGCTTGACAAATCTACTGAAATTCTTTGGGGATGTAGCTTGTAGACTTGATTTTATTTATTAGTCAAAGTAAGCTTACATTAATGCTTACAGCAATGAAGTTACTGTGAAAATCCCCTAGTTAGCACATTCCAGTGGGTGACAGTCCAGCAACACTCCAAAAACTATTTGGCTGGTTAGGTGCATTTACCATGCTAAATTTTCCCTCAGTGTACCTAAACAAATATACTGAGGGAGAATTTAGCATGGCCAATGCATCTAACCAGCACATGTTTCGGACTGTGGGAGGAAACTGGAGCACCCAGAGGAGACCCACACAGACATAGGGAGCACATGCAACGTCCGTATAGTCACCTGAGTCCAGAATTGAACCCAGCAGTGCTAACTAACCAGTGTGCCACTGTGCTGCAACGTATTGATGGAGAGCCTGTGCATGCGATTTATTTGGACTTTTGGAAGGCTTTTGGCAAAGTCCCATAAAAGAGGTTAACATGTAAAGTTAAAGCACATTGAATTGGGGGTAATGTATAGCAATGGATAGAAAACTATTTGGCAGACAGTAAACAAAGAGTAGGAATGAACGGATCATTTTCTAAGTGGTAGACAGTGACTAGAGGGTAGTGCTGGGATCAGTGCCATCCCCCCCACCATTCATAATATATATTAATGATTTAACTGGGGGAACTAAATGTAATATCTCCAAATTTAGAGATGATAGAAAACTGGGTGGGAGGGTGAGCTGTGTGGAAGATCTAGTGATTTGGACAAGCTGAGTAAGTGGGCAAATGTATGGCAGATTCAGTATAATGTGGATAAATATAAGATTACCCACTTTGGTAACAAAAACAGGAAGCAGATTATTATGTGAATCGCTATAAGTTAAGAGAGGGGAATTTGCAGTTAGACCTGGGTGTCTAGCATGTAGGTGCAACAGTTGAAAAAGAAAGCAAATGGGACAGGAGCAGAGACGTCTTGCTTCAATTATACAAGGCCTTGGTGAGGCCATACCCAGAATATTGTGTGCAGTTTTGGTTTCCTTATCTGAGGACAGATGTTCTTGTTGTGGAGAGAATATAGTGAAGGTTTATCAGACTGATGCTGGGATGGCAGACTGATGTATGAGGAGAGATTGAGTCAGTTACGATTATATTCACTGAAGTTTAGAAGAATGAGGGGGATCTCATAGAAACCTATGAATTTCTAACAGGAATAGATAGTAAAGATGCAGAAATGATGGTGCGGAACTTCAGGACCAGAGGTCGTAGTCTAAATTATAGTTATATTATTTTGGACTGAGATGAGAAATAATCTGTTCACCAAGAGAGTGGTATGCCTGATAGCAAGTTTCACAGAAAGCAACTGAAGCCAAAACATTCTGGTGGGATTCTTCCAAAACAATTTTAAGTGTCAAATTTGCGTTAAAAACTAGAGTAAATTCTGCTGTTTCTGTTTTCTAATGGAATTTTCAAAATGAACCTCTCACACTTTGTGCATCATAGAGAGCCCAAGTGTGAATTATGCTAAAAATCAGTGAGTGGGGCTTATTCCTGCTGGGGAGACCAGCAACATAGTGCTGAGTGGGCTATTACGCATGCGCTGATCTGTCAGAGTGGAAATCGATGCATGCGCAGTAGCCTCGCATTGCTGGCCTCCCAATCGCTGGCCAGCTCAATCCCTGACCAGCACACTGACTGACCATCATTGCCCTTCTGATCCTCCACGGCCCAGTTGCTGGCCTCCTGGATGTGTCCATGCTAGCTACGGGGAGTTATTGTATATTCCACTGGAGTGAACCACTCCTGCTGGTGGGGGGGAGGAGGAGGGGGGGGGAGCAAGGATGGCAGGCCTGAAGATTTCAGTCTTGTGCGCACTAATAATATGTTAATTTTATTGAAAGCAGCATTTCCATAATGCAGCTTTGCGCCAATTTCTGGGGCAGAGCTGATGACACCAAAAATCCCACAGGCAGAAATGCATGGAGGCCATAGTGCCCAGTGAGAAACCCATTACACAGCCTCTGCTTGAGTCTCCAGTGCAGCGGACTAGGAGAATCGCCCCCCTGTATTTTATCAAGAAGAGGTTCAAAGGATATGGGGGGAAGGTAGGATCAAACTGTTGAGTTGGATGATCAGACATAATCATAATGAATGGTCGAGCAGACTTGAAAGGCTGAATGACCTACTCCTGTTTCTATTTTCTATTATAGTTAAGTTTCAAAAAGGAAAAAGAGATTTTCCATCAGTTAATGGATATGTGTTAAATTTAAAATATTCTAAATCCATCAGGCTGGTCAGTTTGCAATCTCAAATCCACTATTACTCATAACAGGAGATAAAGTGGGTCACAACCCAATCATTCAATCTGAACTGAAATCTTTTCACAAAACATTGAATTTATTCCCCAGAATAGACCCATTGTATTCTTGAGGAAAAATGAAAGCAAAATTTGTACAAATAGTGAAATATTGTTTTATTCTTCAATTTATTGTACAATTACTTGTCACTGAAACTAACTATCTCACATCTAACACAAAGAAAGATGCTTCTAGTGTTGGAAGCCAACCTTTTCAGCTCCAAGACTTTACTGTGGGTATTCCTCAGGGTGGCGTCTGCAACCTAACCATCTTCGTTCAGTTGTTTCATTAATGACCTTCTCTTCATCCAACGTCAGGTAGAATCATAGAGGTTTACAGCATGGAAACAGGCCCTTTGGTCTGACTTATCCGTACTGTCCTTTTTTTTTAACCCCTAAGCTAGTCCCAACTGCCTGCATTTGACCCACACCTCTCTATATCCATCTTAACCATGTGACTACCTAAACGCTTTTTAAAAGACAAAATTGTACCAGTCTCTACCAATACCTCTAGCTGCTTTTTCCAGATATTCACCACCCTCTGTGTGAAAAAAATTAGCTCTCTGGACACTTTTATATCTCTCCTGTCTTACCTTAAATCTATGTTCTCCAGTTTTAGACTCCCTTACCTTTGGGAAAAGGTATTGATTATGGAGCTGATTTATGCCGCTCATTATTTTATAGACCTCTATAAGATCACCCCTCAGCTCTTTATGCTCCAGAGAAAAAAGTTCCAGTCTATCCAGCCTCTCCTTATAACTCAAACCATCAAGTCACAGTACATCCTAGTAAATCTTTTCTGTACACTTTCTAATTTAATAATATCCTTTCTACAATAGGGTGACAGAACTGTATACAGTATTCCAAGTGTGGTCTTGCCAATGTCTTGTATAACTTCAACAAGATGTCCTAACTCCTGTATTTAATATTCTAACCAATGAAATCAAGCATGCTGAATACCTTCTTCACCACTCTGTCCACCTGTGATTCCACTTTCAAGGAGCTATGAACCTGTACCCCTAGATCTCTTTGCTCTGTAACTCTCCCCAATATTCTACTATTAACTGAGTAAGGGGCTTAATGGCCTATTGCTGTTCTTTGTTCATACATTGGTATATTCATGAATGTGAGAAAATAAGTAATCCTTAATTGCTGTAAGAACTATTTTGCAGGGCTGTACACATTTCTCAATGATATAATAAAATATGTAAATGTAGATATTTCAATCTCCTTAGTAAACTGTTTACAGATTACACATCTTTCTCTGTCTCCTATCGTTTAACAAAAATCCTTATTGTGGAGCCCAATTAGAGGTGTATAGGGCTAGAATATGGAGGAATTTTCAGAGTTAACTTCTCTGAGGCTAGATTCTGACAATGCAAACTTCTACCTGCAAAATTACATTTGGCTTTTTCCAATCTGGCATTTTTTTCTTTTGCCCTAAGTAGCTTTGCCATAGCTATATATCAGGTATTGGTGTTGGAAATGTGTTTGCAATGATTCTCAGTCAAATCTGTTATTCACTTCAGAGATAATGGTCATAATTTTCCAGCTGTTCATGCCAATGGGATGCTTTGGTCGCACTACAGTGAATGGATATTTGACTGAGTGCCAAATTCTCTGTCCTTGTTTGCAGCATTAGCGGGTTGTGAATGGCCAGAAAATTTTGGTCAACTAGTTAACTGAAACATTTGGGATTCTTAACTTACATGTCAATTTTTCTCAGTTCTATGGCATGTGACCTATCCCTGGTCTCACACATCCCTTCGTGGTTTTGTCTTTGCAAGCTCATGGAAAATATGTCCAACAAATCTTTAATGAATTATATTGGCTCATACTAGAATCAGTTTTCAGCCATTAGTTTTTCCAGTATTGGATATTAAACCAAATGCTGTTACATTCTTGTTTCACTCTCGGAAAAAAACCTAAATCATTTCAATTTCATTGTTGAGGAGTAACTGTCTTATTTTGCTCAGGAATATACATTCTTCTCAACACTCTAAAGCAATATTAATCGTTTTATGCTCTCAACATAGTGCCTGGAAGTATCACTTTCTGACACGCAATATTTCATGTGTCTGTCGGTGCATTTCCATATCTGTAACTCACATTCAGTAAAGACTTCTTTCTTCCTTCCTGCTTTGCTCAACAGAATTCTTAGCTGGAACAATCCTAAGCATTGGTCTTGAGCTGATCTACATTTGCTTTCCCACTTGGCTGGCTTCTAATTATTACCTGACCATTTTCATCTTAACTACATTGCTTTATTCCCCAGAACAGGGTCAGGATTAAACTAAAGCAATACCAGCAGTTTATTATTTTATGCATTAACTTTGTTTCATATAATTTTAATGTATAATGCACCATGCTTTCAGGCCTTCGCTAAGTGGTAAAAGGTTGTGAAAAAAATGTTTACAGAATTCTCCTTTTTAGCATCTTATATTGAATGGTTTTCTCTCTTGAAAGTTACATTGTTGCACATAACCTTTGAATTTTATACTTGGTTTATAATTTCCTCTCATCATGTGGTTTTTCCCTCATCACATATCAGTGAACCGATCTGAATCGCCTTATAATTTTCATTAAAAAAAACAGAAGCTCAAATCTTTAAATGCACTAACCATGCTTCTTTTTTGAAAGTTAGAATTTAATGGAGGCTTAATTGCAATGCTGCTGTCTTTTCTGCTATCTTTTTATGATTGTAACTTGCTAGACGCTGCCCCAGCTGCATTTCAGGATAGGCCTATTTTGTTTTAGCTGTTTTTACATTTAGTCTGATCTCTTTTTTTTTTCCCTTTTTTATTCATATAAACATACCAGTTGTCATTGTAAAATGTTGTGGATTATTTTAATCAGACACCAATATGTAGAGCAATGAACAAGTGAGTTTTAATTAACACAAAGACATTTCAGTTCTAAAGCTTGCAGTTCCATTACTGTCTGATTCTAGCTCTTGCTATGTATAGAAGGGAACTTCTCTTATCTCTGGGATTCATGAAATAGCAATGTATTAGCACAACTATGTAACCTGGAAAACCCCTACTACAACAATAATAGGGACTTGGTGTATGTTGTTTCTTTGCGTAAAAGGGAAGGTCAGGATAAATTGGAATTACATATTTTCATTTTACATTTATTTTACTCAACACAATTAAAATATAAGATTTTCTAAAGACCTTAAATTGTCATTACAATAACTCTGACACATAATGCATCCTCTACATGTTTGAACTTCAGGATAACCTTTTATTTCAAATTCATTTTGTAAATTAAAGTTTCCAGATGCTAAGGATTTTCTCTGCACCTAATGTCGTAGTTTCTACCAGTAATAAATCCAACATGCCACAAGAGAGCAAAAATTTGTTTCTCAGGGATATGACAATCAGCCAAGGGTGAGAAAAAAATGCAATTTAGCTCCCCCATGTACATACAAAACAGAAGGGAAGATAGTATTGCTGTCAGCCTGGAAAAGCTCATTGTAATAGATTATATGTGTAATCTGTATACCAAAATATAAATTATGAACAATCTATAATATTACATCACTCCTATATCCAATATAATGTATATTTGATATAACTGTACATATGAAAGTTATCAAATTATATAACATATATGTTATATAAATGGCCAAAAGTCATTTTTACTAATATGGAATAAGGTTAATAAGGCTGGTAGGAGAGTTTTGGTTTATTTCAATGTTACAATTTTAAAAAACTGTTTCCATAAAGTATTAAATAATTCAAAATACATAAACTGTGTTTCTTGCTGGATTACCAAGTTTTGACATTTGAATTCCCACAAAGTTAGTCTGACATTTGTCTGAGATTAAAATCAGAAAATATTTCCATTGCCTACAAACAGATATAATTGCATCGTATGCCACCAACTCTTCGAATGACCATTGGTTACACTGGTATTATTGAATGGGTGCCAATTCTATTCACCAATTCATTATTTGTGGGAAAATTTGGGTCTTGCCCAGAAAACCAAAGATGTATATTTATAAACTGGTTATGTTTTAAAGTGATTTTGTTTTATGAATTTTTGTGCTCATTCTTGTGGGGCTTGTTGATAGCAGAAAATTAAATACTTTTTACTTCTGATATCAAAGTTAGGATCAAGGACATTACCTTGTCAGATATAAATAGCTCAGATATATATCTTTTTACTCTGTTGAAACTTCAAAAAAAGATATCATATTGTATCAGATTGACCTCACATCTCCCAAACTAGTCAATTTTTCTGTGATATTACTAACTTAGTGCCAATTGAGACTCTCAAACTTATTCTAATAGGACTTTTTTCATTCCACAGAGTCAGATATATTTGGTTTATCAGTAATAGCATGTTGAACAGAGATTTGAAAATTGAAAGAACATTGTAATGACTTATTTTTTTTCATTTCCCACATTGAATCTTTTAATTGCTGCTGGTGGATGGAAAGCCCTCTTAAGGGTTGGGGCCAGAGTGGTGGCTTTCCCTGCTTGCAGTCCCCTCTTTGGTTAAAATGAAATCACTCCTCTCTCCCAAGGCCCCGAGTATAGTCGACATTCAGCCAGTGGCCTTGCCCAGCAAATTGTTGATGGTCAGGTAAATGGCCCTTAACAAGTTTTTGAATAATTAATTTTGCTCCCGTTTCCCCAAGTCTGTCTGTTCCCTCACCTGCTGTCAATAAAGTTCCATCCCCACCCCTTCCCCACTCCATTATGATGCTGCTCAATTTGGGCTAT
Organism: Sphyrna mokarran; assembly: GCA_024679065.1. Lineage (NCBI taxonomy): Eukaryota > Metazoa > Chordata > Chondrichthyes > Carcharhiniformes > Carcharhinidae > Sphyrna > Sphyrna mokarran. The sequence goes on from JAGIQG010000006.1 coordinate 70,928,366, forward strand.
CACAATTTTCCCCATTGCTTCCACTGGGCAAAGGGGATTGTCCCTTATCAACAATGGTTTAATATGGTCCAGCAGAGAGGCATATCAACACACGCCTCAGATATTCTAAGTACATTGACTCAGATGTTCTAAGTATACAGTTTTTAAACATGAAATGGGAGAATCCTTTGAATAAAAGATTCTTAAGTTTGATATTTTCTGTAAAAATATTTTTTAATAATTTGGTTTAAAATTGTAAACGTCAACGATCATTGCAGTGTTCATTGAAACTTAAAGTCTTTCTAACTTGTTTTAATCCATGCTAAAATTTTAAAAGGAGAAAGCAACTACTTTAAATTTATTTTTATCCATTCAAATAAAGAAGTTATATATTGGAATTATAAAATTCCCACAGTACAGAAGCAGACCATTCAGCCACTGACAACAATCCCATCCAGACCATATATCTGTAACTCCATGCATTAACCCGCTAGTCTCCCCGACACTAAAAGGCAATTTTAACATGGCCAATCAACCTAAGCCACACATCTTTGGAGTGTGGGAGGAAACTAGAGCACCAGGAGGAAACCCACACATATACAGGGAGAACATGCAAACTCTACACAGACAGCGACTCAAGACTGGAATTGAACTCAGGTCCTGGCGCTGTGTGGCATCAGTGCTAACCACTGTGCCATCAATATTGTTTCCACATAATTAATAGGAAGTCTAATAAAAGGTATCTCTATAATAGCTGCATGTTAGAAAACTATCATTGAGAAATGTATTAACATCAATTAACTAAGCAAGGCATCTTTTCAAGTTAAGACTATCAAAAAATGTTATTCAATGCACCTGAATATTAATGAATATGTTCAACTTAAGGAGTTATTCTGCAATTAGAAACTGAAATACATAATTTTTTAATACTTTTGAAAAAACTATTGATAGAATGCATGTGATTTCAGGAATTCTTACCTGCTACCGGAGTAGATGATCCTGAAAGTGTTGAGAGATACTGAAAAATTGAACATGATTAATTTCTTATAAAACTGTTGCTGCTGTGAAATTTTGAAGAGATTTTGGTTGCATCAGTGGAACATGGGTATGTTTTTCATGTTAATGTAATTCTGTGTTAGATAATGGAGTTCATTTTTGTCACAAGAGTATTCTGCATTTTATTTTTGGCTTTAACATCCCAAAACACACACAGTGGCAATTAATCACCGTACTGTCATCATCACCATCACTGCCACAGTCATGATCATCAGCACCTTTTTATCATCATTCCTACTTTACTGAAACTGACTTTCATATCAACATTACTACCGCCTGTATCAGCTAGATTTTACCATCTATCATGACTGTCATTTCTCTGTGCCTCTTATTACGGCATTACATATTGACAAAATTACATTCAGAAACAAGTGTTATATTTAATGACCTTGCATGTTTAATTAACTAGAATATGTGTTTTGCATTATTTGGTAGCCAGTCCCTTTTCAGCCACAACGAATTCATGCTTTTTTTAGTAACTGAGAAAGGAAGCAGCAGACAATCACTGTTACTATTTCATCTTGCATGCCAAAGTGCTATGCAATATAAGCATGCAAATGAATTAATGCCTTTGCTAAGATAGCAGTCAAAGGAATTTCATACAAGTGCATTAATATGTTTGTATACTAATATTGCTTAATGCAATTTTATCCCATTATTAGATGCATCTTATAGCACATAATTCTGTGGCAACAGTGAAGCAGCAGAGATTTAAGTTATTTGGGACCTTAATGCTGAAAAAAATGCTGAACTTTTTTTAGCAGTAAGAATGAGCAAATTGACATAAAATCCAAGCAACAAATAAATCCTGGTACTACAGTTCCAATAAAGCGAATATACTTGATAAAAAAACATACAATGAGACTGTAATTTGTAGTGGCTGGATGTGAAACGACATCTGTCATTAGTTAGATTTGCCCTAGTTTTTTTTTTCTTTTTTGTATGGCAAGTTGCTAAAAATTGAAACTGATAAATAATAGCAAATGCCATTTTCCTCAATGTTAGTTTGACAGCAAAATTTGACCCAATGTATTTTGATCTTACTATTAACAATTACTAGTTAATTGCACCCTATATTGCACCCTATATTGACAAATATTACTGGAATGGTCTCTGCACTTCAAATTTCTTTCAAATAAGAAAGAAATTGACCCTTTTAAACTTCTTGAAGTACCAATATTTAGACAAAATTTTCAAAGTGTCACACTATAAGAGTAAATAAGTTGTCAATTTTCTATCTTATGTCTTATAAATTCTGAATTTGTAATATGCCATCTAGATTACAAAAATGTAGTTCATTTAAGCTATTGAGTTAGGAATGTTTCCTAAGTATTTGTTATTTGTTATGTTTCTTTTCAACTTAAGTGCTTCTTACATTTAGCATGAGCTGAGAATGTATTAAGGTGGAAGAAGAATTGAGAACAATAATTCTAAAATAGCAATTTGGCAGGAGTGGAAATTCGGAAGTGAAAAAGGAGAAAGAGAGTAGTCTGGTTGAAATAATAAGAAATAAAGGATATAATCATAAAAATTAATATAATCTAACATGTATAATAGTAATTAACACTGACAAGTAGTTTCTGTAGGATGTGGGAGGTCTGAGTGACCAATGCTCAATTTGGCAAACACACCAGCAGGAAATGTCTCCAATGAACTACAAACTGAAATACCCAGCAGGTCAAGAAGCTTCCGTGTAAGGAGAGACAGAATTAATGGCCTGGATTTTTGCTTTGGGGTCAGGATCCTGATGGAAGGTGAATTTCAGTGCCCTGACCCCATGTCATTTTGTATCTGAAGCCCTGCATTGTGTTTGTAAGGATTAGTGGCCAACAAACAGGTTTGCCATCCAATTAAGGCCAGAAGACACGGTCAGAAAGCTAAAGAGACAAGAGCAGGCCTTCCAGAAGTGATACATTGGCAGCTTCACTGTCTGAGGTGAGAGTTGCAAATACGTGTAAGAGAGGGACACTCATACTGGAGGCACCCTGAAGACAAGGTCATTTTTCTTCAATTTTCTAAGAGACTACAGCAGTTAGGCTGTCACCAAAAAGAAGCAGATCTTCTACTGAATGATCAGCAGCTCCTGCATCCCTGCACCATCCCATTCCCTCCCCAAACCTTATACTGGCCTGGATTGAAAATGATCGAGAAAATATGCTTTAAACTCAGTGTGCTGCTCTCAACCATCAATTTCCTGGCCTTCCCACCTCTGGTCCCATCTCTGATGGGAATATTTCAAGTTGATTCTGAGGAAAGATCTCCAACCTGAAACTGTAATTTTACCTCCTCTCTGTAGGAATGCTTGAACAATTAGTGTTTCCTTCATTTACTAATTTACTTTTCATACTTCCAATATTTAAAATATTATACTTATTTTCAAAACTTGAAAGATTGGAAACAATCATTTGTAGAACAAGGCTTGGATTTTCACAAAACAGAATACTGTGGATGAGGAAAATCTGAAATATAGACAGAAAATACTGTAAATACTCAGCAACTTAGGCAGCATCTATGGAGAGAGAACAGAGTTAAGTCTGTGACGTTCACCAGAAATTGGAAAAGTTCAAGATGTAAGTTCATCTTGTGATCAGTTTATTTCTGCCCCATGTTGCTGACATGCCTGAAAGGGAATGACATCTCTGAGCTCTTTGAAGACCAGCCCAAGCTGCCAGAATGACTCCTGGAGGACAAGGGCTACCTGCTGAGATTATGGTGGCAGTGTGGCCTTCATTGTAGCAGGTATCTGCCTTAATATTAGGCCTCTGTGATCGGCCATGATCAGGCCTTTGTGCCTTCGCCAGTCCTCCCTTAGTGAACCTATAACTTTCTAATCTTTTGTGGCCTACTGCTTCATCTAGGTGCTTCCCCAGGATGCATATTGGACATGGAGGGGTCCAGCTGTGATCCTCACTCCGTTGCCCATAATTCCCTTGGGGGGCTGAGACCTAGTGGGCCCCAGTCAACTTATATATGACACTGATGTTTCTGTGCCACCATGTTCTTCTGGCTGGTTCTGAGATGCCCTGGTGTGAGGAAGAGAGGAATCAGAAGATCTCCAGAGTCCGGAGTCTCTTGGATGGAAAGCCTCAGCATGGACTCAAGCCCTTTCTCTTCCCTCAAGGTGCCTAGAGGCCCCAGAAACATTCCATGAGATGCTAGGGTAGCTGAACTGAGCACCAGAAGCTCCGGCATCACCTGGAGGCCACAATGCTTCTGTCCTGTGCTTTCTGATCCATCAGTCCTTCTCTCTGTGACTGTGGCAGCTCTGGAACCCCTAGCAGTAGCCCTCTGAGACTGGGCTAATTTGTCGAGGTTCAGAGACATGGCCCGTTGTGTCTCCAGAATCCTAGTGAGAGTCCCAACCACGGCCACCAATGTTTTCACATGTCCCCGACATCTGTGATCATGGAACAATGTGCCTCCTGGATGCTAGTGATACCCTGAGCCATGGCCCGCTGTATCTCTGCCGTGTCTGAGACCTGATCTTTGTGCCAGACTTTCCACTATGAATACCACCCTTGCAGTGTTTGCCTGGTTCCCAAGCTGTGCTGGCACCACCTCCTGCAAGAGGGCTCTGTTTGACACTTCTAAACAGCCTTTAAATCATAGACTGGTTGCTGATAGCCCATCCACAACTCCTCAGGTTTTCTGATGCATTTCCACCAGCTTTGAATCACGATTTACTCCAGTTTTCACATGAATTTGACACTTTGAATTTTTTTGGGAGAATCCCGGCCAAGGTGCTGTCCTCAAGTTTACAGTGAGCTTCACTGAGACAGTGCAATTGTTCAAGAACAGAGGCATCAACATGAGAGCAAGGCGGAGAATCAAAATCACAAGTCACCAAAAGCTCAGGGTCATGCTTGCAGACTGAATAGAATATCTGCAAAACGGTCACCCAATCTGCTTTTGGATTCCCCAATGTTGTTTGCAGTGAATACAATAGATTAAATTGAAAAATATATACCAAATGGCCACTTACAACTGGAGTGAAGTAATGTATGGGAACTCAGACAGTGAAGAGAGAGGAAGCAAAAAGGCAGCTCTTCCATCTCCTGCATTTGCTTCAAATGATGCTGTGGGAAGGGAATGAGATGGTGGGAATGACTGAGATGTGAATCAGGGTATCGCACAGTCAACAGTACACATGCTGCAGACTTTTCATGTGTTTTTGTTTTGTTTCTTGCCCCTTCACCACTCCGTTTGGCTCTGTAAGACTAACATTTCTTTCATTCAATCTCTTCAGTTTTCTACTCTATCATAGAGCTTGTTTGGGCTGGATAATTAGCAGAAAACAAGCCACCCCATCCTGCCCTTTTTGGACACTAGTTGCCATTTTCTCGTAAATGCTCACTGATACATTGAAAGCTTTGAGACATTTAAATAGCTATTGTCGGTGTCAGTAAATGAGTGAATGGGTGAATGGGTAGGCAAGATGGGTGAGATAAGTGGTAGGGTGGGAGTTGGGCATGGTGACAGCTGGGTAGGATAGCAGCTGGGGTGGGGGGGAAGGTGCAGTTTGGTTGGTGAGGGTAATCAGGTCAGTTTGGAAGAAGTCTGAGGGTTAGTTTGGGGGTTGAGGAGATAAGTGGGAAGGGTGTCAGTTAACCCAGGAATTTGACTAGGACTTTTCTGTCTAACATTTCATGCACAATTATTCAGCTAAGTAAGTCAGAACTGTCCACAGTTTGAATCTAACTCAGAGTTGGAGACTTTTCCTGAAGGCCCAGGGAGCAGTGAATTGCCCATCAAAAGTTCAAATTTTCCAGGTAATTCCCACAGAGTCAATGAGTTGGGACTTCCAAGGGTTGCTGAAGCACATTTTGCATGGACGTCTGATCTGTAACAATCTGGAGACAAGAAGATGTGGGCCATAGTGTGCAGTTTTGGCCTTGTACTATAGAAAGGATGTTAGAACAATGCAGATTCACTAAGATGTTGTCTGATAAGAAAAATAGAAATATAAAGAACAACTAAAAAATGGGGGTTGTTTTCACCAAACACAGGAGATTGAGATAATTTGGCAGAGGTGTTTAAAATAATGAAGGAATGGGATAGGATAATATAAATTGACTGTTTCTGAAGACTGAGTGGTATGTAAGGAAGGAAAATTGATACAAGATTAAATGTAAGGCCTCAAACCAAAAGCAGAATTTTTTTTAAACAAAAGGTTATGGAAAGCACTACCAGAGTTAGTGAACAAATCTATTCATTAAAGAATACGTTCGTTAGGGAGTGGAGGAAAATAGGAAGAAAGGAACCTGGAAAAGGCACAGGGGCTTGGATTAAAACTATTGGTTAACTGAAAGATAAATATTAACATGGTTGGGCTGAACAACCTGTTTTCATTTTGTAATTTTGTTCCCCATTCTATATTGTTTACCCAGAGTCATTCCAGTCTACTTTTATTAGCTTATGCTACAAAGGACACAACCCACAAAAATACAGAAAAATAAATGTTACAGTAGTCCAACAATGATGTGAAGTGGAATAATATGAGTTTATAGTTAAATTCTAATTATAATCATACAAGTACAGAGGGGATACTGGAGATCAAGATTTCCCAGGTTGCCATTGAACATCTTTCAGCAGTCAGGACATTAGCAAGAATCAATTACCTACCCAATCTTTTGACCTATAAATGGTGTGGTGCAGGAAAAAATGGATGAAAAGACTATGGAAAATATATTAAATTCACCATTTTCAGCAAATGACTGAATTGTGAATATTTCCACCATGAATAAAACTGTTCCCATGAAAAAACTGACTGAATTTCTGAAGCAATTATAGAAGAATAAATTTACACCTTTAAATATTTCTGCAAACAGTATGTATAGCTTGCCCCCAATAACATATTGACAAGACTGCAACTATTGTGTTCAGTCCACACCACAAACTCCTTTCCCTATTTGTCTTGGCTATTAACTGAGGCTGAACTAAGTTACTTGAAATGTAATTGATCCTGAGATGAGTTGACATTCTGTCACAAAAATATCTTACTTCTAGTTTCGTAAATTCGCCTTCCTCCATCCGTGTTCACTTTATCTGTTGCTGAAACTCATCCAAGTCTTGTTACCTCTACACATGACTGGTTCAATGCTGTTTTGTTTTCTACTCTCCATAAACTTGAGGTTATTTAAAACTGTGCTGCCCATATTCTAACTCACATAAAGTTGCATTTACTCATCATCTACATTGGCTACTGGTATGGTAAGACCTAGATTTTAAAATTCTCACCTTTTTTTCAAATTCTTCCATGATCTCATCCTTCCCTATCACTGTAACGTCATCAAGCCTCCAAGATCTCTGCACTCTCTAAATCTGACCTCCTATACATCCTCAGTTTTAATAGCTCCTCCATTGATGGTTTTCGAATGTTATTAAATCTGTGCAATTAGAATTTTGGTAGAGTAGACTGAACATCTTATTTGTAGTGAGCATTTATACCATATAGATAATGGAAATGAATTCTAGGAGTATTATTGGTATCTATCACAACTATTGTGACATTATTGGAATGATGCTACATTCTAAAACTGAAACATACCATGTACCTTGATATGCCACAACTATGGTCACCCTTTGCATAAAAATTTCCATGACCATAGTAGCGTCCAGAGAATCAGGAGATTAAGACCTCCAGGTACATAGAATATGGCAGAAATGAATATGAGAGATCTCGGAGGACCATGGTTAAAAACTAACATAAATTATGGGAATGATACGAAAGAAGCTACTTTTCCAAATGAACTGATAAATAATTTAGATAAATGCATGTTTATCTCCCATTTTCTGAATTTTGCCTTAAATTTCTATCTATGGTGTCATCAGACTCTGAATATTTCAAACTATCTTGAAAGGCTATTGCTTAATAAAATTTGAAAACAAATATGACACTGGTACAACCCTTAATGTGACAGAAAAATGCATGGTTTAGAGAAAACCATGCTGCAGTGTTATGCTTAATAAGGAATTTGAACCATCTATTCAAATTCTGTAGTTTTAACACATCAAACTATGTAATAAAACAAAAATGACTTTTTTAATTGGACTGAAACCAATGAATCAATTTTACAAGACATTTCAGTGAACAAAAATAACAGCTCCTTACTTAGCCAAACATTTACATTGCTGTACATTACAAATTCCAAGGCTATTAAAAAGGCTGTCTCAAAGAACCCATCAAAGACAATGGATGAGATTCTCCCGCCATTCGCTGGTGGCCAGATTCTTTGGTTTCACCAACAGTGGGTTTTCCAATGGTGTATGGTAACTTAAGTGGAAAATCCCATTAACAGCAGCAGGACTAGATAATCCTGTCATCCACGAACAGCACGCTGCCTCCTGCCACTGAGAAACCTGCAGCTGGGAGACCAGAGGATCCTGCTCAATCAACTTAAGTGAGAATGAATGGACCCATCACATGACCTATATTGACTCTTGGTCTGGTAACACCACAATTTTCAAATTATTTTTATTTAGAGTGGTTGTTAAGTTCAATAAATACTGTTTTTTTAAACTAAGAAGGAAACATGTCTGTTGTGTATATTATAATCACAGTGTGTAAACTGTTAAACACTCATTGAATTGGCAAGCATATCAAAGAACAAAGAACAAAACAGCACTGGAAACAGGCCCTTCGGCCCAACGAGCCCCTGCTGCCACCCCGATGTTCCCACCTCTTCCGTGATTCCTGTCTCTGTTTATAGATCTATGGATTAAAAATCAAATTTGAGACAATTTAGGGAGAATTTGTTTTGCCAATTAGCCTAAGAGCATATCTTTGGGATGTAGGAGGAAACTGGAGCACCTGGAGAAAACCCATGCAAGCACGAGGAGAATGCGCAAACTCCCTTAGACACAGGCCCAAATCCATGTATCTGCACAGCACAGCGATAGTCACTGAGCTGTCGTGTTGCCCATCAAAAGGTCCAGGTCAAGCGTACACTAACGATGTGAAGCAGTAGGATACTCTCTCAAAAAAAATCCAAGAGCAGCCCTCTCACGACCCATCGCGTGTATGCCCCTCGTTAGACAACAAGGTGGACCAAAGCACCTGTAGGATAAAAACAAGTACATCAATATCATCATCTATTTACACACTTCCCAGGGACTCCCAAGGCTCATGATCCCCATTTTAAATCAGTTTTCTATACCCCTCCATTCCCATTCTGTTCATGTGCCCATCTAAGTATTTCTTAAATAACTCCAGAGTACCTGCCTCCACCATTTTACTTGGCAGCGCATTCCATACCCCCACCACCCTCTGTGTGAAAAAACTCCTTCTAGCATCCAAATTATACCTTACCCCCCTCACCCTAAGCCCGTGACCCCTCGTGCTATTTGAGTCCATCCTAGGAAAAAGCTTAACCCTGTTTACTCTATCTATACCCCTCATAATCTTGTACACCTCTATTAGATCTCCTCTAAGCCTACGTCTTTCTAAGGAAAACAGTCCCAATTTGCATAACCTCTCCTCGTATCTCAGACCTTCCATACCAGGCAGCATCCTGGTTAACCTCCTCTGCACTCTCTCCAGAGTCTCCATGTCCTTCTGGTAGTAAGGCGACCAGAACTGGAAGCAGCCTTTTAAAAAACTCAGCTGTTGCAGCCAAATAAAGAATGGGAAAAGAAAGAAGCCATTCTACCCCTCTAGACTTGATTGTCGTAGACATTTGGTGGCTGTGTCACTTACTGGACCCACAGGCAATGAGAAATTGGAAGCAGAATATCAAGTTGATCCCTAGAAGAATTTTAAAAACTTCCATCCATGTTTTTTTGTGTTTTACGTTATTAGCATACTTGATGCATCCACAATCCAGCCTGGTAGCTTTATAGAACAGAGTGCAGTAATTTGAAACATTTTTAAAAACCTATCCGTTGAAGAGTTATAGAGTGTAGCTAGACATTTAGAAGGAGGAATCTGTAAAAAAGCAAGGAAACTCAAAATCCTCCAAATTTGATGAACCTTTTTGCAACTGAAGAACAGGAGACAACTGAGGAATCTGAAATGGACAAGCTAGTATTCACAAAGATGCAACTAGAGCAATGGAAACTAGAACTGGAATTCCAAGAAAAGGAAAAAAAAGGCAAGAGAGAAGTGAAAAGGGGGGGGTAAAGACAGAAAGAAAGAAAATAATTCCAGGAAAAGAAGAGAGAAAGAGTCATCAGAAAACTAAAACAGGAAAGGGAATTAAGGCAAATCGGACTGAGTAAGGCCATTACTCAATAAGGACTTACAAGAGGAAACATCCTTTCAACATCTGCTTTGTCAATACAATTCAGAATTTTATATACTTCAATCAAGTCATCCCTCATTCTAGAAGAGGCCTTGTGACACAGTGGAAGCTATGGCTTTGAGTTTAATCCTAGGACTTGTTGGCCATGGAAGAAGCGTTCAGTATAGTTCAACTGGCCGATAATCAGCTCAGAGATCCTTCCACCAATTTGCCCCTCTATTTCCCAAAGGGTAACAATCAATGTGGGTGTGAAGATACACTAAAAATAAGACTGTCACTTTTCAACATTTTAGTGGAAACAAGCCCAACCTTTCCAACCTGTTTCCATAACACAACCTACTCATTCCAGTTATCAATCTAACCACCTCCTATGCATTTGTATCCTCCCTTAAATAAGGAGATCAAAATTGCACTTGGTTTTTAAGATGCAAGTCTCACCAGTTCCCAGTATAACCTCCTGATGTTTATGTTCAATTCTTTGCATGATAAAGGATAATATTCAATTAGCCTTTTTGACTACATGCTGCAGCTGCAGATTAACGTTTTATGAGAAGACCTAAATCAGCATTCTGCAGTCATTCTTCATTTAAACAGTATTCTGCCTCTTAATTCTTCCCACATTTTCCTCCATTCATTAGATTTTTGTGTGCCCAGTCAACCTATTTCCATCTATCTGCAAACTCCATGCGTAGAATTTTATGAGAAAAATTCTCCAGCATATAAATGGGAGAGTTTTTTGGGAGAGTTTTATTCCCATTCTTACTCACATAGTATTTGCAAAAATGGGCTAAACTGTTTCTAGCTGCTGGAGGCCCTGGTTAGGTCTTAAATCACCAGCCAGCCTGATCAGGCAGCAGATGGAGCTATTGCACATGTGCAGATCTCTGTGGCTGCACATGTGCAATTGCAATGGCAAAGCCCTGACATAGCTGACATGCTTCTGCTGTTGCAGTCAGCCTCAATTGTGGGGGTTTGCAGCCAATTGTGAGTCCTACACCACCCCAAAATATAGACCCGGTGCCCAGACTGATTGTGCACCCCCATTAATTGCCTGCAGAGTGGCAATAGACCCCCCACCCTTCCCTACTAATTGCAATGTAGAGTGCAGTAGGCCCCCCTCAATTTCTGAAAGAGTCACTCCGGCCTGACTCCGCCCTTCCAAATCCTGTCCTTACAGGTCCCATCTCCCATAGGCCTTGTCTATTTCAGAGCCAGCCTTTTCACTGCCCAGTGCCCTTGCCCTTGGCTTCCTGAGAGGCCTCAATAGCCTCTGGTTCTATAAGCAAAGGCAACATGAATGTTCCCTTTTCATGGGGAGCAGGTGAACGCCTTGCCATAAAGAATTTCTCCTGATGAGACCATAAAGGCATGTGAATTTGAACAATTGAACATTGGACTTGTGAAACACTTGCAAAACAATATTTAAATACTTTAAAATAATTTATTCAGCCTCTTGCCAGAAATGGGCATCAGGTTGACTGCGCTGGAAATCTGGTGCCAGTAAGATCACGAGAGCCAAGAAATTAGGCGCAATCCTGACTTCTCGGTTCTCGTGCGATTTTACTGACTCGCTGTGCCCATCAATGGATGGAGCAAGCCGGTAAAATCACAATCCATATGTCTTCTTTGCAACAGATTTTCTTACCACCTATCTTGGTGCCATCTGCAAATTTAACTACTATGCCATCTAAGTCATTGATGTAAATTGTAAACATTTGAGGCCCTACACAGATCCCTGCAGGACTCCACACCTCACGTCCTGCCAATAAGACAAAGATTCATTTATGCATACTCTTTTTTTTCTGCTAGCCAACCAATTTTCAATCCAGACTAATATGTTAACCTTGCAGCATGAGCTTTTATTCTTTGAAATAACCTATGATGTGGCACCTTACAAATGTTTACCCGAAACCTAAGTACAGTGAGTCTACAGGCTCCCCTCTATCCACAGCACATTACTCAGAGTACAAAAGGAAGTTTGTTTGAGAAGAAGGTATACTGAACCAGAGCAAAACCTATCAGCTTCACAGCATTGCCATCTGAATTTGGGATAACTTTGAATTGAAAAGAAAGTCAGGGACAACTTAGTGGATTAATCTAACTCTAAAAATGCCACCGAAGGTGAAATATAAACAATCACAATGTCTAAGTGATCATAACAGGAACTGAGTTCTGCTTTTTTTTGCCAAGCATACACTATTGAAGTAAAATATTAAATGCCAGTGGTACGCATGCAAAACATTGTGCAATTTGGCAGTGGGAGGAAAGTGGAGAGGAGGATACAGGGATAGACAGTCAGTAGCACCTAGAGGAGAGTGCAAAAGAAAGACACCAGGACAGACAATCTGCAGACAAAGGGGGTTGCAAAAGGAAGACACTGGGATAGGCAGTCATCAGTACCTCAAGGAGAATGATGTCTTCTCACCCCCTCCACCACTGATTCTGGACCTCCGAGTAAATGAGACCAAGGAGATATCCCTGAACCTGTGCAGTGGGCTGGAGCCTTCAGAGGATGGACATTACAGTCATCCAAGGGAACACTGAGCAAACTGCCTCCACCTTAGCTGGTGATGGGGTTGTGCCCAGACAGAGAAAAACATAATTGGAAAAGGTTGAGCACTAAGGAAGTCCATGACTATCTCACTTACTAAAATACTCAAAATATAATGTTTTCATCTGTAATTATTGAGACCTTCAGATTTCTTCCCATGTTTCTCACAACGTGTTGGCTAGAAAGGAGATAGGGACACAATCATTATTCTTGAATGAGATGTGCTATGTTTTTGTATAGCTTATGTTTTGTGAATTGTTAATTCAATGATGATCATTCTATGAAATGTGGCCTTGGATGTAGCATAGCTGACCCCCTATCTATGCAGTCTACAGCATACTATTTTTCAGTGGCTATAAATAAGACAGATGCCGTTATATTCAAAGAACATGAACGATGGTGTTGGATCAGAATAATTGGCCAAGGCTGGATGTCCACGTGCGCTTAAGATGTCCTTGGTACCAACCCAACACTCATCAATGAGTGTGTGACAATGTTCTGCTCACCATTCTATTCCAGCTGGTAGAGGATATAGTTGCAGAGTTAACTCAGCGAGGAGAGAATGGCAGGGCTAGATCTACACCCAGGAATGTGATGCAGTTGAGGCAATGGAACGATGGTAATGTGAAAGAATCACTATTGTGCTAACTTTGTGTAGATCAGGTTATCCCAGGCATTCCTTGCATTTGTCTCCAGAAAAGGCTTATTTAGATTTATGGCCTCTTCCTCATATTGTGACAAATCTTCATCTTCCAAGAGGAGCAGATTACTATCATGCTCTTCCCCTCTGTCCATATTATAGCACCATGTTGTGCAGTGCACAGCAGAATTCCACTATTTATGACACCTTATGGGATATGTATTTCAGACCCCCTATAGTCCAGTTAAGGCAGTGAATGCACACTTGAAGAAGTGTGATTGAATTCCTTACAGGGTGTTGAATGTGACTTTATTATTGCAACATTATTTCTTTGCAACTGAAATGGTCGCTAGAATATTTTTTAAAAAATCTACTGTGCTTTGCTTTTTACTTCTTTATTCTCTCTGTTCCAATTTTGCTCTACTGTTTATTATTTCAAATGTCGGTATTATTTAATTAGACATAAATTACAAATTAAAGCTTGTATTCAGAGAACGTAATCATGTTTAATAGAAGCTTTGCATAATTTACTTTAGTGTAAAGTGACTTTTAGGTAAATTGGTACAATTATATCATTTCCTATTTTTGATCTATTCTATGCCTGTCCCTTAAGTTTAAAATGTTTTCCTTCTTATTGTCTCAAGTTCCATCCTGCATTTTGAAGGTGTGAACCGTATCAGCATTCTGGCCTCGAATTGGCTGAAAACCACACCAAATTGTTCAAACAGTCAAAGACAGAATAATCATATTACAAATTAAAATTGAAGGATGGTGTACCTGAATGCTCAATACGTGTTGCTGATGGACCTGGTACTATACTGAGCATGTGAGCTGGTTAAAATTACCTTTCTGAAGCTTTGCAAATGCATTTTGTGACTGGCTTATGAGATTTTGAACAGCTTCAGAAACTCTTAAGATTGGATGTACATTTTAACCGGAAGGAATTTGGTACTGGCTTTCAGAAACAGAAATGCTTCTAGACCATCCAAACAGCTATGAACAGAAACATCCTAATGCAATAAGGAGGACACTATTGGATTTGACAAGTACACTGAGCAGGTTAATCAGAGAGCTAGCCTACTCCATTAACTGAATCTGATCATGTTGCATAATAATATAAAACAAGGCCATCTCATTTTATATGTTGTGATCTCCAAGTATACAATAATTTGGATAAAATTGCATTAACTCTGTACAGAAAGCAAATAACCTTCTCTGGCATGCTGCATGTTACATTCAAGGTGCTGATGGATTGGTATATTCCACTCTTGAAAACAGAAGATATGGTTTACATTATTAGATACAGACTGCTGCATGGCCTTCTCAATTTGTCTACAGTGATATTAACACAGAAGACAGAAAATACATTTAAACTATTTTATTACCTACCAAATGAAGGATGAGAAAAATAGTTGTTAGGTGATTGCAATACTTTAAGTATTCCACAGATATTTATATTTATAGTTGGAAGTAATATTTAAAATGCTCCATCATTGGTGTAATTCTGTACTAGCTATAAAGAAAGAGATGACATTCTGAATGTCTATGAAGATCTTTTCTCAATGATTGAACTGTTGTCCTTTCATTTAATGGGGGACATTTTGAACCTCCTGTTATGTTGAGATATGCCTCCATTTAATGTTTATTATTTAGGATTGTAGATTTGCTAATAAAATCAAAAAAAGTTTCTGCAAAGTTTGAAAAACTACCCATTAAAAAAGTAAATGGCTATAATGTTGACAAATTTCTGGACCATTAACCTTGTCTAATCTAAGGCAAAAACTTGTAATTGTACAATACATTTCATGTCTGCAGATAATCTCAAAGTACTTCACAATCAATGAATTCCTCTTGAAATGGTAATATTATTGTTATGTTGGCAAATGTGGCAACCAATTTGCCGCAAAGCAGCAAAGAAAAACATATTTTGATGATTGTGACAGAGTGTTGGCCAGGGTACCAAGAGAATTAGCTGGTTCTCTTGAAAAGGAGCCTTTACTTCCATCTGAACAGGCAGATAGAATGGGTTTCACATCTTATTTAAAAAAAAAGCACCTCCATCACACAGTCCTGCTGTAGGATTGCACTAAAATGTTAGTATAAGTTATATATTCTAGACTGGAACATGAATCCAAAGCAAATTTAAAATGTTTGTAAGATGCTTCAGAGGACAATTTTTGGACCATTTCTATTAGTTCATTCTTTTATTAAATCAAGTTTTCAGCAGCCCTCGGAACAATTTTTCAAATATCCTTTCTAATTGTAAACCTCCATTACCAAAGGATTTCGGAGTAGGAATTCCCAAATATCTTAGATTTGTGGCAGAAGAAAAGGGGGCGAATAGCAAAAAGCTGGACAGTTCAAGCTGAATCAGAACTGTTTTGTGCCTGCTTCACAATACCACATATCCACAACTACAGAAAGAGGTGTACAGATCTCAGTTTCACAGTGAATGAGTGCATGTAGAAGCTTCAGTTTCCATGGTACTTGGTAACAGCTCAGATATGCAAAGGTCTGTGTAAAAATAATGCTGCATGGTTCTTTGAAACCACCCAATCATAGTACAGTATGTCATGAAAGAAAGCAAACTAGGATGATTTAAGAACCACACCCATCAAAATGTCATCAGCAATATTTGTAGGCATCTATTTGGCAGCAACTGTCAGCACAGGATTCAAGTCTTCAGAGAGTCAGACTCAGAACAGTACCATCTGTTGCTAGGATACTTGCAGCTGCCATGTAATATATAGCAGGCATAGCCTATGACAATATTGCAGCAGAGTGGCAAGCAGGATTCCCTTTCTTGCAACACCTCAAGCTGCATCACCTCTACTTCAGTAGCCATACAATAGGGGAGTATGTACTCTATTACTTGCCTGCACACTCATTTTGTGCATTGAGTTTCTTTTGCTTTTACTTTTGCCTGTTAGTTCTTTTTGTTCTTCCAGTTCAGTCTTGTCAAAGGCTGCCAATAAGTTGACATTCCTTTCTGATCCATGCTCTCCATTTGGGAACAATGCCTTGAAATTCGAAAATCATGAACATTGTTCATTTTTTTAAGAAAGGTGACAAGAGGAAACTAGGGAATTATTAGTTGAATATCTGTTGTTGGGAAATTGCAAGAGTATATAATTAAGGTTGAGGTGACTGAACACTTATAAAATTTGCAGCTGATTGCAGAAAGCCAAAATGGATTTCTCTGGCTATCATGCCTGATAAACCTCATCAAATTTTTTGAAGAGATGGCTAAAGCAGTAGACAGGAAAATGTCAATGCATATATTATACGGACTTCCAGAAGACATTTAATCCAATCCTTCCTTAGAAGCTGTTAACAAAATTTCATATTCTGGAATTGAAGGCAAGTTAATGATCTGAATAGAGAAGAACACTAACCAGAAGGAAACAGTAAATTGGCACAATAGACAGAATATGACTAATGGTATCTTGCAAGAATATGTATTGGAGCCTTAACTATTCATTGTATTCATTTATGACTTAGGTGATGGGATAGGAAGCTACATATCCAAATTTGCCAATGACATAAACACAGCATAGATGAAAGGGTAAAATTACATAGCAATATTGATTGATTAAATAGAAGATAACAACTGTAGCAAAAAGATTCAGTGTATGCAAATACCAGGTCCCCTTTATGTCATAAAAGCATGGAGAAGGGTATTTCTAAAGAGTGAAAAGTTAAGAACAGTGGAGGTTCGAAGGAACTTGAAAGTCCTTATTCACAAATCATTAACATGGTATTCATATTTCTAGAAATAATCAGAAATGTTAATGGAATGCTGGAATGCATAGCTAGGAGAATGGAATATTTGGAGGCAGAAACCACATTTCTGCCATGCAAAGCTCTGGTTGGATCACATCTGGGCCGATATAAGCAGTTCAGGGCATCATTCTTTAGGAAGGATATATTAATCTTGGAAAGAGTGCAGCACAGATAAGGAGAAGGTAAACTAACTAAGATTATATTAAATGACAACATCTGTGAAGAAAGAGATACAGAGTTTTGTTTCAAGTTGATAATCTTTTATCTAGGTTTGTATTTCCTCAAATTTAGAATGCTAAGGGATAATTTGAACTCTTAAAAATATTAAAGGGAACAGATAGTTTGGGACAAGTAAGTTCTGCTAACTGGGGAGTCCAGAAATTTTTGGGAAAACTTTAAAAATTAGAGCATTTCAAGGGTGTAATTAAGAAATGCTTCTTCATGCAAAGGATGTCTTCCTGAAATGGCAACGGATGTTGGATTGTTAATTTTAAAACTGAAATTGACAGACTTTTGGCCGGATTCTTTGACCTTGCCCATAGTTGGGATTCTCCAGTCCCGCTGCAGTGAATGGAAGTTTGGCTGAATGCCAAATTGTCTGTTTGCGTGAGCAGCTGTAGTGGGACATGATTGGTCAGAGAATTCCATTCTTTGTCAGCCAAAGCTGATAAGAGATATGGAGATAAGTCACAAATTGATCACAATCTGACTGAATAATATAACAAGCTCGAGCAACTAAATAACCAATTTGATTCTGATGTTGCTTTACAACCTTTCTACAAAGATTATTGTCGCTCTCATCTGACACTTTCTCTTAATTGATTACAAACCTTTCAACTTTACGTACAATCTTCCAGTCCCAACATTAGCTAAGTTATTTCCCTGCACCTTTCCAATCCTGTATCTGAAGTTGTGAATAATAATGCAAATAAATTGACCTTAGAAATAGAATAATTGAATGGTTATAGCACAGAAAAAAGTCATTTGACCTATTGTGTTATGCTGGTTCACTGCAACAGCTAGTCCTGTTCCTCTGTCTTTCCCTATAACCGTTTGTGAAATGGAATTTTTAACCAACTAAGAAGATTTATAGACAGAATGCAATCTTTCAGAGGACAAGGAATCAGTAAAAAGTTAAATGGTTATTAGGTAAACTAACACCAAACATTTTACACATCTGTGAATGCAGTAAGTGAATCAAAACAAATAGTTATGATTTTAAAACATATATGCTGATATTTTAAATGTATTTCAATATATTGTACACCTTTAGTCAAACAAGATTACTGAAAGGCAAAGCGATAGGAGTCAATAGTTTAAAGCCAGATATCTGGGAACATGTTAGTCAGCAAGTCTTATTGGGAGGCATTCCTAAGACATTTTGGATAGATGTGTTCATTGCCCAGACACAGAATAGATATGAACCTGAATGCAGGATCATATGTCTATTCAACTTGGCAGTGAGCCACTGGGAACATTCATTTTGATTTGTGGCAGGGTCTGCTGTTATTGACCAACAGGGAGTTAAATTAGTGCTAAAAGGGATGGTTACATCCGGAATCAGTTAGACGAATAAGATATCACCAAACACCATGCTACTAAGTATCTTATAGTTGGCTGAAATACTTGACAGAGATTTGTATTGATGAATAACTGTTAAATGAAATTGAGTTTAAGCTAATGAAAGGTGGAATTATTGATTATGAAAATGTAAAATTGATCTGTATTTTGCTCTGTAATCCAGTTCTTTTTGAGCAGTTCTGTCGCTCTGTCCTTGGGGCTATTTAAACCTTCGTCAGATTCCAGTTGGCTGTACATTTGTATTGCCTTATGTTTTATGTTAAATTAATTTATTACGTCTTTTAACAGAAATATTTGCGAGTTTTCAATTTTCTTTGCTTTCGACCCAATTTCCCCACATTACCTTGCAAAGTAGTTTTCTTCATTTAAATATCCAATTATTTTTTAAATCTGCAATTAAATTTGTCACCCTGGCATGCAGTGCATTGTAAATCCTAACCATACACTGTGTTTAAAAAAAATCCTCATGTCACCTTTGGTTCTTTTGCTATTCACCTTAAATTTTTATCCTCATGCCCTCTGTTTCTCAATCCTTCCACCAATGAGAATACTTTCTCCCTATCTACTCTGCCAACATCCCTCCTAATTTTGAGGGCATCTATTAAATATCCTCTCAAGCATTTACTCTTTATAGGAACAGTTGCAGCTCCTCCAACATATACATATAACAGAAACCCCTCATCCCTGCCCTATTCTCAAAAATCTTTTCTGCACCCTCTCCAATATCTTCTCATCCTCCTGAAAGTGTATTGCTTAGAATTTTACACAATGTTCCAACTAAGATTAAATCAGTGTATTATATTAAGGTTCACCACAACTTCTTTGTTTTTGTACTTTCTGCCCCTATTTATAAATCCATACATCTTACTAACCACCTTGAACTGCAATAAATTTCATCTGTCACTTGTCTGCCTATTCCACCAGCCCTATCCTTGCCTCTTAGATTCTACTACTATCCTCTCGTAGTTCACATAATTCCAAGTTCTGTGCAACCTGAAAATTTTGAGGCCCTCATACCAATCTCTGAGGAACTCCACTCTATAACTTCCTCCAGTTTGAAAAACAACTGTTAACCACCACACTGTTTTCTGTCATTCATCTAATTTTATATCCAAGTTTGCACTTTTGTTTTCCAAAGTTAAACCTTTAACTTGCTGACAGGCTGGTTATCTGGTACTTCATCAAACACCTTTTGAAAGTCCATATGCAGCATATCAACCACATTACTTTTATGAATTCTCCACGTTACCTCATCAAAAATCTCAAGCAAGTAAGTTAAACACAACTTGCCTTTAAAGAATCTCTGTGGTTTTCCATAATTAATCCACATCTTTCCAAGTGACTATTAGTCTTTTCCGGAATCATTGTCTTTACAATTTCCACACTTATTTTGCCTTGTATCTTTGAAAGTATCTCATCCAGTCTTAATGATTTATCAACTTCAGATATAACCAGTCTTTCTAATACCTTTGCTTTATCAATTGTTAGCCTGCCCACTATGATATTCACAACATATGTTTTCTTGTTAAAAACAATTGCAAAATACTAATTTACTTTCTCTATCTCCATGTCTCCTTTTTGCTCCATATCAATGCTATCCATTTTTTTATATATCCTTTGCTTTATATATGCATAAAGAAGATTTCTGGATTACCTTTTATGTTAGCTATCAATGTTTTCTCATACTCCCTTATAGTTTCCCTTTTTTTTAAATTTTCTCTCTGAACATTATATATTCAGCCTGATTCCTCACTTAAATTTTCCATCTGACTTCTGTCATGTATGCACTTCTTCGATTTTACTTTACTCTGAATCTCTTTCATCATTTCAGGGGCTCGGGCTTTGTTTGCCTTCCTCTTCCACCCCATGGGAATGTACCCAAACTATCATCTCTTCAAAGGTGTCCCATTGTTCCAGAGCAGCTTTGCCTGTCAAGCTTTAATTCTAATTTACCTGGCACAGATCTGTTCTCACCCATTTAATTATTTTTACTCTGGAATGTCCTTTGTCCTTTTCCATAATTAATCTAAACCTCTGGATACAATGATCATTGCCTGAAAAGTAGTTTTAACTTCTCCCTGCAATTTTCCTGTTAATTTGCTGCTCCATAAATTTCCCACTGATGGTTGCCTGTAATGTAATCGTACACCTATTGTTTCTTAGCTCTAATAAAATACAATCTACTCAATCTTTTAGAACATTCTCTCTCTATCATCATAATTAAAATGCTACATAACCAAAATTGCCACTCCATTGCCTCCTCCTTTTGTTCGTCTCCTTGATTCCTGAACATCTTCTATCCAGAACTATTTGGTACTCAGGACTTCCATTTTTGAGCCAAGTCTCCATAATTGCCACAATATCATATTCCCAAATAGTTACCTGCATCTACTATTCACCAGCATTATTTAACACAATTTTTCATTATTATTCATTTAAATTAGTGAATTACCATTCTGCTGAGATTTGTATCAATATTCAAACATTTAGAACTAACTGATTTATACCAGTATACTAAGATCAGCTATAGTTTAATTATTCCTCTAATAGTTGTTTATTCAGTCTACTATTGATTACCATTCTTCAACTGGTATCCGGGTTCAATACTGAGTCTGCTAAGATTTGTAAATCTCTTTTTTAAAAGTTTTAAAGTTTAAACTTTATTTATTAAAAATGGGATTGTAGGCTTACATTAATACTGCAATAAAATTACTGCAAAAATCTCCCAGTCATTATACTCTGGCGCCTATTTGGCTTCACTGGGTAAGAATCTAGGATGCCCAATGCACCTAACCAGCATGTCTTTCAGATTTTGGGTACACCAAAGCACCTGGCAGAAACCCACATAGATGTGGGTTTCATCTTTAGCTATTCTAATGCCATAGAACTGTATATGTCATAAAACTGTATATGTCATTATTTTTTCTTGTCAGTGCATTACTTTGGACAAGTAATGCATTATGCTTCATCTGCCATTGGTCTCTCCATGCACATATATTATTCAATTCTGTAATTTCTGAATAGCTTCCTTCAATACCACAACTACTATTCAGCTAATATTATGAGCAAAATCAACACTTTGCATTACATTTCTGAATCCAGAAAATTTATGTAAAATGGACATTGTAATGGTCCTAAAGGAAAGTGCTAGGGTTCTCCATTCTGTATTTCCCTCTCCCAGCCCAACATAACCGCTCTCATGAGCTCTTACTATTGCCCACCCATCAAATAGTTTCCTATCGATTCTGGAATTTACTTAGAACTTCCATAGCTTTGAGTATTTTTGGGGTGGAATTTCATAAAACAAGATTGCTTTGAAATATCTCAATGCTGCCTCTAAAATTCAAATTATTCTGTGAACAAGCTTATTGGATTGTCATAATTGTCAAGTCATTTAAATGATTTTAAAACATTTATAAATTTGATTAGTTTAAAGCAGATGAACATGTTTCTTTTTGTAAATTATGTAAATGTGAAAAATTATAAATTAACAATTTATGTTAAGGGGTTAAAAATTATAGGGTTAAAAAAATAATGGGAATCCCGACCATAATTCATCTTCAAGTTCAAGTTTTATCTGGATTCAGTCACTTGTTATTCAAACATCTGGAAGTTGTATAGCCATAATCCACCCATGATATCATTTCTCATATAAATCAAGGAGTTTGGTCAGACAGTACCTTCCTCACTGAGTCATGTAAAGAAGAACATGCCCCTGTTGACATCAATGGGGACAAAATAGAAAGGGTCGAGAGCTTCAAGTTTTCAGGTGTCCAGATTACCAACAACCTTTCTTGGTTTCCCCGTGCCAACATGCCAACACTATAGTTAAGAAAGCTCACCAAAGTCTCTATTTTCTCAGAAGACTAAGGAAATTTGACATGTTGGCTACAACTGTCACCAACTTTTACAGATACATCACAGAAAGCATTTTTTCTGGTTGTATCACAGCTTAGTATGGCTCATCTGCCCAATCCATCATGTGAACCAGCGTCCCATCCGTTAACTGTCTCAGCAAAGTAGCCAGCATAATTAAGGACCTCCTGCACCCTAGACATTTTTTCTTCCATCTTCTTCCTTCAGGAAAAATGTGCAAGATTCTGGGGTCACGTACCAACTGACTCAAGAACAGCTTCTTCTGTGCTGCTGTCAGACTTTTGAATAGACTTACCTTGCATTAAGTTGATCTTTCTGTACACCCTAGCTATGACTGTAACACTACATTCTGCACTCTCTCATTTCATTTTTTTATGAATGGTATGTTTTGTCTGTAGAGCACGCAAGAAACAATACTTTTCACTGTATGATAGTACATGTGACAATAATAAATCAAATCAAATTCTATTTTGGCTGCTGGTCACCAGATTACTATTTTACATTTAATGTTCTTTTCAGTCTTCAGAATTGATTCCTTTATTTTACACAGGATATGAATGTTACTAGTTGTTTGGGACTAGTTTATTCCCCTTTAAGTGGACACTCTATATTGAGTGGACACTGAATATAGACAGGTTTTCATGTGATAGATTCTGGTTAAAACCAAAAGTTGGAGAGGGTCATGATGAGATTTGGCATTTTCTAATAGGACAATTTTTAGCCAATAATATTATAATTCCAAGGCTATAATTCACCAATAAAAACATATCAACTTGTTTTATCTTGATAAAATTTATAAATGTTTTAAAATTATTTAAATATTCTGACTGTTAAGACAATCCCATAAAGCTGCTTCACTGAATTAGCAGCTAATGTTTTAGTGGCAACAGTAAGATATCTCAGCATAAGCTTTAAGTTGTACTTTACAACCACATAACTTCTATGTACACATGTATGTATAATGGTCAATAGTAGGCAGTGAACCTCAATTGATATGCATTTGAGTATTTCAGGTCATTCTGTGTGCATTAGAGATAGTGATTAAAAGTTTGAGCTAGCTGGTAGTGCAAAAGGAATAGTTGTGAATCACCAGTGTATTTTGCATTCCTTTCAATTTTTTTTCCATTAATTTAAACAATATAATTTGCAATTGCCCATTTTTACCTACTAATCAAAAATTATTGCATTTTTAATACTATGGGTGGGATTCTCCCAAAAAAATTTTAAGTGCTGGATTTGTGTAAAAAAACTGGAGTAAATCCTTTTTCTTTTCAGTGGGACTTTCAAAATGAATCTCCCACACTTTGTGCATCACAAACTGCCCGAGTATGAATCCTGTTAAAAAGCTGTGTGCATGGCTTACTCCTGCTGGAAAGATTGGCAGCACAGTGTTTACTCTCTGTTCTTTGTTCTTTGTACTCCAGTCCAATACTGGCAACTCCACATCACTCCTGAATGAAGTAGGACCATCACCAATCTCCCCCACCTATGTACAGGCTCTGCCCACATTAGGTCCTGCCCCTCTTGCTCCACCCCCTTGGCGCTGTCTGATGTCCGGTGGGCAATGGCAAGTTGTTCCCTGGGCATTGCCACTTTGCTCCTTGGGCAGTGCCGGCTGGCACTGCCAAGTGACCACGCTGGCGGCATTCCCCCCCCCCTCCCTCACCCCTGAACTTCTGAGGGGTCTCTATGGCCCGCCTTCACTACAACAGGGTTGGGCCATCAGCTCCCTGTTAGTGGGGAGTTATTGTAAACCCCAGTTGAGTGAAACACCACTGGCAGTGGAGGGGGAAGGAGATTGCAGACTTCAATCCCAGGCCTGCAAATTAAATGTAAATTATATTACAATGAGCATCAAAATAAGTTATACTGCTTAGCACCACTTTCTGGTACAGAGCTGGAGGTGCTGGAAACCTGGCAGCTGGAGACACACAGAGGCTGTAGCACCCAGCGGGGAGCCCGTTCACACAGTCTCCGCTCGGGTCTCCCTGTGCAGCAGGCTGGGATAATCATCCCCTACATTTAGAATTCCTAGGCTCTCACTTAGCACCAAACTTACAGCATAAATCAGACAAGGGCAAAAGTATTGAGCCCACCAAAAAGTGTGATCACGCATCATTAAAAATGTCACCAGTACTCAGAGACCAATAAATAGCATTTCAAGTATTTTGATCAAAATCTCAACTGCATTCATTATAACTGCTGTTAAAACAAAGCCAAAATGGCACTTTTTGACATAATTTTGACATAGAGAAGCATTGGTCGCTACAGGGTGCAACAATATATCATTTTTGGGACTCTGATTCTCTATAAACAAAGTTTATATTTGACTCTTTATAAACAAAGTTTCTATTTTCACCAACTAATGTTTGTATATTTGCACTACAATTCAGATTAGTCTTTGTCCCAGATTTCTTGTTGGCTAAGAAGGAAACAGAAAGCTCTGGAGAGATAGAATAATTACGTGAGACTGGCTGCAGGTCACCATAAGAATTCGCATTATAACTTCAAAGTGAGTGAATTGCTTGGAATCAGTATCCCTCTTGTGTTTCATGTCAAGTCCTCCAAATGCTGAGTTTCATATGCATTAACATTGTTCCAGCTCTAGTGCAACTGCAAGAGCAAACACATTGTGAATTAATGCAATTCAAATCACTTAAAAGTGCAAATCCAACCTTCTTTCGCTCTTCCCTGTGCCAGTACCACTAACAAGCATGAAAATATATGTGCCTGCGTAAACTGGGCAATATATTATTGCTCTTGTTTCCTTGGAAATTAGAAGAACTGCTAAGCATCTACAGTAGTAGAATAAAACCAAAGTGGCAAAAGAGCATGGCAATGTGAGCGAGGCATTCTTCTTTAATGAAGGTTCCTCTCATGTTTTGCCACTAAAGTTACAACAGCTTTCTTAAGAATACTAACTGTCCCTACCCACAATTGAAAGAATGTTACAGGATGCTGTTTTGTGCAAACTGGAATTGGTTTATAGAATCCCTGCAGTGCAGAAGGATGCCATTCGGTCCATTAAGTCTCCACTGATACTCCAACATCTTACCAAAGCCCTATCCCCACAACCTCATGTATTTATCCTGCTAATCCCCTTAACCTATACATCTTGGACATTAAGGTGCCAGTCCACCTAACCTGCACATCTTTGGACTGTGGGAGGAAACCAGAGCACCAAGAGGAAACTCATGCAGACACTGATGGAATGTGCAGACTCCACATAGACAGTCACACAAGGCTGAAATCAAACCCGGTTCCCTGCCAGTGTGAGGCAGCAATGTTAACCATTGTGCCATGCTGCCCATTTGACGAATGTTCGTGTGGATCTGCATATTTTAAATAAGTATAAAAACCTTTGGCTCTGTATGCCTTAAAATATCACATTAGAGGCATTATAAATAATGAAAATAAATTAGATACCAACAGGGCTTGGAGGGCTGATGGGTCTGTTCTGTGCTGTACTTTCTTTTTCTTTATACTTTAATGTTTAATTTCAATGTCAATAAATATCTGCATTTCACTCCTTGGCATTACCAAAGTAGTACAAAGGAAGCAGGTTTGATTCCAGATGTATACAATTCCAGATCTAAACTAAAGTGGTATTAGGTGCTACAAGTAGTTCATAAGTGCTGAACTAAAGAAAAATAAGCTTGTTCTGTTCAATTCTAATTGACTACTTTGCTAGAAAGTGTACATTTGAAAATCAAAGCAGAAGAGCAGGCTCTGGTGTGAAACCTGGATCCACAACAAGAATGGCTATTAATGCCTATAGAATCATCCTAAGATGAGTGACTGCCTTTGAGAGGTATTTTAATTACAAAATATTCACTAACAAAATAACAGTGACAAAAAATAAAAACAATCAACTTAAATAAAAAGAATTTACAAGGATCATAGGAGTAAGAATACATGAAGTTAATGAATCCATCTTACTATTGTTCTCATTGGATAAATCATTTTAACTATCATTTGTGTCAGGATATAGGTAAATCTTGCCAAACTACATTTATTGACAAACCCAAGTTGAGAAACCAATAGGGGACCTTTTCCTTGAAGTGCTGTGTTTTGATGATTGTGCTCACATAATATTGCTAAGTATGAAATTCTTAGAATTTTGATCCACTAACAATGGTGAAATGACAGTATGCATCATAGGAACACCATCATCTAAAAAGATCCCTACAAATTAAGATGGTTTTGATGGAGAGGAATTTTACAGTATTGATGTTGCCATGATTCCGCAGTTGATGTTATTGGTGGTAGAGGTTTCTCGGTTTGGAGCAACTGTTAAATTAAATGGGATGAGTTGCTGGAAGTGCATACCATCAATGATATAACTTTTAGATACAGTGTGCCTGCAGTGGAGCATGGGATATATGGACTCCAATGGCAGAGGTAGCAACGAATTTGACTCTCTTGTCTAGGCTATTTTTCAACTTCTTGAATGTTGTTCCAGCTGGACATATCTAGAAAAGTGGAGAATATCCCATCATATTCTTAATGTGAACTATGTAGATGGTGCAGAATTGTAAAAAGGTCAGTAGGTGATCTATTCATCACGGAGTATCCAGTCTCTGCACTGCATTTGGACTTATTGGGCCCAATTCTACCATTGTGTCCAGACATGAGGCCATTAACGCAATCTGCAGCCGTGTCCGTGCAGATAGCCACTTTACCGAGACACAGAAATGGCTGTGATCCAATTCATACCCAGAACGTGTGCAATGGCTATTTAAATGCATTTCATTTGAATTAATGAACTGCCTGCCCAACTTTATCAGCATTTCCACCTTTAGCACTGCGTTCATTAATGCAGAATCACATAAAATGAACATGTTGAATAAAAGTCGGAAACCAGGTGCTGAAAAGGTGAGTTCAGAGCTCCCAACAGTTTTCTGACTTGATCATTGGTGGGAGGGAAGCAAGTCAGATCATTCGCTAGTTGCGGGGGAGGGCAGATCATTGTCTGGTGAGGGGAAAGGAAGCAGGTCTGATGTACCTCTAATGAGGGGAGGGAAGTGAGGTCAGATCATTCCCTGAGGAGTTGGGGGGGAGGTATTGAGGCCAGATCAATCTCAGGTGCAGGTAGGGAAGGAGGCCAGATCATTCTCTGCAGGGTTGGAAGTAAAGCCAGATCATTCTCTGAGGAGGAAGTGGTGTGGTGGTGGGAGTGAGGCCACATCATTCTCTTGAGGGGGGGGGAGGGAAGTCAGACCACATCATTCTCTGTAGGGGCAGGGGAGGGATGAGGCCAGATCATTCTTGGGAATGGGGGAGCAAGGCTAGATCATTCCCTGAGGAAGAGGAAGAGGGAGGCCAGATCATTCTTGGGGTGGGGGGGTAGCGGAGAGAAGTGGGTAAAATGTATCTCTGGTGGCAGGGGGGAGGAGGGGGCGAAGTTCTGATATATCACTGGTGGGAAAGGGGGAGGCCAGATAGATCTCTGGTGGGGGAGAGAAGGGGCGCAAGAGGTCCGCTGCCACTCTGTGGGCAATCAGTGGGGGAGAAGGGAGTGGGGGGGTCATAATCGATCTGGGTAGTGGCACGGGTGGGTGGATAAGAGGGACAGTGATGTCTGTGGGGGACCATCGCTTCTGCTTTTCACTCCCGGATCGTTTTCTCCACTTTTCATTCCCAGGAGCGATCTGACATGGGCAGGATTCTTCAAATTTTTTCTAACGGTGCATACTCAGTTCAAATCTCCGATCGTTTTGGGTGCACTAAACCCCAACACAGCGCAATTCAAACTTGCAATTTTCTTTTTCAGATTAATTGCTATTGGGGGTGCCTGAAAGCAGATTTCCAAGTTGGATCTGAATTGTGCACAAATTCAGCAATTAGAATGAAAATGGTAAAATCAGGCCCAATGTGTTATGCCTGGTCCAATTAAGTTTCTGATCAGTATTAGTTCATATGATGTTGATGAGAGAGGGGCAGGGTAGAGGATTCAACATTCCTGATGTCACTAATGGCCAATAGGAACCCCTATTGATTGGGATTTCTCTTGGGGAAGTTCATTACCTAGTATTTATGAAGTGTGAACGTTATCTTCTATTTGTCAGTCCCAGGTCCAGAAGGATTGCATCCATGGCTGGAATATTACAGCCATTCATGCCAATGGGTTTTCCCAACCTGCTGCAGAGAATGGAGATTTGGCTGGATGCCAAATTCAATTACCTCATTGCAGCAGGAACATGGCGTGAATGGCCGGTAAGATTGCAGAATCTATGCAAGAGATAACAGAGATATTTAAAAATTCATTCATGTAGGCATTGTTGGTTATGCAAGCGTTTATTTCATATCCCTAATTGTCCTTGAGAAGCTGTTGGTGAGCTGTCTTCTTGAACTGCTGCACTCCATGTGTTATAGGTACATGCACGTACTGCTTTGGAAAGAGTTCCAGGATTTTGATTCAATGAAAATAAAGAAATTGCGACATATTTCCAAGTCAGAATGGTGAGTGGCTTGGAGGAGAACTTTCAGGTGGTGGTATTCATATATGTCTGCTGCCCTTGCCCTTCTACGTGGTAGCAGTCCTGTGTTTGGAATGTGCTGGGCAAGGAGTCTTGATGAGCTCTTGCAGTATATCTTATAGTACACAATGCTTCTGGCATTCCTTTCTGCACTCTTCATTGAACTGTACATTGGTGATGGAAGCAGTGAATGTTTGTGGACGAAGTGCCAATCAAGTGGTCTGCTTAGCCTGGATGGTGTCAACCTTCTTGAGTGTTATTGGAGCTGCCAGTGGAGGGTATTTGCCCTGTAGATGGTGGACAGATTTTGGAAGTCAGGGGATGAATTACTTGCCATAGAATTCCTTCCCTTTGATCTGCTTTTGTAGCCACAGTACTGATATAGTTAGTCCAATTCAGTTTCTGGTCAATGGAACCCCAAGATATTGATCATGGGTGATTCAGCATTGATGATTGGGGCTTGGATACTCCACAAGGGAACTCCTGCAGTGATATCTGGAGCTGATATGATTGACATTCACCAACCTCCACTATCTTCCTTTGTGTTGGTCTGTCACCAATCAATGGAGAGTTTTTCCCTTGATTCCCACTGATTATAGTTTTGCTCAATCTTCTGATGTCACACTTAGTCAAATACCATCTTGATGTCAAGGGCAGTCACACTGACCTCACCTCAGGAGTTCAGTAGCTCATATTTGAACCAAGATTGCAAAAATTCAGAAGCTGAGTATCTGTGGTGCAATCTAAACTGCGCATTAGTGAGCAGGTTATTGCTATGCAAATGTTGCTTGATGGCACTGTTGATGACTCTTTCTATCACTTTGCTGATGATTGAATGTAGACTGATGGAGCAGTAATTGGTTGTGTTGGGTTTGTTGTCCCTTTTATGTACAAGACACACCTGGGCAATTTCCACATTGGTGGGTAGTTGCCAGTGTTGTAACTGCACTGGAACAGCTTGGCAAGGGACACGGTGCATTCTGGAGCACAAATCTTCAGTATCCAGTACCTCCAGCCACTTTTTGAAATCACATGGAGAAAATTAAATTGGCTGATGACAATCAGCTGTGATACTATGGAGGTCGAAATGAATCATTCAGTTGGCACTTCTGGCTGGAGATTGTTGCAAAAGCTCGAATCTTATGTTTTTGCTGATGTGCTCTTCCATCATTAAATGTGGGGATATTTGTGGAGTTTCTTCCTCCAGTGGGTTGTCCAATTAGTTGTTCAACACCACCCAGAACTGGCTGTGGCTGGAGTGCAGAGCTTGGATCTGATTCATTGGTTGTGAAATCATTTAGCTCTGTCTATCACTTCCTATTTACGCTGTTTAGCGTGCAAATAATTTGGTGTCGCAACTTTACCAGATTCACACCCCATTTTTAAGTATGCCTGGTGCTGCTCCTGGTATTGCTTTTTGTACTCTTCATTCAACCAGACTTGATTCCCTGGCTTAGGGAAAATTTGTGGTTGAGTACATTTCCGATGCTGATGGCCTACTGTGCCTCATTGTCACCCAGTCTTAAGTTGCTAGATCTGTTCAAAGCCTATCCCATTTAATATGGTTGTAGTACCACACAACATCAGGGGCAGTATCCTTAATGTGAAAATGGAATTTTGTCTCCACAAGGACTGTGCAGTTGTCACTCCTACTGATACTGTCATGACAGATACATCTGCGGCAGGCAGGTTGGTGAGGATGAGTACAAGTATGTTTTTTCCTTCTTGTTAGTTCCCTCACTTCCTTTTGCAGACCTAATCTTGCAGCTATGTCCCTTACAACTCCACCAGCTCAATCTATAGTGGTGTTGGAGACACTCTTGGTGATAGACATTGTCCACCATCCAGAGTACAATCTGTACCCTTGCCACCTTCAGTGCTTCGTAAGTACTGATTCATAAGCTGAGAAGGGGGAGACATTATATGATAATCAGCAGGAAGTTTCCTTACTGATTTTTAGGGTCCAGAGTTAATGTTCCTTGGACAACTTGCTCCCACTATACCGCCACTTCTGCTGGTTATGTCCTATCATTGAACACACCCAAGGATGATGACGGTGGTGTCTGGGACATTATTTGTAAGGTATGATTCAATGGGTATGATTATGTTAGACTGATGGATAATTTGTCTGTGAGACAGCTCTGCCAGTTTGGGACATGCTCCCAGATGTTAGTAAAAATGACTTTGCAGGCTCAACAAGGCCAAGTTTGCTGTTGTTGTTTCTAGTGTCTAGATTGATGCCAGGTGGTCCATTCAGTTTTATTCCCTATTGACTTTCTAGTGGTTTGATACAACTGATAATGACAATTCATTAGAGCAAAGTATAGTGCCTGAGGACTAGTGGATAGCTGATGTAATTCTTATATTTAAAAACAGGAACAGAAATTGTCCAGTCAGCTAAATATGGATGGCAGGAAAAATAATGAAATCCTTACTAAATGAGAGAACATAAGAACATCTAGAAATAAGAACTATAATAATAAATAATCAACATGGATTCAAAAGGAAAAATTTTACTTGACCAACCCTGTTGATCTTAAAGTTTATTTATTAGTCACAAATAGGCTTACATTAACACTGCAGTGAAGTTACTGTGAAAATCCCCTAGTCGCCCCACTCCAATACCTTTTAGAGTACACTTAGGGAGAATTTAGCAAGGCCAATGCATGTAACCAGCATGTCTTTCAGATTGTGGGAGGAAACCAGAGGATATCCACTCAGGCATCGGGAGAACATGCATACTCTGTACAGACAGTGACCCAAGCTGGGAATCGAACCTGAATCCCTGGCACTGTGAGGCAGCTGTGCTAACTAATGTGCCACTATGCAGTCTCTCATGGACATAATAGAGAGGGTAGACAGTGGTGATGTAGTTGATGTAATTTTTCTGATTTTTTTTCAAAGATCTTTGATAAGGTGCTCCATATTAAACTAATCAATACAGTCAAATTATGTGGAGTTAGAGCCAAGTGGCAGAATGGATTGCGAGTGAATTTCAAGACAGAAAACAGTCTATAGGTATAAAGGGTATCTATTCAGAGTAATAGAAGCCAGGATGTGGTGTTCCACAGAATCAGTATTGGAACTCCTGTTGTTTGCATGATGCATTGACAATTTTGAATTTGAGTCAAAAACCAAATTTCTAAATTTATCATGGGCATCAAATTGGAAAGGATGGCCAATACTGAGGAGGGCTGCAAAAAATTACAGGAACATGTAAATAAGCTTGCAGAATGGGCAAATAATTATTACTTGGGAAATGCATGCCTAGATGAATTAGAGGAACAAGGGGATTGTGAAGTACAAAGACACCAATCACTAAGAATTGTGCCAGACAAGACCATTACAAAACAGACCAAGCGCTAGGCTTTATTTCTAGAGGAATGGAATTGAAAAGAAGGAAAGTTGTACTCAACCAATATCAAACATTGTTAAGATCACATTTAGGGCAGAATTTTCCCATCCCACCCACCATGGAAATTTTAATAAGCAGGGGCAGACCATGCAAAGGTCCATTGACCTCGAGCAGGAATTTTCAGCCTTGGAGTGAGCGCGGCTGGAAAATCTTGCCCTTAGAGTTTGTTCAGTACATTATAAGCAAACATATAGGGACACCAAGAGGGTGCAGATAACATTTACAAAGATGATACAAGAAACGTGTGGGTCAGGAAAGGATTGACAGGCTGGATCACTTCTCTCTTGAAAAAGAAGGCTGAGGAATCATCTAATTGAGGTCTTTAAAATTATAATGAATGAATACAGGAAGAATGTTTACTGTATTGGGAAGAACATGATTAGAGGCCATCAGTATGAGGTACTCAACAAGAATTCAATAGGGAATTGAGAAGAAACCTCTTTAACCAAAGAATGTTAAGAATGGGTAACTAACTATGTCAGACAGTGATTGAAGTAAATAGTATGATGCAGTTAAAGGGAAACTAGGCAAACACATGAGGGTGAAATGAAAAATTGATGATATAGATTTCAATGACAAAAGTTGGGAGGGATAAACACGAGCAGGGTCTGGTTTGACCAAATGGCTTTTTCTGTCCCTTATACTCCATTTTATCCAGGTCCAGCCATAGGCTAGTATATGCAGCTGCCTTGTTGGAGAAGTTTTTAATGGAGCAAGACTTCAGCAAATATCCCTTTGCTTTATTTTATTATAGAGAAAGCTATTGGTGCAATAAGCCCAAGATTAGTCCTTCCAGGAAGTCCTGCATTTCTTAAGTTGTAATGATTGGAAACCACGATTCTGATCTTCTGTATTAATGTGTGCATAATGTAACTATAGCCGTTGAAACATTTTCTTTAACCCTATTGTTCTGAGTTTTTCAGGGTTTTGTGGTGCAAAACTGAGTCAAATGTTGCCTTGATGACAAGGGAAGCTATTCTCATTTATCTGGTATTTACTCTGGCATCAAACGTTTCAGTCAAGCTGTAATTAATTGTAGAATTGAAAGTTTCTGGCACAACTTAAAGTAAGCAACAGGAATAAATGTTAATAAATGTCTCTCTGTGGCACTGTTGATGAGTCCTAATGTAAAGTGAAGCTTTTGCCAAGTAAATATTTCTGCTTGAAATTAAACCACGACTAAGGCATAGAACTAGTCGATGTTGAAATATAAGTTAATTCGGGCTACCAATTGCGCATCCAATGCCGGCATCCCCACATCATGACTACCAATTGCGCAGGCTGATATTACTTTTTAAGTAATATAGAGTGCTTATTCATGCTAATTGAGTCTGATCCTTGTAGGTTTAACTTCTAACCCACATCTTCAATTAGCAATTCCACAATGATAACTCAAACACTACGATATCCTCTTGCAATGCATTTCACCCTGAAGATTTCCTCTCACTCCAACATCGCACCCACCATCTCATCCCCTTTCAATCATTTGGCCTAATCTTTCTTGGCATACGGTGGCAATTTACATAATGCATTGGGACGTCTGTACATTTAAAATTGCTGTATAGGTGCAGGTTATTGATGGTGGATTACTTATGTATAGAATATGTGGGGACTGAGATGTACAGGACGTATCACTCAAAATCACCTTGAAAGGCGATGGAGTACGTGCCTCTATGGAAAAGTGTAGAAACTCAAGACTGAAAAGTATGGTAATGAGGAAATGTGGTTCCAATGGCCAGGCTCGATATGAGGGCTGAATGACAGTTGATTGGTAAAATTTCAAAGCTAATCAATAGCCGACGGATATTTAGGTGGCACACACACATGCGAGTCCAGGTTCCTTCCGATAACCTGCGCTTCAGCGGTTCCAATAATAGTTAAGATGAAATAAAAGAGACAAAGTTGGAAATGTGCATCAACTACCATTCCATCACAAGAGAAAAACGGTTGGTTAATCTTTCCTCCAGAAACCATTCTTCAGAACTAGTGCCTTCAATTTTTTTCCACCGGTTACCCCAACCCACCCCCCTCTCCCTCCCCCATAAATTAACTGTGGCGATTCTAATTCCTTTTTTAAATATCTGGTGAAGATTCTGAGACTAATTGTATTTTCACAGTTTTCAGTTGCTGGGGTGTTTCCTGCAATAACCACACTGAAGATTTCTTTCTGAGTGCTGCTGATATATCGGAAGTGAGTTAATTCTCTCTCTATTTACCCGTCCAGCGGCGGTCAGTGTGGGTCTGCGCAAATGTCACATCCCCATCCTCCAAATCTTCGCCGTTATTCTGTGAGGTTGGTGTCAATCAAAGCGCACTTCTCACTTCGCAGCTTGAACATCGCCAAGAAAAGTAATCGAATCAGTTTCACACACGCGTTAAGACATTTATTCCGCATTAAGTTGCGGATTGCCTATAAAAGTCAGATAGGAAAGCTTAATCCTAAAGCCGTGATATTCTTCCCGATTTCAGCTCTCACATTAAATCTGATATATTTCTGGTTTAGTAGATGAAAACATTCGGATGAAACTTGGTGGTTCTTGTTGACCTTTTCCTCAATGTGTGGTAACACATACCGTGCTGTTACAGCCTAGCTCCCAGGAAAAAAATTGGCACTTATACTCATTCGTGATTGAGAACCGCGACTGTGCAATGGTGACACTGAGCTATCTGTCCATGCAAAGTCACTCCTGGGACTCTCTCCGGAATATATCGCTTTTAGGTTTTGTTTAGATCAATGTTTTACGTCGCCTTCTGCCACTTCTGTTGACTCTTATTCTGACGGCGAGAAAAACAACCCGACTATCGCTAGTTTAAACCCCCCTTCCTATCCAAAGTTAGAAAACGATCCGAGGGAAGATTATAGCACTGAATATATTTCACGCTGACGGAGAATTTCCCTCTCTTCGATTCCATTTAAACTCTTATTCCATTGAGAGGATATATCCCACTCATAGCGACATATACAACTCATTAACCGTGCTGATGAGCGAGAGCTAACTAGCATGCTTTTACTGTCCAAACGATACTATTTTTAAAAGGGCGTATAAGAAATACGTATTTTCTTTCTAGTTGTCGTGTTTAGTTCAATCAACTTCAGCAAAGTTGGAACGTGTGCATTGTGTACACGGTTCAATTCAACACATTCCAGACGGAACTGAAATGTCTGTCGACGTTTATAATGACAATATCGTTTACCACTAACCGAGCTTAATAGTACAGCCTTGCAAACGCAAATGGAAAGATGCCGTATCAATAGCTTCTTCTGATTTGGTCCGTCAGTCAGCGCTCGACGGGTTGTTAACATTTCTGCTTTTTTCTGCCTATTGAAGAAACGTGCCGGGATAGGAGATTAACAGAAATAGGCAAACCCTTAAAAATGACATTATTCATATCTTGACATGTTAGCCATAATGAATTGTTTGTTGGGTAATAACTATCTGTCCTCCCTTTATACCACAGGTACCTAGCTAGCTGTTTGACCCTCATTCTCGCTTTATCGGGCCGGATATTTATTCGGAATTTAAAATAAACTCCCAAGCAAACGCTGGAGTATATTTAAATGGCTCAAAATCTCTGTCCCGAATGACCCTGGATTTCTCTTCCTCTCCCAGAATATCTTTACTTGTTATTTCCTTCACTCGCTCGGTCTTTTTTTCATTATTTTCTACCCCCCCCCCCCCCCCCCCCCCCCCCCCCCCCCCCCCCCCCCCCCCCCCCCCCACCTCACCCCCGCATGTTGTGAGTACCATACCTGCTGTCTGATTTAGGGCTTCAAACTGCCTTTTTTTCTTTGAACTTGGCTATTGGCAGAAAAGCGAAAGATGGTGACAGTGAAGTAAGGTGGTGTTCCGGCAAAAAAAAGTACACACATGCGGAGTCAGTAGAGTTTATAGATTTCATAGCCGTAAATCTTTAAAAGACGAGTAACTAACATTTTGAACTGTTTAGTGTAAAATTTTGCGGATGTTGCTGGCTTCATTTAATTTCGAGGCCTCATTTGGTTAGTGATTGGTGAGCCCAAAACAAGATAATCTATGATAGGAAATGCACGGAAACATACAATCTATTTCCGAGCTCCAATCAAATAAAGTTTAAAGCATCATAAATCCATCAATAGCTTGGGCTCGGCCAGCTACACAGGTAGTGTGAGCGCTGCAGAATCTTAAGGGGGCCTTTTATCCTTAAAGAGAAGCTAAGTTGATATTTTAGTAACAGTCCGGTTTTTATATAAGCGCCGATATTAAACCGTAGCTTCAGCTTGAATGACCGGAGCCAACCGCATTATCTTGCTGTCCATTGGCATTTCCGCACTCGCTCACTATTCAGGCCGACCGCACACTGCGTTCAACACAGAAGCATCTTCTATTGGCCGAGCAGTCCTCCTAAATAGGTGTAAATGAAACTAGAATCGTGTCGGGTTTTTTTTCTCTCTCCTCTAGTCCCTGAGCGACTGTCATGTGATAATGAAGAGCAACAAAGCGCTGAAGGGAGCTGCAGGGGTCTCTGCATCTGTGATCACAACAAGGCTCGTTAGCTCACACAACACAACAGTGCACTCCTCGGCCTCTTTATCTCCTAGCGAGACAGCACGGAGCTTTTTTAACCCGCATCTACAACTCTGGCATTTTCAACAGCGCAGCACACGAGCAGGGGAATTGCTTCAGCACCTTGGCGATCAGAGATTGTATGGAATCTTGTGCAAGGAACTCAACTCGATCCTCATCAGCTCCGCTTCCAGTGCGAGGTGCTTTGGTGAATTTTGTGCTTGCTCGTTTCCCCTTCGTAGTTGAACAACATGCCTCGTCCGGGGAAAAATTCCTACAGTGATCAGAAGCCTCCTTACTCGTACATCTCACTGACTGCGATGGCTATCCAGAGTTCTGCGGAGAAGATGCTCCCCTTGAGTGAGATTTACAAATTTATCATGGACAGGTTTCCTTATTACAGAGAGAACACTCAGCGGTGGCAGAATTCCCTCCGCCACAATCTCTCCTTCAACGACTGTTTCATCAAGATCCCGCGCAGACCTGACCAGCCAGGCAAAGGCAGTTTCTGGGCTCTCCACCCCGACTGTGGAGACATGTTCGAGAATGGGAGCTTCCTCCGCCGTCGTAAGAGGTTTAAGGTGCACCGCTCAGAACACTTGTCCGCCAAAAATTCGCAAATGATCCATTATTTTCAACACCACCACCACCAGCAGCAGCAACAAGCCAAGTTGGGGTTGGCCACACCGGAGACGGCCCCAGGTATGGGGCGCCTGCCCCAGTTCCAGCCCTATGGAGTCAACGGGCCCCAGTCCACTGGATTTAAACACCCGTTTGCCATCGAAAACATCATTGGCAGGGACTATAAGAACATGATGGCCAGCGGACTTCCTTTAGCTTCTGTAATGCACCACCTTGGTTACCCAGTTCCCAGCCAGCTCAGTAACATGGTGGGATCCATGTGGCCTCATGTTGGTGTCATAGACTCCATGGCCCCCATGCCAGTTTCTCCAGATTACAGCCCATTTGGGGTGCCCATGAAGACAATCTGTCATCCAGGCACACAGACTATGCCAGCCGTCCCCGTGCCCATCAAACCCACAGTATCCCTGGCGTCCATCTCCACAATGCCAGCCCCAGGAGGCCTGCCAGGCAGTCCCACGCAGATCTGCCCGTCTTCATCTGCAACCTCTTTGCATCCAGATCAGACTCGATCAGCCTCCACTGAGGGCAAAACTAGCTCATTACACTCCGTGCTAGTTCATTCTTGAGGACGAATGGACTGAAATATAGATCCATTTTTAATAGGGGAAAGAATTGATTAAAGATGATGTGAAAAGGGTTCATTACAGCAGAGAACTGTTTTGTCTCGTTAAAGGCTCATAAATCCTTGTCATTTAGACATATTTCAGAGAAATGTTTTAATAGCGAATTTACAGGTAAGACCATCCACTTTCTGTAAATGAACCTCTGATGATCTGAAAATGCAAAGTAAAGTAGGAAGTTGTATGTTCCTGGAATAATTCCCTGGATATGAGAATATATTTTCATCGTTGTTCCTGAAACATTGTTTGTGAGTATTTAAATCTGCACCTTATCCGTCTATGTGCCTGGAGTTTTGTTATATTCAGAATTCACCAGATAGTACCGATGATCCGAGTTTTCCATTGACTTCCAAAACGGGATGTCGTTAAACAACTGCGGTTCAAAAACAAGCTAAATGGAACCGTGTGAAGTGAAACAGACACAAAAGAATGATTTCTAAAGTTACTCGCATACGCGAAGCTGAAAAATAGATAGCGTCCAGCAGAAATTTGATGAGGTTTGAAATGACTTGTTTACTTGGCGGTCAAATCAAAAACTATTTGAAACGGGAATACGTTTAAACGGCGCGGCGTAAGTTAGTGAAGTGAGTAAGTTTAGAAATTGCAGTCCAAAGCAGTCTCATTTTCGCAACACAGATACCATTTCTAGATCGCGACCATTTCGTTTTATTACTTTCACAAGTTGTACAAATGGAAACTAGTGGGTCGGTTTTGCGGGATAGAGACATCGCTTGAGTCTTTACTCCAAAATCATGGATTTCTTTTAAGCACATTGATGCATTCATTGCGCAATGAATA
Source organism: Sphyrna mokarran (assembly GCA_024679065.1). NCBI lineage: Eukaryota > Metazoa > Chordata > Chondrichthyes > Carcharhiniformes > Carcharhinidae > Sphyrna > Sphyrna mokarran. The sequence continues at coordinate 70,967,572 of JAGIQG010000006.1, forward strand.
ATGACAGTGGGCTAACTCTTGTAGGTTGTTCCACGTTTGCATGCCTGCACAGTTCAGAAACACACACAGTCTTTAAACTCGCGTAATCAATGGCTTGAACGTTGTCCAAACAAAACCGCGAATTACGGTGTAACATTTGTGAGACGCTCGTGTTCACTATTGGACCGAATTACTTCAGAGCATTGACTTCAAACACATGGATAGAAAACAAAGAAAAAAGTATTCCTTTTGATAGAAAAAAACATGTTAAAGGGGAATTACTGTTTTGAAAGCTATATTTGGGCTCAGGTTTTAACAGAATTTGCATGAGAAGTGCTGCTTTTTTTCTAATCGGAAACTTTTTCAAAATTCGCACTTTTGTGCGACATGGAAGCTTATACTTATTTGAAGTGAACAGGCGCGATTGAAATTGTCCAATAGTTTCCACACTGTGGCGACCTCAAGTTAGCCTACAGATCGTTAAAAGAGGGGCAGTAACTCTTGACAGGCACACATTTCCTTTAGCAAGACAGAGAAAGAGAAAAAAACTGTTTTTCACATCATCTTTGTATTGGGTAGAAATTTCAGGTTTTGTCCCCTTTTACTTCCCTTTCCCTTTGCCTTTCTTTTGGCACGTAGCGTGGTTTCATTGTGATGTTAAATATGGTGCGATCAAAACCACAGCAGACAATGTGATAGCACTTTACGAGCAAAAGCTGACTGGAATTGCTGGATTGTGAATATAGATGTATAGTAAACTCGTCGTGAAAGGTGGTTCCAACTTCCGTGCGTTTTGTACATATTGGTATTGAATATTTCATCTGTGAATAATTGTTCAGAACAGTTTGTGCATATTGTACACAGGAGCTTTTATCGGAAAAAATGGTTATTAAATATTTCCCATCCACTATGTGTTTTACTATTTTTTCATGTAAATATGGTTTAAACTATGCTTGACACTGGAATGCACTCCTGCTGAATCAATTAATACGGGCCATTGAAACATACAGAAATGCAGAAGCGTTCTTTCCGAGCATTCTCCCTGTGCAGTCTCTGCTCTCAATTATATACCAACTTTCTGTTCTATCCAGTTTTCAACGTAATCATTTCGATAACAATATCCAGTGCAAATGGTCAGCTGGGACCTCGAGGAAAACTATTTGCCTCCCAGCCAACCTCTTTAAATCTGTGTCTGAATAGACTTCTTCGGGTTTCGAATTCAACAGATGAGAGATGAAAATGACGTTGCACACAAGTCACATTGTTTAAAAGTGAATCCATTTGAAATCCCATGCATTGAATGTAATAAAGTTAACCCAAAGCAAATACCCGAGCAAAAGGTGAGTTGGCTTTTACCATGGAAATAGTAGGAATAGCAGGAAAGCGTTTTGTTCCAAAAAGATTAAAACAGCAAATTACAATTTAAGCCCCCCTCCACCCCACCCCCATCTTTTTTAGACATAAGTTTATCAATTTGCCTACGTGTTCCCATCCACTGGTTTTTAAAGGTAATTGATTTTTGAACATTTATTTTGATTTTGCTTGATTTTTCTTATTCCTGTTTGAGAACTTGGGAAATAACTAATGGAGTGAATGAGCGAAAGACGCTCCGAAGAGATGACAGAAGGGAAAGTGAATCGTTTTGTTTCGGAGTTGAACTCTCTAACGCATGCTAGTTCAATTAGACGTGTCTTTTTTTTAAAGAAATGTACAAGTCTGGATTCAGAAAGAGTAACATACCAGGAGCAGTGATCAGACTAAACTCCCCGCCGTACAAAAACGTCTGTTATTAACCTGTTGCCATTTCAAATTGAACTGAGATAGCAACTAGTCCCACATGTATCGTTTTTTGGTTCGTTAAACAAAATCTATGAGCATTCACAGAACTGATTAGGATATGATTCAGTCATGTAGGATTATATTCCCGTGATCGCATTCAGTACAAATTATTTGGACATACTATTGTGCAGTACACTGACACCAACAATCAAATACTGATACATACCAATCCCCTTCGAAGAGTTTAAAGGGAAACAAATTTTCGAGTCCAAAGACTAAAATCTCCATCATGAGTAATTTCATTACTTCTAATTACTTATCCGTGATTTGCAACGACTTGTTGTTTTGATACCATTATGGAGCAGGATAAAATTTCATTGAATTCAATCTTTGAACTGCTGTGGGAGCATCCGTGACAGAATTCTTTTTTTTGGAAAGCAAAACAGAAAAGACAGATCATGTAAGAAAAATGAGAAGATCATCAACATCTGAAAGAAATCCATTGCTTTAATATTCATGTCTTGAATATCTCCAAGGAGCAATAGCATCAATACTTGTTGACTTTCGATGATTTACACGTTGAACATAGCAACAAATACGTAATTGTTGTTGACAATTCAATCACAATATTTAACTGTCACATTAAACCCATTTTTTCTCGGTATAACGACATCAATTATCTTCCAAGCCTCTGTAATCTTGATGCGGCACAACCAGCAGATGTAGAAATGTGATTTCATTTTTGTATAGGGATGTACTGATATCAATATCTGCAAACAGTTGCCCTCCATTATCACGTTACCATTGAACTGACATGTCTCGTTATTTGAGTAATTATCCAATATGCCGTGCAAGAAAACTCTGCAAAATATTCTACTTCGTCGTGTAATGCATATTCAATAATCAAAATAACAGGCGAGGTTGAGATGTGTGGATCCTGCATAAATATGTTAATACAAAAGCAAAATGTTGTGATAAATATTTTAATAATTGTAACGGATCCAGATGGAAAAATGCCTTCAATCTTTAAGAGTTAAGGAACTGATTTAAGCGCCACGAGACAGCAGGCATTTCCAAATATTCTGAGATGCTCAACCTCCATTGTAACCTGCATAGTGTTGCTCTCTTTTAAGGTAGTATTTGATATATGTAGTAATGGAAATGATGTAAAATAGTTCGGCTGCGAAAGCATCGTGGTTTTGTTGCTGAACAAGCAACTCAAGACGAGTGATTCGGACGCAGGAATTTAAATCCGTCAGCGCAAGTTAAATTCAGTTTATTAATTATATTTAGACCAGACCAGAATGGTAGTCATGTGATAATGAACGCATAGTCGGTTAAAATGTACTCTGTAGAAGGAAATCTGCCGTTCTGACCAAGTCTGGCCCAAATGTGAGGGTAGTCCCGCAGCAACGTGGTTGACTCATAACTGCTCTCAGAAATAACCACAAGCCGCCCAGTTGTCAAGATAATGGTTGACCGTCACTTTCTCAAAGACAATTATGGATGGGCAACGAATACTGGACTTGCCAAACACCTCCGCATTCTGTGAATTTTAAATAAAGATTTTTGCTAATCTTTTTGTACAGGCTTCATAAGACCTCAATTATCATTCTCTACGCAGGACTGGGATCAACACTTAAAGGAAGGATATTGAGGTTTCAGTGAAGGCATAAGGCAGATTCACTGTCCGCTATTTGAAAATATTGGGTGGAGCGGAACTGTTGGAACTGCTTAGAATGTATCCAGAAACAGATGCTACAGATAGAAGAAGAAATATGAGGTTTAGACGAGAGAATAGGAGAAGCATCTTTACACAGAGTTGTTAGGCTTCCAAGGTTTACTTCCAAGCATAAACCATGTCAATGTTCAGGATTATATTGGACAGGATATGAGGGAGTAACAGGACTATGAGAATAGGGCTAATAAATGGGCTTTGGAATATTTGCTCCCATAGAAAGTAAACTCAGACGGAACTCAAGGGCAATATCTTCCACGTATAATATTTTGTGCAAATGCAACTTTCTGTTGTGTTGTTCTAAATCTGTTCTTCAATTATTGGCTTCTACTTACATGGAGACAAAACATTTAGTTTTCTGCCTAGAGCCCATAATATATTAATGACCTGTCCAGTCATGGTCATTAATATATAATTTATGTAAACCTCTTAACCTATTGGGTTTTGATTCTGTGATTTTTGCCACTTCTCTGTCACATTTAAATAATTCGTTGAGATCTGGGTGTCTGCAACATCAAAACCTATTTAACAGCCTGTACCTAGGCTGTTGCTAATTTCAATCATCATGATTTTAAAATTAAACAAATTCAAACGCAGTTCAAACATTTCTGACATGTAAAATGTTATTATTGTTGGCAAAACTTTAATGAAAAATGCAATAATTTAATTGTACAGTTAATGGATATGAAAGATCTATATTAATAACGATTAAATTGAATAACACAAGCATTATCAATTAACCTGAAAGGATTGTGGCGCTTTCTTTTCGAGATAACCCGGTAACGGAATCTGTAAACATTTCGCTGAGAAAACAGTAAAAATGTAACCTCCTGGCATTGATAGCATATTCCATAATCGGAACCAAATTTGATTCGGTATTAGCCTTGCAACTAATGAAAAATAAATCCAAGCTAAAACCTTAAGGTCTTGTATAGTGAAATAGTTTGGGTGCCGCATTACAATATCTGTAACAATTAACGTGAATTGCACTCCATGGATCAGCAGGGATATCGGCAATATTTTTCTTTCCCTTGTATTCAAAATTATCTGCGGAGGAATACTCAGTTTTTAACTTTAGTATTGACCTAAATACGCATTCAGTGTGAACCGCATTGGGTCTTGAAATATGCGTTCTAATATCGCTTGCTGATTTGTTGCATAAATGAATACTTCCCGTTCAAAGTTACAAATAATATGAGTTATCTCAATCAAAGAGATATGTCATTAACGTTAATTGCTTTCCCCGGGGCTCAAGTATAAAAGGTATCCACTACTGGAGACTGATGATCATATTATTATAATTGCGATGTGTATCTTGTGAAATATTAAATAAAGGAATAAGACCTTGCACTCCTCAGAAACTAAATATTTAAGAAAAGCAACTAGCGTCTCATATGAAGTGCATCTGGCTGAAAGAAACTATGGTTCAAATCGAGAGTCGTGAACTACTTTCATGGCAAGACCTTCAGTGGTCAAAATGTGCACGCTTTTGAACCAGCAAACACGCTTGTATCGCACACAATTGTAAAAATCTCAAAGTTAACGCAATCACACTGCATGTAGAAATGTGTTGAATTATATGTTTGCAAAATAAATTAACTCAAATACTAACGTGGCTCATTCTTCTTTCCTAACCTGAGTTATGACGCGTAACAAGAGGGAACTTTACAGCGAACAGTAAGCAAAGTGTATGGATCTGTTAATAATTCACCAATTTCATTATTAAGCAACAGCAGACTCACTCTGACCGGAATTGATGTGATGACAATTCTAAACTACATTGTGAAATTGAAATACTTCATTCAGGTAGAAGTGACATTTCTACAGTACTCGCTCCAAAGTAGTCCATTGCTAACATATTCGACATCTTGCTAATTCCAAGCATTGGTACTAGCGCTTCATATTACACAAAAATAAAGTACATACGAAGGATTTTGATAGTTTGACTCGAGGAATTAACCTTACTTATCCGGCCTAACTACCACAATGAAATACCTAATTGCATATCGTTGTGCTACATGATAGGATTAAATTGTTACATAGTTTATATTTCTTACTGGCGGTACATTTCCCCGAATACATGCAACTTGTCACAAAACTCCCACTTCTCGGTAACAACGAATAATCACGTCTAAATGCTCTCATCATCAGATAGCGTTTTATATTCCTGTAATTAATACAGTGGTAAAAATATATGCAATCAATATAACCCAAACTTCAATACAAAGCGTGTAACATATTTTCCACTAAACGGACTATTAGAAACTATTCCCTTCCCTCTTAAAATAGCTCCAATTAAAAAACTCCAGTTCTGAAGAAGTCGCATTGGATTCTTGAACTCAAATGTTAATTTTGTTCTGTCTTCACAGATGCTGTCAGACCTGCTGCTGTTTTTGTTTTTATTTCAAATTTTCAGCATCGCAGTATTTTGCTTTTAAATATTCAACTCAAATTTATTCCTTCAATCATTATACAATTCATGTCTAGAAGCATTGAAACCCCATTATTATTAGCTGCAACATCTATTCTCATATTGGTGATGTTGTGAAAAGTATTTTTGATGTGAAACATCGGACACTGTGTGACACATTTTCTGCTAGTTCATATGGAAAGCATATTATTCTGAGATTACATAATTTGACCATTGGTTTCCAAATGCTTAATTGAAAAATGCTTCATGACTTTTATTCAGTAACTGAGTTTATTGTTGTCCAGGAAAATATAATTTAAAAATATTTCAAGATGATGTGATTATACCTACGCATTTTTTTATAGCTTAGTTATAGAATGATAGAATTCCTGCAGTGCAGAAGAAGGCTCTTCAGCCCATTTTGTCTGCACTGACTCTTTGAAAGAGTACCTTATCAAGGCCCTCCTCCCCTCTCCCCCCACAACCCCATATATACCCTGCTAATCACCCTAATCGACACATCTTGAGACATTAAGGGACAATTTAGTATGGCTAATCCACCTAACCTGCACGTCTTTGGCCTTTCCAATCTTAATGCATGCATAACATTGCTTCTGGATGCCAAAAGCATGGGTTTGGATTAGATTTGTTTATGCAGAGCTGTGACTGTGTGAGCTGCACTTGGATTGTGTGGCCTTAGCATCCATTTTCAGAGTGATAATGTCAGAATGTGTATTTGTACATGTGTGGGAGAGAGAGAGAAAAGCATTCAGAAGACTGATCTGTAGCATTGTTTTGTGTTCAATCAACTTTAAAAATTGAATTAACCTAATGAGGGAAGAGTGAGCAAAAGAAATTTAAAATCAGAGACAAAGAGAACAACAAAAAAAAATGAGAGTACAATAGAATTTTGAAACCAAAGTTACCTAACAATGAACATGCTAATCGTTATTGTCTTTGCAATTCTATCTTATATTAACTAATGAGACAGATAAAGATATGGAGAGAACGATAAACAGTTTCTTTTCTCATTTTAATTTTATTTTTCTTAAATATGTATTTAAAGTGAACAATAGCCCAATTGAATGGGCAAAACTGAGGCAGATGGAATTCAGTGTCAATGTGGACAAGCGTGACGTTATCCACTTTGGATTCATGGAAGATAAATCAGGATGTTTTTGAATGGTGACAGAACATTGGAGAAGCCAATGGGCTTTAAGGAGCCATGCACACAAATCATTAAAAGTTATAGGCACAGTCACAGGTTAAAAAAAAACTAATGGAATGTTGCCCTTTATCTCAAGAGGGTTGGAATCCAAAATTGGGGATGAGATGCTTCAGCTGTACAAAACTTTCCCAGACACCACTTGGAGTGCTGTATTCAGGTTTGGACATCAAATCTTAAGCAATAAATATTGATTGTGAAAGGCATAGAATACATATTCCCTAGAATAATTTCAAGGCCTGAAGGGTCAAATTGTGAGTATACTTATAAATATGCCATGTATTGCCTTGAATTCAGAATGTTGAAATTAACATGCTTAAAATTATAAAGCAATAGACACGGAGGAAGTATTTCATTTGATTGGCAGTTTTAGAACATGGGGATATTATTTTAAAACTAGAGCTCGTGAAAAGGTTACACTGTTTCATGTAAATTGTAATGGAATTATGAAACTCAATCTTCCAAAAAGCTGTTGACACTGGGTCAACTGAAATATTCAAGACTAAAAGTTATAGATTTTTATTGGACTAATTACGTGTATAAAGGAGATGCAACAAAGATGGGCAAATGGAATTGAGGCAAAAATGATCCAACTGAATGGCAGAACAGGAACAACAAACTAAGTAACTCAGAATTTTGTTCATGTAATATTGAAAAACATGACAAACCTCAAAAGCTTAATGGAAGTAAAGTTAATATTAACTTTTTTTTAAACAAAGAGGCTGTGTGAGTATACCAGTGAAGTTTTGGAGCGAAATAAGTAACAAAGTTTTGATTACACACCTGTTGTGCTGGTTGGTTTTTCTTCTTGAGATTCATTAACTATATTAGGAACATAAGAACTAGGAGCAGGAGTAAGCCATCCGGTCCCTCGAGCTTTCAGTAAGATTATGCCTGGACTCAGCTCTATCTACCCACCAACTCACCATAATCCTGAATTCTTTTACTGTTCAAAAATTTATCTATCCTTGCCTTAAAAACATTCAATGCTGTTGCTTCAACTGCTTCACTGGGCAGAAACTTCCACAGATTCATTATCCTTTGGGTGAAGAAGTTCCTCTTCCTAAATCTGCTCCCCCTTATTTTGAGGCCATGGCTTCTAGTTCTAGTTTCACCTGCAGGTGGAAATCATCTCCTTGTTTCTATCTTATCTATTCTCTTCATGTTATATGTTTCTATGAGATCTCTCTCATTCTTCTGAATTCCAATGAGTATAGTCCCAGTCTACTCAGTATCTCCTCATAAACCAACCCTCTCAACTCAAAAATCAATATAGTGAATCTCGTCTGCACCCTCTCCAGTGTCAGTATATTCTTTCTCAAGTAAGGATATACAGCTACAACATAACCTCCCTGTTTTTAAACTTCATCTCCCTGACAATAAATTCCATTTGCCTTCTTAATTACATGCTGCACCCGCAAACCAATTTTTTGTGATTCATGCACAAATACACCAGGTCCCTTTGCATAGTAGCACGCTGCAATTAAGCTAAGTGAAAGCACAACCTATGGTGGAGGGGCAGCAGGGGAAGGGGTTGGGGGATGGTTGAAGATAACGACAAAAACTAAGTCACAAAGTCAGAAATGAAGGGTGAAGCAGATTGTGTCTTTTATTTATTATCTCCTTTTTAAAAAAATCAGTTAAATTTTGAAGGTAGCTACTTAACTCCACTTAATAGTTGGAAAAAAATCAATGGTAATCACTCCATGACAGAGATTCTAATTTGTAACATCAGTGTGGTAGAAGGCGTGGACAGTACAAAGATTAAGAGAAGGTGGACAAAAAGAAATTGCCATTTGTAAGTTAACATAGTCTTTCTAAATGAACAGATAAAATGTAGATATTTATTGGAGAAGTGAATCTGACTATAGCATAAGAAGGTTTTTTAGCCTCTCAGCACCCACTCTTGGGGGATGCTACTGGAAAGGGAGGGGCACGGGGAAAGTGGATGGAGCATAAGATTGTAGTATTTAAGCGAGCATAAGAATGAGTTGAATGACAGGGACAGAGGAAGAAAAATGTTGAATGCACTGCTCATAGGAGAGGAGATAAATGTGGCAATGGGAATTAAAAGTGAAATGAAAAAAAATGGAAAGGTATAAGGAAAATGTGATGGAGCACAGGACACAGTGAGACCAAGAGGTGAAGAAGCACAAGTGTTTGGTGGAGGGAGAATCCTAAAGATTATATTATCTCCGTAACTTCCATTCAAAATTCAGACTTTCACTACCACAATACACAATACCTAAAATCTTCCACTTGAATGGAAAGAAGAGGAAAACAGAGAGAGAATCAAAGAATAAGATACAAGAAAAAAAGTAGGCAAAGCCAGTGACAAAAAAAACAGTAAGTAACAGAAATACCAAAACAATAGTGGCAACAATTATTTGATTTATATGTATATATACATATATATATATATGAAATATAAAACATTGTTTGATCTACTCTGTAAAAACCCCACAGGAAATCAACTGTGTCCCAATTACTGAAAGCACAAGAAACATGAAAAATATAATAAAATGGCCATACATTACTTTATTACAATAAACAACTAAAAATGTTAGATGTAAATGAACATCTGTTCTGCATTGCTGATGACTGTCCTCTAAATTTGATACACACTAATGAGTTCCAATGTAGGTAAAGGCATCCTCTTTCTTATTGTTAACCTCACAAGTCTATTGAATTGGCACAGCTGCCCAATGTCACAGATGGCATAAGGCAATGCAACAAATAAGTTGATCCTATCAAGCCTGAATTAAGGTATAAAAATTATTTTTAAAAGTCAAATTGATCAATAAGTGCATCATTTGTAAAACAATAAAATAGCTTTCCATCTCTGTTAATTATCTTGGAATTTCAATATTAATGTAGAAACTCATGATGATGATATCACTTTGAAAATAAAATCCTATTTCATTAGTGGCTATGATATATATATGAAAAACATCCACCACTAGTATTTATGCCAAAAATATTGGAAAAAGTCAATCTTTGATTATTTTTAGCTCAAAATCTTCAACTCTCTACTTTTGATCTGAATCATCAGTAAGATTAAGATATATTCATTGTCTAAATCAAAAATATGCATTTAAAAACAATTATTCCTACCAGTCAGTTTACAAAAATCAATTTGAAATTCCCTGCTGTTTTGGAGTTACTTGTAATGTAAATTAAACTGCCTACAGATTGAAAAGGAACAATGAGATGTGAGACATCAGCCCATTTAAACTGGACCTAACAGGCTGGAATAGATTATTTTTTTAAATATAGCCATCTTCAACAAAATAAAACTGTGGGAGCATAGTGAATACTAAAGATCAAAATCCTTCAGCTAGTTTATCAGTATCTACTATATGCATTCTAAAATCTAATACATGTTACAGAATGGGAACTTCCTGCAGTGACTTATCATTACATTTCTAGTTAGGCAGAATCATAGAACATAAGATAAATTTGAATGAGGAATGCTCATCTTAATTCACCCAAGTAAGAAACTTACTACTACAATTCCATTTGCCTTAAATCATTTCCAGGAACATTCTTCTACCTTTCCAAAACAGCATTCAAGCTCTTCACCATCCATTATGTGAAGAAGTACATTTTATCATCCTAAATTTGCTTATCATCATTACTACCTGTGTATGTCTCTTGTCACAGTTTAAATTGAAATAGTCTTCTGGATTTATCTTTATTATTTACTATCTGATCAATGAGGTCTTTATAATTTACTATCTGATCGATGAGGTCTCTTCCCAATTGATTCATTTTAAAGATGAAAAGTTTAGATTTATTCAGGCTTCCTTCATTGTACAGTCTTTTTCTACAATATATCAACCTCTCAGCTCTTTGTACTTCCTCCTGTGCTTGAGTTTTTAGCTGAAATTTTAAACAATATAAGGTAAGTTTGATCAGAATGAAGTATAACTTTGGAATAATATTCTCTGATATCATGATTTAGTAAAGATTTAGTAATATTGTATAATCATTCTATTCAGTATATTGATTGTTTATCCATTGTCTTACATGATTACTTCCTTCAAGTATTCCCAAGAGAAATATTACTAACCTCCCATGTTTAATATTTTGACTCCATTCATAAAGTTCTGTTCTTCGTTTCTTCTTCTAATTAACAATAATTATTCTGTTATTCTGTCTTAAACTTAACCTCCTATTGATCCACTCATGGTCCCTAGGTCATTTTGTAGACCATTAGCTGTCTTATCAGACACAGTTCTTGACATTAGAAATGGTAAGAATCTCAGCGCCCATCCTAAGGCATTTTAGTTAATGCTTGCTCCATGTCATTGCTTCCGTTATTATTATCAGATGGGGTTGTCCATGGTTTGAATTTACAGATATTGCTGGAGGCAAGGTTGTTGGTAAATGTTACACTTTACTGAATGTTGTACTAAATATATAGAGTAAAAGACTTAGCACAAGGTTCTACATCAAACCATGGATAGGATTGTCATGGTTGCCCCAAAACCAGAAAATCTCGCTTGAGGTCAACAACCCTTTCCATGATCCACCCCTTGCCCACTACAATTCCCATTGCAGGCAGAACAGGAAAATTCCCCTTCATCTCTCAGTATATGCAATCGTCGTTATGTGATCTTTTACCACTGATTATGAAGTCTCCCTATGTATATATTCAACATTAGCCCTTTATACTGGCAGCTTCATTATTCTTCAGCTAATTTCTTATACACCTCCACATTTTACATAGAGTTTCCATATAACAGTTTTTCAACAATATCCAAAACAACTGGCACTAACATAGCATTTCTAAACAAAGAAGCTTCAGAGAAGTGTAACCTGCCAAAAATAGTTGTCAAGTCGAAAAGCAGCTATAGGAATGGTGACTCAAAGCTTGATCAGTAAGGTGAGTTTAATGGTGGAGAAAGAAGTGAACAAGTAGAAAGATTTTGGGATGAAATTGCAGAGGCTAGGACCATACTGCAAAAGGTACAATGCCAGTAGTGGGAACCAGGAGGAAGTGTTTATAAGACCAGAATTGGAGAGATACTGCCTTTTCTGAAGGTCAGAGGAGATTACAGAGATAGGCAATAACAAGATCTTCAAGGGCTTTAAACATTAAGATGATTTTAAATTTATGGGGACCAGCAGTCACTGAAGATTAGTGAGCATAGGATGTACAGTACTCGGTGTGGGATGTGATTTGGATGTGAGAATTCTGAACGAGCTGAGATACTGAACTTCATGGAGGTACAAGATACCTCTCAAGAGATTTTAGAAGTATTGTGCATCAAGGGTAGAATCAAAATTTATTTTAACTGTTTATTAGGCATAAAATGCAGTCACAACGCATCAATTTCACAGAGCCACGTCCTCTGTACAAGAGGTACTGAAAATGCATTTGTTGCATTGGATAACACAATATTTAAGAATCTTGGCAGTCTCTCAAATAGTCTTTAAGTCCCCATAATGACTCCTCATAAAACTGCTCTAAATTTCAGAAATAATGTGCCACACATGCTCCATTCAGTTTTCTGGTTTTTCCTGTAGTCCAATAGTATATCTTAAGGGGACAACAGGAGCCCACCAATAAATAACGGGCAGAATTTTCCAATTCTAAGTTCCTTCGTGGGTGGTTCCACACAGCATTTCCCACAGGATGGCACAGTGAGAAATGGTACCCAATTTTGAACCCACTAATTATGCATTGATAAGTTTCTCTTTGAATCACAGTTGGGAACTGATCTGTGTGTCTCACCCTCATCTAATGGGGTCAAAGATCTGAACAATATTTAAACACCATCCAAACACAGGTATCACTTTTTCAAGCACAACTTTGTAAAGTAGGCATCTCCAGATGGCTACATTGAAAAAGAAAGCTGCTCCAGGGTTTAGCAACAACTCCAAAGAGGCCCTTATAAAAAGAGTCTGTCAGCACTGGGATATCCTTTACCCCAGGGATGGTTCCAAGAAGCCCATCTATCTCACCTCACTGGTGTGAAAGGCAATTGCACAGGAGGCCAGCACATCAGTAACCATTGAGAAGCACCATTCATTGTGCTTCTGGTGAATGATCATATTTACTTTACCAGGTAAGTCAATTATCAGCTTGCTCCAATCTCAGACTCTCATAATGGCTTTAATTCAAAAGGTTACACTGATCAGGGATCTCACACAATTTTAGAGGGGAACACATCAGTATTGATTATTCCACTGACACTTCAATATCATCAGCATCACATCTATTATGCTGTATGAACTCTGTCTTCAACACTTATTGGAAAGAGCGCAGCATACACAGATGACATTTAGGCTTCCTAGGATCCATCTTGTCACATCACATTCCATCCATTTGCCATCATGCAAGCCAAGCTTGTCCAAAAGAGAGAGAGATCCCAGACTGGAGAGGGATGGCTGACATCTTGAAACTGAGCAAATTTGAGAAGGATGCTGCTGAGTTGGCAAGCGGGGACAGAGATTGTTGCTGTGGAGAAGGCAAGACCAGCCTCTCTTAGTAAGCCAGTACAGTTGTGCCTTCCTGAGTTGATGACTTCCTAATATTCTCAGTGAGGGATTTGCATTCAGTCGGTTTATGAAAGAAATTTATTTGCTCTCTCCGCAGGCACCAGCAGGTCCAGATATAAGCCCCATGCCCCAGGTCACCCCAAACAAGGAAGCTGGGGAACCATTGTAGGAAGACCCATCAGTGCATTCACCTGCACCCTCCTCCAGCTCTTAGACACACATCTTCATAGGTCCTTGTTATAGAATAGGGTCAGGGTCATATTCTGGGGGACACCTTTTAGATGCACCTCCACAGCAGCTGGAGATAGTTACAGCCCAGGATTCTGGCATTCAGAGAACTGTTGGAGGTTAAGCATCTGTGAGTCTGAGTCTGATAGTGAGCCTCTGGAAACAGTCATGTCACAATGCTAGAGATGAACAACAGGCAATGGTAAACCACGTAGAGTTGCAAGAAGTAAAATTTAAAGTTTATTTATGATTGTCACATCAACATTGCACCAAAGTTACTCCAGTGCCTGTTTGGGTACACTGAGGGAGAATTTAGCTTGGTCAATGTACTTAACTGGCACATCTTTCAGACTATGGGAGGAAACCAGAGCATTCAGAGGAAACCAACGCCGGCGTGGGAGAACGTGCAAACTCCACACAAATAGTGACCCAAGCCAGGAGTCGAACCCAGGTCTCCAGTGCTGTGAGGGAGAAATGCTAACTGCTATGCTACCGTGCCACCCCAGTGTTCAACAGGGTAGAGCAAAGGATAGAAGAATCTGTCCACAATTTGGCTGATGTCATGGTTCCAAATTGTGATCATCTCGAGATCTCCACAGGAAGGATTTGCGCTTTGAACTGAGCTCCATCAATTAGGCATTTGATGGGATCCAACAGTGTTTGGGCAAAATTGGAAGTAGAGAGAGCATTTTGAACTCTCTCCAGGTACCCTCTTGCTTAAGGGAGTCAGGCAGAGGCCCTCAGGGACTCGTAGGGAGGCCATCCACCCAGGTGACTCAGATTATCCAGCTTGGCCCAATCTCTTCTGCCTGTGACCCCATCACCTCCAGCTGCACAGGCAGATGGAAGTTCACTTAGCAACAGCAGGACACCTTTGCAGGCTGGGACCCTCCGACTCTCAGCTTTCTAGAGCGTGCTCGCCAAAGTTTTCAAAGCCAAACAGGGTGTATCAATCAGCGTGATGCATCCACCTCTTCTGTCAGGAATGCATCTGGATGAAGCAGCAGGATTCAAAAAATTAAGATGTTTTGAAATTACTGCTGGTTACAGGTGTTCAATCACTTAATATAATGCATCATTGTAAATACATTTGCTACTTATGAGAATAGTTTCATCATTTGAAAATACCATGCATCTCTGTGCCCTGTTTTTGCAAGAGTGAGCCATGCTCCCATTCAGTGTTCACCTTCCTTTATAAAGTAATGTGTAACTGATTCATGTTACTCTACCCTTGTGCTATGTCAGGAAAATATGTCAAACTCTTTACTGAGATGTCTGCAATATGCATTAGTATTCAGTACTCCTTATAAGACAACATGGATTTCAGTGCCCTTAGTAGCCTAGGAGGGATAGCTGTAGTTTCCTCACTTTCATTGGTAATGCCAAAACACTGCAGACATGATGTTCAGTCCAATCATGCGTCCATCTCAGTTTCCACAAAAAGCATCTTATAAAGGTGACGATATCAACATCGAATCCTTTGGTGCAGTGTTTGTGCTGTTGTGCTGATTATCATTTCCCAGAGTGTATGGATACAGGATTCACCACTAGCCTTTCCAAAGATTAAGACCTGGTGAATCATGAGAATTGAATCAATCCAAATGTTGAATTTGCTCTTGATGTCACTAGTTGTAAAGGTCTTTCATCCACTGGCATCATTTAAGAGAGAGAGGAATGTGGCGTGTCCCATTGCCTGTATCTTATTCATTCTACAATTGTGATCGTATCAGTGTGGCATAAACACATCTTCTATGTTGCAATTCTTCAATGGCATCCTTACATGAAAGCTGGCCTTCATCTCCAAATTCAGGCTTCTGTCCTTCTTGCTGTTCATCAACCAAGGAGCTTTCAATTTCCTCCATTCTCTTGCATGCAAGGATACCCACTTTGAAGTGCTAGGCTGTTAAGTGCACAACAGATGACAATGATATAGATATTCCCTGTGCAGAGTACTGCTGAATCGCATCTAAGTGGTCCAAAAACTGAAAGTTCGTCTTCAGGATGTCAATGAAAGGTATAACACCACATAGCAGAGATTAGATTCCAATGTTCTCCAATGTACAGTGGTGCTGGAGATTTCTGTCCAAGAAGACATAAGTACTCTATTCTGGGAACCAGGAAGCCTTTCAGCTGATTGCTGCCAAGACACTGGGAGCAGATAGCTGTCACAGTCAATATCAACACTCTATCCCCCAAGGACATCATACATTGCAATTCCATGACCAGTGTCATGACTTATTCTGTTTTTTCTCTACAATTTTTAGACAATGCTTGATTGTACAAGTGAATGATTATCCTAAGTGTGCCAAGCATAATAATATCCATATGTCAAATAGATAATTCTGTTCAGATTATAGAAACAGATAATTCAAACTTAACACATAGTGGAATGACTGATGCTCTTCAGGCTCTTCTCTCTGATGGTCTTATGTTATAATATGCTATGTGCTATAATGCAAGTTTTGCACATTGTTCTCCTCATTTGACACTTAGCACTACATATGCATAGCCATGACTACGGGTCTTTGAAACAGGTTATTAGGCATCAGCAGCTCTTCAAGGTCTACAGTTGAATTAAGGAGAAAAATAGCTGGAGGTAGACAACAACAGCATTTGTCCTTTCAGTGATACGATTTAGTTTGACTATGTGGCTAATTAACGCTGGCAAAAATCAAGGGTAGTCCAAATGCAAGAAAACATAATACTTCATACTCCCACATTTCCAGAAATTAGCAAAAAAAGTCAACGAATTTGATTTCTGTTTGAAATTACTGCAATGTCAGTGTTGCTAGCACCCAGTGCTCAGAAACATGTTCAGACACAAAAAGTGGCACAGGTTATCACAACTTGTTAATAAAATATACTCTGCATAAGCACAACTTTTGGAAGAAGGCCTGGAAACTGCGTGCACGCATGTGTGTGTGTGTGTGTGCGCGCGCGCGTGTTATCAACTTTGTTAATGGAGGAAACACTTAATAAGCACAATTTAAAACTACATTGTTTTTATAACAGAACCATCTAGATGAAAACAAAGGGAACTAATAAGAAGAGAATCTCAAATTTCCTGAAGAATGCCATTCACTTTAGGCAAGTGGAAGTGCAAGCAAGTTGCTTGCAAAGGGATCAGGAGAGGCCAAGACCTACACAGATAAATGAGTGGTGGCCCAAATGGAGGAAGAGTAGGCTTCTATTATATTTTGTCGTTCCATTCCCTTCCCATAGTTATTGCATCCTTGTCACTTTCTTCTATGTAGTGACCTTGGGAACTGGCAATTAATGGAACAGAAATCCAAGATGTTTTCCTTTCTTTACGTGCCCAAAATAATTTTCAGAAACGCCCTTGTATCACATCCTCAGCTGTGGCTCAGTTGCTGGCAGCATGCTTGTTACTGAGTCAGAAGATTGTAAGTCTAAGTCCCACTCCAGAACTTGACCATGAGAATTAGTTGACAGTCCATTGCAGTAATGATGGAGTATTGCACTGTCAGGATGCTATCTTTTAGATGAAATGTTAGACCAGATCTTTCAGAAGATATGAAATGTCTCATAGAACTATTTCAAAAAAGAGCAGAGGAAATTACCACTTGTGTCCAGATCAATATTTATCTCTCATTCAACATCACAATATGGATTATCTGCTCATTATCACATCTCTGGTGCTTTCTGGTTGGCAGGTTTCCTACATCACAACAGTAACTACACTGCAAAAGTAATTCTTTGACTGTTAAGTGTTTTGAGGCTCTATACAAATGTATATATCTCTTTTAAATGTGTTTGTTAACATTATGGAAATAACGCACATGGATTTCCAGTCTCTATTTTTGATATGAAAGCCATGGGAAATATGGAGTGGATATGGGGTTGGTGATGGTGTTCTGAAATTCAAAAGGAAACTGGCTTCTACCATCTGGACAAATTCTGGGAATTTATCAAGTGACATTTGCTAAGCACTGATTTTAAGGAATTCAGCATATCCATATATTCTTTAATGTAGAATTTCCTTCATGTGACTAACCATCATCACAATTTGTAGTTCAAGACACATTTTTTGTTTACTTAATTCTCTTCTGTATTTTCTTGGTGACTCCTCACACAAGGCTTTGCAAACCTTAACAAGTAACTTTATCTCCTAATTTATTTATACTTTATTAAGACTTCTTACCTGTCTTGTTCAACTCATATCTATTTTTTTATTAAAAGTAGCACTAAGAGAAATTATACTCCTGACTATGACATTACTTTTGACCACATTCTTTTTGACGTTTTTAAGCTGCAAACATATACACCTGGACTAAGATAGAACAACACAAACCCACCCCAGGTGAAATATTTGTGGTTTACAGACACAATGAAAGGTGTCAAGGAGATGATTCTTCTTTCAAACCAGTCACACCTGTTACCACTGTCCAGCTTGCAATAATGAACGAAAATATTTGCAAATCTTTACAAGCAATCTGGAAGATTTAGTCAGTACCTCAGGGCTAATGAAGTAAGGCAACTCTAAGTTTTTAAAACAGACAAGATGATGAATGAGAGTCATAGAGGACAATGTACTGCAAAACATTTATTAGAAAATGCTTAACAGATATAAAAATCAAGATTAATTCATGTTACCTTTCAAATTTTATTTTTCTCCCACTTTCTCCAATTTTTCCTGAACGCCATGACTGCTATGAATCTAAAGTTTTTGACAAGAGGCAGAATTGTACCAAGTAATGGCAGCACGTTGGTTCCGGCACTAAAAATGCAGTATTTCGTGTTGGTACCAATGTGTTTTTGACTGAATCTTATGCCTCATTAGTAACAATTTTAATGCCCGTGGATTTCACGCTGCTCCAGGGACATGTTCCCTTTGATTCCCCTGCCCCTCAATGATTTAACTGATGCAAGCACTGGAAAACTCAGTATAAATGGCTCCCCAATACTCTCCAGCACTTGTTCCACAATAACTACAGTAGTTGGCAGGCAAGAAGGCAGCATCATACTTTTTGGAAGGGGCCCTTATAAGGATGCTGAATGGAATGGAGCAGAGGCAGGGCACATACTACCACTAGTCCAGGAGCTGCCTTCCAGCGGACACCACCACTGCCTGGGATCCAGTGGCAGCCTTGGTCAATGCAAGTGCACTCCAGAAGGGGATGGGGAAACTATGTCAGAGAAGAATGATTTTCTTTGCTCAGCCAGGTTAAGTGAACTACTCTCAGTTTCCCACTGGTCATCTATGCACATTCCTCGCACCTTCAACCTTTTTTCTCACTCAGCCACCTTGGCCTTTGCCAACCAGGCATCAGGTTCCCACCTCCTTCCCAAAATCACCATGTTTCCCAGTAACTGTTAAGATCCTCACACTCCAGCTCCCACTCAAACCTCACACATACCATATCTCATCATCATCTTAAATGTCAATTTCTTGCCTATACTCTTCTTCTCTGCGTCACTGCAGAACAAAGTAGCCACAACAGGCGTCAGTCGGCAAAGCCATTTGGAGTCATATCCGGACTCCAAACCCTCAAGTTTTCAGGAGAAAGCCCTTAACCTGGCCAGGAAGAAGGAAGGGCATGCTTATGCTGCTGGTAAATTGAGAGCAGCAGAGAAATGTGAGAATCCTCAACACATATGCTGTCATTCTTCAAGTCTCAAGTGAGTAATCAATGTTACCTCTGAATCTCCTATAATGCACTAATGCCACATTTGTTCTCTTGCAGGCTGGAACAAACCAGCCCATCCTTGCAATCCTGGACCCACCAGACTCCAGCAGTTCAGAGGAGGACTTCTCCAACTCCAACTGTTGTCACCAGAGCAGATATTCACATTTTGATGAGTCCAATAAGTAGGCAGACCTCTGGGTCACTCAATGGTAATCACATCATTGCTGAAGATCCACAGCAGACAGAGACAGGGGTGTCCCAAAGATCCAACCCTCAGTGGGATGCCCCTTGCTGAGCCCTTTGCTGATGACGTGCCCCTAGAAACAGTTGTCCTACAGCTACTGGAATTGCAAAGGCAAAGTTGTAAGTAACAGGAAGGAATGACAGCAGCCCTCCTCAGAATGCAAGGCCGACTGGAGGAGACCAAGCATCATCTATCCAAGGAGATAGTGCTGTCACTGCAAACAACGACGCCTGTCACATAATAAGCTACAGTGCAGGAGGAGGCCATTCAGCCCATTGAGTCTGCACCAACTACAATCCCACCCAGGCCCTATTCCCATAACCCCATGCATTTATTTTGACTAGTCACCCTGACACTAAGGGACAATTTAGCATGGCCAATCTACGTAACCTACACATCTTTGGACTGTGAGAGCAAACTGAAACACCCAGAGGAAACTCATGCAGATACAGTGAGAATGTGCAAACTCCAGACAAGTCATCCAAGCCAGGAATCAAATCCGGGCCCTTGGCACTGCCAGGTAGCAGTGCTAATGACTCTTCCACCATGTTGGCAACATTAAGACTCATGGGATAAAAGTATCCATAGCAGCATGGGAATAAAAGTAACTGAAGAAAAGAAAGCAGAGTTATGACAACTGGCTATTTTTCAAACTGGAGGGAGGTATGAAGTGAAAGTTTCCACGCTACAAACAGAGGACCTCTGATGTTTCTAATATACATCAATGATTTGGACTTGGGGTATAAGGCACAATTTCAAAATCTGCAAATGGCACAAATTTATGTTCATAGTAAACATTGGAAAATAAAATAATAAGTTTCCAGTGGACATAGACAGGTTAGTGAAATGGGAAAACAAGATAAATACAATTCAATGCAAATTAAGACAAAGTAATTCATTACAGTAGGAAAAATAAAGAGAGACAATGCATGTTAAATGGTACAAATGTAAAGACAGTGCACGAAGTGAGAAACAGAAGAGTGTACTTGTGCACAAATCTTTGAAGTTGGCAACATCAATCAGCTAATAAAGCATGTGGAATCCTGAGTCTTATAAATAGAGGCATAGACAAACCAGGAAGTTAGTCCAACCTTCATAAAGTACTAATTCAGTCCTAGTTAGAGTATTATCTCAAATTCTGGACACCATACTTAAGGAAAGGCATGAAGACTTTCAAGATTGTACAAAAAGATTTACTAGATTGTTTTCAGGGATGAAGGATTACAGTTATGCAGATAGAAGGGAGATTGTTTCCCTAACTGGTGTGTGACTCCAGACATATAATTATCTTGCATGTCCTCTGAAATGGCCTAGCAAACATTCAGTTGTATCAAACCACTGTGGAGTACAAAAGCAATGAAACCAGACCAACCACTTGATATCAACTTATGCAATGGAAACAACAATGACACACCCAGCCCTGTCAAGCCTGCAAGGTTCTCCTCACTAACATCTGACGGCTTGTGCCAAAATTGGGAAAGCTATCTCACAGAATAGTCAAGTAAGTCTGACATAGTCAGACTCACAGAATCATACCTTATAGATAATATCACAGACATCACCATCACAATTCCTTTCTGGTCCCACCAGAAAGACAGACCCAGCTGAGATGGCAGCAGAGTGATATGCAATTAGGGAGGAGTTGCCCTGGGAGTCATCAACATTAACCTGAACCCCATGAAGTTTCATGGCATTAGGTTAGACATAGGCAGGAAACCGCTTGCCAGTTATTACAGCAACTATTGCAGCCACATAGCTTTTCCCTACAACTCCCTATCCCATCCACCCCCATGCCCCCTTCTCTTCAGCTGATGAATCAGTACACTTCCATGTTGAGCATCACTTAGAGGAAGCCCTGAGCATTGCAAGAAAGCAAAATGTACTCTGGGTTTGGAACTTCGGTATGTATCACCAAGATGGCTAAGTAACACCACTGCTGACTGAGCTGGTCGAATATGAAAGAATAAAACTGCCATGCTAGGTTTTTGAAAGGTGGTAAGGGATCAACAAACCAAAAAGGACTGCTTAATTTTTTCCTTACTGAGCTACCTGTCACCATTGCATCAGTCCTTGACAGAATTGATGATCACACTCAATCATCAGTAAAGTGATGGGAAGTGTCATCAACAATGATATCAGATGGGACTTACTCAGCAATAACCTACTCATTGATACTCAGTTTGGGTTCCACCAGTGTCATTCAGCTCCTGAACTCATTAAAGCCCTAGTCCGAACATAGGCAAAAGAGCTAAAGAAAGAGTGACTGCCATTGACATTAGAGCAACATTTACTAAGTGTGGATCAAGGACCCCTAGCAAAACTGAAGTCAACAGGAATCCAGGCTAAAACTCTTCACTGCTTGGATATATTCCTAGCACAAAGGAAGATGGCTGTGGTTGTTGGAGATCAGTCATCTCAGTTCCAGAACATTGCTGCAGGAACTTCCCACGGTAGTGTTTTAGACACAACTATCTTCCGTTGTTTCAATGACCTCTCCATCATAAAGTCACAACTGGCAATCTTCATAGATGATTGCACAATAGTGAATATCATTCACAACTTTGCAGAAACTGAAACAATCTATGTCCATCTGTATTAAGGCCTAGATAATATTAACACTTGTCTTATAAGTAGCAAATTACATTCACATCAAACAAGTACTAAGCTATGGCCATCTCCAACAAGTGAGAAATCTATTTGAAAATATGAAGAAAAATTTTATTGCCCAAACAAATTGAACATTTATGTAACTATCACCTGTTGTGAAATTGTGATCTTGCCATTGTGATGTGAAGGTGCTCAGCAGATCAAGGGTTAATATTGGACTGTTCAGGGTACGATATATAGTCACGTGGGAAGAGAATCAGCAAGATAATGTTCTGGAAGCCTTCCTGCATAGAGTCAGCACCATGATAGACATATCTGGGATGTATAAGTAGTTAAAGATGAACAATAAACAGTTCATATTGAAACAAACAAATCTCAAGACATCATTGTAGCAACATCTGAAGAACCCATATTAAAACAGGACCCTAAACCACAATCCTTCTAAATCTCCTGTGAAGGGAGGTGAGGGATGTCATTGCAGAGCCCCTGGCGATGATCTTTGCGTCGTCGATGGAGACGGGAGAGGTTCCGGAGGATTGGAGGATTGCGGATGTGGTCCCTATTTTCAAGAAAGGGAACAGGGATAGTCCTGGAAATTACCGACCGGTGAGTCTGACCTCAGTGGTTGGTAAGCTGATGGAGAGGCTTCTGAGGGACAAGATTTACGAGCATTTGGAGAAGTTTAGGTTGATTAGAAATAGTCAGCATGGTTTTGTAAAAGGCAGGTCATGCCTTACGAGCTTAATTGAGTTCTTCGAAAATGTGACTGAACACATTGACGAAGGAAGAGCAGTGGACGTGGTGTACATGGACTTCAGCAAGGCATTTGACAAGGTCCCACATGCAAGACTTCTTGAGAAGGTGAGAGGCCATGGGATCCAAGGGGCTTTGGCCTTGTGGATCCAGAACTGGCTTGCCTGCAGAAGGCAGAGGGTGGTTGTGGATGGCTCTTTTTCTGCATGGAGGTCGGTCACCAGTGGAGTGCCCCAGGGATCTGTTCTAGGACCCTTGCTGTTTGTCATTTTCATAAATGACCTGGATGAGGAAGTGGAGGGATGGGTGAGTAAGTTCGCCGATGACACGAAGGTCGGTGGTGTTGTGGATGGTCTGGAGGGATGTCACAAGTTGCAGCATGACATCGACAGGATGCAAGACTGGGCGGAGAAGTGGCAGATGGACTTCAACGCGGATAAATGTGTTGTGGCCCATTTTGGCAGATCCAACGGGATGAATGAGTACACTATCAAAGGTAGGAGTCTTAGCTGTGTGGAACAGCAGAGGGATCTTGGGGTCCGGGTCCATAAGACTCTCAAATCGGCCTCCCAGGTGGAGGATGTGGTTAAGAAAGCTTACGGTGTACTGGCCTTCATTCATCGAGGGATTGAGTTCAGGAGTCAGGAGGTAATGCTGCAGCTTTATAGGACCCTTGTCAGACCACACTTGGAGTACTGTGCGCAGTTCTGGTCGCCTCACTATAGGAAGGACGTGGAAGCTATTGAAAGGGTGCAGAGGAGATTTACAAGGATGTTGCCTGGATTGGGAGGCATGCCTTATGAAGACAGGTTGAGGGAGCTGGGACTGTTCTCCCTGGAGAGACGAAGGTTGAGAGGCGACCTGATAGAGGTTTACAAGATGTTGAGAGGAATAGATAGGGTGGACTGTCAGAGACTATTTCCCAGGGCTGAAATGGTCGCGACGAGAGGGCACAGATTTAAGGTGCAGGGAAGCAAGTACAGAGGGGTTGCTAGGGGAAAGTTTTTCACTCAGAGGGTGGTGAGTGAATGGAATCGGCTGCCGTCGGCGGTGGTCGAGGCGAACTCGCTGGGGTCTTTTAAAAGACTTCTGGATGAGTATAGGGAATCCAATGGGATTGGGGGTTATAGATAGGTCTATGGCTGGGTAGGTTTTGATGTGTTCGGCACAACTTGTGGGCCGAAGGCCTGTTTGTTCTGTAGTGTTCTATGTTCTATATGTTCTAAGTGTGTGAGTGATTAGGTGTATCACCTCTTCAACTTTTTTCATGCAATGATTGAAAGAGACCAGCTAGTGCATGGCCCAACTGGCTACTTCAATGTTGTTGCACAACTTTATAGTCATATAGCTTATAGACAATATTGGTCCTATCCATAAGATCTTCTGTGAGTATAAGTACTTTAATTTCATATGTACCACTACTTGCATATTATCTTTCAGAGCACTGAAATGCACTTCAGCGAAACAAAGCCATTTGTCTGTTTGAAAAAATGCTTTTGTGCACTGGGGCGTCTTGTGCAATATGGCTTGCCATAGTCATATGATCTTTGAGGTCATCAAGGGTAAAACAAAAGCTTTGGTGCGGAACCATTTTTGGAGACCACATAGAACAGGGTGTCCGGACTGAGAGACTGAATTTGATGGATATTGATTGTTGTAAGACAGCCAGTCACAGTTAAAAAACGTGTAGAATAATTAAAACTTCAATCTGCAATTTTGTACAGGACATTTACTGCTGTGTGAGTTGGTATAATTTTGAATATAGCAATGACAGCTCCTATGGAGATGGAGGCAGATTTGAAAATGAATTAGAAAGTCTTCCAGTTGCAATGATAGAGCTATAAAATTTTCTCAAAGTTAAACATTAAGCCTGAATGAATAGTAACTTTATTATCTGTGCTGGGGAAGAAGAACAATAAGCTGTATTGAACCCTAGACCTCACTGAGAAGCAGAAAAGTCAATCTTATGAAATTTTAGAGCCTTGAAGACCCAGTTTGGATCTTCTGCTATTTATGAATACCATGTGTTCACTACCAGAGCACAGGAAAATAGATAGAATCATTTTGATCACTGCACTGAGACCTCCATGTCTGAAGGCTTCAACAGCATGGTGCAGGCACTGGTGGGAATCCACGTGTCAACACCAGAGGACGGTGTGACTTTTCGTTCTCACTCCAGTTGCCCCTGTATCCAATAGACCCGTCGGGCTCATGAAGGGATGAGGATTGTCTGGTGTACAGCCCAGGACATACTACCCTGGAGACACTGGGGATGTCCAGCTTATCTGAGGACCCCTTCCTGTGAGCAACATATCTCCAGCCCCACTAACCTATGAGGGCAGTAATGCAATACTTGTGCTGTATGAAATCATGGCCAGGGTGCATAAGGTCCAAGCTCTTCAGGGGATGTCTACCAAGGTTATCTCAGGTAAAAGTGCATAGAAGTCAGCAGGCCTCCTCAATCTCAGTTGGAGATCTTGAGAAGCAACTTAGGCATAGTGAGAGAGTGAGGAAAACTAAGATGAGATAGGCGTCGAGTTAAATGGGCGAAAGTAGGCAGTAGTGTAGAGAAGTCCCCCTGTATATGGTTATAAATAATAAATCACTCCATTCATTCACAGAGCCTGTCATTTTATGCCACCAGCTCGGTGCACCTAGACACACATCCTGTGGAGTTTGTGAATGGGTGTGTGATGTCTCTTCCACACTGAGGACAAAATAAAGAAGCCCTGCTGCAGAAAACAACCCATCCTCACATACACACAATACATTGCAATCCCAATCACCCTTCCCAAGCTGTGCAGTTAAGCAGCCTTGCATGAGAACAATAAATGCCTTCTCACTGCTGCATGTGACAGTCTGAATTTACAGAGAAGTAGATTTGTACTTCCTGCCCAGTAATTCCTTCTGGCCTCACATTGACAGAATATTTAATTGATTTGCTGTCCCTCAAGTGAGAGAGTCTTTATGCATCATGAGGGAGGGAGGCATCACTGATGCCCTCACACTTTGCAGCCTGTTCTCTTCCAAAGCTGGATCCCAGGACCTCACAATTGTACTTAATACTACCTCTGTGTTGTGGCCACCCCCCATTCACTTTGCAGCTCCAACAAGGAAGGGCAGCCACTCAGCTGCTGTTTAACACTCAGCACGGAGGAACCAAGAAGCAATGCCTGATTGGCAGCCAGCACATCCCATTGGAGTAAGGTGTGACTGACATGCACACACACACACACACACACACACACAAAGTCTCCAAACATGCCCCCCCTTCCTTTCCTGATGGCGCATTAACCCTCAATCCCGTCTCCGAGCTGCATTTATGTGCATCCCTAGAATTCTCCTTATGCTCCCCTTGAAGTGGATTGTCAGAAAAAAAATAGCCGTTTGGGCACTCACAGACAAAACCCCCCCTCAGATGTGATGGTGCCAGATTCACACTTATGCAGATCTATTGTAGCTGAATATTCGGTGCAGGCTCAAATCTGGAATCAATTCTCGCTAATGATATGCTGATGCATTCAAGTTAGGTTTGCACCTTCCCCGGCACATTCCACATCACTCCATGGATTAGCTCAAAATCAGCAAAAATCATGCTTTTTCAAACTCTCCATATTTTGCGCCCATGCACTATTCATGTGGACAGTGAACATGGGCTCTAGATCACCTAGAGCACTAATTCATGTGTAGTGCCAGAAAGAGACTGGTGTCAGGAACAACGTCGTGAACTTTGCAGACTTGTGTGAAATTGCTCAAGGTGATGACCCGAAAATAAGCTATTGAAGTTAAAGTTGAGACTACATAATTGAACAAAGATTACCCAAGAAGACAAATTATGTTGAAAGCCTAATACAATGGGAAGAAAGACAATCTTCAGTTCCAGATAATGGACACTCAGCAAAATCCTTTCATCCCAGATGAAATACATCAAAAGTTTGGACTGGTAACCTTCCAGGTACCAGAGGAGATTTTTAAAATTTTTCATTCATGGGACAGGGTGTTACTGGCTGGCCAGTATTTATTGCCCAATCCAATTGCCCAAGAGCAGATGAGAGTCAACCACATTGCTGTGGCCAGACCAGTAAAGATGTTGGATTTCTTTCCCTAGAGGACATTAGTGAATCAGATGGGTTTTTAATGACAATCAACAATGGTTTCATAGTCATCAGTAGATTTTCAATTTCAGATTTTTTATTGAATTCAAATTCCACCATGATGGGGTTCATTAGCTGTGTTTTCTGGATTAGTAGTCTAGTGATGATGTGACTAGGCCATCATTTGCCAAAATTTCCAGTATTTTACATGGCATCAAGCTATTAACTGTTGAACAAATCCTGACAAATTACAAGAATGTTTTTGCAGGTCTTGGATGTCTTGCGGGTGAATATCATCTTGAAGTAGATGAGAGTGGATGATCAGGTCAGCATTTTTTAAGGAGAGTTCCCCTCAAGACTAGCCAGAAACAGAAAATAGAGGACTTTAAAAAATGGGAGTAACCAAGAAGTTGACAACTTCTACAGACTGGATTATTAACATGGTAGTAGTGAAAAAAATCTGGAGAGCTATGTGCAAAATAGTGAATATTCAGCAAAATCCCTTCATCCCAGATGAAATAGATCACTATTTTGCACATGGGTCCAAAAGTCTGCAATAAAGATCTCACTACCTCATGCCAACTACTGAAGAAATTTTTCCACAGCTTGCCAAACCATTCTCGATGTGAAGAATAGCTTCTGGTAAATGAAACTGGATGAAAGCAGCAGATGCAAGTTACAGATGGTTGCACATGCTCTTTGCTACAGAGAGTATCAACACAGATAGTCAGAGGTCATTCATAATCATTCAGGAGTGAAGGCGATCATGGATGATCTGTAACTCTATAGATGGGGTGACATAATGAAAGAACTCAGTAAGAATTTAGCAACACCAATTTTTAATCCAACCGATTTATTTGATAGTAAAATTGCGAGCTTTCAACACTCTGTGTCTTTCTGAGGAAGACACAGAGTGTTGAAAGCTCGCAATTTTACTATCAAATAAATCGGTTGGATTAAAAATTGGTGTTGCTAAATTCTTACTGAGTTCTTACCACCCCAATCCAACGCTGGCATCTTTACCTCATAATGAAAGAAGCCATCACAGACTATGATTAGAGTCCAGTGAGATTGATGGAGAGATCACCAGGTAAACCTGAGGTTGAACAAGACAAAACTGCGACTGAAAGTGACCAAAATAAAGTATGTGGATCAGGTAATGATAGTGAAAGGAATTTGCCCTGATCCTGGTGAGGTGTGAGCTGTAGCAAAGATGTAGCAATGACCAGATGTGAAGGCGGTAATGACATGTGAGCTACTTAGCAATTTTTGCTTGGTTTGTTATCACAATGTGGACCTCTCTGCAAGCTCATTTTAAAAAATGTTTCATGGTATTAACGCACAGGACAAGAAGTAACTTGTCACTGGTGCACATTTGACTGGATGTTGTAAAAGTTGCCAACAAAATTAGTAGAAAAATAGCAAAGCACCACTGGGGTTCTTGCACTTGCCAGTAAATATAATTTGTCTCAGAACACAATTGCTGGGTGCATTTGTTGGGAGAGAAAGTGAAGGGTGAATAGTAAAACACTTGCTAGGAAGTGAGTACTTTTGTGGTACATTGCCAGTTGATGAGTAATTGTCAGAGGTTGGAATTTGCCATAAGAATCCAGATTAGTATTAGAATCCAATGTTAGGACAAAAGAAAAAGACAATAGTCTTAATTTGAAAACTGTCTACACCAGACAGTGATAGTAAGGCCATAATTTTCCAGCCATTCATGCCAGTAGGATATTTTGGTCCTCCTAAAGATGTACCCATGTTGCAGGTTTCCCAGTGGAGAAGGATGCATTCAAAATAAAACCCCATTGACAATGGCAGGACTAGAAGATCCCATCACCAACCAATAGCAGATTGCTTCCACTGTTGTGAAACATGTGATAGGTTGCATGGAAAGTCCCACTCAGAGAAGAGCAAAAGGCTCATTGGAGTTGAAGTCCCAAAGCTGCAAAGGGATATATAAATATTAAGAGTTATATTGACCAAATTAAAATTTCAAAAGACATTATGAATCAAGAGCGCCAGGTTTAATGAAGAGTCCCAGGATCCATGAAAAGGTGGGTGACATGCATTGAATTTGTGTATTATGCCCTGCCTTGACTAGTTGAATGTTAAGTATTCTTCTTTGTTGTCCAATAAACCTTGTGAGTTTGCTCCTAAATTAGTGATTGTGTTTTTTGCCAATAAGGTTATTCCTTAACAAGAATTTTCTTACTCTAACAAAACCACAACAAAAGTTATCACACATAAACATTAAACAGTTCATTCCAGTCTGATCACCTGTAGTCTGTCTATCTCCTGCTGTGACCCCAGCTGATGTTCCTCCTGGACAAGTCAGATCCTAGGATGGAATCCTAACTTTTTTGTTTTGTTTAGTAATGACAATGTCATCCTTCACACTGTTCAAATTTTAACAAAAAGAACATTTATTTAACAATAAAAGATGAACTATATGATACTCTTCCTTCACTTTAACTATACCTTTATAGATAAATATACAAATTCATAAAGATAATACAAGTTACAAAATCTACCTTATACTTTAATGTTTATTTAGCCCATGTAAACTAATAAATAAACTGTAGCTAGACACAACACATTTCAAAACTAAGTTTCTATGGACTTAAGTTCAAGTTTATTTATTAGTGTTGTAAGTAGGCTTACATTAACACTGCAATGAAGTTATTGTGAAAATCTCCTACTCATCACACTCTGGCACCTGTTTGGGTATACTAAGGAAGAATTTAGCATGGCTAATGTGCCTGACCAGCCCATCTTTTATACTATGGGAGGAAATCAGAACACCCAGAAAAAACCCACACAGACACAGGGAGAACGTGCAGACTCCACACAGACAGTGACTCAATCCAGGAATTGAACTCAGACCCCAAGTGTCTTGAGACAGGAGTGCTAACCACTTTGCTACCATGCCACTCTTATACTCTCAGCTTTCTCACCAACTCTCTAAGTGCTTGTTACACAATGAGTTCACTGATGCTTAGTTGTTCTTATGACAGTTTCCAATGTCTATTTTGAACTCACCTTGGAATTTTCTCACAAGTAATGCTTTCACTCAGATATCTCCAACAAGCTCCACATCCAGAGTCTCAATCTCTCTTTGCAAAGTTCCTTTCTCCTAGATTTCAATGTGCTTTCAAGCTGTACCTTCCACTCATAGTCCCTGCCAAGCAGAACACTACTGATCCAAAGGTCCTGAGTAAGGTATCACTGACCTTCAGCTGAGGTGTACCATCACAGGATTCACAGCAGGAACTCATCAAGGCTCCTTAGGCATATTCCAAACACACAACTGTAATCATCCAGAAGGACAAGGGAGCTGATATCTGGAAACACCACCACCTAGAAGTATTCTTCCACGCTCCGGACAGATGAATTTCCATACTAAAATATAACTCTGGAAAATTATCCATAAAATTCACAATATGCCACATAGTATCACATGGGCATGGGTTGTGGAAACTAAGTTTATTTGTTTACATTTCCTAAGAGTTAAATATGTACGCCAGTGCCTCAGGAGGCTGGAGTTTTCAAGACAGCTTGCTACTGATACTTTTGACCTTCTGAAATAAGGCTTCCTTCCTGGTGGGGCAGGTGAAAATACAGTGAAAATACACCTTGCTACTGATACTTTTGACCTTCTGAAATAAGGCTTCCTTCCTGGTGGGGCAGGTGAAAATACAGTGCCAGTGGTCAATACGGTGCTTTTGACCGAAGGGACTGATTCCTTCAGTCACATCCATCCATGCCTTTTGGTGGTAGAAACTTTCATCTTCCTACCATCCTTGGGAGAGGTCACTACATTACAGTCTCTCAGATGTCTTCAGGTAAAAGGGAGAGACTGCATAGCAGCCCTAAAACAAATCATGATTTTCTTGATTAGAAATCTTTCCAATGACAGTATGGACAGGCCATGTTGCCCACCTTACCTGATTCTTAGATGAACTTGGAGGCAGGATTGTAATGCCATGGTTTAGCAGAGCCTGATTTTTCATCATTCCAGTTCATCACCCATACGTGGTTCTACATTCTGACAGGGACTAAGGGAGTGTGATCATTATCACATTAATCCTTTAGATCAATTTTACATTTCTTTGTAAGAATATCAGCTTGTGTAATGCCAAGTAAAGGCAGCATATTCATTACTTTATGTATGGACTGGTCTTGTATGGAAGCTTTTGGAACTGGTTTTATTTGTTTAAAATATACACTGTTAATGTGAATTCCAAGAGGTCAAGTGATCTTTGCTTATTCAACATCAAGTTTACAAAAAGTTCAAAATTGAATAACCATGACTGGGGGTCTCCTCCTGGAATAGATATATCATGACAAATGTTATTTGTGGAATTCAAAATTCAAAATTCAAAGCTTTCTCAAAACAGAGTTAATGGATAGCTAAATTTATGTTTTCAGGTTTGCAGCCCAGAAGGAAAGCTGATGCCACCAGTTAAATGTGAAAGATCACCATCTATCTCTTATTACATTTCAATGGTCTTTTAGCATTAAGCCATTCTGGGTGGATAATGGCTATTCTCCAACATTATCTTCTGTTGTGATATCCTTTATAATCCTAAGGCTCAGAGGAGACCAGGGCAGATTGCAAAAAAAAATTGACAAGCCAACAGCTGTAAGAAAGGCTGTGCAATCAAGCATTTGTCATCAGGCAGCATGAGACCCAATCTCCAAAACAACCTGCAAGCCATCAGTTAATGTACTTAACCTGTCCCGGTTCAAAGTTCACTTGGGAACCAAGCTCCTAGGTATCTGACTATAAGAAACTTCACAATGTGCTGTCAACACTTCACTTTACAAGACCCTCACTTCAATTTTAAATCATCTCATTCTGTCAGATATGTATTTATTTTTCATCTTCCACTTCTTCATTTTTCCTTTTGCTATGTTGAATTCAGCAGCTGCATGTATTAATTCCTTACATGTTTCAATTGGCTCCATCTTGCACTCAAATTCATTTTGAAATGGAGCAATCAAATTAATTCTCTTTCCTTGAAGCACAAGTTGAAAAAACTTCCAGGAGTTTCCCTACCACAATTTATTACAAGCCTTCATTGGTCAATATGCACTGCATTGGAATTCTTATAGTTCCATACATTATAAAATTGGCTTTACTGGCAACCTTGTAACTCGAGCATGGAAGTTTGATGTTGAATTAGAGCATATCAAAGGCATTCTGTGGGATTATGGCTACGCTGATCATATCATTTCACACTTTATATCATACAAGCTCATGAATGGGTCTAAAGCCATCACTTTCAGTCCTGAAAAGTGCCCAGACTATTTCAGGTATACCAAAAAGGTATATTTCAGGTGAAACAGAATGCTGCTGTCAAGGCTCATCGCAACTGCACTGACTCTTGACAGAACATCCTAGCCAGGCCTTATCCCTATAACCCCAAATATTTACCACACTAATCTCCCTAACCCACATTTCCTGGGACATTAAGGGGCAATTTAGCATGACCAATCAACGTAAACGGCACAACTTTGAAATGTGGGAGGAAGTTGGAGCACCCAGAGGATGTCACACAGACAGTCACCCAAGCCCAGAATTGAATCTTGGTCTCTGGCACCGTGAGGCAGCAGTGCTAACCACTGTTCCATTGTGCACCCTATGTGTGGAAATTACACACCAAAGACTAACAGATCACATCAAGCAACATGTTCCATCTACTGTTCACAATGGACAAGGCACAAAGACCATACACAACTAACCCTTGAGTATATATCTCAAAACACAGTTCCCAACATTAGATGTGATTATGCGATTGGATAAATTTATTAAATAATTCTCATTGTGCTAAGAATTACTCTGACAACCACTTTAAATTGTCAGTCAGGCTTGTAGTGTGGTGCATTCATATGTACAGGAAGTTATATGTATTAAAACACAGGCCCTGTTCTTTAAAGACAGAAAAAATATCTACTCATTTTGTGTCTATTTCAGTGAAACAAAATGTGTGACAGCCACTTGCTAATTCATTACCAGGACAAAGCCTTGACCATCCAGGATTAAACTGCCTGGTTTAAATTTCAAACAATGCTCGGTAGTTAACTATCAGTCACCTCATGCATTCTCCAGGACAACACTTCTACCTATCAGAGTCTACTTGCCAACTAATCAACACTTTCTTCTCATACAGCATAGATTGGTGATTTCCCCTTATATTAGTATTCTTTAATTGTGAAAGCAAAACAGAAAACTTTGGTGTGAATCCTTTTTTTGCAACGCCCTAATTCAGTGCTGCCAATCAACAACTTTGATAAATTAACTACACTATGGTTTTCCTCACTCACTGGTTAATTACTTACTTCAAGATTTTAAACTACTGCAAATTTGATCAGATGCGTCATTGGATGCAAGGACAGGGTCCATAGCATCTACAATTTTGATGCTATGCATGCTTTCTCATTGTCTAAAATGTTGTCTATCCTGTGCATGAACATTTCAAAATGCAGGTTGCGCTGATCCTATTTTAGATAGATTGACAAAGCTTGTGTTAAGAGCAATTGCTGGAAATTTGCAAGGAATACAGATTGTGGCATCAATGAGTATTTGACTACAGAGCTGCTATCTTCAAATTCAATGCTCCTGCTAATGCCCTCTGTTAACTTTGCATAGTAGAATGTGCAGTCAGCAGCATTAAGGAACTCCAACACCACTAGCACTATCTAAAGTAATCATCAACTCCTTCTGAATTAGTTTCTAATTGTTCTCTACTGGCTACCATGGAGACAGTAGAAATGTTTGCAGGTTTGTATAGCAGTTGGCAGATGGTGAAGGATATGATTTTCACTTCAAGGGTTCTGCTTACACTCTTGAAGATCATCTTTTTCTTGTGATGGGTGCTGTAGTTATCCCTGGCCTGTATCATGACTGAGAGATTGAGCAGAGATGACACAGACAAGGCAAATTACTTAAAGTGGTGGAGGGGAGGAAGGGGAAGAGAATAATCAGCAGGATGCCATTTCTAGAGGTATTCAGGGAGTGATTCTCCCACCTTAATCTAGGTCAGGAATAGTGTGTCATGTCTCCATTTCATTAAAGAGATGCTCATAGATATTTGATTTCTGTTACAGCCTCAGAGCAGAGTGAGGTTAGCTTTGCCAGTTCATTACGTTTTTTCCAAGCTGGAGCAAAGGACATGTCCAATATCCCGCTGGAGGTGACTGATGAAACCAATGCAAAGTTAAGGGAATACATTGTCTTCTTTCTTCTCAGAGAAAGGCATGATGTGGGTTTGCCAGGAGAGCACGCTTTATTGTAGTACTGGCTTTCATTGGCTTCACTCTTAATTTGCAGGTGCCACTTTGAAACTCAGATGTACAACAACCACAAAGGGTTTCACTTCCTCAGTATATAACTAATATATATGATCAATCTTAGCATCATGCAGGTCAATGCCTTTTATACTGATAGCAATAATAATACCTTTATTCTGTTTCCGTTCACTTCATCACACATGCACATACAAAGTTATTGAATAGAGCGTTGATATGCTTACTGTGGATGGAGCCCTGAAGTTCTTTCCAGAGCATGTGTCATGATTTAGTGTAGTTTGTTGCATCCTGAACAGTTGTGCCATCATCAGGAGGCTACTCTTTCCACCAGATATATGTTGAACCCCTAAGGAGGAGAGGGAGGTGGTAACTAATACCTCCTCTTTCTGACTGTGCTGCCTGTGATTATTTCATCTGACTGCAATACAGTAAGTGC
Organism: Sphyrna mokarran; assembly: GCA_024679065.1. Lineage (NCBI taxonomy): Eukaryota > Metazoa > Chordata > Chondrichthyes > Carcharhiniformes > Carcharhinidae > Sphyrna > Sphyrna mokarran. The sequence continues at coordinate 71,002,534 of JAGIQG010000006.1, forward strand.
AACACAATTTCCTATTCAACAATAGTCCCCAACTTTCCCTTCACCCTGTTACCAACCACACATTGCTCTTAGTCACAGTTTCTTTATTCTTTCATGTGATGTGGGTGTCACTGGCAAGGATCAGCATTTGTTGCCTATTCATAATAGTCCTTAAACTGAATGGCTGGCTAGGCCATTTACGAGGTAATTATGAGTCAACTACATTACATTGGATCTGAACTTGCATTTAGGCCTGACCAAGTAAGGATGGCATATTTCCTTCCCAATAGGGCATTAGTGAACTAGATGATAACAATTGATGAGAGTTGTCACAGCCACCATTACTAAGATTAGTTTAATATTCTAGATTTATTAATTGCATTCAAACTCTACCAATTGCTGTGGTGGGACCTCAACCCACATTCCCACTTAGATTTTGGATTACTAGCCCACTGATATTTCCATTACATCAGCAAATCCCCTTATAGATGAAATTAAAAACATTTCAAATCAAATCTATTGAACTATCCAATCTGTTATAGAAGAGTTAACAGCAGCAAAAGGAGAACAAAAGATGTCACCCAGACAGAAAAACAAATTTGTGTTTCTGGATCAATCCTTGGTCAATGCCAGCAATGTGTCAGAGCACTCGTTGCTGGACTGCTGTGAAATCCTGCCAGCACTTTAAGTATTGATATCTGCATATATGATCGAAGCAGTCTGCGGGAGTATGGGTGAATAACAGAAATCTGCAGTTGTATAGTTTCCATTCAGCATTCAGACATGGGCTGGTTTCTACTTCTGGTGCCATGGAAACTGAAACGTCAGACATCAGACATTGCATCATGGTTGAATCTGAAATTCCATAGAAAATTGGCCTTCACTTTCATGCTAGAAAAGGGTTCCAAGCTCTGTGATATCCAGTATCATTTTGGTACTGGACTCCTTGACAGTGGCACAGATTTTTGGTCTGCTTACTTATCTACTAAGAATTTTTTTGTACATACACATCAGTCTTTTTCCATACATGCTGCATCAAAGCCACAGCTGAAACCACTGTTGCAGAATTTGTGTGTGGTACACCTTCTGCTGGTGAGTTGGCATAAGCACCGTCTTATTCCCCTACCCTGGTTGTGGGTCACTATTGCTATCTTTTCTTCCTCTTCCACTTCTCATTTCTGCACTGTTGCCTGGTCAGATTTCATTTCTCATTAACTGAAAGGGGAAAGCCTCAAGGGTGGATTTGTTGTGTTGGGAGGGGATGAAAGCAGGAGGTGCATTCTTACACCATCCGCAAATTATAAATCAGAAAAGATTGTGGGATGAAGTAGAAATACAAGAAGGAGTATGAAAGTTTCAAATAATCTTCAATGCTTCTGCTGATCATAGCCTCAATTACAGCCACTCCAATGATGGCAAGCCCCGTCTCCTCCATTAGGTTAAGGGCTTGCAGCTGTGCATACCTCAATCACTTAGCTCTGCTGCAGTGGTAATGCACCAATTTGTTCTATAAGGGAGAGGGAAATGTATCAGTGAGTGTGGTGCAATGCATCTATCATGATCACCTGTGCATAAAAGCTGTGTCAACCCATGCGCCATGGCTTCCAGAGGTATATAGCCAGTAATTCTATTTTCATTCTTGTTGCAAGTTAGACACTTCTCCAGTCACTTGTAGGCAGAATGCACACCACCACCCCCCCACCCCCCCACCCCCTTTTAAGTTGTACAGGCCAGCTTTAGGGAATAATGACTTGGTTTAAGTGGTGTCAACCTTACACAAGCTTGGGCCCTTTGCTGAGTCATGCAGCCATACAACAGTGTTTGTGATACCCTATTATCATTTAAATTAGCAAGCAGCACAAAGTTTTTACTTTCAGCTATGAAGTCAATAGGTGCAATTCTTCGTGAAGCCCATTTTCAGAGTTATCAAATTTTGACCCTATTCTTTTAGGCAACCCAAGTGGAAAATGGCTTTACCCATATTATGCTTAAGATAAATAAAGGTTTCCATCCTCGTGTTGCGTATGTTGTGTTAGAAGATCACTCATATCATTCCCATCAAGCTAGGGGATCAAATCTATTTCAATCAAAACTGTAGAGGAACATGCCAGGAGTAGTATCAAGTATACCTAAAAATTAGATCACCTTGGTGAAGCTACAACACAGGATTACGAGCATGTCGATATCACAAGCAGCAAGCAATGGATAGAGTTAAGCCATCCACTGGTCCATCTATTAATCAAAGGGTCACATCAAAGCTCTGCAGTTCTGCCTCATCCATTCATGAATAGTTGTGGACAATTAAACAACCAATTGGAAGAAGCAACTCCACAAATATTCCTAACATCAATAATGATGAAGCACAATACATTACTGCAAAGGACAAGGCTGCAGTCAGAAGTTCTGAGTGGATGAACCATCTTGTCCTCCTCATGACCTCCCCCAACATCATAGATACAAATCTTCAGTCAACTGAATTATCAAGAAAAGATTGAAGTCATTGGATATTGCAAAGGTTATAGCTGACTACATCTTGGCAGCAGTACTGAAGACTGTGCTCTAGTTCTAGCTACATTCCAGAAAAAACTATTTTAGTGCTGCTACAACTCTGGCATCTACCCAACAACATAAAGAATTGCACAGGTATGTCCTGTTCACAAACAACAGGATTAATCTAAACCAGTGAATTACTGCCCCATCAGTTTACATTTGACCATTAACAAAGTGATTGGAGGTGTTATCAGAAGTACTTCCAAATTGCAATTGCTTAGCAATAACCTGCTCATGAACACTCAGTTTGGTTTCCCTCAGGATCACTCAGCTCCCGACCTCATTACAGACTTGGTCTACACATGGACAAAACAGCTGAACTTAAGAGGGAGAGTTAGAGTGGCTAGGCTTGATTTCAAGGCCACATTTGATCAAGTGTGGCATCAAAGGTTCCTAGAGTAATTGAAGTCAATGGGAATCGGAGACAAAACTCTCCTCTGGTTGGAGACATATCTACCACAAAAGAAGATGGTTATAGTTATTGGAGGCCAATCATCACAGTCAAATGATGTCACTGCAAAGAGTTCCAAAAGGTATTGACCTAAACACAACTATCTTCAGCTGCTTCATCAATGACCTTCCCTCTATCATAAGGTCAGAAGGGGGTATGTTGACTGATGGTTGCACAATGTTCAGTAACATTTGCAAATCCTCAGATACTGAAGCAGTTTTTTCCTTATGCAAAAAGACCTAGACAAAAGATCCTGACTTCCTAAAGCCTGTCTACCATTTACAAGTCACAAGTCGGGGCTGTAATGGAATACACTCCACTTGCCTTGATGCGTGAAGCTTCAACATCACTCAAGAAATTTGACATATCCAGGACAAAGCAACCCATTCAATGAGCACCCTTGCCACCATTTTAAACTCCCTGCACTATGACGCACAGTGGCAGCAAGATGCAATGCAGCAACATACCAAGGCTCTGACAGCACATTCCAAACCCGTGACCTCTACCCCTAGAAGATCAGGGGCTGCAGATGCATGGGAACACTACCATTACAAACTCTTGAGTGTATCTGCATCAGATGGACTGCAGCAGTTCAAGAAAGTTTCTCAGGAGCAATTAGAGATAGGCAAAAAGTACTGGCTTTATCAGCAACACTCACACCCATGAATGAATAAATATATAAAAAAGGAAGCATAAATGTAATGACACCAATCTGTTTTCTAGGATAGCATCTGCCCCAGCACATTGTACAAGAAGCAATTATGTGAGTACTGGGAACTGATGTGAAGGAAACTGCATTCGAGCAGAGATTTGTACAGATCTGTTGTTGGTGCTTAATATTTGTCACACTTGCCTTTAAGCTATTCCTAAAAGAGATAGATCACCCAGGAATTCCACTCGGAATGAAACATTCCCTGCCAAAACTCCAATGATTGACTGTTAGAATCACCCCATCACCCAAAAAAAAGCATCAGTGGCTATTTTAGTCATTTACACAATTTTGTTAAGTGTTTTGCCTTTGGAGCTTCAGGGGCAATGTGAAGTTCTGATAGGTTTCTTAAGTTCTGTGACTACAAAGAGGCTCAGTCCTAGCTCTCAGGATAGACCAGGAGCTGATAAACATTTTTGAATCTGAAGAACCTTTTCTTAAAAAAATATATAAAATGAAAATTACAGAGAGCCATAACATGAAAAATGAAAGGATGGAATGAAGAATGCCTCAATTGAAAACAATAATTTGTCAAGAATCTAAGGAATATTCCACACTTATATGTTGTAAATCATATTTAGCTTTAACTTTTGTTTGATGCTAATAAGAATGATTACAGTTTAATTAAATGAATTACCACTTAATTAAATAAAATTTAAGTCTTGTATGTACAGGATCTCCAGCTGCCCTAATGGCTGCAAAGTCTAAGTAAGATATCTCCTGAATCTGAACACAGGGATTGTGATCATGACTGTCGCATGGTCAACTGAAATGATATAGGCCACAAACAGTTTTATACTGCCTGCTTATGTCCATGTTTGTGGCATGCATCCCAGCACTGGACACACTGCAGAGTGGCTGCAGACTTTAGCAGCAGGTCCAAGTTTGTGTGAAGCCAGCTACTTACATTGCGCAAAGCCAGACTGCAAATCTTCAAGATGAGTGCATTTTGGGTGCAGTAAATGCTGTAATTGCTTAGGCAACATCTAAAGACCTTGAGGGAAGCACTTAAACTGGTCAACAGGCCAGAGTGAATGCGTGTAGGCATTTGGCTGCTGCAAAGGATTTGCTGCTGCAGGATGTGGACTAAAGGAATGAGAAAGCAGAAGGTCCTCCAGGCAAGTACTGGAAGAAAGTGGGAATGAATGGCGTGGTGATCAATGCCAACAATCTGCCAACAAGTACGTAGACAAAGTGCCACAAAAGGTTTAATGAACTTAAAAGAGTTATCATGCCAAATTTTGCTAACTGCACAACTAATTTTATGCATTGCCCAAATCAGAAGCCTCTCTTCACTTGTCTAATAAAATTATTTAGATTTTTAGACTCAGACCTCACATATGCATGCTTTGTCTCACCCTCACACAGTTAGCACTGCTGGAAGTTGCACATTCATATCACAATGCTTCAACATGGCGCTAGCTATTCACCTGTGGCAGGCACAACACCCAATCATTTTGCAATACACATAGACACACTTCACTCTCTTCTACAGGAAGTGATAGACTGCAGCAGCAAGCCAGTAGGGTGCAGCTGCCACAGCTACCCATGGAAGAGACAATGACTGAATGTACCACTCTTAAGGAGGTGGCCAGATATGTCACTGAAATCATGGAGGTTGACACTATAGTCTCACCTTATGCATTTTCACAAATCCCATTTGACCCTCATCACAAAATCTATTCTGATATACAACCTGCAGTTAGTGTAATCATTTACCGCTTGTTTTCTTCTCAGACACTTTTCCCTCATTCCTACACCATCCTTCTTCTTTATGCTTCCAGATACTGAGAATTGCTACCTGGCTAGCCAATGCTGCCTGAGAATGAAAGCTAGAAGTGGAGCAAATCACTGTTGAAGGAGCATTATCACTTGATCTGACACTTGCTATCTCCAGCTTAAGTACTGACACTATGCATATTTTATAAAGTAGCACTGAGGCAGAGTTTGATGAGTCTTTGGGCATGAGTGGGCTATGGCCAGGCCAGGAGAAAGCATGTCCAATCAAAGAAAAGTTTGCTGTACAGGACTTAGATGAGGACTTTAATGAGATGGTACAGCTGGACATGTTCACCTAAAATACTTGATGAATTGGCAAGCCTGCCAGAGAGCCTGTCAACTTTCTCATGAGGCATGGATGACTGTGACTCCAATTTAGCACATGACTTTAGGTCGACATTGGAAAAAAACCTTTCCACCTAGGAAATAAAGGACAATTGATGTGAATACTTGTGGTACCAACCATTTTGAAGTATCCGTGGCTGATGTCTCAGCTTCCATTGTAGTGCAGGCAGAAGTTAGCTGATGGATGAGTGGTATAGTGAAAATTCAGACTGAATTCATATAAGCTGGCCTTTATCATGCAAGCCCAGTTAACAGTAATACAGGGTCAATCTGCCATCCTTGTGGTAACAGATACCAGTATCAAATGCATCTGCAGGGCTTCATGGCAGTCCAGCAATTTGTTCGATTGCTAAGAATGCTAAGGGAGTGGCACTGACTCTGAAACATGATCATACTATCCTCTCTCAGGACGATATAATCTCTGCTCCAGCCATTGCCACTTTGCCATTCCCTGGCAGCCAGCCAGCCCAGACAGTTTTTGTCCATGCTGAGCCCTTAAGCCCAAGAGCTTCTTGAGGACTTACTGCAAGGCAATCTACAAATTTGTTGGATAGACATCTATATTTATAATTTTGTTTTTGTTTGTCTCTGCCAATGCTTTATTTAATTATTCTTGATCACTGCTGTTCTTGACATACCTTATAGAAACATATAAAATTATGAAGGGAATAGATAACATAGAAGCAGGGAAGTTGTTTCCACTGATGGATGAAACTAGAACTATGGGGCATAGCCTGAAAATAAGGGGAAACGGGTTTAGGACTGAGTTGAGGAGGAACTTCTCCACACAAAGGGTTGTGAATCTGTGGAATTTCCTGCCCAGTGGTTCCTCATTGAATGTTTTTAAGGCAAGGATAGATAAATGTTTGAACAGTAAAGGAATTAAGGGTTATGATGAACAGGCAGGTAAGTGGAGCTGAGTCCACAAAAAGATCAGCCATGATCTTATTTAATGGCAGAGCAGGTTCCAGGAAGAGGGAGCCTACTCCTGCTCCTAGTTCTTATGTTCTTCTGCACCTGATAAAGTTGTGAGAAAGGAAATTTCTTTGGGATTCTGAATCTGTTACATAATTCAGATGAAAAAGAGACTATCATCTATATAACATAGGATTAATAAATGTTGCTCCCAACTCTAAGAGATGTAGGCCATGTCAAAGGAAACCATTTTTGTCAACAAGACACAGTGCCACAGGATTCTGTCTTCTACTGAGCAATGGCCAGCACCCAATGTCTGTATGAACAAGGGCTCTTCCACTGGATATGAGATTACCATATCATGAAGCTTTCATGCTGCCATATCATTTTACAATACCCCAATAATAATGTTCTATATCAGACAGTCTACAGTGTACACTTGCAACAGAGAGATGCAAACTGACTTATTTTCTTTTGTCCATCTTAATCTGATGAAAAGTGTGCAGTTCTCCTTGGTTATCAGGATTCTCTTGAGTTGCATGTATTTCGCATCAAGACTATCCATATGAACCCCGCATTTTTCAGGAAAAGGATTTACACAGAAAACACTGGACATCTTCACAGCACCAGAAAGAAGAGGTGGAAAGAAACAGAGCCTCTCTGTTCCGCTTTGGTGAACTCAGTAAAGTTTGACAACACCAATTTTAAATCCAACCAATTTATTTGATAGTAAATCCACCAGCTTTTGGCCTTTGTGGCCTTCGTCGTTTCACCTGACGAAGGCCACAAAAGCCGAAAGCTCGCAGATTTACTATCAAATAAATCAGTTGGATTTAAAATTGGTGTTGTCAAACTTTACTGAGTTTACCCCAGTCCAACGCCGGCATCTCTACATCATGTCCCCTTTGGTGAAGCACACTCTTGGAACTTACATCTCCTCTTTCAGATCATTTGGTCTTCATCTAAACAGATACACTTTCCAAAAGAAGTCAGGAAGCTCAGTGTTGGTGCTCGAAAGTATTGGCTGGAGGATAGTTGGTTCCCTCCCCAAAAGCAAGTGATGGCAATTCTGCTTCTTTTGCTTACAGAAAAATTAAAAATAAAACATTTTCCAAGTCATTTTCCTGAGAAAGCTTCTGCAGTCCCTTTAGTCGCTGCAGATTAGGGCACTCAAAGCCTGGTACTAGTTGGAGGAGTTAAAATTGCATTTAAAATCTTATAACCAGGATACGATTCCAATTTGCATATTTAAGCAACATTTGTTTCAGGTCGGCATGTTGCTTACTGATTTACCCAGGCCAGACTGAAAATTGTGGTAAGTGGGCCTCGTGCATCAATGAGTGGTCAATATCCAAGTGCCTCACCCCAGCTCCCAAAATACTCCACTGTCAGATGTGCAGCTTTATTACAAAAGACAAGTGACTAATTTAGACTACAAAAGAGTAGCAATATATTTATATAACTACAAGGAAAAAGCTCACGTTTTCTTCAAGAATGCATTTATATATAAATCTTTGCTTTATGTTCTATTCTTTACAAATGTGATCTGTAGTATTTGGAATTATAGTTTCAGAACTTTTATGATATACATACTTAAAGTAAAAAAAAATCAAGGCCAGAATTCTCTGACTTCGCCTGCAGCTGAGATTCTCTGGTCCCACTGCTGTGGGACACTGCACTTGCCTGATGAAGACACGGGAGTGTTGAAAGCTCGCTATTTTACTATCAAATAAATCGGTTGGATTAATAATTGGTGTTGCTAAATTCTTACTGAGTTCTTCCCACTGCTGTGAACAGAGATTTGGCTGAGAACCAAATACTCTGCTCTCACTGGCAGCTGCAGTGGGGCATGCGAGACCGGAGAAATCTAGCCCAAGAGTTAAAATATTGGGAAAGCCTTTCGGCCATGGACTCTTGTAAACCTCTCATAAAATAATAAAACTTCTAAAAATGTTAGAGTTAAATTGGAACCGAATAGCATTTTTATGACTTTGTGAATATCAACTTAAGAAAGGTATGATTGCTAAGCATGGAAATTCCAGGCACATTGTAAAGATAAGTTCAGAAGCCTGTCAAATGCAAAAATTCTAAATGCACAATACTCTGGATCTGTTCATTAGTCTGCATTTTAACACCATTATTTAATGCAGCACCATCTTGTCTATTTTTAAATGATAATTTCCACCAATCTTAAGTTCTTTTTCAGGATTGTAAGGCTGTGAGTATAAAGTAATCACTTATTTCTTATAACTTTAGCTTCAGTTTTTAAAACTGATCAATTCATTTATAATTTCTTTAGCTGCACCATTTGTGCAAATATTGTCAAGTATTAGTTACAAAAACAATATATATTTTTTTAAAACTGGTGAACAAATGTCTAACAAAGGGCTACAAACATTATAAATCAAAACTGTTGAGTGTCAGAAGAAAATGCAAAGCTATCCAGCACATTAGCAAGACGGCAAGTGTAGAGAAAGTTAAGAAAATGATGCACTTAGCAGCAGGAAAAGGAAACCAGTCATTTTTCACAAAAGAGAGGAAATCACAATCAGACTTCACACAGAGAATAACAAAGTCTGAATGGAACACAAATGGCCTGTGACCACATTGCTCTGATCCTCCACTTTAATACAACAAATGCACAAATCCCCAGTGAGCTTTTGTTGTGTAGATAGTCTTTTCACTGCTTAATACAGGTGTCATCATTTCTATCCTTTTGCCTTCCTCAAACATGAATTTACAGATCATGACACAATAGAAGCGCTTGAGATGTTTGGCAGCCTTAAGCTTAATAAAGGATATATTATGTGTCATGGTATTTAACTGCAATTGCATTTAAAACATGAACTAACTCAATAGTTCCAAATGTTTACTTTTATAAATATCTACACAAGCACATACAGAAGTGTTTGGTAACACCCTCCCCCAAACCCCATGTAAGCTGGAGTTCTTTGTAAAGTAAAAACAAATTTGTCCACCTACTAGTAAATCAAAGAGTTTGAATCCACTTCTACCTCCATGGGTAGATTTGATTGAATATTTTTTTCCTGCACAAGCCATTTTGCTGAGTTTTTTTGTCTTAACCTTTCTTTTCTAGAATGAATCCAATAGCGTACCTACTTTTTTAAATATTTCCACCTTAAAGTATTTGTTTATTGCATTTGGCTAAAGACTTCATCATTGTACTTTAAAGTTTAAATCATTGTTTCTGTGATTTTCTCCACTATTTTACCTATAACACAAATGCATGCATAACAAATCTATTAATACTAAAGCAAATTGGAACCATTCATAGATTGTTCATGTCTCAGGCACACAGAGGTTAGAATGTCTGTCTACTTACTTATTTTGGAGCTTTTGATAGCCTTTTCAACCATACAGATATCCAGTAAGATAAAAGAATGACAGAAGCACAAAACTTTCAGATAGAATTAGTTAAGAAGATTACCCAAACTAATTGAAGTTTTTTCCCTAACCCAATTAAAAATATGTAAATATCATTATAAAGTAAGACACAGTTTGTTAGTTGGTAGGCTGAAACGTTTTATACAATCTCAATCAGAATCAATTGCTACCAAGTTTAAATTAAAAGGAAAATCAGTAACAATGCAAAAAATTGTAACAGCACAGGATGAAGGCAATTTCAACCCATTCAACCTTCATTAACCACCATTAAAGTGACCAACCATACCAATACCATGGTCACAGGAACAGGAACTGGGTGCTTTGAAAATAAGTTCATTTGATCTCCCTCCCTGCTCCCTATCATCTACAGCGGTCAGTTTGGAAGTCTGATCAAATACTTATTATTCATGTAAACGGACACAGCTTCAACAATAATCAGGAACCTTGATATCATTAAAGAAAAGCAATTTGCTTAATTACCACAAGCTCAGTATCTATGCCATTCAGCCCCTGTGCCTATAGCATATATGGTCTACAGAATGTATTGCAGAAACTCATAGGTACATTGAAACAGAAGCAGGCAATCTGCCCCTCGAACATATTCAGCTCCTCTATGATCTGATAGCTGATCAGCAAAAACACCACCTTTTCCCATGTTCTTTAAATACCTCTGGTTAACAAAAATCTATCAGTTAGTTTTTAAAATTACCAGTTGATGTAGTACCAATTTCCATTTATGGAAAAGAATTCCAAACTTCTACCCCCTTTATGTGTAGAAATGTTTCCAAATTTCATTCCTGAAAGATCAGGCTCAAATTTTGAGAAAATGTTCCCTAGTCTAGAGACCTCAACTATCAGATATAGCTTCTCTCTATCTACCCTATTGTTTTCCGGAACAGCTGCAATTTTATGGAGATAGGATAGAACAAGAGGCAAAAACTAGGCTCAAGCCCATTTTGTTGACTTTCCTAATCGTACTGGCACTGTTTTGCCAGTGAAATCAGCTTCACACTCAGAAAGGGCACAAAGCTGATTTCAGTATTAATCACATTGTTTCAATGTCATTAGCATGTCCTGGCCTTTGAGCTTTCTATAAAGGCTCAGAAACTTGGACTAACTACTGTGCTAAATGGGTGGGACTTAGTGAGTGTTGTGGAGGAGGGGATTTCCCCTGCCCCAGTGAAAGTGACTGACATCTGTCAATCAGAGAATTTGAAAGAAATCTTCTCACTCCTGCAGCTTTTGAAAGAGGGAAAGAGAAATCCTTTCTGCTGAATGGAATGCTGCTGGGATTTGGAAGCCTGCCAGATGCCCATTATGCATGGAGAATAAAGTGACTAGTCCTATCCTAAGTTTTCAAGTCCAAAGACCAGAATGAAAACTTTGATCAAAGAGATGCCTGAAATCACCATGCCAAGAGTGATCTTCAGATTTCCTAGGAATAGAAGGAATAGTACAGCCATGAGACACCCTTCCCAGGGACAGTGCCAAGTTCAACTCCTTGCCTCCAGCCCAAGCCCAACCAGATTTCAAGCCCTCTCATTATATTACAGTAGGTTTTTGAATAATTATTGGGTTCACACCCACCCTATATAGTGGTCCATCGAAGTTCTTGTTGGAGGTGGGGGGGCCAGTGAATCCTCCACACCCTGCTTACTTTTAACAGCTTTTTGAGTCACACACAAATGTTCAGCTTCCTGCACAAGGTAATCAGGCAATCGCTCTCATCTGATGATAGATAGCATGCAGCTTCTTTCTCTAGTTAATTTGCACCTTCTCAAGTTTTTACAGTAATAAGTTAAACTCAAAGTCCAGAACATTAAGTTTTTTGCATGACTACTTTCAGCACCATTGGAGCTTGGAGGTGATAAAAATGGCAGACAGGGCAGAGTTGGGATAAATGTTTGCCTTCTCTGAAGAATATGTCGTGCCCTACTCTAATCACCAAGCTAAGATGATCTATATATAGCACAATGTGCCATGCATGCCACCAGAAGTATTCAGAATGTGCAGATTGTGAGGACAAGTGGTATTTAATGCTGATTAGATACTTCATCTGACATTTTGGACTACTTGTTCTGTTAATTCTGTTGTGCATGCCCAGCTGAACATGCGTTTAGCTGCTCCCCGCTATGAACACTTTTTAATGGTAACACCATGGAACTTTCTGGTGAGGTGTGTTTGATGTTTCTTTGCCAATCCAGATTTGGTGAAAGTGCATGTGTTGCTGGAGCAGCTCCCACATGTTCTTTCATTCAGAAAGAAATTATGCAAGATCTTTGTTGGGAAATTGAATTCATTTTGAAGATCCATGAGCAAAAAAAATTGTTCTCAGAAATATGAGCTGCAGTTGTAGGCTGGAATCTCATTTGCTACAGAATCAGACAGGATGAGAGTCTGACAACAGAAATCTTCATTGATCTCAAGCGAGAATTTCTTGGTTTGCCCGAGTGAGGCCATAAAATCCCATATCTCTCTTGGCCTAAACCATTAGCAGCAGATGGAACAAATGCAACATAGAAGAGAAGCCACTTGGAGGAAAAGGAAGAGGTGGATTATCAATAGAAGGTCGTGCCCCTTAGGCAATTTATAGATCATTTTTTCCTGGCTGATATGGTTAAGGCAGCATGATAATAATTTTGAATTTCACGTTCAGCCTGAGAGTTATATCTGAAACAAAAGTGTTAAGCTTTACAATTTAAAAGGCATGAGAGGGTAGTTGACTAAAATTGATTGGAATTTTTTTTAAATTTCATGACATTCACTTGAATAGGAAGATCTGAAAAGTAGAATATTCTTTAAATGAGGATTTTTTTAAAAAAGGAAGGCTTGCTATAATCCAATTCGGCTTTGATATAACCACAGTTGGAGAGCCGTGCAGTATTTTAGTCTCCTTATCTAAGGAGGAGGTACAGCAAATAAACTCACTTGATTGATTCTTGGGATGAGAGAACTCTCCTATGTTGAGTGGTTGAGTAGATTTGGATTAAACTCTAAGATTTAGAATCTTGATATGATCTCATTGAAACTTACATGATTCTGGGGGCCCTTGATCAGGTAATAGTAATTGTCCTGTCTGGACAATCTAGAACTAGGGGCATAGTTATAGGAAAAGAGTTAAATCATTTAATATTGAGATGAGGATGAATTTCTTCACCCAGAAGTTTGTGATCTTTAGAAATTTCTGGGCCAGTGGGCTATGAATTTTCAGTCCTTGAGTATATAAAGTGCTGAGATAATTGGATTTTTGGAATCAATGGACTTGTGATTGGACAGAAAAGTGAAATTGAATTCAAACATCAGCAATCACCTTGGCTCAAGGGGACTATTTCTGCTCCTATTTCTTATGCTCTTAATGCACAAAGCTTTGCCTGGCTAGTAGGGGCCATTAACTACACACATATGTCTTTTGGATGCCAAATATAGATGTGAGATGTTCTGGAACTGCAGGTTTTCACTTGCTGTATGTGCAGTCGGTGATCAACCGTGCACGGTACATCACGTTGTTAAATGTCTGCTGTCCTTACAGAAGCTTTGGTGTATCTATCCTTGTCAGTCAATCATTCCCACCACTTTCAAGCCACTATAGAAAGGAAGGGTAACTGCTTGTGACTATAGCTACACCCTCTACACCTGGCTCATGACTCCACTACATAACCCAACCAACCACATATTGATAGTGCTTCTGCAAGAGTAGAGCTGTGATCAGGAACATCATAGAGCAAACCATCGGCATTCTCCATCAATGATTCCATTGCCTGGAATACTTAGATGAGCCATATGGAACTCACTGGAGTAATTTATGGTTTATCCCCTGCTTAATGGTTGTTGATTGAGTCCTACACAATCTGGTAATCATGAGGGCAACAAGTCTTTGACAAGTATCTAAGGACACTTAAGAAGAGGAGGATGAAGATAGGAAGCATCTGGACATTATTGGTTTGCATGGGCTGTCCATGAGTACCTTATCAGGCTCCAGCTCCTTAAATCACCTTTGTTCCACTAATCTCCAACTTTCCATCCCTCTATAGTGGACAATCACAGCATTTTTGTGGCCAAAATCTTGAAATAAAAGACTCCAATGAACTGTTATTCCATTACATCCTTATCTACAATACTTCCAACAGTATATACAAAACTTAGTTACTCTTGGGCTTTTGTTTAGTGCATGTGTTTGTTCTAATGCTACATTTGTTTGTATCTTTTCATTCTTTTAATGAAATAAAGAAATATATCATAGCAATTATTATGCTTTTTAAAAATATTACATTGTCGGAAGACTATATTCATTTCCTATAAAATTCAATGGAAAACCGCAAGAGACTAAGTAGTGCATTTTCTTCTGGATACAAAATTAAAGCTCTCTCACTTGGCTGTCATTTATTTATAATGATGATCTGGTAAAGGAATCATTCATTTACATTATATGTAGACAAAATGATTTGCTTGTTTTAAAAAAATGTAGATATGAAGCTTATTTCAAAAGCTCATGTAAGAATGTGGGGTCACAAAATTCAGCTCCAAAATGCTTGTAGTTTCACCACTATGGACATTGTTTCTGTATCATAATGGCATTAATGTTTTGTGGGCACACTTCCAATACAACTCACACCAAATGGCACTTTGGTGGGTGAGAGCATCACCATAAGTGTCAGGAGCATGCAGCAGAGTAAGCAGTGCCTGATGCCATTGACTTGAAGACAGCATCACTATTTTTGACATTGCTATTCAAGTTAACACTCCCTTTTGAAATGCTGAGCTAAACATGCATTGAGCAACAAGAAGAAAACTAGTCCTGAAGACTTGCACTCTAGAACTAGTCAGGCCCCAGTTAAGCTGTTTCAGCTACAACTCCGACATCCAGCTAACAATATGGAAAATTGTTCACAATTGTTCACACTGTCTACAAAAAGCTGGAAAAATCCAAACAGGCACCACTAACCTACTCCTGATCTTCAGTAAAATGATACATAGTGCCTTCAATAGTGCTATCAAGTGGCACTCACACAGCAATAACCAGCTTGTTAATACTCAGTTTGGGTTCTACCAACTCTCCAGCACCTGATCCCATTACAGTACATTCCTGGACAAAAGAGATGAGTTTAAAAAAATAAAGTTGGAATGGCTACTCTTGACAGCAAGGCAACATTTGATCAAACATGACATCAAGGAGCTCTGGCTAAATTGTAATCAATGGGAATCAGGAAACTCTCCATTGCTTGGAGTCATTCCTAGGACAAAGGAAAATGCTTGTGATTCTTTGAGGTGTATCATCTCAGTTCCAGTAGTTCCTCAAAAGATTGCGTCCCAGACTCACCAGTAACATTTAAATGAATTTATAAATATTTAAATCAGCCTTACACCCATTATAATGCAGATCGGGGCCAGTAAGGTAGCAAGTTGTGAGAAACCAGGTCCAAATCAAATTTTTCACCTCTTACTCGAACTTACCAGCTCACCTTGCTGATCAACCAGTGGAACAAATCAGCTCCCATGGCTACAATAATTGTCAGAGGCCAGGAATTCTGTGGGAGAGCTCACCTCCTGACTCCCCAAAAAAATCCATCATCTATAAGTAAGGCACGTGATGGAATACTCCTAAATGGTCTGAATGAAGTCAGCTTAAACAGCGCAGAAGAAGCTCAAAACCATCCAAGACAAAGTGGCATGGTTGATTCACACCCTATGTATCAACTTACCAAAGAATGGCAAAGTATCAGGGCCTGACTGAAAACCAGATTTCTTGCCTGATCTTACAACACTGTCACAAAAGAATGATGGGGATGGGGGGCATATGGTGTTTTGGACCCGGTTTCTCACATCTTGCAACCTTACTGGCCCCGATCTGCATTATAATGGGTATAAGGCTGATTTAAATATTTATAAATTCATTTAAATATCATTCTTGTCTCAGGAATGTCATTTTGAGGCTGGGGCCTAAACACGCCAATAAAGCTGCTGCACTGAGATTACTGAGATTGAGGTGCCATTTTTAAAAGGCTCCCCAATCAGACCAAAAAATGAACACCCTCCCTCACCATGAAAATCTCACGCTTCTCCCCCACTATCACGGTGCTAATTTGGTAGGGCCAACCTGTGCCAGGACAGAATGCCAGGGCACTGCTTGTTCATGTGCCTCTCCACATTATGTCAGCAAGATATGAAAATAGGATGAAGGGGGGACCATGTGGTAAGGGGGTAGTCAATTATTTTCAAATGTATTAAAATCAAGTTCACATGTGGGTGCGAATCTGATTACATTGCTGGTGAGAGGCAAAAAAATCAGAAACCTAGATTTCATTGGCAAGGCTCACAATTTCTGGGTTTGGCCAGACTTTGAGAGCCTGTTGTGGATCCCATGCATAGAAAGTGAGGACTAGAAATCGCCCCATCCACTGCCTCCAACATTAACCCTCAGTGGCAGTTGTATGTATTATGTGCAACATGAACATTGCAACTCACCAAGGCTCCTTTAACAGTAAATCCATAAGGAAATTTGACCTGTAGGCTATGACTCTCACCAACTTTTACAGATGCACCAGAGAAAGCATTCTTTCTGGTTGTATCACAGCTTGGTATGGCTCCTGCTCTGCCCAAGACTGCAAGAAACTACAAAAGGTTGTGAACATAGCCAGCCCATCATACAAACCAGATTTCCATCCATTGACTGTCTATACCTTCTGCTGCCTTGGCAAAGCAGCCAGCAAAATGAAGGATCCATGTAGCCTGGACATCCTCTCTTCCACCCTCTTTCTTTGGGAAAAAGATACAAAAGTCTGAGATCACTTACCAATCGACTCAACAACTTCTTTCCTGCTGCTGTCAGGAAATAGACTTCCTTGCATTAGCTGATTTTTTTCTACACCTTAGTAATGATTGTAGCATTACATTCAGCATTCTCTCTTTTCCTTCTCTATGAATGGTATGTTTTGTTTGTATAGCGCACAAGAAACAATACTTTTCAACATATGTTAATGCATGTGACAATAATAAATCAAATCAAGTCACATCAAATCAAACCCAGAAGGACAAGGGCATCAGATGCATGGGAACATTACCACTTGCATGTTCCCCTCCAAGTCACATATCATCCTGACTTGGAATGATGGAACAATCTTGAGCCCACATTCGCATCTATGCAAATGCCTACGGGGGCTCAAGATCCAGAAGTTACAGATCTCGCCAGCAAGAACACGATTTAGGATCTTCCTCACACCTCACCTGCTTTTTTTATAGATTATAATACATTTGTGGCATTGGCAATGTTTGGATCTGTAAGTGTACTCACATGCTTAGCCATCACTTTCACGCTGGAAAGTTCTACGTGAAACCCTGTGCCTAATTTGTGCAGAGTTACAGTGACAGCAGAGTTTCTAGCTAATCTGCTAATACCCAAGCATTTTATCTTGCATGTCCATCAACCTATTTCTTTTCACCACCCTTTAAAAATCCTTACCTGTGCCCTTTTCAGTATAACAGATGAGCAATCTCACACTCTGGGGAGCTGGCATCTACAGGGCACTTCAGCCCATTCATTCCCAGTGATTCACCATACGCAGCTCTGATTCCGCGCTATCCTGTAAAATATTCACAGTCCTGCCGCAGTCTGAGCTATGGCAACAAATATAAGATCAAGTGACACTGATTCATCATCATCAATCTCTTCTTCCTCTTCCTCAGTCTCTAGAACTACTGCTTGACCAGGTGTCAATTATTGGATGTCTGGAAGACAAATGACACAAGGTTAGAGTTGCAGTCAGGGAGGGGGAGATTTCTTATAGCATCCTTATATCATCATTTTGAAAATCAGAAGAAATTGTGGTATCAAGGGGAAGTGGGACCTGAAAAAGTGAATTAGGTCAGAACATGATGTCAACATCAATAGTTTCAGCCCCAATGCTTCAAATGTGGCCTCTCCAATTCTATCAAATAAATCGGTTGGATTTAAAATTGGTGTTGCTGAATTCTTACTGAGTTCTCTCCAATTCTGGCCAGTACTACTTCTTTCATGGGGGCGAAGACACGGAACTGTAGCTGTCCCTTGACAACTAATACTGATGATGCTTTAGATTAAGTATTTTATTAAATGTGCAAACAAATAGAAAAGCCCATTTGAGCTATGTATCTTTAAAAACTGTTTTAATAAATCAGTTTACAGAAAACGCAAATCAGCTTTTACTCATCCTCTTTTAACAAACAGACTATCAGGAAGATTTTTGTTTTCATGTAGTGCCACCCAATATCTTTCTTTCCCCTCCTCACTATTCCATTCCATACCACCCCCAACCCTGCACCTGGAGTTTAGTCTTTGTAACGTAAGGAGGGTTATTCTGCTTGGGAGAGAGGGAGAATTTCATGACTTCAAACAAGGGACATTAGATCAAGTTTTTTTCTTTTCAGATAATCCTGCCTTTGATGTCACCAAACTGAAGCCTCTCAGAATAGAAAGGGAAAGCTGTGAAAGGGGCCCAGTTAATTTATACGTTTAAGTGTCGCTGCTCTAATTCGCCAATGTAGCATTTTTATTGTCTTCTGCTTTGCATTGCAAAGGCTGGCTTACATCAGGCAATTATCAATGGCCTCCTGAACAAATAATTGAAATGCACAAGTTGTGGGGTTTGGTTAAACAATGTCAGGAATGGAGGTGTGAGGTCATACATATTCCTAATTGCATTATCAATAGTTGGTGCTCTTCCCTGTTGACCTGCTATAGGAGTATTTATTTTGCATTTATTTCAGTAGCAGCTAATCAGGTAAGCTGCTGGGTACAAGGCATGCATTCACAGGCATTATCTTACACAAAACTCCCACTGGGCAAATACACATCCTCATACATCTCACTTGAATTATTAAAGCTTTCTTTTTTGCTGGACACATCTGTAAAGGATAACACAGTGACAGACTCTGCATTGTTAGCTTCCCTGAAAAAGGCTAGTAGAAAATAAGGGTTTATCTCTTATAAAAAATCTCCAACAAATATATTAATGGTTACAACTCAAACACTTTCAGTCGTAATTTGGTTGTTATCACAGTGTATCAAATTCTCTAATTACCAAAATATCAATAATTATGGAATTTAAGTATAAACTTTTAGTGCACTTGATTCAAGATGATTTACAATAAAAACTGTGAGCACAATAGAATGGAAAAACGCTTTTTAAAACAAAATTTCATGTTTTACTTTTTATTTGATTACATTAGTTTATTTTCTTCTCTTATTCAGTTCCACTACTTTGTGATCTTGGATATTGGCAAGTTAATGGAATTAAGGTGCAAGTAAATCATAATCCATTTAAATTCTAGGTTTAAGGGCTGAATGCCTGATTCCTGTTCCTATCTTTTTATATTTCTCAAAATCTTTATGCTTCTTTGGGTTTAATTTTTAGGCTCTACAAGGGCCAAAATTAGAAGTGAGTAGGTGTTATTTGCCCCGCATTCCTGCATTCCTGTTCCTGAGGCAGACTGGGATGAGAGGACACCTGCACTCCAAGCAGACTAAGACACCCTCATTGCCTATCTGGGTGATGCTGCAGCTACAGGACACTATAAGAAAAAAGACCAACTCATATCATTTTTAAAAATTAATCTTTAAAACAACTGGACTTGGGTGACTCTGTTTTGGGCTCCCTCTCTCTAATTTACTATTATCACAGCCTTCTGCTGCTTTCAAGCTGCAAAGCACTTCATAGTCACCTCCCCACTTTGAGAGTCTGCTCACCATCCTTAATTGGAGAGTATGGCCACAAAGTGGCTGCAGCAGTGAAAATCACAATGAGATAATGTCTTCCGCACAAGTCAGACTTCTGATCCAAATTTCAGCCTGTTAAGAATGTGGAAAAATGTGAAGTTATCAACTTTAATCGGGAAAGCAGGAATGGTGACTATTTCTTAAATAGTGAGAGATTGGAAAATATTAATGTCTAAAGGGGCCTGAGTGTCCTTGTTCGTGAGTTACTGAAAGCTAACATGCAGGTGCAGCAAACAATTAAGAAGGCAAATTGTCTGTTGGTCTTTATTGCAATTGGATCTTAGTACAGAAATAAAGGTGTCTTGCTGTAATTGTACAGAGCCTTGGTGAGATCACATGTGCATAGATTGGCCTTTTTATCTAAGGAAGGGTATACTTGTCATTGAGAGGGTGCAATGAAGGTTCACATGACTGATTACTGAGTTGGCGAAATAGTTTTATGAGGAGTGACTGAGGAAAATGAGCCCATATTCCCTAGATTTTAGAAGAATAAGAAGTGATTGCATTGAAACATCAAAAAAAATTATTGGCCTTGACACAAAATGGATGCAGGAAAGATTTTTCCAATGGCTGGGAATTGAGAACCAGGAACCCGGTCTCAGAGTAAATAGTAGGATATTTAGGACTGAGTTGAGGAAGAATTTTTTTCATCTAGAGGATGGCGAATCTTTGTAATTCTCTACCCCAGAAGGCTGTGAAGGCTCAATTATTGAGTATGTTCAAGACAGAGATTGATGGATTTCTAGATAGTAAAGACATCAATGGATATGGGTGGAAATTTTCAGAGGAAAATGGCATTGAAATATAAGATCAGCCATAATCTGGTTACATAATTAATCTGGGGATGGTTTGCAGGGCCAAATGCACTACACCTACTCCTGTTTCTTATGCTCCTATGTTCATATGAAGTATGAAAAACTGGCTGTAGTAGAATATAATTTTTAGCTAGATTCCTGGCTGCTCACACTAACTACCAGCAGGCATCACACAAGGACAGCTGAAGTGAGATCCACAAAAATGACAAAGTCAAATTTAGAATGGACAAACAAACCAAATGTCTTTAGCCTTCCAAAAGGATCCAAAACTGGTCCATTTTTGTTTATTTTCTGGCAAGTCTTATAGGAAGACATTTCCCTAATCTCCCTCTACCAAATTGTTCCGGGTATGGAAAAATTAGTACAAATACTGATTAGTAATATATAAATGTCCTAATTCCAGAAACTCTGTCAGGACAAAGTATTGTGGTCACTTGTCCTAAAGTTAGGATGGTGGAGGAATGTCATTTTTTTAAACTCCATTATGCATGTACTTCAACATTTCAGACTGTGTTTGACCTGACACTTCTTCTGAAGCTGCTGTTCAGCTTTTGCTGGAGTATTTTTAAGTTTGGTACATCTGCAAAGAACAATTAATGAAAGATGGTCCAGGATTTCCTCAAAATTGCTCCTGCTATACTACTAGAATAAATGCAGCAGAAATCCCATGCCGAGAAGTTCCAGACACATATCTTTACAGCAGCTCCTTCAGTGATTACACTGAAACTAATTAAGATTTTTTTCTAAAGTTGGAGCAGGTGTTAGTAAGTATTTCACTGCCTGAGAGAGTTGGAATTCTCTCCCTTGTTGTTATGTATAGGGAGAGATGACTAAAATAAAGAGATTAGTTACTTATCTATAATGTTAATCTTTGGGTCCAATTTAGGATTTATTTCAGGGACTAGTAGGAATATTGGATAGAGATACAATTCTTGGAAATAATATAAAACAATAGAAAAAATTATAAAATATTGTTCTTTGTTTTGTCAAAAATATCCACTTTTCAGTAGATAGAAAGAATTGAAGATCATTCCATGAATTCACGCACTAACTACAATCAGGAAATAGCAACCTTGTTTTTAGATCTACTTTGAGAAAGTATTTAGGCAAGTGTATTTTTAGAAACACAACATTATGATAATGTTTTGTAAAATATTATTCATGATCATTAAAAGTGAACCATTGGAAGGATTAATGAAAGAATATGGAGAAATTAAGGCAAGAATGTGGGAAATGGATTAGAAATGGGGTAGAAAAAAAGCAGAGAAGATTGTGGTGGGAAGATGGAGGAAAGAGGAAACAGGGAGAGAATGGGGAACAGAGGAGAGAATTGGGAGAGAGGAGAGGTCAGAGAGGGGAAAATAGGAATGATATGGAGAAAACATGAGGGTAAACAGTTGATAGAATGGGAGAACAGATCAAGTGAAGTGAATGGAAAAATAAATGGAGGTTGGAACTTTTGATAAATCTATGAAACAAAAATAATTGGAGTATTTTCATTTTTTTCTCTCCTTCTGTCTCTCCCTTTTCCTCTGTCATACACATGGTTTCCGCTAATCTATTCAATACAAAATTTAATTCAAAACATTTTTAAGTTGACTTGTTGTTTATCAGAACTATTTGAAAAAAAAGCAATTGAATAGCAAGCATTGGAAGTTGAAGAAAAATATTTCACCAGTTTAGCTCAGTGAGCACTACTGTTGCATGTAAGGATACGTACACAAACTTACATGCTTGGTCTGCACAGCCACAGTGGTTTTCCTCTTCTAGCTACAAAAGAACAAAATGATTTATATTTGCAAGATTGCAACTGGAGCATGGCAATGCAATGGGAAATAGATCTGCATATTTAAAGAAAATTCCACCCCTCAACTTCCCCTCAGACATGCCTTTGGCACCTCCTCAGAAGAGAAGGTTAAAATTGGAGGGAGGTAAGAGATTCATCTGGTTTTCACCAGCAGGGTACGGATAAAAGCATTACCTCAATGTGCCAGATATGCACCTGAAGAGTTAAAAAACTGTCCTGGTTTCTGAATAGATTTAATTTGATTTGATCTGTTATTGTCACATGTATTCATATACAGAGAAAAGTGTTATTTCTTGTACATTATACACACAAAGCATATTTTATATAGAGAAGGGGAGAGTGCAGAATGAGTACAGTCATAGCTAGGGTGTAGAGAAAGATCAACTTAATGAGAGGAGATCCATTCAAAAATCAATGAGGTGTTCTGCTATATCAAGATCATCAAATCTCTCAACTCTACCCAAAAATCACCTATAATAAATTGATCATTAGTTACCCTAGACAAGGTTGCCAGTTATTTGCTCGATGTAGTGAGGACACGATTGGAAAAAAACAATGCAGGACCTAAACTAAACCGAAGAAAACAGCAGCAACATGTAGAACATGGCAGTCCTGATCCCTTCAGGATCAGAAAACTGAAGAGAGCATTAAAGGACCTGAAGGATGGCAAAACAACAGAATACAATAAAATACGTACATACAACATCTGAACATACAAATTAAGAGCAAGAATAGATCAATCGGCTCCTCAAAACTCCTCTGCTACTCAATTAGATCATGGCCGAACTATTTGCAAACTGTCACTAACCTACTATAATCTTTCATCCCCTTGTTTATCAAGAATCTCAATCTCTGTCCTAAAAATATTCATAGACTCTGTTTCCACTGCCTTTTCAGACAGGGATTCTCAAATACTCATTACCATTTGAGAGAAAAAAAATCTCCTAATCTCTTTTAAATGGGTGACCCCTTATTTTTAAACAGTGACACCTAGTTTTAGATTTTCCCACAAGAGGAAACATCCTCTACACATCCACCCTGTCAATCATCAGGAACTGAAAGATTTCAATCAAGTCACCTCTTACTCTTGCATTAACCAGATTTTCTGAATCAACTTGGCCTTCATGCTTGTGCCTGCTGAGTCAGTCCTACACAAGAATCAATGGCTCAAAATTACACATGAAGTTGTGGCATATGGCAAAAATCATTACAATTCCATACCTGGAAAATATCTCACATTGGTGGTTAGCTAGTGACCATTTTACTGTTCTCTGTGCTTTAAGATCTTTCTGAATCTTATCCTACAATACATACATCCTACAGTACAGACCAAGGAAGTTTCTGTCAGGAACACAACACATGTGACTAAGCACTGGCACACACCACTTAGATCAAAAAAAATTTCCAAGAGAACTTGAAGATAACGACAGTGTTACTGGACCTCCCAGCTGCCTACGATACAAAGTGGCATGCTTGTCTGCTCTAAAAGCTGTCCAAATTTCATCCAACCTGCATTGTTTTTGAAATACTCCTTTGCAACAGATGCTTCAGGGTCCACATTGAACAAGAGAGAAGGAAATGCATGGAGAAGACTGGCCAATGTTCTACCAGGAGCTCAGTGCTAACTCCAACCCTGTTCAATCTATGTACAAATGACCTGTCCACAATTACATTCCCGAAGTTTATGTTGGTGACACTGGTGCGCCACCCAAGTTCAATGTTTCTGCTCTATGGACTAAATCATTAACAAATACAAGTTGATGGAGAACATGTTGCCCTGCGTAGAAACCTTTTAAAATAATATTTATTGTATTCCTCCTCCACAGTATCAGTGTCTAGAGGAATTGCATATCTACATTGATAGCCTAAAGCATGATCCTTATGTAATATTGTTGGGAATGACTTTTGATAGCACTTCCCCCTTCTGAGAACATCTATAGGAAAAACAACAGCAAAGGTCAAAACCAGAAACAATCTACTATCCAAACTTGCTGGATCTCTGTGGCACATCTGCCACAACATTCTGGACCTCAGCACTTGCCCGATTATATTCTGCAGAAGAGTATGTGCACCTGTCTGGCAAAATCATCATATGCACATCTTGTTAACGCTCAAATGTAACAGTTTCCATCGTAACTGGAACCTTTGGCTCAACACTCTTTGTCTGGCTTCCCATCTTGCAAACATTACTCTCCCGCACACCAGATAATTGACAAAATCCATCAGCTGGTTGATCCCATCCTGTTGCATCTCACTTACCACTCCATATTAACCTGTTGAACCCAGCTACTGCTTGCCTTCCATTTCAGTGTCTCATGTGAAGCAATCTTCCTGAGCAAGATCTACCAGCATACATCCTTTGGACCAAGGGATGAGAAACATAGGGAGTCACTAATATGCTCCTTGTGAGTCTCCCAGATAATAGCTCATTGCTGAAAAAAGGTCACACTTGACTTGTTCAAGAGGGCTGTTGAATTTGTACACTATTCAACTGATGCTAAGTAGCCATGTGCAATCCGATGAGACAAAATCATAGATTGGGTAGATACATCTTGGCCATCTGCTTCCAGTCCCCTTTTCCTTTCCTCATCAATTCATGTAAAATCCCATCCATCATCTTTGACTGAAGTGATTAGAAGATACTTTTGTGAGATCTGCAAAGTATTCTACATGGTGTCTTTCTGTAGTTTCAGGCAGCAAAGACAGTTCCTATCCCAATCTTCACTCTACCCCACCACTTTCCCCTACCCCCAAAGAAGCTCTCATCATGGAGTTCACCATGGTTCTGACAATGGAAAATAATAGTCATGACTGCAATGTGATGTCATAGTATGGTCCAGTAGATTCTGAATTCAGGAAGACTCTTTCAGCAGGTTGCCTCATCACTGCAACTGAGTTGGGTAAACCAATCCTGCACCAACCTGTGCAGTAGCTGAGAGATTTGGGTAAAATAATCTCTGCATTGTTACCCGATCCACATGTAAATCAGCATAAGGTATGTAAAATTAAAGATTAACATATGGCTCAAAGATTGGTATCGGAATTGAGGGTTTCAATTCATTTGGCACTGGCACTAGAATCATAGAGGTTTACAGCATGGAAACAGGCCTTTCAGTCCAACTTGCCCATGCCACCCTTTTTCTAAACCCCTAATCCTAATTGCCCACATCTGGCCCATATCCCTCTATACTGAATTTACCCATGTAAATGTCTAAATGCTTTTTAAAATACAAAATTATACCCACCTCTACTATTACCTCTAGTAGGTTATTCCAGACACTGACCACCCTCTGTGTGAAAAAATTGCCCCTCTGGATACTTTTGTATCTCTTCCCTCTCACCTGAAACCTATGCCCTCTAATTTTAGACTCCCTTAACTTTAGGAAAAGATATTGACTATCTAGTTGATCTTATGCCCTTCATTATTTTATAGACCTCAATAGGATCATCCCTCAGCCATCTAAACTCCCGAGAAAAAATGTCCCAATCAATTTAGCTTCTCCTTACAACTCAAACCAACAAGTCCCGGTAGCATCCTAATAAATCTTTTCTGCACTCTTTCTAGTTTAATATCATTTCTATGATAGAGTGACCAAAATTGCACTCAGTATTCCAAGTGTGGCCTTACCAGTGTTTTGTACAACTTCAATAAGACATCCCAACTCGTGTATTCAATGTTCTGACCAATGAAACAAAGCATGTGAATGCTTCTTCACCACTCTATCTACCTGTGACTCCATTTTCAAGAAGCTATGAACATGTACCCCAAGATCTCTTTGTTCTGTAACTCTCCCCATTACCCTACATTAACTGAGTAAGTCCTGGCTTGGTTCAATCTACTAAAATGCATCACCTGACATTTATTCAAATTAAACATCATCTGCCATTTGTCAGCCCATTGGCCCAATTGATCAAGATCCCATTGCAATCTGAGATGACCTTTTTCACTGTCCACTGTGCCACCAATCTTTTCAATCAATTCTGCAAATTTACTAACCATGCCTCCTATATTCTCATCCAAATCATTAGTATAAATGACAAATAACAATGGACCCAGCACTGATTCCAGAGGCACACTGCTGGTCATAGGTCTCCCAGTTTGAGAGACAACCCTCCACAACCACCCTTTGGCTTCTGTGATCAAGCCAATTTTGTATCCACTTAACTACCTTACCCTGGATCCTGTGAAATTTAACCTTGTGCAAATACCTACCATGCTGTACCTTGTCAAAGGCCTTGTTCAAGTCCATGTAGACAACATCAACTGCACTGCCCTCATCTACCTTCTTGGTTATCCGTTCAAAAAACTCAATCAAATTTGTGAGATGTGATTTTTCCACTCACAAAGCCATGCTGACTGTCCCTACTCAGTCTTTGCACCTCTAAATGTCTGTAGATCCTGTCTCTCAAAATACCTTCCGAAATACCTTCCTAACTTACCCACCACAGGTATGAGGCTCACTGGTCTGTAGTTCCGAAGCTTTTCCCTGCAGCCCTTTTTAAATAAAGGCACCGTATTTGCCCCTCTCCAAATCTTCAGGCACCTCACTTGTGACTATCAATGATTCAAGTGTCTCTGCTAAGAGATTCACAATTTCCTCCCTAGCATCCCACAATGTACTGATATACACTTCATCAGATTCCAGGGATTTATCTACCTTGATGCGCTTCAAGACTTCCAGCATCTCCTTCTCTGTAATATGTGCACTGTTCAAAACCTCACTATTTATTTCCCAACTTTCCTAACATCCATGCTTTTCTCAATAGTAAATACTGATGAGAAATATTAATTTAGGATCTCAACCATCTCTTGTGGATCCACACATATATGACCTTGTTAATCCTTAAGAGGCCCTACTCTCTCCCTTGTTACTCTTTTGCCCTTTATATATTTGTAGAAGATCTCTGGGTTCTCCTTTGTCTTATCTGCAAAAACTATCTTGTGTCCCCTTTTTGCCCTCCTGATTTCTCCCTTAACTCCAACATCCCCTATACTGTTCAAGGGATTCACTTGATCCCAGCTGCCTATGCATATCATGTGCCTCCTTCTTCTTCTTGCCAAGGCCTCAATATCCAGAGTCATCTGAAGTTCTCTACTTCTACCAGCCTTGCCCTTCAGTCTAAGAGGAGTGTGCTTACCTTGAACCGGGGGTTAACACATTTTTGAGAACCTCCCACTTGCCGGATATCCCTTTGCCTTCTGACATACCGCCAATTAACTTTTGAACTATCCTGTCTGATACCATAAAAATTGGCCTTGCCCCAATTTAGAATATTAACTTTTGGGCCAGACCTATTATTCTCTATAGCTATCTTAAAACTAATAGAATTAGATTGCTGGTCCCAAAGTGATACCTCACTAACACCTCTATCATCTGCCATTCCTTATTTCCCAAGAGTGGTCAAGTTTTGCCCCCTCTCTAGTTGGGTCATTCACATACTGAATGTACTAGGGAAAGTGAAGAGCGCATCATTGTAACGTCTACACTTAAACCCTTGTTCTAGTCAGGTTCATAGTAGGGAGTTGGAGGGGATTTTAAAATAAATAGTGCGTGCAAGGGATCAATTTTGTGAAGATGTGGTAAATTAAGTTGTAGAGAGGAAGGTATTAATGTGGGAAATGATAAAACATGACGTAAAGGCAGAGAAGTACAGAGAGCATAAACCTGAGAACAATCAGCAGGTAAAGCTCAAGGTTACAAAAATAATAAAGGATATAACTAAAAGCTCTGTATCTGCACATTGCATTGAATACAAAACAGATAAACTGAGAGCATAAATAGAAATAAATAAGTATTATACAGACATGACGACAAACTGACATAGATTATGACCTGAATATTGAAGTGTACGTGACTTTCAAGAAGGACAGGAAGTGAGGAAAAGTTGGAAGAATGTGTCTGTTAATTAATGATGCTATTGGCACATTAGAGTCGGATGACCTAAGATTACAAAACCAGGATATAGAAATGATTTGGGTAGAAATAAAAACTGCTAAAGACGGGGGCATGGTTTTACCACCTCTCCATGCCCAGCGAACAGTACGGTGAGCCAGGAAACTATCATGTGGTGCTATAAATTCAATTCATACTTGGTCTAAATGGTTTGCTATGTTCTTGGCCCCTTTCCAATGGCGCAAACCACTTTGTGCCAAAAAAGGGAGCAAAGCTTATCAGTATGAGGTTGACTGGATTTCAATATCATTAGTGAGTTCAACATGCATGCTTTCCTCCCTCCGGATGTTTCCCACCTCTCTGACAAGATGTCATGCCAAGTGAATTAGTACTGCTCTTGAAAAGTGTGGCTCAGGAACAGCAATCCTGAACGAGAATGAGGAAGTGTGTATTACTGACCACCAACCTTTGAGGTGCAGCAGGACTATCAACAACTGCCATGGTGCAGGGTGGGGGGGGGTTGATTGAGTACAGAAGTTTGGAGGGATTCGTATCTGTCTGGGGATCCTCAGATTGTGATTCACCGCTGGCTTGGGGTTCATTTTGCACATATGCCTCCTAGCCGCTTAATGACCTTCAAAGGGTTTCATATGAGATCAAGTTCCAATCCCACTAATGTGACACTGTTACCTGCCAACCATCCACTGGGCAAGCTATGTAGTTTCTTGCTGACATTCCATCCCAGATCCCATTAACAGTAACACGAACCAGGTTTGGTAACTGTTGCCCTAATCAAGGGAGCTTTGTAAGTTTTAACACACTGCATGGACTCTATAATGCTCCTTTCACCCATCATGTGAAAGACATGAGAATGCTTCTCCACCTTCAGTCTGAATCTCAAGCCATTCTTGGAAGCCACTGTACCAGTCATTCAGGTGGGTGCATTCATTTCCAGGCTTCAAGAGTGCTCAGTAGGGTACTCTTTGCAACCACCCTAGGTTAGTTGTGTTAGCGAGTTACTGGTCCAGGCAGGAGGATGATGATGACTTGTTATGCAACATGTTGTGATGTTGCTTAGTGCAACCCAAGCCTGACTCTTCCCTGCTCTCTGACTGCACACCTCACCCAGGTCCATGTTTGAGTAAGGAAGGGGGGTGGGGGTGCGCAAGTGGAGAGGGGGGTTTGGGGGGGCGGCACCACCATGTGGTCTAAAGCCCTTGGGGTTGGGATGTAGTGTTAGGGAGCACAGTCCTAGAGTGTGGTGCGTGATGAGAATGTCAACCCAGGTTGTCACTGTGGGCCTACAAGACCACCATGGCTGCGACTGGCTGGAGGGGCTGGTGGTGATTGGGACAGAGGAACTCAGATGTTGGAACTCATGAGAAATCTTTTGGTTCTTGAACTGTTCAACTAATTGCAGGAGGAACCTTCTAATTTCCCTGCAACCCTTCTGATTTTAACACTCCAACCTACAATTTAATCTCTCAGATCCTTCTGCTCTCCTACACAACATCCAACCACTTGGCACCAGCTTCCAAACTCCTTTCACAACCTTTCTGATCTACCCAATAAACAACAATCTCCAATCATCCCTTCCCATCTCAACCAGCCTTTTTGATCCCTGCCTCCCCCCTCTCAATTCCCTGGCTGCAACCTGATGCTGAGGCGCTACCCATCCAATGACTACCAAATTTCTCAATCTGTTTGGGTGTGCCTGGTATACCATGATAAAAAAACTCAACTCAATTTAGGCAAATCAGCTCTAAGAAGACCAGAGGGAAACCAGTTCTTCCAGGTTTCCTGAACATAAAACTGTTCGCCCTGCCCTTGCCCTAAAAAGAAGAGCTTTGATTTGAAGTTAAAAAATGAAGCAAAAGAGATAGGAGTTACTTTTGCCAAAGGATGAAAACAGGAGCTAAATAAATGCTGTGCCAATCAGATGTTCCTCTTTGGAATTCTGGATTTAGCATGTCTTTTTAGTCCGATTTAGAGATTACCCTCCTTAATGAGTGCTAATAGGCATTTTAAGTGGTATTCAGCCACTTAAATCTTCAAATGGTTAATCCTTGCACAAGCTTCAATACCTTTACCAACATTGTGAATTGAGCTAGCCAAGCTTCGACTCAAGACTCATCCTAGCCAACTTGGAGAATCTTTAGTATTTGAACACACTGTGGAAAACTGCCCAAGGACCTTAAATTTTACACAAAAGCAAATGAAAAAAACTTAACTCAAAATTATTTCAGGTTAAACTGCAACTAAAGGAAAAGGGGTCAAATTGTTAAATTCAGGTCTGTTCTCAGTAAGCACTTTTTCTTCCAAAAAATGATTAATATCTGGAATTATCTTCTGTGTAGGGAAAACTTCAAGATCATTCAAGAGGCGGGCAGGTGCTTCACTGATGGGACCTTGGTTCTCTTTGAAAGCTTGAGCCAGATGTGCCAAGTGGGCTTTTTCGTCTGTATTCTTTATGATTATTACGATGTAATCTCCCAGCAGATTGATAAGTGCTGTGTATTAATTGAACTATATCCAACATTAATTCTATGTATACTGTATCCATAGTATACAGCATGGACACTATGCTGTATAGTGTCCATTACAGCAGCAGAAAGTCATTTGTACCTTAGACTGCAACTAAGCTATACTGATACATATTTGACTCTAGCAGTATAGTGCCTCAAGTTTCTTGTCACCATGTCCATTTTAGGAGTTCTCCCCACTCCCCAATTAACTATTATCTAACATTTTCCTTGTCACTACAAAATAATTTGCGATTAATTTATGGACAGAGTTGTATGAGAACTGTAACATGGACACACTTCATGTTTAAACCTTAACAGTGAAGGTAACAAGCTATTCATCTGTGGTGGTACATAGCTAATTCTTATTCTGTGACAGTCCTACATGCACACTTTCTAACAGAGACAACTGAATAGTAATCAGGAGTGAGAATCTTGACCAATTTTAATTCTCCTTAATTCAGAATCACAAAGGTCTATTGTAGAATTTTCACTGCTTCATCATGGAGATCAGCTAACTTTGATAACATACCAGGCATTACAACTAAAAGGTATTGTTTATAATTGTACACTATCTCTGAGCATCACACTTCTGAAGTGTGTATTTGCACCCTATTTTCCCCATCAGAGAACTAGTAGGAAAGTGGAGACTATGGGGTGATTTTCAGCCCACATTCTCCATCTGAGGGAATGGCAGCGGATGTTCAAAATCAGGCAAGCACAATTCAAGCTGGGAAATTTCTGAGTTCTGATCTTCTTAGCATCTTGCTGGTGGAGTGGAGTGAAACATGCCACAGGGCTGCCATAAGCTAATTTTAATATGTTAGCATGTCATTAGCAAACACTCTGTCATGCCAGCACCATTTACAACAGGTTGATTTGTCCCAAGGGAAGTGAGACCTGGCCAGGCAGTGGCCTAACAATGCCCCAACACTGCCCCTTGGCATAGGTTAGTAGTAAGAGGTCTGACAACACCAGGTTTAAATCCAACAGATTTATTTGATAGTAAACTCACAAGCTTTCGAGACTCTGCTCTTCGTCAGGTGAATAAGGTATTCTGGTCTCAAACAGCACATATAACAGCACAGACTGTTTATAGATTACTGATTAGAATGCGAATCTTTATATCTAACTTGCTATTCAAGTCTTAAAGTGGCTAACAATGTGAGTGGACGGAGCACTGAGCACAGGTTAAAGAGATGTTCCATCCCACCTTGGACTATTCTCCAGAATTGGTTGCATTTTTGGACACACACATCTCCATCAAGGACAGTCATCTCAGCACCTCACTGTACTGCAAGCCAACAGACAACCTCACAATGCTCCACTTCTCCCGCTTCCACCCTAAACACGTTAAAGAAGCCATCCCCCACGGACAAGCCCTCCATATACACAGAATTTGCTCAGATGAGGAGGATCGTGACGGACACCTCCAGACGCTGAAAGATGCCCTCATGAGAACAGGATATGGCACTCGACTCATCAATCGACAGTTCCGATGCACCACAGCGAAAAACCGTGTCAACCTCCTCAGAAGACAAACATGGGTTATGGTGGACAGAGTACCCTTTGTTGTCCAGTACTTCCCTGGAGCGGAGAAGCTACGACATCTTCTCCGGAGTCTTCAACATATCATTGATGAAGATGAATATCTTGCCAGGGCCATCCTCACACCCCCCACTTGCCTTCACTTAACCACGCAACTTCAAACAGACCATTGTTCACAGCAAGCTACCCAGCCTTCAGGAGAACAATGACCACAATACCACACAGCTCTGCCACAGCAACCTCTGCAAGACATGCCAGATCATCGACATGGATGACATCATCACACGTAAGAATACCATCCACCAGGTACACGGTATGTACTCTTGCAACTCGACCAATGTTGTCTACCTAATATGTTGCAAGAAAGGATGTCCCAAAGCATGGTACATTGGGGTGACCATACAGACACTATGACAGTGGATGAATGAACATTTTGCCAGTGTATTGTGGTCCTCCCCCATCCTCACCAACATGTTGGCATGAAACACGACTCCTTGACTTTTCTAGGCAGAATGTCGTACAATCTGGAGAGAAACACGCTTGATTTCTCATCAGAATCAACATTCCTCCGTTTTTTGGTATAATTCCCCCTTATCTACACAAAACATTGACTACTAGATGCTTTTCATCATGCAAAAGAATTGAATCCTCTGACCTTAGTGCACCTGAACACTTTGCTGCTGAGCTAAGACAACCAATTATGATTTTTAGTCTGACTGCACATGCACACAAGAACAAAAGCAATCTGTCTGTCTGAACACCCAAGTTTTTTGCCCAAATTTGTTCTATAAACTCAGGGTAATCTGTTTGGAAAGAATTACTAATTTCCTTCCAAATACTTTTGTCCCTTTTAGGTTCTCGTACACATTCTTTGGCAAATTGAGGTAATCAGTGTATAAATGATGCATTATGCCTATGTTTTATATTAGCTGAAAGCAAAACACAATGCCTTACCAATTTCTTTAAAATGCTATTGTGAATATGTTCCGATTATGTTGGTTGACTTTGTGTGTAACATTTGTTGGGATCTGCAAGTATCTCAATAATATCAAGGGGTTTGATCCAGAATCAAAGCTACCAGATGTGGGGTGGAATTCTCCCAAAAACATTTAAAATGCCAAATATGCATAAAAATGAGTGAACCCCATTCTTTTTTTTCAAAATGAATTTCCCACATTCTGTGCATCATGAAGAGCCCTAGCATGAATCACACTAAAAATCAGGGGGTGGGGTCTATTCTCACTGGCGAGGCTGGCAGCATAGTGTGGAGCGGGTCACTGCACAAGTGCCAATTTGTCATAGCAGAGATCAGCACATGCGCAGTAGCCCATACTGCTGGCCCATGATTGCTGGCCAGCTCATTTACTGGTTAGCAAAGCAATCCCCTATCACTGACCCACTGATCTCCTGAATCGCTGGCTAGCCTCCCAGACATTTCTGGCCAGCCCTGACTCCAACCCTCCGTGCTCACCTTGATCTCTTCCCCCACAAGGATGTGAAAGGTAGGATTAGAGAGCCGTGGATTACTAGGGATATTGAGGACTTGGTTAGGAAGAAAAGAGAGGCGTATGATAAGTCAAAGCAGCTGGGAACGGAGACAGCATTGGAGGAATATAGAGAGAGTAAGAGGGAGCTCAAACGGGGAGTTAAAAGGGCTAAAAGGGGGCATGAAATGATATTGGCGGATAGGATTAAGGAAAATCCAAAGGCTTTTTACTCCTATGTTAGGAATAAAAGGGTGGTTAGAGGAAAAATCAGACCTCTCAGGGACAGAGGAGGGGAACTGTGCTTAGAACCCGAGGGAATGGCGGAGATCCTGAATGAATACTTTGCGTCAGTATTCACGAAGGAGAGGGGCTTGTTGACAACTCCTGTCTCTGAGGGAGCTGTAGACCAGTTGAGGGAAATATCCATACCCAGGGAGGAAGTGTTAGAGCTTCTAGGTAGCATTAAAACTGATAAATCTCCGGGGCCTGATGGCATTTATCCCAGGCTGCTTAGGGAGGTGCGAGGTGAAATTGCTGGGCCTCTGACACAAATCTTTGTCTCTTCTTTGGACACAAGTGAGGTCCCAGAGGACTGGAGAATAGCTAATGTTGTACCATTGTTTAAAAAGGGTAGTAGGGATAACCCTGGAAATTATAGGCCAGTGAGTTTGACGTCAGTGGTAGGGAAGCTGTTGGAGAGGATTCTTAGAGATAGGATGTATAGGCACTTAGAGCGTTGTGATCTGATTAGGGATACGCAGCATGGATTTGTCAAGGGGAGGTCATGCCTTACAAATCCGGTAGAATGTTTTGAGGAGGTGACGAAAACGGTGGACGAAGGGCGAGCCGTTGATGTCATCTATATGGATTTTAGTAAGACAAAGTCCTTCATGGGTGGTTAGTTGAGAAGGTCCAGGATAATGGGATACAAGGACAGGTAGCTAGATGGATAAGTAACTGGCTTGGTAATAGGAGACAGAGAGTAATAGTGGAAGGGTGTTTTTCTAGCTGGAGGTCGGTCACTAGTGGTGTGCCGCAGGGCTCGGTACTGGGACCTCTTCTATTTGTAATATATATAAATGACTTGGAAGAGGGAGCAAGTGGAGTGATCAGCAAGTTTGCAGACGATACAAAGATGGCTGGACTTGCGGATAGTGAGCAGCATTGTCAGGCGATGCAGCAGGACATAGATAGGCTGGTAGCTTGGGCAGATAGATGGCAGATGGAATTCAATCCTGATAAATGTGAGGTGATGCATTTCGGGAGAAAGAATGTAGGGGGAGGTATATGATAAAGGGTAGACCTATTAAGAGTATAGAAACGCAGAGGGACCTGGGGGTGCAGGTGCACAAGTCTCTGAAGGTGGCAGAGCAAGTGGAGAGGGTTGTGAAGAAAGCATATAGTATGTTAGCCTTTATAGGAAGTGGTATAGAGTACAACGGATGGCGTTTAATGTTGCAGTTGTATAAAACGTTGGTTAGACCTCATTTGGAATACTGCGTCCAGTTCTGGTCGCCCTACTACCGGAAGGACATGGAGACTCTGGAGAGAGTACAGAGGAGGTTTACCAGGATGCTGCCTGGTATGGAAGGTCTGAGTTACGAGGAGAGGTTAGGCAAATTGGGGTTATTTTCCTTAGAAAGACGTAGACTTAGAGGAGATCTAATAGAGGTGTACAAGATTATGAGGGGTATAGATAGAGTAAACAGGGTTAAGCTTTTTCCTAGGATGGACTCTAATAGCACGAGGGGTCACAGGCTTAGGGTGAGGGGGGTAAGATATAATTTGGATGCAGAGGGTAGTGAGGGTATGGAATGCGCTACCAAGTAAAGTGGTGGATGCAGGTACTCTGGAGTTATTTGAGAAATACTTAGATGGTCACATGAACAGAATGGGAATGGAGGGGTATAGAAAACTGATTTAAAATAGGGATCATGAGCCTTGGGAGTCCCTGAGAAGTGTGTAAATAGATGATGATATTGATGTACTTGTTTTCATCCTACAGGTGCTTTGGTCCACCTTGTTGTCTAACGAGGGCCATACATGCGATGGGTCATGAGAGGGCTGCTCTTGGATTTTTTTCGAGAGTATCCTAGTGCTTCACGTCGTTAGTGTGCTCTTGACCTGGACCATTTGATGGGCAACACGACAGCTCAGTGAATATCGCTGTGCTGTGCAGATACATGGATTTGGGCCTGCATCTGTGGGAGTCTGCGCATTCTCCCTGTGCTTGCGTGGGTTTTCTCCAGGTGCTCCGGTTTCCTCCCACATCCCAAAGATGTGCTCTTAGGCTAATTGGCAGAACAAATTCTCCCTAAATTGTCTCAAATTTAGTTTTTAATCCATAGATCTATAAACATGGACAGGGATCGCGGGTAGAGGTGGGAACATCGGGTGGCGGCGCGGGCTCGTTGAGCCGAAGGGCCTGTTTCCCATGCTGTTTTGTTCTTTGTTCTATCCCCCCAGGAGTCCCATTCTCCCCAACCTCATGTCCCTCCACAGCTCCAACCCTCCCATGTCTGCCACCTAGCACCTCCCTGATGGCCAGTCTCAATCAGCCTTTCCCTTCCTGTCCAATTGATTCAAAGTTCAGAGTGGCAGTGGGACCCCCCAAACCCACCAAACCCCTCTCCCACACGCCCTGCCCTTCCAGGCCCCAGCTCCCATTTGGTGCCTCCTCCTTAGCACTGCCTGATGCCTGGTGCTCAGGGAGCACCCACTACTGATTTCCCAGGGTTTCTCCATGGGCCTTCCATGGAGAAGGCCATGGAAGGCCTTCTTCCACGGAGAATCCAGCAGGGATGGGTCGCCAGCTCCTCGTTAATGGGGAGCTGTTGTGAACCCTGCTGGAGTCCTGGCCAGTGTGGTGACGGGAGAAAGGCTAGTGAGCCTAGAGCTTCAGTCCCATGCCCATTAATCAGACTGAAATTTGCATTTAGATATTTTAATCAGCTTCACGCCAATACCTGGCATGGAGTTGACGATCCCAGAAATCTGACAGCTGGAGACACGCTGACACCATAATGCCCAGTGGGAAGACAACTACACAGCTTCTGCCTATGTCTCCCATAATTCTGGGAGAATTGCCTCCACGATCTTGCAGAACTTTGTTAAGGGCACTAGCATAAACTTTACGAAAACAGCTGCTTTAAAAGTAAGTAACAATAGCTTATAGTTTTAAAGCATTTTAATGTAATGAACTGTTCCAAAACACTTCATTGGAGTGTTACAAAGTGAGATTAGACAACAAAACATGTAAGATGATATTCGAGCAAATGGGCAAAAACATGGTTAGACTTTAAGGAGCATAGGAAGAAACAAAGGTAGAAAATTAGAGACAATTGGGGTTGGAATTTTAGACCTTAGGACCTAGGTAGTTGAAGGCACAGCCAACAATGAAGAGGCAATTAAATCCTGGTTAAAAACTGAGACCAGGAGTATATGAGTGAGAATATCTCAGAGGGTGGTGAGGCTGCAGAAAATTACAGAGAAATTAAAATACATGAAAACATGGGTGATAACTTTAAAATCAAGGCATTACTTCAGGTGAGAAAATACATGTGTAGTATTTCATCAATAAAATATCTTTCTTCAGTCTGATAACAGGTGACTTAATGAAAAATTTAAAGATGGTTTTCCAGAATTCCAGAAAATTAAAAAATGCTGGTCATATGGCTTTTGTTCATTCGTGAAATGCATTCAGTTATTTAATTGGGTAAATTTTAAATGTACTTTTCATTTGTAATTTTATCTAGACTCAGAAAGCTAATGTGGAATCAAAACAAAAGAGAAATGCAGCATTGATCTTCTGGATTAAGAACTGAAAGATCAGATGCAACATAACTAGATTATTTTCTCAATATAGTGTAACACACACGGAAAAAATTTTTGTATGTGTGGTGCCCATATTTTTAGTGCTATAAAGACTCCCTGATCTAAAATGGTATTTGTGCTGAGTGTGTACATTTCTGATGCAGGCCACACCAAGAGTATTCAATGAATGCCAGGAGTGTGTATTACTAGTATGCAGACTGTGACAGTGTGAAACATTTTGTGATGACATTTTCAACTTGAAAACTTCAGCCAACACCTTCATTTAATCTCACACAACAACAAGACTTAAAGGAGTCATTAACTACTTTCAGGTTAGTTGTGACTGACTTCAACTGATTATTGCAGAATTAGTGGCAGTATTTTTTTGTTTGTATTATCCTCTAAAGTTGTTGAAGTCTACAGAGAGCGTGCAGCACACTTCAAAGATTTTGCATCAGCCACTTGTTCCCAGGCATAAGTACCACCATTTTTAATTCCACTTGGCCTATGGTATAAAAGGAAGAATAAGTTGAGATGATACATAGAAGGACAAGCTGCTCACAGTGAGAGGAGGATTGAGAAGACTATCAGTAGGTAATCACATCCATCCAGGATCTTTAGAGAGGAACTGCCCTCCCTTAATACAAGCCATTAAGTTTCACCAAGGATATGCTCACTGAAGTCTACCACATTTTCCAGATAGATTTCCAGTTTCAGAGCAAGGCAAGGACAGTTTTGTTCATGGCTGTGAATGTGAGCATGGTCATGAACTTCTTCAAGTCAAGCTGCTTCTGTACTGGAGCAAGGAACATTACCAAATCTGACAGTTCACCGTCCACTGTTGTATAAAAATGGTGTCTGGCATTTGCCTTTCAATGTAGGCAAAGCGAGGCAATGCATTGTCTTCTCTCCTTGCAGAGAGAAGCAGTGGAGGGTGTACATGGTTTTGCCATGATAGTGGACTTCGCCACTGTGCAAGGGTTTTCAACATACATATATGTTGATATACCACCACACACAAATTCAGAGACATAACTCAACCAATAAGGGCTCAATTTCCTCAATGTGCAGCAAGTGTGTGACTGTACTCAGTACATAATGTTTATCAATACTCAATATCCTGGCTTGATGCCTTTAGTCTGCAATAGTTCATTTTTCCATTTGCATTTGAAAGTCCATGAGAGGCCAAAACATTGTGTGACAAGAAACAGGTGCCAAGTCCTCAATTACTTAGGAATAGGTTGAAAGTGAGAGGAGTAAAGATTAAAAGAGATGTAAAGGGCAAGTTTTTCACACAGAGGGTGGTGAATGCCTGCAACGTGCTGCCAGAGAAGGTGGTGAAAGCAGATTCTACGACAATGTTCAGGAGGCATCTGGATACATACATGAACAGGCAGGGAATAGAGGGATATGAACCACATAGAGGCAAGAAAATATTAGAGAGGCATCTGGGCTGGCACAGACTTGGTGGGTTGAAAGGCCTATTCATGTGCTGTACCATTCTTTGTTCTTTGTTCAAGCTGCCAAGAAAAATCATGAAGCAGAACACTGAGATGCATAAGCAATCCTTTTATTGCTATCTGGATCGCTTGGCAAATGCTCTGCAGCATTCACCAGAATATGTGTCACAAAGCATCATAATCTTTACTCAAAGAACTGTGAATCTTTGGTAGCAGTTCTGAAAAAAGTAGGATATTTACAGCCAGAACACATTGCACTGTAACAAAACTGGAATTAATGGGGACAATTCTCCCAAAAGTGCGAAAGTGACGGGAAAACTGTTCGAAATCCCGACTGTTTTGTTAAATCAGCTTCTCACCTAAATCTTTGCATTTTGTGCACTGCCGAGGTCTCAGTCATGAATATCATTACAAATCCAGAGGGGAGGGGCCTATGTATACCAGTGTTTGACAGTTCTGGAACTCTGCACATGCAAACACCCTGTTTGCTGGCCCGATCTTGAGCCTCACAACAATTCCCAGGCCATCCCTGAACCCCCACTTCCTGTCCCAGAGCACCCTGATGTCCAGCCCAACAACCACCTTCCCCCTCGCTGACCCCCCTCTCCCCACCCGCAGTGTCAGACCCCCCTATCCCCCCACCTCTCCCCAAATACAATGAAGCACTCCTGGAGAAGTGGGAAATTGGGAAATTCAATCAGGACCTGAAAGTTTCCGATAATGAACTAATAAACATATTTAAAATACATTTTATAAATATTTAAATTACTTATCTGCCTTCCTGCCAGTATCCAATATGGACTGACCAGCGACTGTTCACCGGCTCTAGGCGATGCACGTGCATTCCCAGCACTTCCGTGAATCACAATTCAAGGCTAGCGATGCGTATCTCCCACCTTGAGCTACCAGAAAAGTTGTAGGTTGAGCGGGAGAATCGCAGCAATGTCTTTGCAATTTGCTGACATTATTAGGGAGGATTAAAACAAACTTAACGGAGTTTGGAATCAGATATAATATTTGAATGGAGAAGCAAGCTATACAAAGGATTGGATAAGTGAGATACAATTAAAATAAGACAAAATAAGATCTTAAGTGGGGTCAAACTGAGAAGGAATACAATAAGGATTATTTTAGGTTTACAGTGCATGGGTGGAATATTCCTAAACAAATTCAAGTGTCATAACAGCATGAAACAGGGAGTCCTCCGCAATGGTCTTTTCGATATGCCCCACACCACAATTTTCTGGCATTTAGTGCAATGTAAGAGCCTCCCTACAAATCACACCGAAATGGGAGCTCCAAGCACATGGCTCAACCAAAGTGGTCACAGCTTTGCACCGTTAACAAGGGGGAAGCTGTGTTTAAATGCTAATGATGGATGCACAGGCACTCACATCAGGAAGCTGGCACCGCGTAGAGCAGCTCCATAGATCATGGAGGGAGAGTTGAGATGGCTAGTGGATACCATGGAGGAGAAGAGGGCCATCTTCTTGCCCGAAATGGCCGATGACCCAGGGATCAGGCTGGCAATGCAGTCTGGGAAATGATGGCAATGGCAATGAATGCTCAGGCACTGTCAAAAAGAGCTATTGTCCAGTGCCGAAAGGAAATGAATGACCTTCTTTGGACAGCAAATGTGAATGCCTATCCCATCCTGGCATCATTCTCATCTGTTGAGCCTAGAATGTGCAAGTCAATCTATTCCCTGACACTACTCAGCCTTCCAGCACCCTCCTCCAACCCCTATGGCACTTCCCATCACAAACCTCTGCCTGCTGTTACACAGCGTACCGACATACACTACCCAATTGCCCCTATCCCAACAGCCCACTCCTTTCCAGCTATCTGGCATGCAATCCTCCCTATTGTTCACATAGGAAAAGATGGCCTGTAATCACAAGGAACAGGAGAAGACTGGAGGTGGGGGCCCCGACAAGGAGTAAACACCAAAGCTTTCAGGAGAGGCCAAGGACAGAGCTGTGACCAAAGCCAGGCTGGGGTACACTACAAGAAGTGAGGAGTCACAAGATCTTCATTCATGACCTATCTTTAATAAGTTGTAATCTGCCCAAACACCTGTCCTTCCCTTGCACTGAACCATGTATCCCCTGTTGCAGAAAATGATGCTGATGAGGTCAGGCTGTAGGAGTCATTGACACACTGCCATCCCCACTGAGACCTTCGTTGACACTTCTGAGAACAGCTCTTTGAAATCTTAAAAGAAAGTTCTGAGAAAATCTCAAAGGAAATCAACACAGACATCACTTGGTACCATCCATGAGTGTAGTTAGCCTGGTGAGCCATGTTAATGGTGAAGCTTCTGTGTCGCACACAGATGCGCACCGCACAGCCATAGGTGAAAGTAGGAATGTCTGAAGGATCAGAGAGAAGAAGGTCTGCTGGAGCAAGGAAACAAGTCCCCCAGCTAGTTGCCAAGCTGCTGGAATCAATTCTCACAAAGCTGCTAGAGATGCAGAAGCAGTGCCGGGGATTGCAAGAGGGATTGTTAGCAACATTCCAGAATCTGCAAGGCCGTAAGGAGGAGTCCCACTGACTTCAGGTGCAGGAGGTGCTGCTGACATTGGTGGTACCCAAGCCAACACTACAAGGATAGTATCTACAGCCGAATGCCTGAGCCGGGAAATGGTCACCATGGGTGGCAGGGTCTAAGGCATGGCTGAGTTGCAGAGGACCATGGCTGATGGCACTGGGAGTATACTTGATTCATACAGGATCATGGCTGTGGGCTTTGAGAACATTTCCTCATCACAGCAGGCTATCACTTAATCTAGATTTGAGGCCATTCTGAGGGCCTGTACACAATGAGATGGGGGTGCAGTTGGGATCCAGAACTGGCCCTTATTGGTCCCATGGAGTTTCCCAGAGACTCAAGAGTATCCCAGGAGAGCAAGAGGGGCTGGAGACCATGACGGGGCCGGAGACCATGATGGGGCCTTCCACCATCATGAGCTCTTCCAAATCCAACCTTCCTTACAGAAGTGTATCTCCCAGGCAGCAAGCTGAACAGAGTGACACAGTTACATGTGCAGCACCTGACAGTTAGCCAGAGTTTTTCCAGGACTTAATCCCTCTCAGGAGATGCTTGCAAGCCACAGGGTGCAGAACACAGCTGATTGTCTCCACTTTGATGTGCATCCTTGGCGGGCACTTTGATGTAGCGGTATGCTACAAAAGATTAAGAAATTGTACAGTCACTAACTCAGCTTGGGTGCAGGTAGTCACTGTAGTCAGGGTTAGAGTGTGTTGCTCTATAAATAATAATGAATAAATGTTATTGCACCCCACAGCTGTGACTCTCGTCTGTAATCCACTTCCCAGATGGATCATTGTATCCTAAGAGGTACAGAATGTCATTCTGCATTGGGAAAGCCCTTCAACCTACTAAGTCTTTGATCCCCACTTTCGAGCACCTATGCCAGACCCCTGATTGCTGTGGTACTCCAAGTGCTCATCTGAAAATGCCGATAAGGCTGTAAGGTCACTAGCCCCTCCATTGACAGGTGACTCAGCTCCTTTGTCCCAGTCCCTGTAAGTCTCCCTAGCAGTCCCAGCAGTGTGGTCCCTCATAACAAAAGCCTGGGATGGCATCCCCAGAGGAGCTTTGGGCCGGATTCCTCCAGTACCAGCACGCCCCCAGCCCTAGGGGGTTGGTGCCCCTAACCCTCACCCAGTGATGATCTGGGTGCCACTCTGCAGTCAGAGAACAGGAAGGATACACACTTTCGTTGCACTAGGGCAGCTTCACCGTGTGCTACATAATGAATCATCATCACCCTCCTTCCGGGTCATGAAACATGCTATTACTGCCAGCCAGGCCCATCACCCTGCTATAATGTCAATGGGACCCATGGTGTGTAGTATGGACAAGGGTGGAGGGATAGTTGATGCTGAAGGCCCTCAGGAATGGAAGGGCAGGTGAGGGTCAGAGTTGGTGGACCTCACATCACGTTGTGCGAGAACCTTGCTGTGACAAATGTCTTCTTCACTGCTCTGCCCTTCTGGACCCTGATTGCTGCTGTCTTCCATCTTTCAGTTCCTTCTCGGCCTCGTCCTCCATCTCCTCCTGAGCTTCCTTCCCAGAGCTGTCTCTCCATTTTCCCTTCTTCTCCTCCAGGAATTCTCACTGCTGCTGCACGAGGTTGTGGAATGCTCAGCAGACCTCAATGATGCAGAATACCTCAGGGGATGGTACTGGAAGGTACTGCCAGGGCAGTCCAGGCAGTTGAACCATGTTTTCAGGAACTCAATGCACTGCTTGATGATGGACTAAGTGACAGCATTGGCCTCATTGCATCATGTCTCCATCTCAGTCTCAACCTCTGTTTAATGTCATCAGCCATAACCACAGCTGGTAGTTCATGATGCCATGAGCCATCATAGAGAGGAGTCCCTGAGACCTCCATGCTGGACAAGAGGGAGGTTATTCAGGTTACGATTGGGGCACCCTTTAAAGATCACGCCCTGATATTTGAGCAGTGGGTTTTGCTGGCATGTTTAGGCCCTGCCCCCCTGTATGACGCTCGACTCATCGATCAACAGTTCTGGCGTGCCACAGTGATAAACCGATCTGACCTCCTCAGAAGATGAACACGGGACACAGTGGACAGAGTACCCTTTGTTGTCCAGTACTTCCCCGGAGCGGAGAAGCTACAACATCTTCTCTGGAGTCTTCAACATATCATTGATGATGATGAACATCTTGCTAGGGCCATCCCCACCCCTCCACTTCTTGCTTTCAGACAACCGCGCAACCTCAAACAGATCATTATTCGCAGCAAACTACCCAACCTTCAGGACAACAGTGACCACAATACCACACAACCCTGCCACAGCAACCTCTGCAAGACATGCTGGATCATCGACATGGACGACATCATCAAACATGAGGATACCATTCACCAGGTACACGGTACGTACTCTTGCAACTCGGCCAACGTTGTCTACCTAATACGTTGCAAGAAAGGATGTCCCGAAGCATGGTACATTGGGGAGACCATGCAGACACTACGACAGCGGATGAATGAACATCGCTCAACAATCACCAGGCAAAACAGTTCCCTTCCTATTGGCGAACACTTCAGCAGTCACGGGCATTCGGCCTCCGACCTTCGGGTAAATGTTCTTCAAGGGGGCCTTCACGACACATGACAGTGCAGAGTCGCTGAGCAGAGACTGATAGCCAAGTTCCGCACACGAGGACAGTCTTAACAGGGATCTTGGCTTCATGTCACACTATCTGTAACCCCCATGACTTGCCTGGGTTAGCAAAAAAACCTCACTTATTGTGCTGTCTGGAGACAATACACATCCCTCTAACCTGTGCTCAATATTCCTCCCACCCACATTGTTAGCCACTTTAAGACTTGAATAGCAGGTTAGGTGTAAGGATTCACA
Organism: Sphyrna mokarran; assembly: GCA_024679065.1. Lineage (NCBI taxonomy): Eukaryota > Metazoa > Chordata > Chondrichthyes > Carcharhiniformes > Carcharhinidae > Sphyrna > Sphyrna mokarran. The sequence goes on from JAGIQG010000006.1 coordinate 71,047,176, forward strand.
TTCTAATCAGCAATCTGTAAACTGTCTGTGCTGATATGTGTGCTTTTGGAGACCAGGACATCTCATTCGCCTGACGAAGGCTACAAAGGCCGAAAGCTTGCAGATTTACTATCAAATAAATCAGTTCGATTTAAAATTGGTGTTGCCAGATTCTTACTGAGTTTACCCCTGTATGACAACATGAAATACACCACCTCCATTTTCTTTGGCAGTGCCATAAGATCTGGAGAAAAAAAATCGGCAAGAGTGGAAATGGAAGAACCAATTTCTAAAAGCAGAAAAGTCACTGGGAGCTTAGATTAAAAGTGATAGTTTAAAGGATAAAAGAGAGTTCAGAAATTATTTTAGCCAGAGAGTATAGGCGATGGGACAAAAAGCTTCTAAAACTTTCTGTGCATAGTCATCAATCAGAAGTACCATGATCTATAGGATTACTGCCAAGGGCTGAAAAATGAATCTCTTTCAGCTGGCACACATTTGATGGGCAACTGAAAATCCTGAAGGAATGGCATAGGGGATGGCATCAGAGGCTGGAGTATTTCAAATGTCACACTTTTGTTCGAAGAAGGCTACAAGCATAAATCCAGCAACTCCAGGCAAATCAATTTAACCTCTGTGGTGACAAAGCTTGTCAAAGTGATAATTTGAAATAAAATTAAGTTATTTGTTCAAGTGTGGGTTAATTAAGGTGAGGCAACATGGCTTTGTGAAAGGCAAATCATGTTTAACCAATTTGATTAAGTTTCTGAATGAAGTAATGAAGTGATTAGGCTCAATGCTTTTCTTGATGTATTTTAATTGTCTTGCTTAGGGTACAGGGCATAATTTCAAAATTTTCAGAAGCCACAAAATTTAGAAGTATTGTGAATTGTGGGGAGGATCAAAAGGACTTAGTATGCATGGCAGATGAAATTTAATTCAGAGAAGTATAAAGTTTTGACAAAATGAATGAGGGGAGGTAATACAAAATAAAGTATCTGATTCTAACAGAGTTGCAGGAACAAGTAGAACTAGGATGATATGTGCAGAAATCATTAATGGGGGTAAAATAATTTGAGAAAGTTCTTCAAAAGGCTCATGGAATCCTGGGATTTATAAATAAGAGGTATATAATGTAAAACAAGAAGGTTATGATTTATAAAACACTGTTTGACCTCAGCTGAAGCTGTCAGAGCAATTTTACCATTATGCTGTGCCTGTTTTTGGATGCAACATGGTTGTAAAGGCATTTCAGAGGGTGCAGATAAGCTTTGCAAAAATCTAATTACAAAAAACATAAGTTACAAAGATAGATTGCTGATATTGTTGTCCTTTGAGAAAAGAAGGTTTCATACAACCTTTATAGTGCAGAAGGAGACCATTTAGCCCATTGAGTAAAGTGATTAGCACGATGGGCACCTGTTTTCGCAACAGGTGCTATTTTATGAATGCAGGATTTCTAACACAGTCAACCTCTCACCGGAAATGGGGGAGAAGCAGTTTAATATATTTGAATCTATTTAAAGAAATACTTACATGTCATTAGTGAGTCTGACACTCAATCGTCTAGGCTTGCCTGCTTTTATGACCTCATCGGAAAAGGTTCTCGCTGGCAAGGAATAGACTTGCTCCCCATTCATGGGGAGCAGTCAACTTGGCCACACTGGTGAAACCAGAGGCCATCAAGATTCTCTGGGAATGCCCAGTCAAGGGAGGAGGTACCACTTGGGCAGTGCCAGACTATCATGCCACCCTGGCACCTGGGCAATATCCGCTGGGCAGTGCTGGGGAGGTTAATGGGAGAGGAGCTACCAGATGGGAAGAGCCAGTGGGGAGCAGAGCTAATGGGGTGGGAGTGGGCCAATGGGGGGAGAGGCCCATTGCCACTCTGCAGCAATTGATGGGGGAGGGAGGAAGAGCAATGAGCAACAGGTTCACTCAGAATTTTGCAGACAGTGTGTGTACAGGAGAGGTGGGGGAGGGAGCCTAAAAGCATGCCCAAAAGACAGATCAGAAACTTTCCCAGCTTGAAGACCGTCCAGACTTAGATAAATAAAATGGTAAAATGCCACACTGTTCAATCCTGGACATTGCACTTCAGGAAGAATGCAAAGGCATTTCAGAGGATGCAGATAAGTTTTGCAAGGATCTAACTACAAAAACATGAGTTACATAGATAGATTGCTGATGTGTTGTCTTTTGAAAAAAAGGTTTCATAGAACCTCCATAGTGCAGGAGACCATTCAGCCCATTGAGGCAGCATCCCCCCTCCACTATCTCTAAATTCACATTCTTCAACAATCTGAGATCTTGGTGGTGGATGGTGGTTTGTCTTCCTGGAGCTGGGATCCGGGATGTATCTGGACGCCTCCCAGACATCCTGAAAGGGGAGGGTGAGGAACCTGAAGTTGTAGTGCATATAGGTACTGCAGACATAGGCAGGAAGAGGGAGGCAGTCATGAAAAGGGATTATAGAGAACTGGGTAGGAAGCTGAGGAAGAGGAAAGCGAAAGTAGTAATCTCAGGATTGCTGCCTGCGCCTCAGGAGAATGAGAGCAGGAATGGAATGAGGTAGAGGATGAATGCATGGCTGAGGGACTGGAGCAGGGGGCAGGGATTCAGGTTCCTGGATCATTGGGACCTCTTTAGGGGCAGGTGTGACCTGTACAGTAAGGACGGGTGGCACTTGAATTCTAGGGGGACTAATATCTTGGCAGGAAGACTGGCTAGGGCTACTGGGGGAACTTTAAATGAGAAAGGCTGGGGGGTGGGAATATTGATGAGACTGAGAACAAGGAGGTTAGCTCCCAGGTAGGGAAGGACTGTAGACAGGATGAGAGGGGGGTTAGACGGGTGCTGGAAAAGGGAAATATCCTGACTGAGGGGTTGAGGTGTGTCTATTTTAATGCCAGGAATGTAGTAAATAAGGTAGGTGAACTCAGAGCGTGGATTGCTGCTTGGGAGTGTGATGTGGTGGCCATTACAGAGTCTTGGTTGTCTCAGGGACAGGACTGGGTACTTCAGGTGCCGGGATTCAGATGCTTCAGGAGGGACAGGGTTGGGGGCAAAAGAGGTGGTGGAGTAGCACTGTTGATCAGGGACAGTGTCATGGCTGCAGAGAAGGTGATGACGTGGAGGGAATGTCTACAGAGTCCCTGTGGGTAGGAGTTAGGAACAGCAAAGGGTCGATAACTTTGCTGGGTGTATTCTATAGGCCGCCCAATTGCGACAGGGAAGTTGAAGTGCAGATAGGGAAACAGATCCTAGAAAGATGTAGAAATAACAGAGTTGACGTGATGGGAGATTTCAATTTCCCAAACATCGACTGGGATATCCCAAGGGTAAGGGGTTTGGATGGGGAGGAGTTTGTTAGGTGTGTTCAAAAAGGTTTCCTGACACAGTACGTGGAAAAGCCTACGAGAGGAGAGGCTGTACTTGACCTGGTGCTAGCTAATGAACCAGGGCAGGTGTCGGATCTCACGGTAGGTGAGCATCTTGGGGATGGAGATCATAATTCTATCTCTTTCACGATAGCAATGGAAAGAGATAGGATCAGGCAGGATAGGAAGGTGTTTGTCTGGAATAAGGGGAAATATGAAAACATTAGGCAGGTAATTGGACGAATAAACTGGAAGGAGACGTTCTTGGGGAAAAGTACAGAAGAAAAGTGGTGGATTTTCAAGGAATGTTTGTCTGGGGCTCTGCAAGACAACGTTCCGAGGAGACAAGGAGGTTTTGGTAGGACACGGGAACCGTGGTGCACGAAGGCTGTGGTGAACCTAGTCAGGAAGAAAAGGAAGGTGTATAAAAGGTTCAGAGAGCTAGGAGATGTTAGGGATCTAGAGAAGTATAAGGTGTGTAGAAGGGAGCTTAAAAAGGAAATGAGGAGAGCCAGAAGGGGTCATGAGAAGGCCTTGGCGGCTAAGAATAAGGAGAATCCCAAGGCCTTCTACAAATATGTGAAAAGTAAAAGGATGAGAAGAGAAGGGATAGGACCTATAAAAGGTGAAGGGGGAAAAGTCTGTGTGAATCCGGAAGAAATGTCAGAGGTGCTTAACGAGTACTTTGCCTCGGTATTTACGGTGGAAAGTGATCTGGGAGGATGTACTGCAGGTTTGAGGCAAACGGAAAAGATTGAGTATGTGGATGTTAGGAAAGAGGATGTGTTAGATCTGTTAAATTCCATCAAGACAGACAAGTCGCTGGGACCGAATGGGATGTACCCCAGGTTATTGTGGGAAGTGAGGGATGTGATTGCAGAGCCTCTGGCGATGATCTTTGCATCGTCCATGGAAATGGGAGAGGTTCTGGAGGATTGGAGGATTGCGGATGTGGTTCCTATTTTTAAGAAAGGGAACAAGGATAGTCCAGGAAATTACCGATCGGTGAGTCTGACTTCAGTGGTTGGTAAGCTGATGGAGAGGCTTCTGAGGGACAAGATCTATGAACATTTGGAGAAGTTTAGAGTGATCAGAAATAGTCAGCATGGCTTTGTCAAGGGCAGGTCGTGCCTTACGAGCCTAGTTGAGTTCTTCGAAAATGTGACTGAACACATTGACGAAGGAAGAGATGTGGATGTGGTGTACATGGACTTTAGCAAGGCGCTTGATAAGGTCCCCCATGCAAGGCTTCTGGAGAAGGTGAGAGGGCATGGGATCCAAGGGCTTTGGCCTCGTGGATCCAGAACTGGCTTGCCGGCAGAAGGCAGAGAGTGGTTGTGGATGGGTCTTGTTCTGCATGGAGGTTGGTCACCAGTGGAGTGCCCCAGGGATCTGTTCTGGAACCCTTGCTGTTTGTCATTTTCATAAATGATCTGGATGAGGAAGTGGAGGGATGGGTTAGTAAGTTCGCCGACGATACAAAGGTCGGTGGTGTTGTGGATGGTCTGTAGGGATGTCAAAAGTTGCAGCGGGACATAGACAGGATGCAAGACTGGGCGGAGAAGTGGAAGATGGACTTCAACGCGGATAAATGTGTAGTGGTCCATTTTGGCAAGAATAATGGGATGAAGGAGTACAATATCAAGGGTAGGAATCTTAGCTGTGTTGTAGAGCAGAAGGATCTTGGGGTTCGGGTCCATAGGACTCTTAAATCAGCCTCGCAGGTGGAGGAAGTGGTCAAGAAGGCATATGGTGTACTGGCCTTCATTAATCGAGGAATTGAGTTTAGGAGTCAGGAAGTAATTATGCAGCTTTATAAGACCCTTGTCAGACCCCACTTGGCGTACTGTGTGCAGTTCTGGTCGCCTCACTATAGGAAGGATGTAGAAGCTATTGAAAGAGTGCAGAGGAGATTTACAAGGATGCTGCCTGGATTGGGAGGCATGCCTTATGAAGATAGGTTGAGGGAGCTGGGACTCTTCTCCCTGGAGAGATGTAGGTTGAGAGGCGACCCGATAGAGGTTTATAAAATCTTGAGAGGAACAGATAGGGTGGATTCTCAGAGGCTATTTCCCCGAGCTGAAATGGTCACAACAAGAGAACACAGATTTAAGGTGCAGGGAAGCAAATACAGAGGGGATGTTAGGGGTAAGTTTTTCACTCAGAGGGTGGTGAATGAATGGAATCGGCTGCTGTCGGAGGCAGTAGAGGCGAACTCGCTGGGGTCTTTTAAAAGACTTCTGGATGAGTATATGGGAACTGATGGGATAGGGGGTTATAGATAGGTCTGTGGATTGGTAGGTACAGATGTGATCGGCGCAACTCGTGGGCCGAAGGGCCTGTTTGTGCTGTAGTGTTCTGTGTTCTATATAGCTAATCTAGCCCACTGGATTTATCAAATTTAAATCCAATTAATTTTTTAAGTATTATCTCTTTAATAATATGTATTTCTTTCAATTTCCCATTTTCACAAATCGCTTGGTTACCTATTCTGGAAGATTTTCTAAATCAGGAAGTAAGTACACAAAATAATTGTTTCATTTCTCCACCATTTCCTTATTCTCCATTCCCCAGTTTTCATATATAATAGACCCATATTTGTCCTTACTAACCCTTTCCTTTTCCCATGCCTAAAGGAGGTTTTACAATGTGCCTTTATGGCCGTGATTCACTGAATCAGCTCTAAGTGCCATGACAGCGGGAAAACAGGAGCGTTTCCTGCTGGTACTAGCTGCACCTATCATGTGGGACTCACTCATGTTTTTCATTCAAACATATGAAGAATGTGAAACACCCCAGATGGTCTGGCTGTTCAGAGATCACAGCCTGTTTTAATCACCCTTTTTAACATGGCCTCTACGTTCACTGGGAGACCCACTCCCTCTCACAATGGAAATGACAACCTTCCTCACTGGCCAGGAGAGAAACCCCAATCCCTGACCAAAAAGGGCTATTCTCCCCTACACTAAAATAACAACATACACACCCCCACACCATTCTATAACCTGAATCCTGCTCCTCCCATCCTCTCATCCCACTTCAGGACCCCCTCTCCCCCAAGAAGTGCTAACCTTGTACCGTCCCTTGGCACTGATACCACTGCAGTGATGCCCTGGGCTGGCACTGTGGACTTCAAAGGAGGTGGTCAAGGAAGTATGTCCAGTGACCATGTGCCCCTCTGCCACTGAAGGTCTGCAGGTCTCTAAGGGATCCTGGAGACTGAATGGGCTCGGGACGGTGGCAAGAAGTTGACCTCAGCACTCTTTCCTGGAATGAGGGTTTTCATCCCTTCAAGCCCTGACAAATCTGAAGATCACTCTTGGCATGATGATTAATGGCAGCTCCATGATTGAAATATTCATTCCTGTCAATCAACTTTGAAAACTTTAAAGTGGATTGGTCAGTTTAATCTCCATGTCTCCTCGATAACTTCCCCTGGACTTCCAAATCCCAGTAGCACTGCATTCAGCAGACAGATTCCCCTTCCTCTCTTTCAGAAGTTGCAGTGTGGGAAGGTCCCTTTCAAGGCCTGTGAGTAACAGAAGTCAATCACTTCCACTAGGAGGGGAATTCCCTTCTCTGTAGCTCCTCACTCAGCCACCTTCTTTAAACACAGCATTGAGGTCAAGTCCAGGTTCACACTGGTCATGACAAGCACCAAAGCCTGCCTTGTGCAAGTTCAACTGGGGAATCAGTCTTCAAGCCCACTAACGACATCTAAATTAACACTTTTGCATAATCATCAGTTTCCCACTCATTCTCGTCAGGAATCTGATTGGGGCCAATAAGGTGGGCCAGATGAATCATAAATGCTTTGATGCCCGGCGGCAATCCCGTGTTATTCAATGGGCCATTTGGATTCCTGCTCATGGCAAATGGGAACAGTGAAACCCTCTCTCTATCTTTCACTTGCTTGCAATCATATTCTCTTTTCCTTTTCTTTATCAGGTTCTTAGTCCTCTATGCTAGATTCTAAATTGCTTACAATCCTTAGGTTTATCACTTTTTCTGACAATGTTATAAGCCACTTTCTTTGACATAATGCAATCTTTTTTTTTGTTAGCCATAATTGATTCACTTTTCCTGTTAGGTTTTTCTGCCTGAAAGGAATGCATATTTATTGTGGACTATGTAATATTTCTTTAAATATTAGCCATTGCCCATCTCCCATCAAATCTTTTCACGTATTTTCCCAATCCACCATAGCAAGCTTGACCCTCATACCTTCATAGTTTCCTTTGTTCAGCCACAGCAGCCCTTCTATTTTTTACAGCCTTTCTGAGCCTTTTCTGCTGGTCCCAAAAGAATGCAGCATTAGATTGAGGAACTCAACAAAAGAAAATCTTCCAAAATATGCCTGGGTATGTTCAGACACTTTGCAGTAGAAAATGTTGTCAAAAATTACCTTATGTGCAAGTTGGCTGCCTCGACCTTTAAGGAATGTGAGTGAAAAGTCCATCTTGCAGCCTCTTTGCCAGGTCTTTGAAGGGTGTTGAATGAATACGTACACAGGATCATCATGGTCCAAATCTTGAATCCTGGCTGTGTGATGCCAAAATCGTACCAATTTAATGCCTTCCAGCATATGCAGGAATCATACCCGCAAGCCCCTTCTCCTGATGCAATACTGCACTAGTCACATAGGAAGCAGCCAGCAGAGAAGCAATTGGAACACAATGTTGGGAATTCTGATTCTATAGAAAAATTCCATTCATTATCTTAGTTTCCTTCCATTTCTCTCCATTTGCCCTAATCAAATTGCCATGCCACAACATAATTTACTTTTTTCAAAAGGTGAACCCTCCTTTTCACATTGAAAAATGTCTCGTTAAGAAAATGTTTAAAGCAGAAAGATAGATAAGTTCTTAAATTTATGCAGAACATTTTGGTCTGTAGGATAGGAAAACCCAGAAGAAGTCAAAATATGGAACATTACATATATCAACTGCAGAATATCAAAATAAGATCCCCTTGTTCAAGTACCACATGATAATGATTTTCTCGTCACAATTATCATATGAATGTATACAGTTCCCTTGAGATGGGTAGTGCAATCAGCTTATCCACAATAAAGTCGCACTAGCCATTAGATAAAGATGGTGCATGTTTTTTATTTGGAAGTTTTGTTGCATGGTCCATGTTAAATATTTTTGAAGTAAACCATATTTATAATACAATAAATTAATTAATTTTGTGTCTTTTTTTGACCAACAAACTGAATATGGCAAAACAATTGAATTGAAAAAATTCATCAGATCCTAACATTTTCAAACAAAAAATTAATGACTTGGTGAAGCATTGTGCTAAATTACACTTTTTAAGATTATTTTTGGAAAGCTTCAGCTTTCTCTTTTTTCAGTCCACTTGGCTGTCAGCCATGATGGATGAAGCTGTCACTGTGGGTCTGGCTAGGTATAATGATGGCACACAATTAAGCTCACTTAAAAACTCCATTAGCACATACATCTTCAATACACCTTGTATTAGCAATACTGCTTCAAAAAACACCAAGATAAACATTTTTCATTCTAAACAACAATAAAACTTTAAATAATAAATCTTGACACAAATTATTGTTTCTTCAATAATGTGAAAACATTTTAATGCATCAATATTCAAATTACAAGCAAATGACATGCATTTTGTCTCACAAGAAAGACCAAAATAATACAAAAGGGATTCACTGATCTGATCTGTTTATGTTGAATCTGTCTTAAATGTTCTTGTTTCCTTCAAACCTATACCCTCAACAGTTAAGCTTTCTAAACTGAATGTCATGCCAAAAATTACTCTGTTTAAAGTATGTCTGGTTGGAGATGAAATAAATGGAATTTAAGATCTTTTACTAGGTGGGGAATGGGCAACTAGCTAATTACATTGATAAATGAGTGATTTGTTCAGTCTCAAGAGAAGGCTCTTTGCCCAGATTAGCATACACTTGGCATGTGCTCGGCCACTTACTGGAAGTTCCTGATGTTCTTACTGTTGGAGTGTTCATCATCAACTCTATGAATTCATAAATAGTTTCTGACGCCAGGGACTTATATGCTTTACCTTCCAAAGGAAGTATCCCCCGAAGATGCTGAAGCCTAAAGAAGGAAGTGCTGGGATGTGATAAATGATCTGTTTACTGCCTGTCTGGCTATGCATTTTGAAAATACAGATTGTCTTTATTTTCATAATAGCAGAGGTGAGATTAAAGGTTGTGGTAGAAGCATCAGGGGTCTGAGACACATAATACAGGGCCATTACTCCAGTTTTCAAGAGCTATATTTCATCAACCTTTCACCTAAACACAATTTCTTCCATTATACATTTACATTTTATTGACAGCTAATTAAATCTTCTATTATTTGTATTATATTTATCAATACTGTTAGCACTTAAAAAGACCAAACACAACATAATATAGAATGGGATAATTTTAACTTTGTGTCATGTGTTTTTTGAGTGAAGGTAAATTGGGAACCTAGATTCAGCTCTCCCAATTTTTACTTCTGTCAAAGTGAATAAAAATATTAGTATGAATCAGGCTGCCAACTCACCATCACCAATTTTGCATCATTGCACAAAATCAACATTAGTTCTAGTAAATCTTATTAACACATTAAGTTTAAAAACAAAATTTTAGAATAAATATAGTATGAGACTTGGGCATAATCTTCATTATATAAAGAACTCATAATTTATTGTTGAAATTACTTTAATGTTTCCTTAAATGGATACTTTCTCGATATCCATTATGAAATACTATTGACAGGTTTATATCCTTAGCTCACTGATATTTTGCTTTGTTATCATATATTTGTCCCTTTCTTGTGGAAAATTGATAAATCACAAGTATTTGCCTCTCAAGTTATCCCAGCATAAAAAGAAAACCAAAGTTTTCAAGGGTTGTTTACAAAAATTATGTTGTAATGATTAATATATGGCTATTACCTGGCTAAAATTAAATTTTAAATATTTTTTCAAGTTTTAATCAAAATTGCAATAGTGATATCTTATCTATTTTTGATAAAATATTAACACATAGAACGATGATAAAATTGAAGTGATCACAACAAAAAAAAAGCATTGATGATCATGGATAAATATTGTTTACTTCACTGACAGGAACAGGGGTGATTGATCGCTAGTACAGGATAATGTATGTTTAAAATGTTCTGTCCAATTTTTTATGCAGGAATCACAGCCAAAAATGATAAAACAATGCAATGACAAAGACATTTTTGTTTTCATGAAAACCTGTTAAATATGAATGTGATCATGAATAAAATATGAGGCCATGAACAGATCACAATGTACCACTGAACCCTGAACATATAATAGAACTTGCATTTGCTCCTGAGATGTGAATGAAGACTGAATCAAAGATGAGATATTAATCATAATTAGAGTTCATATGACAGGTCTACGATGACAAATACTACATGCTTCCTAACAACCATAAAAATGGTTCGTCATAATGAACTGCTTAATTCATTAACTCCCTCATTAGTGAAAAGTCCATCTTGTAAGTTTAAGTTTAGACCCATCTTCATTTGCAAATTTCCCAATTGTAGTAAATATCATGCTGAAGACTAGATAAATTGTTCAAAGTATAATCAGTTGGATATATTCATGGATTAATTCCCCAGACTATACTTCAGTGATGACTTGTCAGCATGCATATCAGTATATTTACCCTTGTGTTTCATGTTCATCAACACATTTTGTCCCTTTGTAAAAATGGTAGGTAGGTTAAGGACTCAATGCAATTCATAATCTTTATATTTTATCCATACAATTGGTCATCATTCTAATAATCTTAAAAATACATCCATAGGCCCAATTCCAAATGATTGGAAACTCAATCATGAATATGAGCTATAGTTGAAACTAGACAAATTATCTTTTTTTTTGCTATACATATAACCATGTCAAGTACATGACTGTAACATGACAAGCTTTTATTTGGTTTTCGACTGTACTGAACTATCAGAAAATAGATAAGAACAACTAGTTGGAAAAATGATCTAAAAGATTGCTTTGGCACAGTACCCAGACCACATGCTTTTATACCTTAATTCTAATTGCACAAATTCAGCATTCATTATTATTTGCAAGTTGCTGTAATTGTCAATAAAAAAAGATAACAAATAATTTTATGACTAGATAATATCTTGCTATGGCAGCTTTGTTTTCCAATTAGTTCCCAATTTCTTACAGTTCTACTGCTGGCACCCTTTCATGCATTAGCCCCGGGGTGGGAAAGCATCAGGCGAGATTTTAACTCATTTAAAACGCATGAGTTTGAATCAGGTTCTTTGAAACCAAGCTAAATTTTCCAATTGCATATCAATTACATTTATGCATTTTCCAAAGTAGGCCAATGGATAGAAGGTTGAAACAGAAATTCAAAGTGATTTTTCTCCCCTCCTTAGACAATGCCACTGAGGTCATTTATACTGTTGCTATCCCTGTGTAAGGTAAGATAATGTTAACAGCACAGACTAACAATCAAGCCTGGTGCCATCCTGTTTGTAATGTTCAGTACAACAGTAGCTAATGCTTTTACATATGGAGCCATCAAATAAGCATACCATTAGGTATTTTAATGTTACCTTTCTAATGAGACTAAGAATGAGCAAATGTGATTTAAAAATGTTTAATAGATCAATAACTGCTGCTAATTGTAAACCACCTTAAGGCTGTCCAATTTAATTTTTGGCTTTTAACAACTAACTCAACTTTTTCAAAATGCTTTAACATCCATTACAATCCCTTACTGTTTTACAACTGTCACAATTATCCAAAGGATAACGTCACTATTTGACTAAGGGTGATTCTCACATAGAATCATGGAAACCTTACAGTGCAAAAAGAGATGATCTGGCCTATTGAATCTGCACCAACCACAATCCCACCCAGCTCCTACCCCCATATCCGTACACATTTACCTCTAATCTACATATCTCAGGACATGAAGGCTCAATTTTAGCATGGCCAATCAACTGGTAGCATGGACTGTGGGAGGAAATCAGAGCACCCGGAGAAAACCACGAGGAGAATGTGCAAACTCCACACAGCCAGTAACCCAAGCCAGGAATCAAACCCAGGTCCCTGGACCTGTGAAGCAACAGTGCTAACTACTGTGTTATTGTGCTGTGCTACATTATAGATTCCTGTTGTTTACTTCATATTGGGGTAAATTTAGATGCTATTTCCATTACAATTCAAGTAGTATTTATTTGAAGAAATTGTGATGTTGGTATTTCATAATAAGAATTCCATAAAATAAATTGGTATGCACTTTCAAGTGAATTTTGCTGTGATTTTTTTTCAAGATTTTAAATTAGGGTCAATATAAAGAAAATTTTCATAGGTATAAAAGGGTAGATCATTCAATCATCCAATCAAAGATCACATGATGTCTATTTACAAGCCAGTAAGCACATAATAACACTTTGGTGCTCCAGTTAATATCTCTGCCAGAAGTTGTAAATCACAGAGGAATTTCAGCAATAAAATCAGCAGTTGACATCCACAGGAAGCATCTAGTCCTATACTGTTAGTTCAATGATATCAGTGCAGAAAATGATTCCCTGGTCATTATGATACCTGGATTTTGGATTAAACCAATAACAAGCTCCATCACTACATCTCTCTGTACACAAATGGAACATTTTCAATTCTGTCTACATTTAGCTCATAACAAAACTAAATGAAATATTTCAAAGATCTAGTTAATGCCATATCTTGCAAGTTTGTTCTCTGACATTGATGATTTGTCCAACTATGAAATAAAGTCATTTAGTCAACAATTTGAAAGATACACTACAAAGTTTATCTTTGTTGCTGTGAATTTTCCTCTGACACATCAATTTTACTTTAACCTCAGAACAATATGTCCCATGTTCCCTTTGTGGTACATTAATAGTCTCATTCTGGGCACCTTGACTTGGTTGGGCTTGTCCTGGCCTGAAATATTGGATCAGTTACGTTGATAACCTGTGTGATAATTACTATTTCATCGCCCTTACCAGGAACATTCATTCTGCTTGTCAAAATAATGAAGTTATCTGATCAAGAAAAAAGCAAATCCTCAACATATTTTTAACCTGGTTTTACCTTTTAGCGCAAATAAAAGCAAGACAGATAAAACCCAAAATTAATGAAACCACAAAATAATGAAAATAACATATAATGCCAGAAATCATACAATTTTCAAATTCTTTATATTACTTAAGTTTTGAGTTTATTATTGTTATTCAATCACTTTTAAAAGGTCAGGTTTATAGTCCTCGTTCACACTTACGCTAGTTTCTAGGTAAGGAGAATATGTACAAAAACAAATGCTTTAAACAAAGCACAGTGGCACAGTGGTTAGCACTGATTCCCAGCTTGAGTCACTGTCTCTGCAGCATCTGCACATACTCCCTGTGTCTGTGTGGGTTTTCTCTGGGTGCTGCTGTTTCTTCCCAGAATCCAAAAGTCATATCGGTTTTGTGCATTGGCAATGCTAAATTCTTCCTCAGTGTACCTAAACACTGAGTGTGAAGCAGAGGATAATTTCATTGTGTTAATGTAAGCCTACTTGTGACAAAAGCAAATAAAATTTAAAAATGATAGTGTTCTTACTTGGCTGAGAATGTAATTTTGAGCACTAACATATAAAATAATCCAGAGTTATTGATTATATTTAAAACACCTTTATGTCTGTCATCAGTTGTTCAACTCACAAAAGAGCAATGGGAGCAATTCTTCCATCTCGCTTTGCTGATTTTTTAGCGCAGCGGGCTGGGAGATTCAAGCGACGGCCAATTTGCATGGTTGCACTGTGCATCTGGACCTGAGCACATCTTCCAACCTAAGTTTTTGGGTGTTGATGGATCCAAGCTGAAAATCATTGTAATGTAGAGTAGCATATGTTTACACCCCTTATCATTTAATTAGCTGGTCCATGACTAGAACTAATGAGCCCTCAAACAGTACATGGTGCAATGGAATAGTTGCCATCTCCCCTCACTCTGATGTGACATCACATTGATGGGGATTACAACAGCTGTGTAAAGTTGGGATGTGGCATGGCAGCATTGAACAGGAGAAAGGAGGTACATTTTATGGAGTTGCAGCCCTAGAGTGCATGGGAAGTTGAAGGCAGAGCCTAGAAAATTCTGCTCGCTGTGGGAGGTCCTTAGAGAGCTTGTCTCCAGGCCCAAGAATATTCTATGTAGTTAGTCTCTGTGGGGTGCATTGGGATCCTTTACTGACACTTGGTCAGGCCACTGTCTGCAGCCACTGGGCTGTTCCATTGCTCTGGCTGTGGGGCGTGATATGGGACTGGAGTGAGAGCTGGGGTTTTAGGAAGGAGGAATGAGGAGAAGAGGAAGTGAACCATGTGCTGCTTGAGGGCTCATCAGTCAGGCAGCTACTGCTCCAGGCAGTGGGTGCTCTGGTCAACATAGATACTCATATTGCATGTATTCTGCAGTGAATGGGAACCTAATTTGTGCTAAAAAGGAGTTTGTCCCTGCCCTGTGTGCCTGACCTGCAACACATGCCTGAAAGGGAATTCTGTCGTTGTATTCGTGGCAATGGCTCAAGGAAGCGCAATGGTCATGTCCACACCAACCATCATACTCACCCTGCTAGCCATATTAATGATGCCAGTGGCAGGCAACCTAATCACGTGACTTATGGCACCACAGATTGTGATGCATTGCCAGAACCACAAGTGCGGTTATTGGTTCCATTGAGGGATGGGGGAGGGGGTGGTGTTGAGGGGCAGCAGCAGGGAGTTGGTGCTGGGGTAGTTGTAAGTAATGACATGATTCTATCAATTTCTCACTCTCTTTAACCCCCATCATGCAGAATAGGCCTAACTGATTTAGACCTGGCTACCATGATGGCGGCTGAAGAGGAGGAAATGGCTCAGGAGATGCAGGACATAGGTAGGCCACTCTGGGAGCAGCGAATTACAGGCCCTCAGGATGGAGGGCATTGATCGGCTGCTGATGGTCTCCTGGAAGAGTGGTCAGGAGAAGGAGGATACGGAGACCTATTTCTGGCAAGAGGCTAACTGCACTAGAAATCCTATTTTCGTAAAATGACACCAGTCACGAAAACTGCTGCCCATTACGCTAATAGCTTTACACCCCACTTTCTGACCATGTTGCACCCATTTTCAGGTGGTAAAATTCTGCCCTGTGAATTTGATTTGATCTTCTGAGGGAAATGTGTACTGTTCATTCCTAGAATGAACTCTCATTTTCTTTTTTCATAGTGTTTGCCATGATCTTGCCTGATATTCATGTCACACAAATGGAATTTTCATTTCGACTTGAATCACAATTTCAGCCAAAGACTTACCTGATAAAAGCAAATTACTGTGGATGCTGGAATCTGAAACCAAAAGAAAAAAATGCTGGCAAATCTCAGCAGGTCTGGCAGCATCTGTAAGGAGAGAAAAGAGCTGACAATTCAAGTCCAGATGATCCTTTGTCAAAGCTAAAAGGCAAAAAAATTGGGAGATATTTATACTATGGGGTAAGGGAATGAAAGGTGAGCCATAGCCACAAAAACAAGGGGAAAGGCTAAGAGTTATTAATGGCAGTCCCTAGAGAGAATAGAAGATGTGCGGCAGAGAGTAAACTGTGATAGCTGAAGGTTGTGGGGTGAGGTGGGGGGGGTGCGGTGGAGTGGGATGGAAGAGAGTAAAATTCAGTAAAAGGAAGAAAAGGGAAGCAAAGAGGGGATAAAATAGGGGGAAAGAGTAGGGGGTATAAAGAAAGACAACAAAGAAATAAAAGATAGAGAACAGTTAAAAATAAATAAAATGAAAATAAAGCAGTTGAGATGGGATAGAACCAATCATCTGAAGTTGTTGAATTCGATGTTGAGTCCAGAAGGCTGTAAAGTACCAAGCCGGAAGATGAGATGCTGTTCCTCCAGTTTGCGTTGAGCTTCACTGGAACATTGCAGCAAGCCATGGGCAAACATGCGTGCATGGGAGCAGGATTGTGTGTTAAAATGGCAAGCAATAGGAAATTCATGGTCCTGATTGCACATAGGTCAAAGGTGCTCAGCAAAACAATCACCCAGTCTACATTTGGTCTCTCAGATATAGAGGAGAACACATTAGGAGCAGCAAATACAATGAGCCAAATTGAAAGATTTATTTGATATTTTGTTTTCAAATCCTTTTGCAAACTTATGATTATTTTTATTCAGCTCATCTTTTCCTTCTTCTATTCTCCTGTGCTTCAGTGTCAGATATATACTTTCAGATCTGATTTCTATCTCTTTTTCCGTCTGCAACAGAAATTTGTCTTTGTCCTTCATTTTGGCTTCACTTTTGCCAGCTGTCACACAAATTTTCAGTTTTGTAATTGTGCTACTCATGTGCTTGCAGTTTGCAAAGTTCGCTGGCTTCTTCTTTCAATGCCTCCTCCTTCTGCTGCTTTTGGTCTGTTTTTTGTGGCTTTTGGCTTCCTCCTGGCATATGGAACATTGCTGGAACTATGTTGTTCATTATGTTGTTCAGCGTGATGTTAAAGTCATTATGCTTCTCTTCATAATCATCCAGATGAATAAATCTTGACCTAGGGAATTCTTGTAGTATGTGAAGATCTTTCAACAGGTTTTCCTTTTCTTTGTGAAACACATTGGCATTATCTTGAGTCTTCCTGTAATTCAGTAGAGTTCTGAAGTTCCTTCTGCTGTGTTTTCTTTCTTTTGTTTAACAGAGGCTTCATTTCTTCATGTTACTGAATGATCATGAATTCATTTTGCATTCATTCTTGAAGGACAATTAACCATTCTTTCAACTGTTTACTCTCTTATTGCTCTTAAGTCTCTTGTTGTTGTCCCTCAGGGTCTCTTGTCATTCTCTCTCTCTGGAGTCTTTTGTTGCCCCTCTTGTTGCCCTTGGTGAAGTTGCCCTCTCTGTAGGGTCTTTTGTTGCCCTCAGTGGAATTGCCTCTCCATGGGATCTTTCATTGCTCTTGGCACTTTATTCAGAGTTGTCCTCTATCTGTGGTCTCTTGCTGCCTATGAATCTTTATTGAGAGTTGGCCGTTCTTTCTTTTTGATCTCTTCTAATTTTCTGTCTGTAGCTTTATCACTTTAAATTTTGTTAAATCTTTAACATTGAGTGTGGTAAACATTTTTTTCACACAGGTTGTAGTTGCTACAATATGGTTGGTTTCCCACTGTCTTTTTTTTAAGGTTGTGTTGCTGGGCTTATCTTAGAAAAAGCTTTGCAACAAATATGTCAATGAAGGCACAGAGCATTTCAGTTCTTTGTACAATACTTGGCTTGGAAATTAGTTAAGCCTCTGCTTTAGTTTGGGGCAAAATATACTTTCTTTCCTTTAAAATGATAGTGTTTGAAGCCAATTCCCTTCAGTTTAGAGTGATTTTCAAAACTAAGATTTCAACATTTTCAAAGGGCTGTACTCAGAATGTGTTCTAACTCTACAGAACATTTACCTTCCTCTTTGTAACTGTACTGTGCAGGTTTCTGTATTTAACTCTGTCAGCCTTTGTTTTGTAGGTGTTCCTCTACTCTACCTGCTATTTTTGTGACAGTTTTTTTTATTGCAGCTGTCCTTCAGTTTCAAGTTTATTACCGAATTGCTTTGCTGCAGTACGGAAATATGTAGAATTGGTCCATTCTTTTTAGATCAATAAGATATAATTGTAAACAGGCAGAGGGTAATTTTTCCCTATTGATGTATAGCAGCTTGTGAATCCTTGGTTAATTTGCAGAGTTAAATAAGCAGGAAATGACTGGCTTTCATGTTTTTATTCTTAATACTGAATCACAATGTCTGGAGTGGGCAGACTTGCATCGAATGAGATCTAATTTAACAATACTGTAAGTTATTCATGACCAATTCAATATTCCTTCAGATCCTATTTCATAAAGTTAATAGCTAAGAAATAGGAGCATTTGGCATAAAATGGGCATTGTGAAGAAGATGCACATCCCATGTGTCTGCATAAGGTGCAGTTGAAATTATGCATCAAGCATCATCCATTAAAACTATTCAGGTGAAGGCATTAAACATATGGCTGGTCTTCAAGAAAATTGAAAATTGTCCTGCTCCAAAGTTCAGACTGTCCTACGAGTTGGTTCTGGGATGGGGGACAGTGGAGGAGGAGGTCCAAATGGTCTGCAGCGCTATCTAAGAGCCAGGAGCAGGACAACTGCTTCTTTTAACTCCACAAAAACATAGCTAAAAATGTTAACCTATCATTAGAGTCCAGTCTTTAGCCTGCTGTAGACCCTGAATAAATGAGTGGAACATGTGCCATAAATGCTGTGCCGCATACAGACCAAATTTAGCATGGAGTCCTCAAACAGGCATTTGTAGATGATGAACATACTGAAAGGGTCTAATTCTTGTTTCAGGAAGGCACCACTGGGCAGTGGAAATCAGCAGCTAGTATTTTGGCAACAGCACCATTCCAGCAGAGGTTGGTTCGGTGAGACAGCACCCAAAAATAAGTGCCCCCCAATACAATTTTTTAACCAACAAAACATAAGCACAATAAGATTAATTTCTCTCCTGGTATTCCTTCAAAATTATAAACCACATGTTATCTGGAGACTGAAAAAGAAAGAGAAATGCAATCCCACAATGGTAGAAAAACAATTGAAAAGCAATTTCACTGCCTTCAAATATAATCAATAACAATGACTGCTCTTCATTAAAATCAAAGCAATAATCTCACCTCAGATACAGATCAAGCACATGAATTTTGGTCAAAGGTCTGATTTCTCAATTGGATTGTTGTCTTGTAATTTACAGAGAAGATGCAGTATGAGAAAAATTAAAATGATATCTTGAAATTGTAAATGAAAAAAGTAACATCTATTACAATGCACTATCTCAAATAGTTTCAAAACAAAAAATATACAGCATACTACCCAGTTTTGAAAGTGGCTTGAAGTGGAAGGGGGACTGAATTTTTAGATAGGCTGTTTAACAAATGTCAAGTAATGATAAAAGCATGAACACTTGGATATTTTGCAGAAAAAGCAGTTTAAAAGTATAAGCTAATAACATTTAACAATGAAAACCTGAAAAGAAGATTGCAGTTGAAATAAAACTTCCAATTCATTTTTTTCTTCTGAAGTCCATAATGTCTTCTTGAAGTACTCTCATAAAATGTGCTTTCATTTGAGACTTTATTAATATACGTTACATTATCTGCTATGACACATCTATTCATCATTTCTTGCAAGTTTGGTGGCCATATCAGTTATGCTGCTGCGATGTTAGAATTTCAAAACAAATAATGTCATTAGTTGACAGAATACCTTTGCTACCTGAAGCTGCACTATGCCTTCCTATGGGCCTAATGTGGGGATTGGAAAGATAAGCTATCATAAGGTTTTAAAGATTCAAATGAAGCTTTTCCAAACATCTTGTTGGTTCTGTATTTTGCATTACCTCATGAAGGTTACATTACTTCTTTAAGGTCTACCCAGTCATATCTAACTTAATGTTGATTTATAGTGAACATGCCATATTTTTATGTGCATTTTTTACACTATATCCTATGCATGCACAAGTGCAAGCCTCACTAATGAAGGTATGCAAACAATGAAACACATTTGATTAAAGTTCATAAAATAACATTAATCTTTTTATAGTTGTCATGTTGTCTTTGATTATTTCATTTCCTCTTAACTTTCTCTATCTTGATTTTGCCAAGCACCAAGTTGCAGGCTAGGAAGCGATGAGATTGAGGATGAGGCAAGCAGTAAAATACTAGGCATCTCATTGGAAGGGTTTGCTGGACACAGTCCAACTGCTGGGTCATTCTTCCAGCAACTGGAATGGTGTGATTTAACTGTCCGCCTCCAGACAGCAAATGGCCAATTTAAATAATTAAAGCATTAAGTAATGGCCACATTTCACCCCCCCCCCCCACCCCACCACCCCGCTATCTGGGGAGACAACCTGCTGTATGGAGGCAGTCTTCCAGCAGCATGGCCAAACCCAGGGCCCAACATTAAAGCTGGAATGGTTTCCCTCAAATTGCCAGGGTTTGCTTGCCCCAGTCCAGGAACAAATATTTAACTTCTCCTACCCACCCCCTAACCCCTCGTAGAGCACAGCCTCTTCTCTATGCAGCCTCAGCAGTTTTCATCTCTCTCAAGGCTGCTTCAAGACAACTGAGATCAACTCAATACACAGCAATTAGCACTACAGCCTCAAAGTGACAGGGATCTGGGGTTGATTCCAGCCTTGGGTGACTGTCTGCATGGAATTTGTACATTGTCCCTGTGTTTGTGAGGTTTCCTCCGGGTGCTCCTATTTCTCCGATAGTCAAAGATGTGCAGATTAGGATTAGCCATGCTAACTTGCCCTTCGTAACCTAAAATGTGTAGATTAGGGGGATTAGCGGGGTAGATATATGAGGTTATTGCGATAAGGCAAGGGATGGGCCTGGGTAAGACTTAGTAGGCCAAATGGCCTCCTTCTGCACTGTAGGGTTCCTCTGAGTCGCCACTGCTCTGATTTAGCTAGCAACAGCTAAAGGACTGGGTCTGCAGCAGATGGCTAATAAACCAACAAGAGGGAAAAACCTATTTGCTCTCATTCTCACCAACCCACATGTCACAAATGCATCTGTCCATAATAGTATTAATAAGAACGACCACTGCACAATCCTTACAGAGATGAAATCCCACTTTCATATTAAGGATACCTTCCATTCTGTTGCATGGGATAGATTTCAAACAAATCTAACAGTTCAAAACTGGGTTAATGAGATGCCCTAGGTTATCAGCAGTAGTGGAAATGTATTCAAACACAACCTGTAAATTTATGGTCCAGCATGTCCCCCATTCTATCATTACCACCGAGCCAGGAGATCAGCTTTGGTTCAATGAAGAGTTCAGGTGGGAATGCCAGGAGCAGCACCAGGAATACCTAAAAATGAAGTGTCAACTTGGTCAAGTTACTATACTGATTACTTGAATGTCAAACATTAAAGATTACAAAAGGCAGAGTGAAGCAATTCCATAACCACAGGATCAGATCTAAACTTTGTAGTCCTGCATTATCAAGTCATGAATGGTGGTGGACAATTAAACATTTAACTGGGAGAGGAGCTCCAAAACCACCTCCATCCTCAATGAAGGAGGACTCAAGTAGATCTGTGCAAAAGACAAGGTTGAAACTTTTGCAGCCATCTTCAGGCAGAAGGACTGATCTGATTATACAACTTGCCTAGTTCCTGAAATCCACATCATCTCAGACTCATTGATGATAGAATCATCAAGGTTTACAGACTCACTATGCATGATATCTAGAAATAGCTGAAAGCATTGAATACTACGAAAGGATATGGAATCTGACAATATTCTAGCAATAGTTCTGAAGTCTTGTGCTCCAGAACTATCCATGCACATATATAACTGTTCCAGTACAACTACAACACTGGCATCTACCCTGCCATGTAGAAAATTGTCTTGGTATATCCTCTCCAGAAAAAGCAGGACAAATGGCCTCTTATCATCCATTCAGTCTACTTTCAATCATCAGTAAAGTGATGGAAGGGATTATCAGCAGTGGTATCAAGTGACACTTCCTCCATGATAACCTGCATGCTACATGCAGTTTGTGTTTTCAGGGCCACTCAGCTCTGAACCTCATCACAGCCTTGGTCCAATCATGGACAAAAAAGAGCTAATCTTAAATGATGAGGTAAAAGTGACTGCCCTTGACATCAGGACTGCATTTGACCAAGTATGATATCAAGGAGCCCCCAGAAAACTGGCATCAAAGGAAATAAGGAGGAAAATTCTACCTTGGAGTTATACCTAGCACAAAGGAAAATATTTGTAGTTGCTGGAATCAGTCACGTCAATCCCAGAACAAGGCTGCAGGAGTTCCTCACAGTAGTGTCCTTGGCCCAAACATCTTCAGCTGCTTCCTCAATGATCCAAAAAACAAAGAATAGTACAGCACAGGTCCTTTAGCCCTCAAAGCCTTTGCCAACCATATTATCTTATCTAGACCAACCACTTGTATTCTTCTATTCCCCATTTATTCATATTCTGTTCACTTTATCTTGATCATAAGATGAAAAATGAGAATGTTCGCTGATGATTAAATAACGTTCAGCACCATTTGCTACTCCTCGAATACTGAAGCAGTCCATGCTCATCGGCAGCAAGACCTGGACAACATTCAAGCTTGGGCTATTAAATGGTAGGTAATATTTGCACTACACAATGGCAGGCACTGACCATATGCAAAAAGAGACATTCTATCCATTTCACCTTGATATTAAATTGCTTCTCACTTAGTCTCTCACTATTATTATCCTGAGGTGTTACTATTGATCAGAAACTGAACTAGACTAGACAGAGCGCAGTGATAAGCACTGCTATCTCACAGTGCAAGGGACGCAGGTTCAATTCTAGTCTTCAGTACCTCTTTGTGTGGAGTTTGCATGTGCTCCCTGTGTTTGCTTGGGTTTCGTTCGGTGCTCGGATTTTGTCTCACACTCCGATGATATCTCGGTTAGGTGGATTGGCTATGCTAAATTGCCCTCAGTGTCCCAGGATGAATAGGCTAGGGGGATTAATCAGATAAACACATGGGGTTAGGTAGATAGGGCCTGGGTAGGATGCTCTATTGGGGAATCAGTGCAGATTCCATGGGCTGAATGGTCTCCTTCTGCACTGTAAGGATTCTATGATTCTTTCTACGATTCTAAATAGATCCTGTGGCTAGAAGAGAAAGTTATAGGCTGGGAATTCTGTAATGAGTAGCTCAAGTTCTTATTCCCCAAAATCAATCCAGCATCTAAAAGGCACAAGTTAGATGTGTAATGGAATAGCCTCCACTTGCCTGGATGAATTGAGCTCCAACAACACTCAAAAACATTGACGCCAATTAGAACAAAAAACTATGCTTGACTGGCACTTCATTCTCCATTTTAAAATATTCATTCCTTACCACCAGTGCACAATGTACCATCTACAAGATATATTGTAACAACTCATCAAGGTTTCCTCAATAGTACCTTCTAAACTATAAACTCTATCTGCCAAAAGATCAAGAGAAACTGGTGCTCGGGAACACCACCACCTGCAATTTCTTGGTCACAAGTTCACAGAATAGTTTCGGTGAAGAAGGAGGTTATTTGGCCCATTGTGCCTGCATTGGCTCTCTGAATGAGCATCCAAACTGAGTGTCAAGTTCTCTGACCTCGCTTGCAGTAGTGAAAGGTATGAATGGCCAGAAGACTTGTTCCATTTTCGTTGATAATCCTTTTTACACATTTTGAACTGAAAACTCAATTCGACCCGTTAAAAGGTATGGGAATCATGATGCATGTTTATGCCACACCCAGTTCAGATAAGACAGGCAGAAAGCATATTTCATGCTGCTTGAAGATCTTGTTGTGGCATGCAGTCTGTTATGAAATTCAGTACCTAGATGTGAGTATGGTTAGTGCAAATGTTAGCTAGCTTTTACTTCTTAAAGATAACTTGTCCGTCTTAAAGAGGACATTTTCAGGAGACAACAACAAGTGGAATTGTTTGTGAAAGTCCTTGAGGGAAGGGAAAAAACCTAACAAGTAAGCAAGAGGCTAAAGAAAGTGTTCCCAGACTCTCTGATGCAATATTGAAGGCCTTCGTCCATGAGACAGAAAGAGCTAAAGGCCCAAATCTACTATTGCTGAGAACATCTAGAATGATTATGCATTCCTATCATTTGCATCCTCTCAAATCCTACTTCATCTTCATCCTGCTATGTGGTTTGTAGTGCACGATGATGATGGTGTGATTTTGGACCTCTTGCTTTCCACCCTACTCAACTTCTCTCTTGCAGCTTTCATTTTGTACTGTTACTTTCAGATACCTAAGAACAATCACCAAGTCAGCCATTGCAACTTCACCATGAAGCATCTAATAATAGGAGAAGCCTGATGGAGAAGCACTGCCACTTGGCTTAACAGTGGCAGCCAGCCGTATAATTTTGTGGTATTCGTGGTCAATGTTGAAGATTCCCAGGGTCACTTCCAACTGACTGTGTACCATTGTGCCACCAGCTCTGATGAGTCTGTCCTTTCAGTGGGACAGAACATACCCAAAGATGGTGAGGAAAAAGTCCTGGTTATTGACAGTCATGATTCAGTGAGTGGTATGATATCATGTGACCCACATTCTGGGTTTAGTCCGACAAGGTGGACCCACTTTCTGGATTTGTTTTGAATGTCAAAACATATGGTAAGAAAAGCCAGCAATGCAACTAGCGCGCAACACAACCACTTAAATTGCCTGAGCTGACACACAGTTAAAAAATAATAAAATTATGCCCATTGTTTTTATCGAATAATGATATTTACGAAAGAAATCATATTGCAATTATACTGCTTTTGACTAATTATTGCTTTGTGCAGCGAAGTCTTTTAACAGTTTATTAGCAAAGCATATTTCATGAAATGCTAATAGGACAACATAAAAAATGTGCATTATAGTACCATTTACTATCTCAGAATTCAGCCAACTAAGTGCTTTTGAAGTATAGCAACTGTTGCAATGCAGAAAATCCAGCAACTAAATTGCATAGAACAAACGTTCTTGAACAGAATATGATAATGACCAACTATTCTGTGTTTTTAATGATCTTCATTGAAGGATAAATATTGGCCAGAACAGCAGGAGAATTTTCTGCTCTCCATTCATAAATCATTGTTAGTGTATGCATTTATGTATTGCAAATATTACGTCTTGGCATTCTGAGGATTACCACTTCTATTTCAGGACTGTTGCATGTTGAATATGATACTCTTCAAGCTGTTCTAAATTTGAATTTGACAGTGGTCAGCAATGTTAGATTTTATGGCCCATTCTGAATTGTCTGGACTATCTGAATTCACTACCATTGTGACCATTAGCTCTCTGTCTCTGTTTTTGTGAAATAATAGCTTCTAGCTAACTTCTGAGAACAGTATTTGATAGAATATTTATTTTCCCAGCAGAAAAGAGTATTTACTATAATGAGGATTCATTAACAATCATTTAATTGCATTTATTAAGTGATGGGTGTAGATTGAATGCACAGATCATTATGCAAACTAGTGATGCTTTGACATGACAGATAAATGAGTGTAGCAGAGATACCGGCAGCAAATGATGTTACAACTTTTTTCTACTTTTCTACCATTCTCCATAGTTGAAAATTCTAAGCTTTATTGTGGTTGTGACTATTTGGTAGATATGGGGGAACCAGTGAATATAGTTTACTTGGATTTTTAAAAAGTCTTCCATAAGATGTTACAGGAGAAATTATTGCACAAAATTAGAGCTCATGGAATTGGAGCTTTTATATTAGCATGTACCTATTTAGTTGACAGAAATAGAGTTTAGCAATGAATAAACCAAAGAACAGATAAAAAAAACAGAGTTTTAAGTTGAAATCAAAAGAAAGCATAAATATTCCTTGTTCACAACAAGGAATGTAAACGCAATAACATTCACTTCTCAAATACATAGATACACATGTGCACGCACACACAAGAAATGATAACTTATAAAACGCAACATGAATTTAAATTAATTAAAGGATTTTTTTAAAAAATTACTTCTTTAAGCAATCCTTAAGATGATGGTTGAAACCTTGCAGGCATGAGTGTTGTGTTGTATACACTATCAAAATCTTTGATAATTTTAAAGACCTCTACTGTATTATTAGAGACCCAACCTGTCAATCCTTACCCAATATCTATACTCATGTATTTCTGTTGTCACCCTTGTAAATCTTTTCTGCACTGTTTCCAATTCCTCTTCACTTTTCTATAATATTGTGACAATAACTGCATGAAATACTCTATAAGGATGATCTAACCAAAGTTCAGGAGAAGTTTAGCATAATTTCCCATGTTGAATTCTAATTCTTTTGAAATAGATTCTAGTGTTTGGTTTGTTTTTTTTTCTGGCTAACCTGCAACGCAACTTTTAGTGATTGGTATATTGTACCCCAAGATACATTTGTTTTTCTATCCCAGTTAAACTTGTACCTTCTAAGTAATAACTGATCCTCCTATTCTTCCTGTCAAAATACACTTCACAATTATCTGTGTAAGGGCTGTATCACATAAAAGAGGAAATATTTCTTATTACAATTATACAGAGCCTTAGCAGGATCACAAGTGGAATATTATGTTTAATTTGATTTGTTTTCCTCACCTAAGAAAGGATGTACTTGTCTTAGTAAAACTGTGATAAAGATTCACTTGAATCATTCCTGGGATAAGGCTTATCCTTAAAGGTAAGATAGAGTAGTCTAGGTCTTTATTCTCTAAAACTTAAAGGAAAAATATATAATTTCATTGAAACACGTTGGGCTGGATTCTTCAATCTTGAGAGACAGCTCGTAGGAATCCTGATACCCCACAGAACGGGTCAACAGCCAAAAATCAGGATTGCTGACAGGCTTCAAAACAATTGGATTCACCTGACCTGCTAACCTTGATCAGGTTCCTGCCCATTGAAACTATGTAAAGAAGTGACCTCCTTTGTTTTTCTCATCCACAAAGCATTTTTTTGAAATACTTTGTTATTGCTTTAATTAGCTGCTGTGTAACTTCTCTAGTTTACTAATGTTACTAATGTTATGAATGAAGAGATATGTGGGACAATCTTCCCTTTTTTCTCATTCCTTGGCTGACCGAGGAGTGTTTTTTCACCTTTTTAGGGTTGCGATCTTAACGTTCGGACAAGAAACATGCTTAAATCAAAAGAAAGGCTAAATGTTTCTTGTTCACATCACCTGAAATGTAAACACAGCATTCACTCCTCAAATACACAGATACACATACACAAAATGATTTCTAAAGCTGTAACATATGCATAAGTTACATGAAGGGCTAAAAAAAGAAATAGGTCACTTTTTACACAGACTTTAAGACTGTGCTTTAAATATTGCAGGCCTGAAGGATTCACTCTTGGTTCACAGAGATAAAAAAAGTTGGATGTTTCTGGCTTTTCAGCAGATAAAATGAAGAAGCTCCAATTCTCTGCCTAATTGACTTTTGAGAAAGGGTCATCCCTTCAGCTGGGTACGAGATGGCTTCCTTGACTAGTCTTTATAACCCAGACTGAGCCACTGGGCTGTCCTGGTAGATTGAAAGATATTTACCATCACCAGCCAGTTTCAGTTCACGTAATGACATTATCAATGTATTTCATTGTCCACATAATGGGTTGATGGCACACAATGGAGAATGAATAATATCCCATCCCATGCAGCATGGTGACACAATGGTTAACACTGCTGCCTCACTTCCTAGCTTAAGTGCCTGTCTGTGCGGAGTTTACAAGTTCTCCCCATGTCTGCGTGGGTTTTCTCTGGGTGCTCTGGCTTCCTTCACCAGTCCGAAAGACAGCTGGTTATGTGCATTGGCCATGCTAAATTCTCCCTCAGTGTCCCTGAACAGGCACAGGAGTGTGGCGACTTGGAGATTTTCACAGTAACTTCATTGTAGTGTTAATATAAGCCTACTTATGACACAAATAAATAAACATCAACATTCCAGCTGTAATTAGTCTCCAGAAATATCTTTAACTGAAATTCCATTTTTATAGGGCCAGTGAAACTGGTTTTAAATTTATTCCATTGAAATGATGAGGGTAGCCAATCAGCATCCGAGAAGCAATTTGCATTTTATGTAACTTTCCAGATACATATACACAGATATATCTATCTCTATCTGTACAAAAAAATCACAAAATTGTCATTTCACCTTCTAGTTTCCATAATCTAAGCTGATCTCAAAAAATGATGTGTCTATCTCCAAGTAAGTTTTATAGGCATATGATGTGATCATAACACAAAATAAATTCAACTTTCCAAAAACCAATCCTAGTCTAAAATTGATTATATATAAAGATGTCCAAAGTACTGAGACATTTGATCTGAATATCTGTAAAATATTATGGATATCTGATTTCCTCTGCAAATTAAAATAATACAAGGTTTGCTCTATGAGAATTTGGGTGTAATCTCCATAGTTGCAAGAAAGGACATAGTAAGCAGAACTCAAGGCTTTGGAGGAGCTTGTAAAAGGATGCTGCTTTGGTCCTAACTAGTTCCTGTGGGGAACTGAAAAGTTGAAGCTATGAAATGAGCTTTTACATATAGCAACATACATTAGAGAAATTAGTTCCCACTGCTAACAGGCAAATGATAATCAGATCTAAAAATTGACAGGAATAAAGAAGTTGAGCTCAAAGCTTACCATCACAGAACACAGCATGGGCCAGTTAACACTGTTGCAGATGGATAGCATTAGGGTTAGGAATAGCACCAAAGGGGTGCATAATTCCTTTTCTGGCTGAGATAATCTTTGGGGTCTGCCTCCTTATCCTACCCTGAGAGTGGAAAGCAATAGCAAACAATCACTGACAAAATAACAGCTTATAATGAAGCACTAGCAGAAATGAGCCAAGAACTTTCCTTTAGCAGAGCACTCATGAACAAATGAATCTTCATCTAACCTGCCTGACAGAAATCAGACATGATCAGATCACCTGGTCAGTTTAAATTTCAGCCTTATAAATTTAGCAGAAGATTGAAATTATGAGCAAAGTGGGGTTGAAGGGTAATTTCATTTTCTGCAGTTTCTACTGTTTTGCCAATGTTATAGGAAGAAATCATCAAAGTCCTTCATAAATTTTTCCCTACAGTGTACAAAACAGTTAAGTTAGTTGTCATAAAGGAAATATTTCTCTTGCTTGTCAATTTTCTTTCTCTCACCTCATCAAGAAAGATGTGCACTAACATTCTCAGCTAAGGATATACAAAAAGAAATAAAAGGAACCAAAAGAAACAAAATTTTTTGACTTCCAATTTGCCAGCAAAAGTTTTGACAGAGCAGAACATCTGACACAGATTCAGATCCCTTCCTATATCTCCATAATGAAATCATTTGCTGGTAAGGATAGATCACCAGTGTCTGCAAAGTCTCAGTTGTGGAACTTAAAGAAGGCCAAGAAAATTGTAGCAAAGTTCATGCAGTAATATTGCACTACCACTAGATATCTCTAGTACACTTCTTTAAAACACTCCAAAATTGTAACGTATTTGGCATCATCTAGTGGCAGAAAGTGGCACTGTGTTTTAACTTTAAAAAATAAATAGCTCATTCAAACATATTTCTGACAAACTGGCAGCTTTTGAAAGATCTAATTATAAGATACTTAAAGATTTTGAACAGAAAATGAATGAAACATTTTGATTTAACTAACTTTCACCAAACTAGTTGTTTAGTCAAATTGCTAATTTCAAATATGAATCTTCAATATACCCACATTTTGATTTGTTTGCCTTGTAAGATTGATTTACTTGAACATTTGTAATTGGTCATCCGCACATTCGCAAAGTCTACTTCTGCAATAATGATGCAATCATTTATCACATAAAAAAGGTCCAGACATGTTTCAAATGAATATTGCCTTTTATAGCTGCAAGCTGTGCCTTATCTTGTGATCAGGATAACATCAGAGGTCTGACTCCTGAACAGGCTGGTAATTAAAACATCACTGCAGGTGTACATAAATGGAAAACACTGTGATATTACTAGTCTAAGAAAGTACTGACCATACCTTTTGGGATCACACCTTGTGCGTGCAACGTCTTTGAAAGAAAAATACTGAAACACTAGGAAATGTGACATTTATTACATTTTAAAAGCATTTTGTTTCACAATTTTAACAATGTATTTCTTAAGTTTCCCATATTCACTCACGTATTAAGTATTTTGGCAACCAATGCGTGCACTTTATTTTTTAAAGTATTACCAATAATTCTTTTAGGTCACTGCAGAAGATGTGAAGATAATAAATCTACTTCACAACATGTTCCTAGCATACCCAGAGGGAGCTCTTTTGGGACCATTTGTCTCTTGTTCATTATCTTGTCTGGATTATGCAGTGGTTTAGTTCATGCTCAATGGGTTTCAAACAGCTTTTGGGATCAGAAGTCATCCACTTTTCACCTGGCACCTTTTCGTCTTCAAATTATATCAAATTTTTTCCATCACATTATCTACTTCTCAAGAACCTATTGAAGTATTGGAGTTGATCTAATATGCTATTCCGATTATTGCCATTTCTCACACATATACAGAAAAGGTTAAAACAGATGTGAAACAATTACTTTCACAATAGATAGAATAAATATTACAGAGAGTCATTTTCTTGCACTTCAATTATCCAGCTTCCTGATTATCGAAAAATTCCAAATGATAAATGCTTATACAAGATATCATCTCATTGCACAACTGACAAATGTTCTATTTGAAGAATGAAATATTTTTTGTACATTTCTCAACAGTTTTTACTGTGTATGATACTGGTCTTGTTTTTGAGAGGAAAATTCCTGGGATCCACCAGGTGTCATCTCCAAAATTCTGTATTTGGACAATGACTCCCAATTTAAAGGTGCTATCTGGTCTATGTCCATCTTTCCTCTTTTTTTGCTGTTTTTCTTATTTTTCTTTGAATTTGCCACTCATATTTGGAAAAGTGAGGCAACATGACTTGCCAATTTTTAAACTCAATGCCCCGGTCGATTAAGCTGCCGTATGCCTTCTTGATTACTTTTTCCACCTGCATTGCCACTTCCAGTGACCTGTGTACCTGTTCATCCAAGTCTCTTTGCCTATCAATACTCTTAAGGGTTCTGCCATTTACTATATATTTCCCATTTGAGTTAAACCTTCTAAAATGCATTACTTCACATTTGTCCAGATTAAGCTCCATCTGCTACTTCTCCACCCAAGTCTCCAACTGATCTATATCTATATTACCCGAAGATCTTCAGGTAAGCATTCTCCAAGGTGGCCTTCACAACACACAACAATGCAGATCTTGAGTTCATGTCACACTATCTGTAACCCCCACAACTTGTTTGAATTTGCAAAACCTCATTAACTGTCCTGCATGAAGACAATACATATCTCTTTAACCTGTGCTTAATGCTCTCTCCACTCACATTGTTTGTATCTTTAAGTCGATTAGACTGTAAAGACTCACATTCCAATCATTATTCTGTAAATTAAGTTTTTGTCTTTATATGCACTGTTTGTGAACAGAACTCCCACTCACTCGACGAAAGAGCAGCGTTCCGAAAGCTAGTGGTGTTTGCTACCAAATAAACTGTTTGACTTTAACCTGGTGTTGCAAGACTTCTTACTATGTTAACCTTCCCTATAACTAGTGAGCATACAAAGATTTCTCTCAAGGCCCCAGAAATTTCCTCCCTTGCCTCTCTCAGTATTCTGTGGTATATCCCATCAGGCCCTGTCTATCTTAATGTTTCTCAAGAATCCTAATACCTCCTCCTTTTTGATCTCAACATGACTCAAATTGTCTACACATCCTTTCCTAGATTCATCATTTACCAAGTCCTTTTCTTTGGTGAATACTGACGCAAAGTACTCACTTAATACTTCACCCATTTCCTCTGGCTCCATGCATGGATTCCCTCCCTTGTCCTTGATGGGCCAACCCTCTCCCTGGCTATACTCTTGGTCTTTATATATGTACAAAAATCCTTGGGGATTTTCTTTAATCCTGCCAGCCAAGGTTTATTCGTGACCCATTTTAGCCTCCTTATTCCTTGCTTAAGTTTCTTCCTATTTTCATTGTATTTCACATTTGTGTTCCCGAAGTGTGTTCGCCATAGAAAGGTTGCTGAAATTTTTTTATGGTTTATAAGAGGTAACAAAAAGCATCTGGTTCACGTTGATCATTTTGAAAAGGCTTCAATCAGAATTAGACCCCATAAATAACCCTGCAAAATTCTACATGAACTCACCCAGGGTCTCCACAGCCATTCCCAGACGTACAACAAGGATGCTGGTGGAACCTTCTGGTTTTCTTGGCAGGTTTTGCACGATTGGACCAGGTTTTCAATGTCCTTATTTATACCAAGCCACCAGATGTTGCTTCTTGCAAGCAATTTCATTTTAGAAATCCCTTGGTGGCCATTATGCAATTTGTGGAGCATTGATCGCTGGCCTGGAAGCAGGACAACCAGCTGGGCTCCCTATAAGATGATACCATTCTGAATGTTCAGATCTTGGTATATGGAAGTATTAGGTTTTAGATCTTCTGCAGGATGCCCTATTAGTGCACCACTAAGACTAATATGAGGTAGCTTTGTCAACATGGGATCTTTTTGGGTCCAAGCTTGAATTTACTTGGTAGATACTGGCAGAATGTCCATGAAGTTCAAAATCATGATGATTTCATCCATCTTCAAAGGTTGGTGGGTAGTGGTAGGCAGCTCAATGCATCCGCATTGGCGATCTGTCTCTCTGGATGATGTTCTACGGTATATTCATGGACACCTAATAGCAGTGCCTAGTGTTGAATGTGAACTGCTACTTTGGGAGGAAGCTTTCTGAGAAGAGGCTCACAGAGGTTTGTGATCCACCACTATGGTGAATGATTATTGTAGATGTATTGGTGGAATTTCTTCAACAGGAAGAAGATGGAAAAAGGTGCAAAAAAATATGTCTGTGGTGTGTGGGATCCTTAATTATGCTGGATGCTTTTCCGAGCAACGGGAAGTATAGACACAGTCAATGGATGAGAAGCTGGGTTGCGTGATGGACTGGGCTTCAATCATGATTTTTAGTTTTTTGCAGTGTTGGGCAGTGTTCCTTGGAATCAAAACCCTTTTCTGGCTGTCACCTTCTCTTTGACAGGATGAAGTCCATCTATGTCAACTCCATACCCAAGGTATGTTACTTTGTTTACCTGGAAAAGCAGGATTAGGCTATTGAGTTGGATGATCAGCTATAATCGTAGTGAATAGCAGAGCAGGCTCAAAGAGCCAAATGGCCTCCTTCTGCTCTTATATTCTATGTTGCTATGTTACAGACACTTTTCTCTTTTAAGTTTGACAACAGCCTCAGAGAAACTCCGTTAGACCGCCTCCAAATTCTCCAAATGTTCCTATACAGTAGCTCCTGAGATTAACATGTCATCCAGAGATTGCAACTCTGGGCACCCCTAAAGGATGTTACCATCACCCTTTGAAAAAATGGCTCAAGCCAAAGATACCCCAAAAGACAAGGATGTGTACTTGTGGGTATTTATTTATAATCATATATTTCCTGGGTGATACCTCAAGTTCCAGTTGGAGGTAGGTGTGACTCATCTCCAATTTGGAAAATATATGACCCCCAGCCTGTTGTGTGCAAAAGTCTTCCATGCATGTATGGGGTATCTGTCTAAGTGGAAAGCTCTGTAGCTCATCAGCTTATCGTCCCAGAGATTAATTGGGTTTTTAGGTTTTAAAACTGAGACTGCTGATGTGGCCTATTTGGCAATTTGCATTGGGCACATAATGCCAAGTTCCTTTAGATGTTCTAATTCTGCCTCTATTTTAGCACAAGGGCATAGGGGATTGATTGTGCCTTGAAGTATTTGGGTGAGCCTTTGAGTCTAGTTAGATTTTAACCTTGGCACCTTTAATCTTCCCAAGGCCTTCTTGGAACATTTCAGGTACTTCCCAATTGCTTAATTTCAATTGTCAGTATCCATTTTAAAGATCTGTGAATTTTCTATGGCTAGTTCTTTCCTAAGAAGCTGGGCCCTATTACAAGATCCCTATTACAGGGAGTCCAACCATGTATAACTGGGGTTACAATGGTCCCAATAATGCATAAGGGTTCCTTGGTATAAGTAGTCAATCTAGCCTTGGAATCTCGCAGGCTTAAAGACAAATGCCCAATCAGAGTCACCAATAGATCTGCTCTCCATTGATAGACATTGCACCATTTATGCCCACTGTTTAGACTCCCACCAGTCTAGGGAGTGGTCATTTTCCTGGAATTAAATCTAGATTGGGGTCACCTTGGGTGCAGTGAGGTAACTTTGTTGCATCAATTCCTCAACATTGGGCTGATCTATTTGCAAAGTTCTCTTTTGAGGAGCTTTGCCCTTTAGCCTGGGTGATTCAAGTTTTGCCTGTTTCATTAGCCTCGTCTGGGGTGGACTCTACAACTGGAATACAATATCAATGGGCTCACTCTTCACTTTATTGTGAAGAAACCTCCTGTCCGGCTCTGGAATCTTGCAGCCACTTCAACCAATCACCCTTCCTTGACAACAACAGGAGACGTAAGTGTTATCCACTGGTGATTTGGTTCTGCAGCATAAAGGTCACTCAAGGTTGAGGATGGTACAATCAATGGATCCATGAAGCTCTTGGGCATCTTTCTGCAAGTTTTCATGAGAAAGAATATGGCTTTACTAAAATCCAGTTTCAGCTCAGTGAGTAGCTTCCTTTGGGTTGCAATATTATTTACTCCACATACTAAGCCTTAACTTTACCCGAAGTGCTGGTCCATATTTAGTCTTGCACCAATTTCTGCAGTCTCATTTACAAGTTCCATTACTGGTCCCCCAGAAAATCTATTTACATGTTAGACCTATAGTGCTGCAATATAACAGATGATTTGGAGTTGTAGTAGTTTGCTACCAAATGTATCTGTTTGTTAAAGAAATCCGAGGCTGCCAATAAATTAATCTGTTTATGGTACTGAAAGTTGAGGCCTCACAAGCGGCCAGGAGGATGACTTTTTGTCAGTCGTCCCCTTTTATTCCCATTGTCCAGAAGAAGCATTTTATTCATTCAGTATAAGAACTTAGGGACTAGGAGTAGAAGAAGGCCATCTGGCCCTTCGAGCCTTAATTCTTTTACTGTTAAAAAATGTATCTATCCTTGCCTTAAAAACATTCATTGGGGTAGCCTCCACTGCTTCAGTGGGTAGTGAATTCCACAGATTCACAACCCTTTGGATCACGAAGCTCCTCCTTACTTTGAGGCCATGACCCTAGTTCTAGTTTCATCTGCCAGTGGAAACAACTTCCCCACTTCTATCTTATCTATTTCCATCATAACCTTATGTTCTATAAGATCTCCTCTCATTCTTCTGAATTCCAATGAGTATAACTCCAGTCTACTCGTCTCTCCTTATAAGCCAACCTCGTGAATCTCTTCTCCCTCCAGTGCCAATATATCTTTTTTCAAGTAAGGAGACCAAAACTGTACACGATATTCCAGGTGTGGCCTCACCAGCACCTTAGACAGCTGCAACATAATCTCACTGTTTTTAAACTCCATCCCGCTATCAATGAAGGACAAAATTCTATTTGCCTTCTTAATTACCTGCTGCACCTGCAAACCAACTCCTTGTGATTCTTGCACAAGGACACCCAGGTCCCTTAGTGCCACAGCATGCTGTAATTTTTTACCATTTAAATAATAGTCCATTTTGATGTTATTCCTACTAAAATGGATGACTTCACATCTACCAACATTGTACTTTATCTGCCAGACTCTTGGCAACTCATTTAGACTAGACTATCTATATCCCTTTGCAGATATAGACTTTCAGAGTCCTCTGCACCCTTTATTCTGCCACTCATCTTAGAGTCATCTGTGACTTTTGACACATTACACTTCGTCCCCAATTCCAAATCATCTATGTAAATTATAAAGAATTGAGGTCCCAACACTGATCCCTAAGGCACACACCAGCCACTGATCAACAACCAGAAAAACACCCATTCACCCCACTCTTTGCTTTCTGTTAGTTCACCAATCCTCTATCATGTTAATACATTACCCTAAACCGTGCATCTTTATCTTATGTGGCACCCTGTCAAGTGGATTCTGGAAATCGGATAAACCACATCCACAGGTTCACCATTGTCCACTGCGCATGTAATGTTCTCAAAGAATTCCACCAAATTAGTCAAACTTGACCTGCCATTATTGAACCCAAACTGTGTCTTATCAATGGGACAATTTATATCCAGATGTCTTGCTATTTCTTCCTTAATGATAGATTCAAGCATTTGCTTACTATAGAAGTAAAGCTAACTAGTCTATAGTTACCCACCTTTTGTCTACCTCCTTTTTTAAACCATGGCATCATATTCACTGTTTTCCAATCTGTGGGAACCACCCCAGAGTCCAGCAAATTTTTGTAAATTACCACTAGTGCATTTGCCATTTCCCCACCACCTCTTTTAGAACCAAAGACGTGTAGGTTAGGTTGATTGGCTATGCTAAAAAAAAAATTGCCCTTAGTGTCCTGAGATGTGTACATTAAAGGGGTTAGTGGGTAAATATGTAGGGATATGGAGGTAAGGCCTGGGTGGGATTGTGATTGGTGCAGACTCAGTGGGCTGAAGGGCCTCTTTCTGTACTGTGGAGTTTTTACGTTTCTATTTGTAACCATGGGATGAACTCCATCAGGGCTAGGAGACTTGTTTACCTTTAGCCCCATTAGCTTGCCCAACAATGATAATGACAGTTTCTAGATCCTCACCTGCCATAGTCTTCTTGTCATCAATTTTTGGCGTGTTGTTTGGCATGTGAAGATAAACATAAAATACTAATCAATGCTTCAACCATTTTCTCATTTCCAGTTATTACCTCTCCTTTCTCATCATCTAAAGGACAAATGTTTACTTGAGCCACTCTTTTTCATTTTATATACTTGCAGAAACCTTTGCTATCTGTTTTTATATTCTGAGTTAGTTTACTTTCATAATCCAGCTTACTTTTCTTTATAGTTTTTTTTATGGCTCTGTTGACCTTTAAAGATTTCCCTATCTTCTAGTTTCTCACTAATCAATTTGATACCTTCAATTTGATACCCTCCTTTATTTCCTTAATATCCACAGCTGATTATCTTTCTTTCTACAGTCTTTCCTTATTACTGGCATATACTTTTGCTGAGCATTGTGAAAAATCATTTTGAAAGTCCTCCACTGTTCCTCAATTGTCCCACCATAAAGTTTTTGTTCCCAGTTTACCTTGGCCAATTCATCACTCATCCCATTGTAGTCTCCTTTTTAAGCACAAGATACTGGTATTGGATTTTATCTTCTCACACTCCATCTATGTTTGAAATTCAACCATACTGTAATCACTTCTTCCAAGAGGATCCCTAACTACAATCATTAATTATTCCTGCCCCATTACACAGGACCAAGTCCAGGATTGCTCCCTCATAGGTTCCATTACATATTGTTCAAGGAAGCTATCGCGGATACATTCTATAACTCCTCCTCAAAGCTACCTTGATCGACCTGGTTTGGCCAACTGACATGTAGATTAAAATTCCCCATTATAATTGCTGTATCATTTTTACATGTATATTGGGGCAAATGCTCCATACCCATATCACGTGGCTCCAATTTCTGAACAGCTGCATTTTCTAGTTCCCTCATTATTGTTTTATCAGGTTTGGTGAAAGACAAGGTTATCAGAAACTTTCTTTGTTCCTTGTCACCAATGTAATAACTCAGGAAGCCCAACTGGAAAGGAATGGTACTTATTGTGAAATACAAAATAAAGCCATTACTCCATGGCACACACACACAAATCCAATCAGGACAATAGTTCTAAAGACCCATTCCTGGTGTCTGCCTTATGAAAAGTTCAAGTGACAAGTTCCACCTGGATAGGCTATTGCTTGTTACCAAGAGAACTCATATCCAACAAGCTCCACAGGGAGATCAATTAGAGATTCCTCATAGAATCATGGGGATTATCATAAATGATATATTTAAGAAAATCTCTCTTAATTGAACCAAATATTAGCACAGTGATATGTTTAAAGTTTATTTATTAGTGTCAAAAGTAGTTTTACATTAACACTGCAAGGAAGTTACTATGAAAATCCCCTAGTCACCATACTCTGGCTCTTGTTGGGTACACTGAGGGAGAATTTAGCATGGCCAATGCACCTAACCACCACATGGTTAAAGATTAAGAGCTGAAATTTTGTTGGGGTTGAGATCCCAATGTCAGGAAAATTTACAGGCCCCAGCATAAGCAGCACACACATATTCCAACTGAAAGGTCTATTAATGACTAGAAGGGATACCCATCATGCATAAGGATAATGTGTTGTTTCCCAACATTGGCGAGCCAAGAATAAGTCCTCCAGCAGTGTGAACTGCAGGCCTACTATTATAGTCGTGAGGTGCGTGGGGTGGGGGTGGAAGTTGCTTCAAGATCATCACAGGATATTTTTTCAGCACCTTTAACATCTTGCAACTCTAAAATGATCACAGCTATTAGACCTTCCTTGAGGAAGGGAATACCATCTGCATGGCAGCCTTTAACTATTAATAAAGCAACAGCTAGGGGAATGCCAGAGTTACGTGTGATAGGTGCTTAAATAATGTAAAAGGAACATAAGCTTTGAGACTGGGTGGACTCCCTCACCCCACACCCCTTTCCTGGGCATGCTTCAGCCATTCAAGGGGACTGTCATATCCTTGCAGTGCCACCATAGTGATAGCCTCTGCTGGGACTATGGAGAGGCCAATAAGAAGGTGTTCAGTGTTGGAGCCAGTGTTGGCAGTGAGTCTAATGTCTTGTTGAGGCCAGGCTGGCAGTGAGAGTATTGGGATGCATGGTTGGAGAATGGAAGAGGGATGGACATCTCAGTGAGATTAATTACATCTTTGGAGGAAATTGTCAATTACAACAATAATTTATAAAGAATAGATTTGGCTTTTTATACTTCAATTGAGATCAAAACACATGAAAAAAACATGATGCATTTAAAATTCTAACAAGAAGAGTTCTAGAGAAAACTTGATGACAGCTTATTGAAAAGAAAGTTAATTAAAACCCACAACTTGACATTCTGCTTCGGACAATCTCTGGTAGCCCTAATTTGTG
Organism: Sphyrna mokarran; assembly: GCA_024679065.1. Taxonomy (NCBI): domain Eukaryota; kingdom Metazoa; phylum Chordata; class Chondrichthyes; order Carcharhiniformes; family Carcharhinidae; genus Sphyrna; species Sphyrna mokarran. The sequence continues at coordinate 71,086,279 of JAGIQG010000006.1, forward strand.
TTCCTCTCCCAATTCTAGAGCCCACTGCACATTACAGTAGGCTGAAAGCAATCAATTTGGTAGAGGTTCTTGCGAGAGAACATTGAAGTTCTGGATATACCAAAACATGGAAAGATTAATCATCATCATGTTGCTCTGATGCTGTTTTTTGAATTATCCCTTTTGAAATAAACTTTCAAGAGATTATTTAATTATTAGTTGCCTCAAGTGGGCCAGGTGTTCAACTCCAGACACTGAAAACTGGTGACTTAAAACAGTCTGAATCTAACAACATGTTCTAATAGGAACTGGAGCTAGTTCAGGAAACGTGTTTACAAAGTGATAACTAGCATATTCCACATGGAAGGCCACCTATAAAGTTAGTCTGCTACAAATCTGAATATTCCAATGCAGTAAAAATTTGACAGTTTTTCTTGTTATATTTTTCTACAATGGATGCACTGCTGATGAGTTTTGGCAGAAAGGTTGCATTTGTGGCTGGTTGCAAGTTATTAATTGCTTAATCTGTTCTGCACTTTCATGCCAGTCATGATACAAATCCATCATTTTATCAAATATGCCATGGAGATAACAGATTGAAGTGTTTTGCACACAGAAACAAGACATTCAAAAAAAAGTATTCATTGCCAAAGGAACAAACTTCCACACATTTAAATATGATTAGTCAAATTTGAAATTCCTTATATTTTTAAATGAGATTTTGTATCCATCTTAGGGTTGTTAAAGGATAAATAGTATTGATGCCAAAGAACATTCTCGGTTGCAATCTGGAGCCTTGAATCTAGTCAAGGAGGTTTATAACAAATGTCAGTGTCCTGGAAATAAAACCAAGAATAGCAAAAATATGTTTGCAAGTGTTTTAGTAGAGAAATGGTTTTAGGGAAATTGATGGGATTGAAGGTGGATAAATCTCCAGGGTCTGATAATCTTCATCCCAGGATAGTTAAGGAAGTGGCCCTGGAAATAGTAGATCAATTGGTGGTCATTTTGCAAAATTCTTTGCACTCTACATTGGTTCCTACAGATTGGAGGGTAGCTAATGTGAGCCCACTTTTCAAAAAGGGAGGTAGAGAGAAAACAGGGATCTATAGATCTGCGAGCCTAATGTCAGTACTGGGAAGTTGTTAGAGTCCATCACAAGGATTTAATAGCTCGACATTTGGAAAGCAATGGTATAATCAGACAAATTCAACATGGATTTACAGAGGGCAAATTATGCTTGACAAATCTATTGGAATTCTTTGAGGATATAACTAGAAAATTAACTATTGGTGGATGTGGTTTATTTTGACTTTCAGAAGGCTTTTAACAAGGTCTCACATACCAGACTACTATGTAAAATAAAAGTCCATGGAATTGTGGGTAATGTCTGAGATGGACCGAAAGCTGGTTAGCAGATGGGAAGCAAAGAGTTGACATAAATGGAAATTATTCCGAATGGCTGGCAGTGACTTTTGGGGTACCATAGGGATCTGTGCTAAGACCCCAACTGTTCACATTTTCTACCAATGATTTGGAAGAGGGAACTAAATGTATTAACTCCAGATTTGCAGCTGATACAAAGTTGGATGGAAGGGTGAACTGTGAGAAGGGTGCAGAAATGCTTCAGCGTGATTTGGACAGGCTGAGTGAATGGGCATATGAATGACAGATGCAGTATGATGTGGATAAATGTGAGGTTATCAACTTCTGTAGCAAAGATGGGAAGGCAGATTATTATTTGAATGGGTGTAAGTTGAGAGAAGTGGATACTCAACAAGACCTTGATGTCCTATGCATCAGTTGTTGAAAGTGAGCACATAGGTACAACAGATAGTAAAGAAGGCAAATGTTGGCCTTCAAGGCAAGAGAACTTTAGTATGGAATAGGGAGGCTTTATTGCAATTATACAGTGTGTTGATGAGACCACATCTAGAATATTGTCTGCAGTTTTGGCGTACTGATTTGAGGAAGGATGTCCTCGAGGGAATACAGAAAAGTTTACCAGGCTGATTCCTAGGATGGCAGGGATGTCATATGAGGAGAGACTAAGTTGTTTAAGATTATATTTATTGGAGTTTAGAAGAGTGAAAGGAGATTTCATAGAAGTAGATAAAATTCTAACAGGATTTGACAGAGTAGATTCAGCAAGAATGTTCTCAATGGTGGGGGAATCCAGAATGAGAGATACAGTTTGAGGATAATGGGTAAACCTTTCAGGACTGAGATGAGGAGAAATTTCTTCACCCAGAGAGTGATACATCTGTGGAATTCACTACCACAGAAAATAGGCGAGACCAAAACAATGTGTGGCTTTGAGAAGAGAAGAAAGTAGATGTGGCTCTTGGGGCCAACAGGATCAAGAGATATAGGGAGAAGGCAGAATAAGGATATTGATTTTGATGATCAATCATTATCAAAATGAATGGCAGAGTAGGGTGAAAGGACCAAATAGCCTATTCCTGCTCCTATTTTCAATGTTTCTATGTTTTATTAATTGATTAATCTAAAATAAGTATAGATGAATAATCAGAACATTCCTTGGCCCAGTTAGTTTAGAAACTGAGGTTCCACTGCATCAAACAATATTATTGCTTTGTGACACTATTTAGGACTTGACAATTCCTCCCTCCCTTAAGCATTGCTTGTGCACTAATAAAACATTTGCTCTTCAAAGTAAATCTACATGCTAATTTGTATGGATAAGGGTTCCGTGAAAGAAAACAAAATAATTTTATTTTTTAATGAAAGGACCTATATTTCGGTGGTCCAAGGTTGCAAATGTTGCATTATGATTATTATTGACACTTACAGCTGTTGTAATTTACTTTTAAAAGTTTGCAACATAAATCTTGATTTGATGTCATGCCCAGATTAAACAAATCCCTATTGTTTTCCTATATAATTTAGGAATAAAGGAAATGCAAAATTGCTATTCCTTCAGGAAACAAACTTTTATTCGATAATTAAAACTTAGAATCTCTACAGTGCAGAAGGTGGTCATTTGACTCATCAAGCCTGCACTGACTACAATCCCACCCAGACCTTATCCTTGTAACGCCACGTATTTACCCTACTAATAATCCCTTGATACTACGGGGCAAATTAGCACGGCCAGTCAACCTAATCTGCATGTCTTTGCAATATGGGAGGAAACCAATGCACCTAGAGGAAACACACAAAAACATGGGGAAAATGTGCAAACTCCTCACAGCCGTGACCCAAGGCCAGAATCGAACCGGGGTTTCTGGGGCTATGAAACAGCTAACTATTGTGCCACGAAGCCACCCATTGCAGATCACTTTCAACAGAATAGTGCAGACGCAATGGACGAAGAATTCTTTTTCGTGTACTATATATTCTATGACAGCACAAACAAGAATGATTATTGAATTCTTGCTGCCATTCAAATGAGATAACATAGAGATTTGTCATCCAATTCTGTGTCTGTATAAGAGCAAAGTGTAATGGATGCTAAAGAATACATCAGGGTATAGCTTGGAGTCTAGAATCTAATCAAGGGAGAGCATAAGCATGACCAGAAGGTTCATACAAGATGTGCCATCGTTACATAAATTTTCTCCCATTGATATCTTGTCTACATCCAGGGGGTTTTGTATCATGGTTTGGGAACAGTGGGTTTAGAGGAATGTGCTTTCTCTGTATTTCAAAATCAAACTAACAATGTGTGTAACTCAAGGCAAAACTGAATTTAATGATCCCAAATAAAATGTTTCATAACAATTACAAAAAACAAAGTAGAATTATAAAATCAGGCATGCATAAATACATTCAAAGTTACAAGAGAAAACTTGCAGTTCAAGAAAAAATTGGAAGCAAATTCTTAAGTTTTATAGGCATGGATGCTTATTTTCTCCATTTTCAATGTCTCTTTTTAGTATATTTAGTTAGTGCTACAAAGTTATTTGTTAGCTTTCATTGGTGAAAACTGCCATTGTTCACCTCCAACTTGATAATCTGAGAATTAGTAATTGCACACCTGAGGATATGAGTTGTCTGGTGTTCACTCATGTCTCTGTTCTAGAATAGAGCTTGTCACAAATTGATCTCTATTTGCAATGGAAGCCTGTTGCTATTCAATGTTTAAAATGTCCATTTTTGGTCCAGTAAGTAGTCTCACAACACCAGGTTAAAGTTCAACAGACTTATTAGTAGCACGAGCTTTCGGAGTGCTTCTCCTTCATCAGGTAAATGTCAGAAATCGAATTATTATTTATGAGGAACAAGCTATTCTTTTATAATAGTAAAAATAATGCTTTATTAAAAAGAAAACTTTTAACCTAATCACTAAATTCCAAAGACGAGATTTAAGTACCTAGGTCCCTTCTACTCCTGCCCAAAGACCATAGGCCAGAATTTCACCGGTCTCCCATGCCCTCACAGCCAGTGAAAATGAAGAATTTGGCACTCAACCAAATCTCTTTTCACAGCAGTGGGACAATTCCAGCCACAGATGTGATTGCATAATTGCATCATAATCATTTATAAATATTAAATCAGTACTGAATAAACTGTTAATTTGTTCCTGTTCTTAAGCCATTCCAGAACAAAAAGTAAATCCTTTATTGGAACATATGGTTCTGGCTTTTTCTCCATTTTAACTCGCCACTACACACTTAAAAAAAAATCGAAGCCTCACAGTTACATAATGGTAAAAGTCAACATACAATTCTTGAAGAAAAGAAATCATATACAATATAATTCTAAAAGCAACTCGTCATATAAGACCAGGTAATAGGGAAAAAAAAAACACGCACAGTTCTGAAAGAAAAATACTGGCACCCGAATTATGAACTTAGAAACTAAGATACTACCCTTAAAATTAGGAACATTGAAGTACATATGCGAAACACAAATTGACAGATTCACCAATAGTGAGCCTTATAATGTATAATTTGTCTTTTTCTTGATTAATGCTAAATTCTGTAATGAGATACAACAAAATTACTTCTGTTCTTATATGAATGAGGTTTATATACACTATTAAAGTTTAATTCATTCATATCAGATCCTTAGTGTCTTGGCTTTATAATGGTTTATGTGGTCCAAACAAACATTTCTAATGCAAATGCCATTGTACTGAAGATGTTAAGTGTGTCCACAGGGACTGTCCATTGAAATATGATAAGGAAATAGATTGTTACATCAATAAGCAGGTAATGCCAATTTATCTTCAGCTCCACAATTATTGGGTTCAATGTGCCAGCATGGCTCAGTTTTATGTACACACACCTGAACATGTATTCAGCATCAGGAAAGAATTGAAGGGATTATCAACAACTTTCAGATTATTTGCTGATTGATTTCTACTAGGTGTTGCTACAATCATGTAGTATTTGGTAATTTCTAGAGTTCTTCAAAGTTGCTAATACCAACAAGAATAGATGTAGCATCTGCAGAAAACCATTGTGATGACTTTAATGATCTTGTACAAACCAGTTGCTCTCTAGCATAAGTCCAGTACTGTAGCTTCCTTGGACTGTAGTGTAACAGAATGAGCAGAGACAACACAGAGTAAGGTAAATAGGGGTTGAAGGATTATCAGCTGGAGGTTTTAGGTGCAAGCTTCCAGCTATTATAAATATAGTTGCTGGTATGCAAGCTATGAGATGTTGGTGTGAGGCTTGTTGCAGTATTAAAAGTGTGAGGGTGAGGTGAAGCTATGGAAGTTAGATATGAGACATGATTGGTACAAACTTGTTGCAGGTGAATCAGGAGCTGTGGTGCATAGAGCAGTCTGCAAGTCTGATGATATAGTTTGTGGGACATGATATCTGAAAATACATTAGTTGAACTTAGCCACTTTATGTGAAGTCCTTGAATTCTTTATGACACTGCATCCAAGTCCTTGTGGCTGGATTCTGATATTGGCTGTCAATGGGCATCTAGACCCACTGCCATCAAAGTTTATCAGGTAAACATCATTACCACTCTACCCCTTCTTCCACCGAGGTGTCCAGTGCACCATCAGAAGACCTTCAAGCTCACCCTTTCTGCATAATTGGCTCTTCTTCCTGCAAAAACTTTTTTCCACATCCAGTTCCAGCATCTACTCCAGCTAGAATGCACCTCTTCATTAAGAGGTACAGGCTAGTTTTAAGAAATGCAGGTTATCTTTAAGTATGCAAGACTTGCATGGATTCCCTGATGAGGAACACAAACATTGTGTATAGTGCTAACTCAATGTTGCAATTCATCCAAATTAGCAGATAGCACAAAATTGGTACATGCAGGTTAACTATTGCACATGATGTTCCACATACCCAATTTTGATAGATATCCAATTTAGCTCAGTAATATTTTATCCTTATCTCAAACTAACAAACAATATATCAGTGGGTTAAAAAAAATTAAGCATCAAGAGGATAGCATGGGGTCACAATCTTTGGCAGAGCAAGGTAACTGGGATCATGGGATTCTGAATATTTTTGACAGCTTTTAACAAGGTATGTCGGGATGATTGGTTCATTTTAATGATTCCTAGTTTCAACCATTTATTCTTTGTGACACACCTGACTAAAAGAATATTTACTTGTCAAGCAAACAAGAGCTTCTCTCTGCACTTATTATTAGCTTAAATAAGCACTAATCATTAGAAACAAATACAAAAACATTGAAAACACTTCAGGCAGTATTTGGTGTAACATATACTCCTTTGAACATCACAGACAAACGGAGACTATTGCAGCTGAAAAGAGAATAATACAGTTGCACAAGGAAATATCAATTTTATGAATAAAGGGATCTTGACACTACTTGACATTCATTCTTTATTACCAAGTTCATGTTTCTCTCCTTTATTGAACATTATTATGAAATGCCTTTGGAAAATGAATGAACTCCAGGCATTATAATGGTGCAAATGGCTTGCACCTCTATTTAAGAAACCCTAGGTCAGCCAACAATGCACCAGGCGTTAAATTATATTTGACAGCAGCCACAGGCTATGACAAGCTAGAACCTTGACCTTGTCTTCAGTTCTTAATTTGGAAAAGATATTTCCTCATTTTGCTGGTAATTCTGTGTTTTTATGCCAAAATGTAAATTTTGTATTAAATCAAGGCATAATTGAAAAACACAGGAGGAAGGTTAGCATAAAAGCAGCTTTGAATAGTGTATTTTTGTTACTTTATGTAATTTTTTTTCATTTTGGAAACTAAATTAATTACCATAGATCAACCTATAAACTGGCACAGCATATAACAAAACCTCATTTCTTGGTCCTAAAAATCACATTTTTGCAAATACTAGCTGTATAAGTTGATCCTCTTTACAGGTACAACATGTCAAACTTGCTCTAGTGGTCAATGCCAAGTTTTCACCTCACAATGGCTATTTTACTGACTTGGAACAAGGGATCAAGTAGGCAATAGGGTTCTGTTGTGAAGACAAATGGAAAATTGAGATACATCCTCACAGACTACATCCTGTGTAATGGAAATGAAAGATGTCCTGTTAATGCTGCCAATACCTGGGGATGAAGATGTTTCCGACTGGAACCTGAAGATTATGTACTTCTCCCAAGAAGACAAGGTACTGGTGTCAGTAGTCAGGTGCAGAATGCTACACAGAATGTTCTGATTTGGAGCCAAGTAGTGAGAGGGAGGACAAGTAGTAGCAATCGCCCAGAATTATCGCTTTCCCTGTTCAGGAGGTAGGAGTATCCATGATGGACAGGTATTTAATATGAGAGACAAAAGAGGAGAGATGTTCTATGTGTAGGTTTGGTGCATAATGCCCCTTTAAGAGTGCGGGTCAGGAGATCCCAGGGTATGGAATCAGTCTAGAACTTACTGTGAACATCTAAAATGAAGTGCTCACATGTTAAGTACTACTAACTTACCTCATGATCTTTCTTACACTCCACAGAATGAGACCTAAACATAATGGTGCCATCATACAGCTCATTTTATAATAAGTCCCAATATCTGGTGAGCCTCAGGCTGCACCAATCAGCTGCAGGGAACTAAATGTTTGAATTCCTTCAGGAGCCCATAATTAACATAGTCAAACATAGTCATCTTGAAAATTTTGCAGTGCAATAGATTTATATGGTTTGTTATAGGGTAAACATCATAAAACATGTTTTTCTTCTGGCTGCAATGGTGACAAGTAGGAAAGAAGAAGCCCATATCCTCAGAGAGCAGGACTCCACTGCTCCTGTGGAATTTAGACTGCTGCTTTTGACAAACCATTTGGGGTATGCTGCCTGATCCTATTTAGAAATTTTGTATAATTCTGTGGAAAAAGTAAATGAGACCTCACATAGGCCAGACCAAGAGATTACAAGATTCTCTCATGAGAGTTAAAGAGAAACTGATGTTTTTCACGTGGTCACATTACTATAAACAAGGAAAAATCTTATGGCCCAAGGCATCAATCTGCCAGCAGAATAACCCATCACTGCACACCAATAATGATGTCATAACCTTTAACCCCAAGGTGATCAACCAGGAATTTATGGAACTCTATAACAATTTATAAAAATCCAAATCCACAGCTTCAGCTAACAGCATTTGAGAATGCCTGGTGACTCTACTAGTTCTCCAGTGCAAGGGAAAAGGTAGAGGAAGTAAATCAAGTCATGCAGATCATTTAATCTGGTGAAGTCTTAGATTGCTGGGTTCTCGGTAAAACTAAATAAAAATCTGGTCCCAAAACTGTCCTCTACATGAGACACTTCAGAACGTAAAGCTACATGAGCACATTCCCAAATATGAGCAAGAAAGTAAAGTGCAGAATTTTCCCAGTGGTACTGGGTATAGATGCAAGTAAAATGGCAGGGAGTAACACTATGGCAGCTCTCCAATGCATTTCTATCTGCAAGGTGTGTTTCCCCAGGCAGGCAGAAATGCAAGGCAACTGGTGCAGCCAATCTGAATGTTTAAGGTTTCAATAAGAGCTATTTAGAGTGCTCACCAGCATTTTGCCAGTGGTAGAGTGTCTTCCTGCAACATGTAGAGGACACCAACATGATGGAGGCAGCCTCCATGTGGCAATCTATTGGGCTGAGATGTTTCATTTCCCTAAAAAGGAGCTACTGGCATCCAAGGTTGCAATCCACAGTCCAAATGCTGCTGCCAGAAATGTTTCAAAGAACAAAGAATAAAACAGCACGGGAAACAGGCCCTTCAGCCCAACGAGCCCGTGCCGTCACCCCGATGTTCCCACCTCTAACCCTGATCCCTGTCTATGTTTATAGATCTATGGATTAAAAATCAAATTTAAGACAACTTAGGGAGAATTTGTTTTGCCAATTAGCCTAAGAGCACATCTTTGGATGTGGGAGGAAACCGGAGCTCCCGGAGAAAACCCACGCAAGCACAGGGAGAATGCGCAAACTCCCACAGACACAGGCCCAACAATTGGAGGAGCCTTGTGCCTCTAAAAAAAATTAATTACTTTTACTCGTCTAAGGGCCCTTCTATTTTGAGATCCTATTCTAGGCTTAACTCCACCTGTCCCATTGAGTTAATGAAATCTTAAAACTGCTGGCTCTCTGGGTCAGTGGCATCAGCAGCCAACTCATTGTCTTTAACTGGACAGTGAACCTGGAAGCAACCAGTTAGGAGGCAAACTTTGAGGAAACTGCCTCTTGTAGTCTTGCTCCTGTTAGTTACAGAGCTGGAACCCCCATTTTGTCCTGACTAGAGGGCCCTGAAGCTCACAGAAAAATCCTGCCCGAGATTTCAGTTAAACTAACCAACGTTTTAGGAATACTTTAGACAGTCTGTTCTAATGTTCACAAATCCAAATTTCCCTACCAGGGAAAACAGATCACCTCAAAATGTGTATCCAAGTTCCTGTTCCAAATGTTCTCAGCCAAAATGCCAGAAATTGCACTGAATTAATTAGATGTAACAAGACATATAGATTAATCTGGAAGTTAGGAAATCAAACGTGCCATTGAAAACTTTAATCACCCAAAGATTTGTCCTCCCAAAGTATCATTGGTCCAACTAGACAGCACAAATTCAGGTAATATTAACAGCACAAATTCAGATAATATAAATATATTTCAACTAAGAGTATTATGCAAAATATTATGGGTGACAGGGTGGTACAATGGTTAGCACTGCTGCCTCATGCACTAGAGACCCAGGTTTGATTCCCGGCTTGGGTCATTGTCTGAGTGGACTTTGCACATTCTCTCCGTGCCTGCGTGGGCTTCCTCCGGGTGCTCTGATTTCCTCCCACAGTTTGAAAAATGTGCTGGTTAGGTGGTTGGCCCAAACAGGTGCTGGACTATGGTTACTAGGGGAATTTTACAGCAACTTCACTACAGCGTTAATGTAAGCCTTACTTGTAACTAATAAATAAACTTTGACTTTTAACTCTAAAATCTTTGCTGAGTCACTCCTAGCTGGTAAAAGAACTGGAAGCCAATGTAATCCTTGTCATAAATATTCAAACTGCTATATTATACTTGATTTTAAGTTAGCTAAGGAGACTAGTTTTTCTTCTATAACTTTTTAAATGGAAGATAGGAAATGGTCAGCCTATAAAAGAGGTTAGATTTGTTCATTCAGAAGGCAATTAAAATAAGATTCTGAATGTTTCTCAGTAACTCCCCTTGTAACTGAAGGATGCCTGCCCTTATGCAACAGACATAGGGATGCCCCACCTCCTCCCCTACATTGACACCTGGAATCGGGACATAGGGGCCTCCAAATGACTCTCCCTTCATGAACCCCAACCACTTCATGACCTTCCCTTCATGCTCCAACCCTTCACAAACCCTTTTCATGCTTCATCGCTGCATAGTTTTGCCCACCCCCCCAACCATAGACCCTGCTCAGGTCTTATCCTCACTCAGGCCCCATCCCTCTGGCATTGCCCTGGTACATTGCCCTCTGTGTATCCCCCAGTGTCCCAATGCCATCTGGTATCCACTAGTAGAGACCAGTAGTGATTCTCACTGGTCTAAAATTGCACCCAAATGTCAGAAGATCCTGGAAGCTGGGGTAATACAACATCAAATGGGCTATGCATATTTAAATGCTGCTTTAAATATGCTAATCAGCCTTATGGCATTTCTGAGCATCATTAGAAAGGGACTAGGATGATTGCAAGTCATTTGGTGCCAGATATGAAACCGATTTTTAGGCCTGCATGCTATTTTCCAAGATCAGTGTAACCTGTACCAGGCGAGGTTGGAAGAATCATTGACACAAAATCATAGAATCCCTACATTGCAGAAGGAGGCCATTCAGCCCATCAGGCGTGTACCGACATGCCAACAGAGCACTTTATCCAGGTCCCGCATTTGCCAAGGTGTCCCCTGGGCATGGGGACTTTGCTTCTTTCTCACTACCATGGTGGCCATGCCCTAAGGTCATCACTCCACTATATCTCAACTCCCTGGGAGGGACCTGATTGCCCCCTTCACACCAGCGGTGTCGAGCCACTAGTTCCCCGAAACAGGGGAGTTAGTCTGAACGCCGCTAGCAGGCCCAGTGAATTCAGTCCTGGGTGTACTAAATACATTTGAATTACATTTAAAATAGAACTTCCATATCAGACCCACCTCCCAGCCAATTTCCAACATCATACAGATGCCACCAGAAATCCAAGCCTGGAGATGCAATTGCACTCCAAAAGCTTGCAGGAAACCCATGGTTGACTGACATGCCATTCTCCCAGCCCGCTGCACTAAAAAATTAGTGCGATTGGAGGGAGAATCACCCCCCCCACCCCCCACCCCCCCCACCCCCACCCCCCCACCACCACCACCACCACTACATGATCAGGAATCTCATTTTTGGCCTCTTGTGAAATTCAGCAATTATGAAGGATTTGTGTCTGTGGCTAACGCAACCACTAAATCTTGCCCAAGGGCTCTGCAAGGGCCTGCCATCCCAATAATTATACTGGTAGTCCCATATCTTGTGTGGCCAATTGCCCAAAAGTACTATTAAACCCTTTTGCTGTGATAAGGGGAAAGGGGGTGGTGAAAGGTCATCACATTTAATTCAATTAAAAATACCCCATTATCTTTGGAGGGCCATGCAATAATCTGGATATTCAAATGGAGCCCATTTATGCTCTTCAACAGGCTGTATTTCAGATATCATTTGATATATCACCATTAATACGACATCAGTAACTTCAGTAAGATCATGCTCTATCTGTTGCTGCTGTCCCTCAGGGATAACTCCACCCTTTAAAAAGCTGAAGAATCTCTGACAAAAGATTGAAACTAGAAATGTCCAGACCAAACCTAAGTTCAATGATCGCCTTTGCATTTCCACAGGAACAGCAAAAGGAACGTTGCTTGAGGTTAGACCATTCCAACATCCCCACACCTAGTTTCTAGAGGAACTGATGTAGAATCAATGTGACACATCTGATAATATCAAGAATCATCAGGTGCCTGTTGCAGAGCACATATGGGTTTTATCTGGGCCAAGTCCAGATTGTTGCTACACAAGATGACTGATTATATGTTACCATCAAACTTAAAGCATTCTCCATTTTATTCATAATTTAAAGATAAGAATCTTTATTTCACACCATAGTAATTGAAGGATATTCACTGTGGTCCATATTTCATTCTTACTTTATTCTATAAAATTCAATGTTTTACATTTGCAAGGCATTATTTTAAAAAATCTACAGTATCTTTATTGGAAACCATGGTCATTTTAATGTTTCAGATGCTAAAAAGGTGTTTCTCTTCTGAAGAGTTAAATTATTTTCATTATCTATATTTGTCTCACGAAGTTCACATTGAAATATATTTCTATGCTGAAACACATGGTGCTCAATCATTATCATGTTGTTCATTAATAATTTTTATTGCTCTGTTTCTAACTTCACCTTGAGTTTGCTATGTAAGGTATGCTTGATTTCTCCTTCACGCTATTCTGGAACCAAATTTTTGTTAAATAACCCTAGTTTTGAAGCTAGGGTGTAATAACTTATTTTATTAATGAATTATAATAGTTTTAAACAATAAGCTTACAAGGATAATCAGTTTTGCCTAATTCCATGAATAAATCTGGAGTCCCACAAATAATAACTTTATACCTTGCATCTTCTATTAGGGATACTTATTCCAGACACACATAATAATTAGTATGATAGAAAGTAGAATATATTAATGAATATGTGCATCAAGAAATTAAATACATCAAATGCTGCAGAATGTGCAAGATTTCATAACTTAGAAAAAGCATGGGGTAAACAAGTTATTTTGCTTATGTCAGATAACAAATTCTACAAACATATTTTAAATTAAATAAAACAAATAATTTAAAGACAAGAAAATTTCATTTCTATCTAGGGCAACACAACATTGATATTATAACCAATATCCACATACTAGTTTCAATCAAGTAAAAATGCTTAGGAATTGGTGCAAAATACTCCGATTGACATGGGGAGATCATTTGTATAGTTACTTACAGCCCAAAAGAAGACTTGGATGGACAGATAGAGCACATAATATAAAGGTGCAGCAAATACTTAGAAAGAGTAACAGAATATGATCATTCATTGCGAAGAGAAATTAATAAAAAAAGGGAGCTTATGCTTCAGTTGTACAGAGTTTTTGTGAGACCGCATCTGGATAACTCTGTACACTAGTGGTCTCTTAATTTAAGGAGAATTATATGTGTTAGAAGCAGTCCAGAGAGGTGTTAGTAGACTAATACCAAGAATAGATGGATTATTATATGAGGAAAGATTGGACAGCTTAGGCTTGTGTCCAATGGAGTTTAAAAGTGTAAGAGGCGACTTGATCTAAACCTTTAAAATCTTGAGGGATATTGCCAGGATAAATGTGGAAGGGTTGTTTCCTGTTGTATGAGAATCTAGAACTGTTTAAAAATGCAATCCAGTTGTTCTCTTGAAATACAGCATTACTTGGAAAAGTAAAGAGAGGCCATGCAAAGACAGTCAAGCTACTCGAAAGGGAGGAAATTGAGAGGGAATAGATTCTCAGTAGAAGACCATCCCTATTTGGTGTGTTCAGAGAGAAATTTTCTAACTTGGACTTCAGTGAGGAAAAATGTGTACAACATCTGAGCTTCAGTAAAGACATTTTCACTGAAATTGCCATCTATTGCAGTCACAACCTCAATCTCAGAATATGGAAAGGACAGCATTTCCAGTGACAATAAACTTTTAAGTGGTTGGCACCTTCTTTGACAGCTAACGACATTTAATTCTCTCTTGCTAGAGAGAAGCATGCACAGCAGTTGAGCAGCTTCATTATAAATGTAGGCTTCTAAGGTACTGGATGCATTAATTGAAATATAAGTCACTTTGGAAGTGCCACATGTCAACTATGCCCTAAACCGTAACTAAAAGGATTTCTCAAAGTCCAATTGGCACATGAATATAAGCAGAAAATCATGCAGGTCAATGCCCAGTATGCTAGTAGCAGTCACAATGCCATTATCCTCCGGTAGTTCATTCTGCCAGCTATTTTTGAACTACCATAGAAAATCAAATCTTGATCAGGCCAGTGCACAACCCATGCACACATGGACAGCATAAATGCAACGAAAGACATGTTGTTACACAAAATGTGATAAAGCAGGCAACTGCATGTTTAAATAACAATTTTGTTGTCTTGAGTTAGCAGATTAGGCATCAAGATTTGTGGTGGTCTGTTGCGTGCTGTACAATCACACAACCATATGGGCTCAGCTTTTATCATGTCTGTTACAAACAGAAGCATGAGGAGGAGCAGGAGGAAACTAGGCCATCCAAGAAAACTCATCTGGATGCAATACAAGAAACTGAAGCCAAAACCCTAATTGCCCATTCACCAACATACCTTATGCCCCTCTGTTACTGACTGTTAGAGAATCAGTTTTGTTACATTGTAGAAATGAAAGCCATCACAAAATAAACATTCCAAACACGACCTATGATTGAAATCATTCATGCTGCATACAAAAGTCAACCAAACACAACTGTCCATTTCCGTTTGTCTGTCTTCTGTGTTTGTTTGCCTGTCCTCATGCTCCTGCTAAGTGCCAATCCTCTGCCTGTAGCATTGAGGGGCTGGTGGAAAACCGCTGAACGTGGAAATAGCTCATCAGAACTATATTTTCCACTTAATATACCCTACAAGTGTTGATTCCTTTCTCTCTTTGCACATGGAAAAACATTGTAGCTTATCATTTTAAACATCATTATTTCAACTAAGTCCCCACTATTTGTTCACAATGACATCAAAGATTTCAGAACCAGTTTAAAAGTGCTGGGTTTAAAATTTTCAACATCTTATGAGGGGAAATGTTCATTTGCTTAGATACACTTCTCAGATTATATTGATTCTCTATGGCAATACAGTGCCAAGAGTGACCCTGTGTGGGTTTCTTCAATGAGCCAAGAATGTTTATGAAGTGGCAATCATTTGGGGGGTAGTGGGGATGGTTGTGTCAGTAATATCATCACTTAGTAGTTAGCAATGGTGAAATAATTTTACTGATTCTAAAATTTCCTAGTAGCTGTTCTATTAAGAGAGTTGGACTACCCAAAGCCTTGAATATAAGTCTGAGTATTAGATAGTTTGCAGAAATTGAAACTTCCTTAGCAACTGCCATGCAGTCCTTGTGTGGATTTCTGGGGCATCTTCTGGGCTATCTCTGGGATATGACCACCCAAAGATTTTCTTAACCCTTCAGTGTTTTGAAACTAGTGAGCATCTCCCAAACTTTTATCACGCTACACATCGTGATATCTCAAATGCACTCATGTTAAAAGTAAATACATTTTGAAACTGCACTTTGTTACCTTCACTTGGCATTGTTAACTACAAGTGTGTAGAATGAGATATTTCAGTTGAACAAAAGTATTATTGTGCACTTAGAACTATATTTTGTACACAGTGTGCTTCATATTAAGTAATTATTTTTCAGAGTCATTGAATTGTTATGGTGCAGGGAGCCATGCAGTCTGCATCGACTCTCCAAATGAGTATTCTGACTTAGGGCCAATCCCCTACTTTTTTCCAGTATCCTTGCACATTGTGTTTATTCAAACAACCACTGTTTTGAATGCCTCTATTGAACCTGTCTCTACTACACTCAACGTGCAATGCATTCCAGATCTGAACCAGTCGCTGTATGAAAATGTTTTTCTCACATCACATTTGCTTCTTTTGCAAATCACTTACCTGTGTCCTTCTTGTTCTTTTGTGAGTGGGAACCATTTCTCCCTATAGGCTCTGTCCAGTCTTGCACAATTTTGAACATCTTTATGAAATCTCCTGTGAGCCTTCTTCTCTTCAAGGAAAACAGTGCCAACCTCTCTAATCCATCCTTATAACTGAAACTTTTCATCCCTAGAACCATTCTTATAAATGTTTTCTATATTCTCTCTAATGTGTTCACATCCTTCCTGTAGTGTGATAGAACTGTACACAATACTCCAGCTAATGCCTTGAATAAGTCCAGCATAACCTCCTTCTTTTTGTACTCTTTTACATAAAGCTATTAAACTTTAGAGGGGAAAATAAAAGCCTATTTGTAAATGTATTTAACATATTTAATATGTTTTGGTTTTTATAACCGAGTAGTACGTGGAGTAAATCAGCATCATATATGCAAAATAAACATTTTACCTTTAGGATCTTGAACTTCATTTGCTGCCATCTAGTGGATGAAGAAAATAAGTTAAATATTTTGGAACAAATACTTGGCTGATAAGCACATGGATCCAAATACATAATGAAAACATTATGTCCAAAAATAAGAAAATATATTAAATATATTTATTTTGTGTGTAATTAGAAATCTAGTGGGGACATTAGTATAAAGTTTAAATAAAATGGAGTGCATGAAAGATACTTTTTTCAATGTTTTACTTGTTTTTTTTAAGCAACACAGCACGGGAAACAGGCCCTTCGGCCCAACGAGCCCGCGCCGCCGTCATACTATATAGTAGCAAATACATTATCCTATTTTAATATTCCTATATAATAATATATATTATTCCTAATATGGAAAATTTTCACCATAGGGACAATTTGTTTCCCAATCAGCCTAAGAGCGAATTTTTGGGTTGTGGGAGGAAACCGGAGTGCCCGGAGAAAACCCACGCAACCACGGGGAGAACGCGCAAACTCCCGCAGACACCGGCCCAATTCCAGTTCTTCACTAAAAAATTCCAGTTCTGTCAACGTTTCCTTTCTTGCTTTGAATACACACAATTCATTGTTTTTTTTCCAACTTTAATTGTTTGAAGAAGTTGGGCCTTACTCTTAAAGCAACATTTGGGTCGTTACAGAATTAAACCAAATACAATTCAATGCCCTTGGTCAGTTAAGAAAAATGAATCCAATTTTTTTTTTAAATTACGCATATTTTCCATGCAATCAGATCCACTGAAGCTCAGGGACCAGAGATTAAGTAATAATCCCATTATAGATCATGAGCAATTTAAAAAAAATCTTTCCCATCTATGTTTGCCTTTAACTACTTACTGGCTAAGCAATCAGAAGTTACTCAATGGGATATTAAGACCATGCTTAAAGCAGGTATTGCTTTCTCCTTTATTATAGTGCTAGAGTTCACATGTCAGGGTTGGTCAAAGTGATCAATCAGTCGATACAAGTGGCTGATTTGTTTTCAACAAATGTTCTGGGAACAGTTTAGCACTTCCTCATTTTCAAAGACAACAATGAATTCTGTAATTTTCAGGTGAATTATCAAGTTTTTCCAAAAGCAAACCTTGCCCAATCTTCAATTTTGCTTCTTTTTGCTCCTGAAGACACTGATTTATGGTGAAATATGATTCTGAGGAAACTAACAAGTCTCTAAAACCTTGTCCAATTAGTCATACTTCATCTGTGACTCTAGACTGAGTATGGTAAATATCCAACCAAGATAAATGCTACCAGATATCTATATGATTCACTTCTGGTGGTACCTTCCAAATCCACAACCTACATTACCCAGAAGGACAAGGGCAGCAAATGCACTGGAACATCACCACTCCCGAAAACCACAGGGAATTCTATCAGGTTAATCTATATAGATTATTGGGATAGGTGATATGAAAATTTGAAATTACTATCAGATCAGCTATGATCTTATTAAATGATAGATCAGATCAAGGGGCTGAGCCCCTTGTTCACATTTGTCACTGTCAAAATCCTGGAACTTCCTTTCTAACAATATTGTGGTGTACCTACACCGAATGGACTGCAGTGGTTCGAGAAGACTGCTCACCACCCCTTCTCAAATAAGCCAACAACGTCTGCGTCTTTTACTAAAAGAGTAAAAAATATTTAGCAGAAATTACTGAATGACAATGAGAAATGAAAACTCTGGATATGTTTTCCTGTTACCTTGCCCAAAGCTGATAAACTCAGCTGTGGCAGTCATTTTGTTCGCTAGCTGATATTGGTTAATTCGACACTATTTAGAAGAATACTATGGGATGCTCCTAGTTTAAATATTACTCAATATCATATCAAGCAATGCATTAACTATTAAGTACATTAACTAATGTATCAAACAATGAGCCACCAATGGCCTAAACTGAAAAAATTAAATGATCAGCTCAATTGAGTTGACTGGATGGGAAATTTGAGAAATATCAGAATTTACTCAATAGAAAGTATACATTTGATAAGGAGCCACATAAAATGTGAATACATAAGTAAGACATGTAGGGTCAGGGTTAATTTGTTAGCTTCAATGAAGAATTGGCTAGACAACAGAAAACAGAGAATTGGAATAAATGTGTCTTCTTCTGGTTGGCAAGATGTATCCAGTGGCATGCCACAGGGTTTGATTCCTGGCCCCTAGTTATTTACAATCTATATTAATGACTTGGACATCGGGATCGAAGGACATTCGCCAAATTTGCAGATTATGCTAAATAGGTGGGACATTAAGTTGCAATAAACAAATAAGTATTTTACAATTGAGCATGGATATGTTAGATAACGGGCCAACATTTGGCAGATGGAGCTTAATACAGACAAGTATGAGACTATTCATTTGTGCTGTAAAAATAGAAAGGCAACTTATTATCTAATTGGAGAGGAGTTATTACCTAACTCAGAGCAGAAGGGACACTTCCTCTGAAGTCTGGTAGTGACAGAGGGCACATGTGCACTAGAAGTATTTCCACGACCCTCCCCTTGGGATGCCAGGTTAGGGTGTCATGGAACAGTGCACTTTTGGTATTGTCTGAAAGTGGGCCTAAATGGGGGGAGAGAGTTTCAGGGGAGTGGGAGAGTCTGAAAAGAGATCTGGAGGGGTTTAAGGGAAATGGGTGGAACAGTAGAGGTCTTAGGGGAAAAGGGGGCTGAGGGGAGGCCTGAAGAAAGAGAAGGGGCCTGGATTTGAATGGGTATCTGGTGTGGGGAAAACAGCTGTGGAGGTCTGAATGAAGGAAGGGAGCTGCTGATTGGGTCACCCTCATGGGTGGGAGTGACTGTTATTTGAGTCTCGTGGGGAAGGATGGCCTCCTTTGCTCAGGGTGTTGCTCTGGATTCTCTGGGTTCAGTAAGCCAGGTCCATGTTGGTGATGACTAACACTAAAGCCCACCCTGGTGCATTTCCCACTGGAGGCATGGGTGAATGGGTTGTCAAGCATATGTTAATCTGGTTGATACCCACTCTGAGCGAGAACCTGACTTGGGCAGATGGGGCAGTTGGATGAATCCCTATAGCCATTATGCCTGGCTGGATGATGATTTTGGCTCTGACGCCCAATTTAGCAGATAATCGGGATGCCCATAATCAGTGAATAGGGCCGGTGAATAACCATTCCCCCACTCCCCCCTCCGCCTCAATCCCACACCCCCAGCCCAGACTGTACAAGTGAAACCGCATCTGGAGAATTGTGCACTATAATGGTCCCCTAAATTAAAGAGGAAAATGGTTGCATTGGAGGTAGTTCAGAGGAGGTTTACCAGATTAATTCCAGAGTTGAAAGGTTTGTCTTATTAAGAGAGATTGACCTGGGAAGGCCTCTGCTCTAAAGTTTAGAAGAATGTGACAACACAGCCTCTTATTGCCCAAAACATGCCGATGATACGAAGGTTGGTGGTGTTGTGGATAGTCTGGGGGGATGTCTGAAGTTGCAGCGAGACATAGATAGGATGCAAGACTGGGCGGAGAAGTGGCAAATGGACTTCAATGCGGATAAATGTGTGATGGTCCATTTTGGCAGGACCAGTGGGATGAAGCAGTATAATATCAAGGGTAGGAGTCTTGGCTGTGTTGAGGAGCAGAAGGATCTTGGGGTCTGGGTCCAAAGGTCTCTTAAATCTGCCCCGCAAGTGGAGGATGTGGTCAAGAAGGCATATGGTGTACTGGCCTTCATTAATAGAGGGATTGAATTTAGGAGTCGGGAGGTAGTGCTGCAACTTTAAAAGACCCTTGTCAGACCCTACTTGGAGTATTGTGTGCAATTCTGGTCGCCTCACTATAGGAAGGATGTGGAAGCTATTGAGAGGGTGCAGAGGAGATTTACAAGAATGTTGCCTGGATTGGGGGGCATGCCTTATGAAGATAGGTTGAGAGAGCTAGGTCTCTTCTCCCTGGAGAGACGAAGGTTGAGAGGCGACCTGATAGAAGTTTATAAGATGTTGAGAGGAATAGACAGAGTGGATTCTCGGAAGCTATTTCCCAGGGCTGAAATGGTTGCTATGAGAGGACACAGGTTTAAGGTGCTGGGGGGTAAGTACAGAGGAGATGTTAGAGGTTAGTTTTTCACTCAAGAGGGTGGTGAGTGAATGGAATCGGTTGCCATTAGTGGTGGTAGAGGTGAACTCGCTGGGGTCTTTTAAGAGCCTTCTGGATGAGTACATGGGATTTAATGGGATTGGGAGTTACAGATAGTTCTATGGCCTGGTAGGTATAGATATGATCGGCACAACTTGTGGGCTGAAGAGCCTGTTTGTGCTGTAGTGTTCTATGTTCTATGTGTTGATCAAGGCCTTTCTTGCCACCCTTGCATGCCTGATTCTTGCTTTCACCAGCCCTCTATAGACTGGGAGGTGTTGCTTTTTGTCATTGTCTTCCTCCTCTTCCTCTTCCCAATGTCCTCCTCAAGGACTTTGCCACGCTGCTGCAGTAGGTTGTGTAGGGCACAGTACACCACACAATGCAGGACAATATCAGGGGGCTATACTGTAAGGGCCCACCAGAGCGGTCCAGGCACCTGAACCGCATCTTGAGGAGTCCTGTGCAGTGTTCCAGTATCAAACGGGTGCAACTTGGGTCTCATTATATTGGATCTCTGCCTCAGTCTCAGGCTTCTGCACAGGCGTCATCAGCCAAGTCTCCCACGAACAATTCTGCACCTTCGATTCCTCCTCAAAGACCTCTAGGATATCAGAATTCCTCAATATGAAGCTGTTGTATATGCTGCCAGAGTGTCTAGTGCAGGTATGCATAATCACAGAATTGATGGTCACACACCAATTGCACATTTATTGAATGGAAATGCTTTCAGTTCATGAATCTTCCTGGATTCTTGACCGGGGCTTGAGGGCAATATGGGTGTAGTTTATAGCCTCTTGCACATTTAGCATCCCCACGATGGCTGTGTATCCTGCAGCCCAAGCTTCTGCTGGACCTGATCCAGGTCAAATTTGATATACGGCCATCCATGACTTCTTTCACATGCTTGTGGACAGATGATTGTGAAATGCCACAAAGGTCTCCACTGACAGTCTGGAAGAACCTAGTGGTGTAAAGAGTTAAGGCAGATGTCACCTACACAGCCACCAGGAGTGACGGCCCCTATTGTCCCAAAATGCCAGGTCCTGCAACAAATGGTGCAGGAGTTGCAATATCTCCTTTCAGAGTCAAAGCTGATGGAATGGAACAAATGGTGCGGAATTGCCGGAGTCTCTGCTATCTCCTTCTCTTGCCGCTGCCCAATACCCCTCCCTTCTCCCCCCAAGTGAATGGTGGCCAACTCCCTCTCCTCCTGTGAGTGGTAAGACCTAGGCCTCCTCTGCCCATAATTCATCCTCTTGCTCCTCATCCTCAGCTCCAGCAACAACCAAAAGAACAGCGAGATCAATGGGTTGCATTGCAAAGACCATGTCATCAATCTGAAGTTGTGGGGAAAATTTGGGGAAGGGGAGAAGTTAAAGATCTTTGTTCACCCCCAGCCCAGCAACAGCCACTTCCCATACCTCCCATAGTTTCCCAGCAACACAGCCCCCATACTGCCTCCATTAGATACTCAGAAGCCATGCATTAGCGGCAGCAGACACTGCTGTTTGATAGATCCTGAGGCTGTAGCACTGCCACTTCAAAGAGTTTCTAGCAATCCCCCACCTGCAACAGTGCTTTTTGCTGCCTGCACCAGGACTCAGGGCACCCCTAAGACCCGGGTCCATGCTGAGTGTCCAAGGTTGGATTACATGATCGCAATAGCACCCTTCCTCACCCACCCCACACACTCACAGTTCCCCTCAACATGTCCACCATGAAAAAACCCTCTCTGAGCAGCACAGAGCAGTCTGAATGCAGACCTACCTCCTAACTCACCCTCACTGATCAAGCACCAGAATCAGACTTTCATAGAGGACGTGTTTTCCAGACTGATCTGACTGCAGAGAATGGGGTCGTAAAGGCAGGTAAGCTGGGATGATTGGGCATGAAGCTTGCTAATTACGTTGCGATAAATGCAAATACCATAAATTGACGCTTTGCATGTTTTGGACAGGCTCCTAATCATGCCCCTTTTTTGCCATGGTAAAATGGGAATGGGCGTAAAAATGAATGCCATTCCTGCTAGCTGCTTTATACCTGATTTTACAGAATTTTCCTGCTGCAAAACAGGCGCTATGAGATTGTAAAATTTCACCCGATGTTTCCTCCTGTCTGGCAATCCAAGATAAGAAGTCATAGTTTTAGAATAAAGGGTAGTAGATTTAAAACAGAGATGAGGAGAAATTACTTCTCTCACAGCATCATGAATCTGTAGAATACGCTATTTCACAGTGTAGTAGATGTTGGGACATTGAATAAATTTGAAGAGGAAGTAAACAGATTTTAAATTAGTAATGGGTTAAAGAGTTAGGGAGATTAACTTCAACTTGGCCTTGAAGTTGAGGCCAAGACAAGATCAGCCACAATTACATTGAATGATGGAGCCGGTTTGAGTGGTTAAATTGCCTGTTCCTGTTTCTAGATCTGATGTTCTAAAGCAAAGAATTTCAACCTTTTTTCATTGTTTTTATTCCAATTCAGAGTTTCAACAAGTTGAGACATTCCTGATCCAAGCTGACAAGACAGGGCTCTCAACTCCTGTTTTAGGCTTGATCTACATGATCCAAGCTGATTGGAGTAGGCATAACTGCTCCAAGGCTTGATTCATTTGCATCTTAGCCAAAAAGCTGCTTTTAAAAATTGCTTCAAATGAGGCTAAAATGTAACTTAATAACTTCAACCAAGCACAGCATGTCAATATTACACTTGATCTTAGCCAAAAGGCCGAAAAGCTGGTTATAACTTCTAAATATGGAAAACGACTGTAAATAGATAATTCATTGTTCTTTTTAAGAATTAAGATACATTAAATTGTATCTGTCAGCTATAAATGTGCTATCAAACTAATTCCAGGAGGGCAACATTGTAAAAGAAAATAAACTGTACAAATTATATGATTTTGTTTCAATTTAACTTAGCAATTTATTCTCGTGGGCAAATGCATAGGTTACAATAATTCTCTCCCAAACATCAGTGGAATTAAAGTGGAGAAAGAAAGCTCATTTTCAATATAGCTACATTTTGAAACTGCCTTAACTATATTTAATGAGTTACTTAGTATAATACAACTGTGTTAGTAACTTATTTCTGCCTGTCATTTTTCATGGCCCAATTTGAAAACGAAGTTGTGAACTTCAGCGGTGTCATCTGTTTTACTAAACTGTATTGTTCTAATTGCAAAATGCAAGTCAATCTGCTAACTCAAAGAATATGCAGAAGTAACGAATTAAATGATAATAGGCGGCTACAAACTGAGGCCTAGAAGAATACTTAAGTAACAAAATAATATTGTATGCAATATCAATTTGTCACAAAGGAAAAGAAAATGGAAAAGCATGGAATCAGTTCAAAAATGCCATGTTTTAATCTGAACAGATAAAAATATAGCAGAATTGATTCATTTTCAACCTTGAATAGAAGCTAGTGTTCCTGATGCCTACTTAACCTGGAAATCATTTCAGCTTCTGTATAGATTTTACATATTTTTAAAATGAGCATTTTGAATCAGCTAATAGGGGCTGACCCCAAATAGCAAAATATTCATTTTCTGCGCTCTCTACTCTTCAATAGTTGGCTCACTGATAGTCTGAGAATGTCAATTGCTGGGATTTTCTAGTCATGCCTGCCACAGGACCAGAAATTCCAGCCAAAAATCAACAGACATTTTGCTCATCTGTCAAATTTACTGTCTTGCCCGTAACTACCCCCGCAGTGGGTGGAACCAGAAAATTCAAGCTAATGTAACCATCCCAGAATTTGTACGTCAGACTGTGGTGGATTTCTCCATGATGGATACAGTGAGCCAATCGAATCCCTGTTGACTTCATCAGGCTCAGAATATCCTATCTAGAGAAAGGGCCAGAAAAATTCCAATCTGTATACTTACCAATTGAAGAGCAAGGTGCTTCTGCCTGTGGCAAGTTTCTTTCTTTATAAAACTTCACACATTCAGTCCTCTATCTTCACTTTCTCCAACACAGCTGATTTTTTTCCCTCTTCTAGAACTCAATTTTGTTAAGTTTTGTATTCTTCTTAAGGAAATTCCAAACTTTACAATAAATAATCTGGAACTGCAGGATGAAGGATAACTTGAAAGAACTGTAACAATGCTGAATGCATCTTATTTCTCAAGGTAAACTGTGCAAATTATCACTCAGTTAAATGAATCATTTATTTAAGATTAGCTATTACTGAAAGAGAGTGAAAGACACTAGCAAATTACTGAATAAATTGCATATGTGTGTTGCAATTCTTTAAACATTTGTATACTTTTACAATGCAATCACAACTCATCAAATGATCTTCTTCTTCCTGTCAGGCATAAAATGTTCAATTTGCAATTAGTTTGACCTATTTTCAATTCAGTAAATACTAAGACATGAACATGTAGCGAGAAAGACTATGGATCTTTAGGGCCATACTGTTAGAATTACATCTGAAGAATGGCTATATGAGAACAGTACTAAATTGTAAATATTATAGAACCAACTGAACTGTAATGCAATGCTTTCACTGGTGCAAAAATGTTGCAGGAGTTCTCTTTCTCTCCTGCCTATATACATTGGCAGATGATTAGCAGAAGCACCAGAGAATCACAATTAATGACTGAAAGCAATTCATTGAGAAATGGGAAATCTGGACATGTTTTTCCGTTCCATAGTCCAAAGGTGATGAAGCCAGTTACACCATTAATTTGTTAGCTAGCGAAGATTAGTAAACTCAACATTAATTAGGAGCTTAATGTCTTGGTTTACATAATTAATATCATATCAAATAATGCAGTAACTATTGAACGAATTAACTGATGTATTAACCATGAGCCACCAGTGATTATTGCAAATGACAAGTGCAAAACAATATCATAAAAAAAAAGTTTCTTAGTTTCATGATTTGCTATTAAATCCTTTGCATGAAATAAAACAAAATAACATAAAAATTATAACATGAATCATTTGACTCAACCAGTCTGTGTTGGTATTCACCCTGTACAATGTCAGTGTAGTATCGACATGCTCTGCTTTGTTGAAGTTATTAGGTTACATTTTAGGTTCATTTGAAGCAATTTTTAAAAGCAGCATCTCGGCCTTTTGGCTAAGATGCAAATGAGATCTTGGAGGAGGCCTTGGAGGAGGAGATATGCCTACTCCAATCAGCTTGCATCATGTAGATCAAGCCCAAGACCGGAGGTGAGAGCCCTGTCTTGTCAGCTTGGATCGGGAACGTCTCAACTTGTTGAGACTCTGAATTGGACTTGATTTGATTGAATTGGAATAAAAGCAAAAGAAAATGTCCAACTATTCATTTACATTACATGACAAAACGAGATTCAACTTTGACAGGAACATACTTAAACCATAGATTCATAATATTCATGCGTCATAGTAGATTTTCAAATTGTTTTTGCAAATAAAATCAGGTTTAAATGGGATATCAGACAGCACCTTGTGTTGACCTTAGCACAATGCAAATTTCACGATTAAAAATTGTGTGTTAAGTAATATTATTCGTACATTAAAAGAAGATTTATTACCTCTACAATGAGTGCCAGAAGTTGGCCTAGTTTCAGTGGAAGTTATATTTGGAAAGCACAGCCAGCAGCTGCCCAGATTCCTGCAAATGCAACACTACGTTATCTCTAAGTATCACATTGCAAAGCTTAAAATTAACTTACTAAATAACACCACAAGGTGGGGATCACATAACAATCAAGAACACACTTATATTGTTTGCATAAAATATCATAATTTGATAGATTATTAGCTTTACTTATTTAATTGTCATTATGCATCATGTTGAAACTAAATAATAGTTTGATCATCTTGACTAATTACACAATTGCCAAACTGACTCAAATATGCTGACATGACATTATTAGCTAAAGATATAATAAAGCCTATGACAAACATGGATGTCATTCCATTCCATTTTTGCAATAGACCTTGATAAAATAATGTGCCGTAGTCTAAACAAATTAAATTGACCTCACTATTTAAAGACATGCTGCACAGAGTAGATCACTTTAAATACGGTCTTTGTATAATCAACATTTAAAAAGACCAGAGCTAATGGCTTCAAGTTTATAGCTAAAATGACAGAAAGTAATGGTAAATTGTCCAGCAACATGTGGTTTGGAAGACATAATCCATGAAGGGTGATTCACCACAAGTTGCTACTCTGCTGTTCACGCTATGAAAAAGAACAGTTCATCCTCAACTTTTCTGTGAGTTTTTTAACTCATGATTGTTGCACTTGAATCAGTTGCACATGAATTGCCCATTCAACTTGTTACTAGGTTAGTATTTATCAGCATAAGTATGTTTTTAATTGATTGGTTTCCGGATCCTACATTGCCAAACGAATCTCCCTGTCCAGATAGGAAACAAGTTACATTGCAGATTGTCATTCCTATAGGCGATAAAACTGATGATAGTGATTTTTAAAATTTAAAAATATTGTAATGTATTTCTTACTTCCTTTTCCATGCTTTCTCTCTTTCTCTTCTCAATCTTATCTTTCCTCTTTTTATTTCACTTTTAGTACCTGATTTGGCTCTAATTCACCCTGCTTTTTCTCCATCATTGCATTTTCTTCATCAATCCTTAAATCTAATTGCTTAAAGAAGCAGATTGTTTGAACCATTAGTTACCAAGGCCCAGTGCCCTGTTGGTCTTGCTGCACAGTTAGCAACATAGATTTCTAGCAATTTGTGCTGCAAAGATTATTTTGAACTGAAAGATGAGGGAAAATGTCTATCCTAAGGGACAAACCATGAGCTGGTCCATTCCAGCAAATTCTGAACTGTTATCTTTAGTTCCAGTAACTTTACTCTTTCCAGAGACTCCATCCTTCTTTTCCAATTATTGTTTCAGATTGAACCTAAGTTTTCATAGCATCAGTGTGCTATTCAACCCAAAGTGAATTTCCACTACTAACCACCTGCCTTACAAAATCCATTTACTTCAATCTCTTTAATACCACCTACTTTTGTCCTCTCAACTATTTTCAAACAATAATCAACATGTTTCTCATGGATGAATGTTATTCCAGTGCTCTCCAGCTAGTCTCCAACTTCCATTAGCTTCACTGTTATGCATTGCATTGATCGCAAGCCTATCAGGAAAGTTTCAACGAACTCAAGAAAGAACTCACTTTTGCCAAAGTCCTGACACATGGTGCCCAATTTGTGTCATAATGCAGAGATGCCAGCGTGGGACCGGGATAAAAAAAGAAAGAAGTCTCACAACACCAGCTTAAAGACCAACAGGTTCATTTGTTGCAAACATCACAAGCTTTCGGAACAGGCAGTCCCTTCGTCAGGTGGGTGGGAGTTCTGATCACAAAAAGCGCACAAAGACACAAACTCAATTTACATGAATAATGACTGGAATGTGAGTCTTTACAGCTAATTAAGTCTTAAAGGTACAGACAATGTGAGTGGATAGAGCACTAAGCACAGGTTAAAAGGATGTCTATTGTTTCCAGACAGAAAAGTTAGTGAGATTTTGCAAGTCCAGGCAAGTTGTGGAAGTTACAGGTAGTGTGACATGTATCCAAGATCCCAGTTGAGGCCGTCTTCATGTGTGCAGAACTTGGCTATCAGTCTCTGCTCAGCGACTCTGCACTGTCGTGTGTCGTGAAGGCTGCCTTGGAGAATGCTCACCCGAAAATTAGAGCTGAATGCCCATGACCGCTGAAGAGTTCCCCAACAAGAAGAGAACAGTCTTGTCTGGTGATTGTCGAGCTATGTTCATTCATCCATTGTCATTGCGTTAGCATGGTCTCCCCAATGTACCATGCCTCAGGACATCCTTCCTTGCAGCATATCAGGTAGATAATGTCGGCCAAATTACAAGAATATATGCCGTGTACCTAGTGAATGGTATTCTCACATGAAATGATGGCATCCATGTCGATGACCAGCACATCTTACAGAGGTTGCTGTGGCAGGGTTGTGTGGTGTCATGGTCACTTTTCTCCTGAAGACTGTGTAGTTTGCTGCAGACAATGGTCTGTTTGAGTTTGTGTGGTTGTTTGAAGGCAAGAAGTGGGGTGTGGGGATGATCTTGGCAAGACATTTCATCAATGACACGTTGAAGGCTCCAGAGAAGATATTGTAGCCTCTCCACTCCAGGAAAGTACTAGACGATGAAGGGTACTCTGTCCACCATGTCCCGTGTTTGTCTTCTGAGGAGGTTGGTGCAGTTTTTGGCTGTGGCGCATCAGTACTATCGATCTATGAGTCAAGTGTCATATCCTGTTCTTATGAGGGCATCTTTCAGCATCTGGAGATGTCTGTTGCGATCCTCCTTTTCTGAGCAGATCCTGTGTATTCGGAGGACTTGTCTATAGGGAATGGCTTCTTTAACATGTTTAGGGTGGAAGCTGCAGAAGTGAAACATGGTGAAGTTATCCGTGGGTCTTGTGGTGAAGTGAGGTGCTGAGGTGATCATTCCTAATGGAGATGTGTGTGTCCAAGAACGTAACCGATTCCGGAGTGTAATCCATAGTGAGTCTGATGGTGGGATGCAACTTGTTGATGTCATCATATCATTGTTTCAGTGATTGTTCACCATGAGTCCAAAGGAAGAAAATGTCATCAATGTATCTAGTGTATAGCATTGGTTGAAGGTCCTGTGTGGTGAAGAAGTCTCATTTCAACCTGTGCATGAAGATGTTGGCATATTGAGGTGTGAATTTGATCCCCATAGCTGTTCTATGTGTCTGGATGAAGAACTAGTTGTTGAAGGTGAAGACATTATGGTCCAGGATGAAGCAGATGAGTTGTAAAATTGCATTTGGCCAATTTGGGTTCCAGCAAGATCACTGATCTTATAATCTTGCTTCAAACATGGACAAGCAAATTGAATTCCAGAGGTGAGGCCTCTTGACATCAAGGCAGCATTTGACCAATGTGGCGTCAAGGAGCTTCAGCAAAATTGAAGTCAGTGGGGATCAGGGGAAAACTCTCCCTAGATTGGAATCATATCAACACAAAAATAGATGGTTGTTGTTAAAAGCCAGTCATCTCAGCTCTGGGACTGTTGCAAGATTTAATTTGATTTGATTTGATTCATTATTGTCACATGTATCAGTATACAGTGAAAAGTATTGTTTTTTTCATGCTATACAGACAAAGCATACTGTTCATAGAAAAATAAATGAAAGAGTGTAGAATGTAGCGTTACAGACATAGCTAGGGTATAGAGAAAGATTAAGTTTTTGTGAGGTAGGTCCATTCAAAATTCTGATGAAAGCAGGGAAGAAGCTGTCCTTGAGTTGATTGGTATGTGACCTCAACTTTTCTATAATTTTCCCGATGGAGGAAGGTAGAAGAGAAAATGTTCGCAGACTGTGTATTAAGTTCAGCATTTTCAGTCATTTCATCAGTGATCTTTCTTCCATCATAATGACAAAAGTGAGGATATTCACTGGTTATTGCTTCGCATTCACTGCCATTCACAACTGCTCAGCTAGTGAAGCAGTCTGTGTTCACAGTAAGATCTGGACAACATTTAAACTTAAGAACTGATGTATGGCACAAATATTACTTGAAAGTGAGATAATGACCTTGTCCAACAAGAAAGAATTTTTCCCCCATTCTTGAAGTGTAATGGCATATTCTGTTGTCAAATCTCCGACTATCTGCATCCTAGGTTCACCAGGATTTCACCGCTGGGGCATTAATCCAGGTAAGATCCATCAGTGGCTACTTGTTGTTCATCCATCGTCGTCAGTGAGGACCTCCACACCATTAGTCATTTTGAAGTTGGATGCAGTGTGTCCAAAGGTGACTAATCAGGCCAATTCAGTCACAGAATGTCCTGGCACATATTGGACAGACTTGTGTAGGCACTGTAGTTGTTGCACTGGTGGCTCTGGACTTGCGCAGCTCGCACTTGAGCTTCAACAATGCACCTTGCTTCGTAAGCTTGACAGTTCTAGTGGATGAAACAGCGGCAGGTAGGGCAGTTTTGTCCCAACATTTCTCAGACGATCGTGTCTATGTTAAGTGACTTCAGGGAGTCCTTGACTATGTCTTTGTAATGTCTCTTCTGCCCTCTGTTCAAGGGTCTACCTGCAGAAAGTTCTCCAAAAAGGAGCTGCTGGGTATGCACTCGTCCGGCACACGGATGACATGACCTGCCCACCGGGTCTATGCTTTCACCAGCAGTGTGTGGACTGATGGTAGACTTGCTCTAGAGAGAACTTTAGTGTGTGGTATTTTGTCTTGCCATCTGATGCGTAATATTCTGCGAAGACAAACATGTGGAAATGATTGAGCTGTCTTGCATGCCTTCAATACACAGTCCATGTTTCACAGGCACACAGGAGGGTAGTGAGTACCATGGTGCCATAGACCTTCAGTTTTGTTGCTGGGCTGATTCCTCGATGTTCCCATATAGTGGAGCGCAGTCTACTAAAAAACAGATCTTGTCTTTGCTATTCTGCTGTTACATTCTATATCAATAGTCACTGCTTGAGAGAGGGTGCTGCCAAGATAAGTGAACTGATAAATGAACTGCCTGTAGTTTCTGACTTTTGATTGTGATTATGAGTTCTATGTACGGTGCATGAGGAGCAGACTGGTGCATGACTTCGGTCTTTTTAATGTTGATGGTGAGTCCAAAGTTGTTACAAGCTGTGGAAAATTTGTTTATACTGACGTGCATGTTTGGCTCTGAGCCAGTACATAGGGCACAGTCACTGGCAAAGAGGAAATCTCTCAGAACAGAATCCTTTACTTTGGTAATAGCTTCACACATCACCTCAGGTTGAACAGTTTCCCATCCACTCTATACTTGAGGCTGATTTCAGCAAAACTGTCCTGAAAGGCATCATTCAGCATGGCAATAAACATCATGGTGAACAGTGTGGATGTGAGTACATAGCCTTGTTTGACGCTACTGATGACTGAGAATGCCTCAAAGGATTCTCCGCCATTCAGTACTCTGGCCATCATGCTATCATGGAACTGGTGTACCATCTGAATAAATTTGGGGGGACAGCAGAGTTTCAACATGATCATGGACAGGCCTTGTCGGCTGATGGTGTCAAAGGTTGTGTAGAGCTCACAATTTTGCTCCTGACACTTATACTGAAGTTGGCACGCAGCAAAAATCATGTCAATAGTCCCATAACCTTTGCGGAAACCACACTGTGATTCTGGAAACAGGCCCAGTTCCAGATAAGTGACCAGATAATTTAGCAGGACTCTTGCCAGTGTTTTTCCTGTAATGGAGAGCAGCGAGATTCCTCGATGGTTGTTGCATACTTGCCGATTGCCCTTCCTCTTGTAGAGGTGTATAATGGAAGAATCTAAGTTCCTGAGGAATGGATCCTTGCTTCCAAAAGGATTGGAACAGCTAGGTGAGCTTCTTGATAAGTATAGTCCAGCCCTGAGGCTTTGCCACTGAATAGCTGGCTGACAGCTTTTGTAACTTTGGCTACTACCGGTGGGTCATCCATGAAGCTGTTCATATTGGCCTGGGGAATCCTATCTATTGCCTAATGCTAAAAGATGACAATCAGTTGAGGGTGGCTTCAAAATGTTCAGCCATCTCTGCAGGATCTGAGCCCTCCCTGTAATGCGAGTTGTACCATCTATACTCAGGAGGGAGAACTCCTGAGAGTTTGAGGTCCGTAGAGAGTGTTGAGATCTTCATAGAATCATTTCAAGTCATTTCTTTCAGAGTGTACCTGTATTTCATCTGCCTTTGTGCTCAGCCAGGCATCCTGCATTTTACGCAGTTTATTCTGGACTGTCCTATGAGCACTTGTAAAAGCATTTTTCTTGGCAGCTGATGTTTGGGTCGTTCAACTACAGAAGAAAAGGTTGCTGATTGATTAGCGAGTCAACTTTGGTCAAGGCACTGCCATGAAGAAAGCATCAGGGAAGTAGTATGCTCTTGAACTCCCAAGTAGTTTAAAAAAATCTCATGGCTTGAACGCATTCCTTTCATTTGCATAGAATGAATCCTATTTATGAATGAGTCAATGAGCCATGTTAACTGTTCAATTTAAATTGATTGTCACTGTTGTTCACTCAGGGGCCGGAATTTTACCCTGACATGGGAATTGGGGCTGGTGAGGGGCTGGTCTGTTGACCTGGATTTTATGGAAAGCCGTAAAATCCCACCCAATATTTTTCCGCAAGATCTGCCCATTCGTGGAATCACATTTCACAGTAGATTTTTTGGGGGGTTTGCAAGCATGAGCTGGTTGAGTATGGTCTGCACTCTTCCTGTTATGTTCTACCTACCAAATATCCTAACTACACTATACATGGTTTTCAGTTCTGGTGTGATACCAGGTACATTGGCTGGGTGTCTTAGTGATTGGTTGGTCGAATCAAACAGCACGTTCTTTAGTTGTTTGTAATAAGCAGAACACAAAAGATATAAAAGCAATAAGGACCTTATGTAGCTAGCCAGTTGTCAAATAATACAGACAGAAAGTGTTAAAGATCTGACTGGTGATTGCAAACAGAACAGGGGTTAAAACATGAATAAGATTGCAAATCATTTATCACTGGTGTTTAATTGAGAATTTGCAGCTTTATTCGAAGGCCCTCATATCAATTGCAAGGAATGAATATGGACTCAATAGCTTAATCCTTGTTGGTTTATTGTACAGCAGCAAACGCATATCAGAGGCTGTAATCAGACATTGTCAACAACCAATACTGTTTTTTAACAAATAAAACATGTGATCCCCCTGAACTGGCTTGACTTCTATTAAACCCTTATAAAACTCTTCCCAGTCAGGGCGCGTTTGATAGTGATTCTCTATCTTTATCAGATCATTGTCTGTTAATTCCACTCCTCCACACAAATCTTTGTCAGACTCCTCTCTAATTAAAGTGTTCAGCCATGAGAACCATTGTACTCAAGTCAAACAGCCTCAGTCCAAACAATCTTTAAAAAGAACTAGTTCCTTCTCAATTGATACTGCCATCTCATAGATAATAGGTCTATTGTTTCCTAGAAATCTTTTCAGTTGTCAAACCCATATCTTTAGATTCCCATTGCTCTTTCAGCAATATATTCTGTTGATTTAGTCCAGTGCCAGGAAAGATTATTTGAGGAGCACGTGATCCTGCTTAATAAAAGAGGCACAGTCAGACTTTCAGCTGAACTTGTCCCTAGTCATAGAACATAGAACAGTACAGCACAAACAGGCCCTTCGGACCACAAGTTGTGCTGATCATATCTATACTTACCAGGCCATAGACCTATCTGTAACTCCCAATCCCATTACATCTCATGTACTCATCCAGAAGTCTCTTAAAAGACCCCAGCGAGTTCGCCTCTACCACCACTGATAGCAACCGATTCCATTCACTAGTGCCACTTTTTGGTATTTCATTGTAGTTGAAGAGCTGATATAGTGGTTAGCACTGTGCCTCACGGCATCAGGGATCTTGTTCAATTCCAGTCTTGCATAACTGTGTGGAGTTTGCACATTCTCCTCATATTGGCATAGGTTTCCTCCAGGTGTTTCGGTTTCCTTCCACAGTCCAAAGATGTGCGGATTAGGTTAATTGGTCATGGTAAATTGCCACTTAGCGTCAGAGAGATTAGCAGAGTAAATATGTGGGATTACAATGAT
Source organism: Sphyrna mokarran (assembly GCA_024679065.1). Lineage (NCBI taxonomy): Eukaryota > Metazoa > Chordata > Chondrichthyes > Carcharhiniformes > Carcharhinidae > Sphyrna > Sphyrna mokarran. Next base: position 71,120,592 of record JAGIQG010000006.1, read on the forward strand.
AGGGCTTGGGTGGGATTGCTATTGCAGGCCCAATGAGCTGAATGGCCTCTTTCTGCAATGTGGGATTCTATAAAAACAATTGAGTCCAATTTTCAGTGAAGTCTTTTTTTGTGATGGAATAATTTAAAAAATTCACCAGAATATGCTCATCAAAATAAACATCAATAAATGAATGAATATTTGGCCTCACATCCTTCCATCCCCATTGACCAGACTTGTAAAAAGAACTGAATAGTCTCCAGTGCTACCTATCAAAGTGGAGATGACTGGAGGGCCACCTTCAGTTCTCTGCTTCTCCCTGGTATTCTGTGTTGTTTTCTCCTGCAAGAGAAGAATGAAGAGGCATCTTTCTGTGAGCTGTGTAATATTTTTGGGAGGTTGGAAGACACAGATTACTGTTTTAGTGGATGTAACATGTCACTAAATGGCAGCACAGAGTTCTCCAGCTGTTAGTTAGTGGGGTGTGTGGCTTGGTCATAAGAGGGAAGATAGAGAAAGGGCACATGGAAGTGGGTAGTGTGCTCAAGTGCTTCAATTCCTGACCCTTTTCTCCCTCGTCTGCGAGAACCCCACATGTCCTGATAGGGAAGTGTGTCCTGCAATTACAGGTGGAGCAGTCTTTGGGGACGCTTTTCCACCTCACAAACCTAGAAGACATTAACCATGAGCATGAGTAGTCAAAACAGGGAAATGAAATACTATACCGACTACCAGGGATTGCACCACATACGAGTAGTAAAAAAAAGAAAACGTATGTGCACTTATACAAACATATTCACTGTGGCCCACAGTTGTATGTTGTTTTAAGTTTGTGAACTGCAAATTTATTTCAAAGTTTTATTATCTAGTCCTTTCCATTTCTCCTTGCTGTTTACCAAGTGGCTTTCTGTATTATAAAGAATTATATGAAATGGTAAAAATAAAGCAATGGATATCTATCAGAGGAACGATTTGTGTTGTTTATGAGATAACTTTAGAACATAGAACATTACAGCGCAGTACAGGCCCTTTGACCCTCGATGTTGTGCCGACCAGTGGAACCAATCTAATGACCCTCTAACCTAAACTATCCACATGCCTATCCACTGACCATTTGAACGTCCTTAAAGTTGGTGAGTCCACAACTGCTGCAGGCAAGGCATTCCACGTCCTAACTACCCTCTGAGTAAAGAACCTACCTCTGATATCTGTCCTATAGCTTTAAATTAAGGGGTGGTAGCTATGTCCCCTCATGTTAGTTATCATCATTTGAGGAAAAAGGCTCTCATTGTCCACCCTATCTATCCCTCTGATCATCTTGTATGCCTCAATTAGGTCACCTGTTAACCTTCTTCTCTCTAATGAAAATAACCTCAAGTTCCTCAGCCTTTCCTCATAAGACTTTCACACCATACCAGGCAACATCCTGGTAAACCTCCTCTGCACCCTTTCCAATACCCCCACATCTTCCTTATAATGTGGTGACCAGAACTTACGTCATACTCCAAGTGCGGCCACATCAGAGTTTTGTACAATTGCAACATATCTCACGGCTTCAAAATTCAATCCCTCTACCAATAAAAGCTGAGGAAGCACAGTGGTTTCATTGTTGTTGTGCCAAATGTCTGTATTGAGGATTGCCTAAATCTGCTTGCCTAAATCATTATGCCTTTGGCATCTGCAGCGAATTGAGTGGCTGCAAGTACCTTCTTCTTTCCTCAGATTACTCTGCACATAACTTAAAGTTAGATATATACAGGTGGAGCACATTGATTAAATGGCTACTTGAGTACATTTGTAAGACACTAACGCAGGATGGAATCAGGAGATACATAACTGTAATGTTTCATTCTGTGAATGTAACTATTTCAATAACAACATTACATTTTTCTTTCATCAATTGTCTATCAAAAGTACAATATGTTAGCAGAAAATGGTTGCATAAAGGTAAAAGTTGGAAACTAAAATTCAAACGAGATTAAAATGCTAGTGATCATTGTGGAAAATGACCAAAAGCAAATGTCAACTGTCAGATTATTATCACTCTCAAATGTTTTCAGAGTCTGGGCCATATGATCAGCAGAGAATGATGTGGATATGGATTTTGACCCCACCAAGGAAAATGTAAGATATGACTTCCACATTATTGCTTCCTATTAAAAGCAAGGTACCTTATGAGAGAATGCCTATCAGTTGACAGCTTCAAGAGGAAATCAGTGTGCCAAACAATGTCACAGGTAGCTGTGATATCAAGGAATACAGCAACTGACTTCAAATTTTTCTGACAGTTGTCTTCAATGTAAGTGGTAAGGATCAGTACCTATTTTCCTGTGCTGTGATTCTCATAGAAACCACCTTGGTCCATGCTAAGGACTTCTACAATTGGGACGTGCTGAAAAATGAAACATTCAAGGGTTTTGTATGGAACTGACAGGAGAAATTATTCAGCATCAAGCTGCAAGTATGTTGTCTTTTTTAAGTTTTGGTATGGCAATTACTTTGCTGTACATCTCTTTTGCAAGAGATAGAGTTTGACCTCACATCCCAACTATTACATGATTGTGTAATTCATTTTAGAGGATCCTGCAGTCCCAACTTTCTGCTAACATGAATAGCCCATAAATGAATTAATTCATTCATTCATCCTGTCTTTCTTATTATATTTTGCTTGTTCAATTATCAAAGTTTTTCAAACACATCAAATGTCTGGAACACTTTGTTGTATGACCTTGAAATCTCATTGGCTCCCCTGTTACATTATTTGCAATAGCACCTTATATATTGAGTAAAGTACTGACTGGATCCTTTTGTTCATTCTTATACAAACCTGAAACTGTTCTTAAATCTGAAGAATCTCTTTCTCCAAATGTCAGTGTTGAGACTACTGTGAGCTTTCTGTGTATTGGAAAGGTTCTAGGAGTGGTGATGTAAATACTATGCTTTTCCTAAACTTTGGATCTGTTCTTGTTTCAATAGTTTGGCTTGTAGATTGTGACCTGTACGCACTTTAATCTGGACCTTGGCAACTTACATCTGCTGCTCCCGCAATGCTTCATTCTTAGATGAATGTTTAATTATTCTTCTTCCAGTCCTTTTTCCAAGGATTCCTAGAACTTTCAAGTCTGCAGCCTTCACAAAAAGTTTTTCTGGATCTTTATGCATCGCCCACTATCACCATATTTTGTCTTGGGTTTGCACTCCCTATGGAGTTTTTTAGGATTGCCTGTTATGCCAAGAATGCTACTATAGACCTATTTATAAAAACATTCCTGAATATTTAAAGATCTTTACATATATCTCAGTACTGTACATGAAATTGTACTTCTTAGAAGTACACCAGATGTCAGTCTCTCAGTATGACATTATATCATAGTTACATCAGTATCAGGTGTTCCTAATGTTAACCTTTTACTGTACAAATGCTACTAAGTGAATTGCTCATTTGGAGAACTTGTGCAGGCTCAATGAGATGCATGTCCTCCTTCTGATTTTAACAATTCTGTGAATCTGAGCTATTTTGGCAACATATTCAAGGGAGTTTAGATCAATTAACATAAAAGTTATAACTTTCAAAGAGAAGAATTTCTGAAACCATCTAAAGAGACAAATGATGCGGAAGGGAAACAATGGAAACTAAATAAATGTCTGTGGCCTGATTGATGCTTTGAGGGTTTTTTTCAAAAAAGTCTGTTTTGCTAAAAATGGGCTGTGTTCAACTAAATGCAGATCCTGCAATGTTTTATTGGTATCATAAAGGAAAACTTTCAGGTATCCTTATGATTGATGTTGATGATTTTTTATGGGGTGTTACTGCAGAATTAGAGAAATCCGTCACTAATGGGATGAAAGAGGAATTTCAAATTGAAAGTCAGACTTCTGGGGTCTTTAAATATAATGGTTCAGACATAAGCAGATTACGTCTGGAATAACTTTAAATTAGTAATCATATTTTAGAAAGTGTTATTCCCATTCTGGTTAATCATGCTAAGTCACCACAGGAAGATGACGTTACATCTAAAGAGACTGAGTAGTTACGGAGTTTGTTTGGTCAGTTGATTGATTATGCACTCAGGCAAGACCAGTTGCTAATTTTGATGCATTAGAATTAAGTACTGTGATGCAACACCCTGAAATTGAGTCTGTTTTAAGGGTAAATAAAATATTTTTCTTAAATATGGAGAAATCAGTACTTACGTTTCCGTCCAAGAACCTTTTACAAATATCATAAAGCTAGTCATTTTTAGTAATGCTCCACATGCTAATCCACTGATGGGTATTTGAATGCGGCTTGTTATAGTATTTTTGATGTTAGAAAATGGGAAATTGTTTCCATTAGCCTTTTCAGCTTATCAAAAATGTTGTTCACTACAGAAATATTGGCTCTTACACATGTTTGGCCAACATGTCAGATGTCATTCTCAAAGTTCCTTTAATGCAACCCCTGGACACAGTTTTTAAAATGCCAGTCAAACAGATAAATTTGAATGAAATCTGCAAAAAGCTACTCCTCCAATCACAGATCATTTCTTTCTAAAGTTTGTTGCTGATAGACTCACTGGTGAGTCTATCAACAACAAACGTGAAATCAAACAATCTATAATTGGAGGAGCAATTCAGGGCCTGGAGATCAAAGAGCAGGGCCCAGATAGTTGAGGGCTGGAAGTCAAGGAGTGGGGCTCAGGAAGCCAAGTGCTAAGAAGCAAGGCCCAGAGAGCAGAAGTGCTGGGGAGTAGGGCCTCAGCTTCAGGTGCTGGGTTCAGGCATCTGGTGTGAGTAGCATTGGCATGTGAGTAAGTGAGTAACTGGAAATTACATGAAAGAAAGAGTGCGAAGGAGAGGAAGAGAGAGAGCGACTATGAGGTGAAAGACAGAGTGTGTAGGGGCAGATCGAGTGGGTGTGCAAAGTATGGGAGAAATTAGATGAAGGAGGAAAGAGTATGAGACAGAGTGAGAAATTATAAGGGTGAGAGGTGAGAATGTGAAAGGGAGAGAGTAAGCGTGTGAGGGGAAGAGAAAAAGTAAGAAGGGAAAGAAAGTGTGAGGACAGTGTGTAAAAAAGGTAAAGAGAGTATAGGGGAGAATGACTGTGTAGAGGGGAAGAATGAATGAGGGGGTGACGGTATGAAGGGAATGGGGGGCAATTTGTAAGGCACGTGAGAGTGAGGGGAGTGTGTGTGATGGGCAGAATGAGTATCAGGATTTTCATTCATCCTCACCCACAGACATCATCATGCACTCTTATCCAGTCTCACATTGGGTAAGGGTGAGTATCATGACACTGGGAATGTGCCAATTATGATGTGGAGAGGCCGGCATTAGACTGGGATAAACACAATAAGACTCACAACACCAGATTAAAGTCCAACAGTTTTATTTGGTAGCAAACACCACTAACTTTCAGGGCTCTGTCCCTTTGTCAGGTGAGTGAGGAGTTCTGATCACAAGCAAGGCATATAAAGACACACACTCAGTTTACAGAATACTGATTAGAATGCGAGTCTTTACAGCTAATCAAGTCTTAAAAGGTGCAAACAACGTGAGTGGAGATTGCATTAATCATAGATTAAAGAGATGTCTATTGCCTCCAGATAAACTGTAAGTGAGATGTTCCAAGCCCAGGCAAGTAATAGGGGTTACAAATAGTGTGACATGAACCCAAGAACCCAGATAAGGCTATCCTGATGTGTGCAGAACTTGGCTAGCAGTCTCTGCTCAGCGACTCTGTGTTGCCGTGAGTCATGAAGGCCATCTTGGAGAACAGTTACCTGAAGATCAGAGGCCAAATGCCTGTGACCGCTGAAATAAGAGCAACAGGAAGAGTTGAGGAAGAGCCTGGTGATTGTCAAGCGGTGTTCATTCATCCATTGTCATAGCGTCTGCATGGTGTCCCCAATGTACCATGCCTCGGGATATCCTTTTCCTGCAGCATATCAAGTAGGCAACATTGGCCAAGTTATGAGAGTATGTACCTGTACCTGGTGGATGGTGTTCTCATATGAGATGATGGCATCTGTGTTGACGATCCAGCATGTCTTGCAGAGATTGCTGTGGCAGGATTGTGCAGTGTCATGGTCACTGTTCTCCTGAAAGCCGGGTAGTTTGCTGCGGACAATGATCTGTTTGAGGTTGTGCGGTTGTTTGAAGGCAAGAAGTGGGGTGTGAGGATGGCTTTGGCGAATATTCATCTTCATCAATGACATGTTGAAGACTCTGGAGAAGATGTCGTAGTTTCTCCATTCTGGAGAAATACTGGACGACAAAGAGTACTCTGTCCACCATGTCCCATGTTTGTCTTCTGAGAAGGTTGATGTGGTTTTTCACTGTGGTGCATCAGAACTGTCCATCGATGAGTTGAGAGCCATATCCTGTTCTTATGAAGGCATCTTTCAATGTATGGAGATGTCTGTTGTGATCCTCCTCATCTGAGCAGGTCCTCTGTATACGGAGAGCTTATTCATAGGGGATGGCTTCTTTAACATGTTTAGGGTGGAAGCTGAAAAAGTGGAGCATTGTGAGATTATCCGTGGGCTTGCAGTACAGTGAGGTGCTGAGGTGACCAGGTGTGTGTCCAAGAATGCAACTGAGTCCAGAGAGTAGTCCATGGTGAGTGTGATGGTGGGATGGAAGTTGTTGATGTTGTCATATAGTTGTTTCAGTGAGTCCTGATGAAGGGGCGGAGCCCTGAAAGCTAGTGGCTTTTGCTAGCAAATAAATCTGTTGGACTTTAACCTTCTTACTGTGTTTACCCCAGTCCAATGCTGGCATCTCCACGTTATGACTACTACCAACACCGCAAACTGCTGGCTCCAACTGGAGAGGATCTCCAAGAAGATTGTGCATATCTACAAAGATGCAAGAAAACAGATAAGATAGCAAAAGGACTACAGATCATGAACCCACTCAAATCAACCTATAACACAGACTACGCTGAGAGACTTTGCACCTCTCTCACACTTTTCAGCTACCTCATACACCAACTCTACAGCAAACACCGTATTCTGGAAACCAAGATAGAATTCATATACTCAACTTGCACTCAGGACGCAAACCAGCTGCGAAACTTTGGCGAGCAGATGAGACAAAGGAACTACACCATCTACATACACACCAAGAACAGGAAACTTGAGAAACTCGGCATTACCACCAGGAGCAACCAAGCCTCCCCTGGCGCTACAGTAGAAAACAGTACCACTGCAGGGAAGTCTATTGTCAACTTGTTGGACTACACACTTCAACGAAATGAAGTTGAAGTTCTCAGCCCAGGATTCAATTTCTGCCCCATCACCAAAATGGGCCCCATCAGTCTCGCAGTATACACAGAGGAATTCATCAGGCAAATGAGCTATGGGAATTCTTCCGCAAACCCCAAGAAGTCAACAGCGAACACAATGAGATGCAATGAACTGGAACAGGCGACAGAAAGATCCGCAGAGCGGCAATCAAAGATGAAAGAGTCCTCTAGAAAGCTGCTGCCCTCAACTTGACGTGTATTTGACAATGGATGAATGAACACCACTCAACAATCACCAGACAAACTGTTCTCTTCCTGTTGGCAAACACTTCAGCTATCACGGGCATTCGGTCTCTGATCTTCAGGTAAGCATTCTCCAAGTAGCCTTCACGTCACAGGACAGCACAGAGTCGCTGAGCAGAGATTGATAGCCAAGTTGGGCACACATGAGGACAGCTTCAACCAGGGTCTTGGGTTCATGTCTCACTATTTGTAACCCACATGACTAGTTTGGGCTTGCAACATCTCACTTACTGTCCTGTCTGGAAACAACACACATCTCTTTAACCTATGCTTAAAGCTATCTCCACTCACATTGTCTGCACCTTTAAGACTTGATTAGTTGTAAAAACTTGCATTCTAATCAGTATTCTGTAAATTGAATGTGTGTCTTTACATGCCCTGTTTGTGATCAGAACTCCCCACTCACTTGATGAAGAGGCAGAGCCTGAAAGCTGGTGGCGTTTGCTACCAAATAAATCTGGTGGACTTTAACTTGGTGTTGTGAAACTTCTTACTGAATGTGCCAGACACACATACTTTAATCCCTTTATATGTGAATATTCACCTTTATTTATTACTCATTGCTTTTATCCTCAGTAAATTATTTGTTTTCATACCTGTTTTATTTTTGAAATTCATCTTTAATCTTTCTGAATTTTTCTCCTCAACCCTTTACATGAGAAAAATTTAGAAAATGCCCATGCAAAAAGGTTGCAGCCTGCTCTTGTGAAACCAATGGTTACCTTCCCTCTCTCGGATTCTAATCCTTGCTGTTAAACAAACCACTCCTATTCTAACAAGTCTTAGTGATTGACACTCCTACATTTGTCTATGCAGCTGAGTTGCATCTTCAACATCCTAATTACTTGCTAAATTCTTCTTTTTTCTCTTCTTTTTCTGTGACTTATATTTCACCTTTCCTAGGCATCACTGATGGGACTCCAAATAGATATCATCAGCCACATCCTTAAAAATAATCTTACCTTGAAGGAACCATCATATGATTCTGCTTTACGGTATGAATGTGTGTGAGACTTAACTGGTGCAGGATTAATACATCACAACATGTCTTTGGGTGTCTTGCACAGGCATGCACAATGATCCTTTGGAAATTGCAGGCCAACTAAATATTAATGGAATGGTATTCATTTCTGTTGACAAATGAAGCCAGGTGATCTCAGCACATGATTGCCAAATGTGAGCCTCACTAGACTGGTGAGAATCCAGTCAGAATACCATATTCAACCACATACGAATATACAAATTAGGAGCAGGAGTATGTCACTAGGCCCCTCAAGCCTGCCCCATGGCTGACCTGTTTGTAACTTCATTTTCAACTTTTCACCTACCCCTTATAACCTTTCATTCCCTTGCTTATCAAGAACCAATCTTCTATATTAAACATATTTAAAGATTCTACTTCCGTCACTTGTTAAAGATTTCCAAAAACTCTCAATTTCTGCCAGAAAAATATTCTCCTCACCTTTATCTTAAAAGGTCAATCACTTATTTTAAAACAGTGACCCATAAGTTCTGGATTCTCCTGTAAAAGGGAACGTCCCCTCCATATCCACCCTGTCAGTGTCCATCAGGATCTTAAAGATTTTAATCAAGTCACCTCTTACTTTTCTAAACCTTCGTGGATACAAGCCTTGCTATTTAACCTTTCCTTATCAGGCAACCTCCCATTCCAGATATTAGTAAATTCCTAGTAAATTTTCTCTGAACTGCTTCTAATGCATTTATGTCCTTTCTCAAATACGGAAACTAGTACAGTGCTCCAGATGTGGTCTCACTAATGCCTTGTACAACTGAAGCATAACTTCCATATCTCTGTATTCAATTCCCCTCATAATAAACAATACCATTCTATTAGCTTTGCTAATAATTTGCCGCAGCTGCCTCTTTTTTCTGACTGACTTTGTCAGTAGCAAAGCGCACACAAACATTGTATTTGTCATCTGTGAGATGCACCTTAGGCAGCAGATTGCAAGATTTAAGAAATATTATCATTACCCCATAAGTTGGAGTCAATGACATTAACAGCCATGATATGATCACCACAGTAACATGTACCATTGGTCCACTTGGAAGAAAGTGTTCTTTTAGAGACTTCAAATAAAAACAACTGCCTGATGAGAGAACCTGACTGAGCCACCTAAAGCACTAATACTTGATCTTGAACAAAAAGCTAATTTCTGTCTGCATAAAATGTGTTTGGGCACGGTAGCTCCTATAAGCTGGAGCTACGTGTTCATCCCATTTGTCCCATGGAGTGGCAGGTAGTTGAAGAGTAAGTTAACCAGGAGCATGACTGAGGCTTGACTCCCATAAAAATAAATATGTAAGTGAGTTTGTTTACATGTGCACACCTTTTAAATGGGTGAAATAAGTTACTTTCTCTCTGTGATCTTATTTATCATTGTCTCAAAGTTTATTAAGAGATGTCATGTTCTTAAAGCTTCTATTACTGTTACTTTTGATCAACACTTTCATAGTACCATAAGGCATCTTTCAAAAATTATGACTGGTCATTTTTTAAGTAGTTTCACATGTGCTATTGTTACAACAAAGTTCATTTATTCTGTACATAATTCTTAAAAATTTGTTCATGGAATGTTTGCTTCACTGGCTGGGCCAGATTTTACTGCCTATACCTATTTTCCCTTGAAAAGATGGTAGTGCTTCTTGAATTGCTGCAGTCCATGTGTTGACGGAACACCGCAGTGTTGTTAAGGAGGGAATTCTAGGATTTTGACCTAGCAACAGTAATGGTGAGACAGTTCCCAGGTTAGGGTGCAGTGCAGCTTTGCAGGAGAACTTGGAGGTGGTCGTATTGCCATATATCTGTTATCCTTGTCCTTCAAGGTGGTAGAGGTTGTAGGTTTGGAAGATATGCTGAATGAACAGACATGGAAGGACATGGCTTGGCGTGGAGTATATGAGGGACCATTAGGCATGAATTGGCATTAAGTTGTCTTGGGGCACTGAGGTGACACGAGACACTGGTAGGGGTTGAGAAAGGAAGGGCCTAATTGTAAAATTCCCAAATAACACAGGGTGAACTGTTTAACAAGCCTGCCTTGGTGCTCGGCTGTCCCTGTGGCTGGTTCTGACCTGGTTCTGGGACAGCGGAAATGTAAAAGGGTATTTTGTATCAAGGTGGACCAAGTCAGGATTTCTTTTGACTTGAGCTACTTGCCTCACCAGTGAAAATCTGGTCTGTTGCTTCAACAATGCATTCTGGCACAAGCTATCAACCAGTAACGTAAACTAATCATTGTCAGTTCCATGGTGATCTGTTTCACTGAACCACAGCATTTATATTGAGAAGTGAAATCGGCTTTTCCCTGCAGCCTTCTTTAAACAAAGGCACAACATTTACCACTCTCCAATTTTCAGGCACTTCACCCTTGATTATCAATGATTCAAATATCTCTGCTAGGGGACCTGCAATTTCCTCCCTAGCTTCCCACAATGTCCTGGATACACTTCATCAAGTCCTGAGGATTTATCTACCATGATAAGCTTTAAGACTTCCAGTACACCTCCTCTGCAATATGTACACTCTGTTTATTTCCCCAAGTTCCCTAACATCCATGCTTTTCTCAATAATAAATACTGATGAGAAATATTAATTTAGGATCTCACCCATGTCTTGTGGATCCAGCATAGGTGATCGTGTTGATCCTTAAGAGGCCCTACTCTCTCCCAAATACTCTTTTGCCCTTTATGTGTTTGTAAAACCTCTTCGGATTTTCCTTTGCCTTATTTGAAAAAAAAAACAATTTTGTGTCCCCTTTTTGCCCTCCTGATTTCTCTCTTAACTCTACATCCCCTGTACTCTAAGGGATTCACTTGATTCCAGCTGCTTATGCATGTCATGTGCCTCTTTCTTCTTCTTGACCAGGGCCTCAATATCCTGAATCATCCAGTTCCCTACTTCTGCCAGCCTTGCTGTTCATTCTAAGAGGAATGCGTTTGCCCTGAATCCTGGTTAACACATTTTTGAAAGTGTGCCACTTAGCAGACATCCCTTTTCCTTCCCAGATTCCCCCAGTTAATTTTTGAAAGTTCCTCCATGATACTACAAAATTGGCCTTGCCTCAATTTAGAACTTTAACTTTTGGGCCAGAACTATCATTCTCCATAGCTATCTTAAAACTAATGGAATTATGGTCACTGGGCCCAAAATGATCCCTCATTAACACTTCTGTCCTTTACCCATCGTTATTTCCCAAGAGGAAGTCAATTTTTCCTCCTTTCTAGTCAAGCCATCCACATACTGAATGAGAAATTCCTCCTGAATACACTCAACAAATTTCTCTTCATCCAACCCTCTAATACTATGGCTGTCCCAGTGTTGGGAAAGTTAAAATCTCCATTACCACCCTATTTTTCTTGGAGTTATCTGCAATCTCCTTACATATTTGCTCCTTAATTTTCCACCGACTATTTGGTAGGGGGGGGGGGGGGCGCAAGAGTACAACTCTATCAAAGTATCCCTTCTTACTTCTCAGTTTTACCTATATAGACTCAGTAGCTGAACCCTTGGATATATTCCCTCTCAGCACACTCCGATGCTTTCCCTAATCAAAAGTGCAACTCCCCCTCTTCTCTTACCTCCTGTTCTATCTTCCCTATAGCATCTGTACCCTGGAATACTGAGCTGCCAGTCCTGTCCCTCCCTTAGCCATATTTCAGTAATTGCTATGATATCCCATTCCCACATTATCCATCCATGCCTTGCCAATCAAGCCTTTTGCATTGAAATAAATGCAGTTTAATCTGACTTTCCTTGCTCTCTGTCTTGCTTTTGCCTGATCTGTCTGGTATTAAGATTACTGACACTGCCTTTATAACTTAATATATAGACTGTTTGTACTGTTATATGTGCTGTCTGAGACCAGAACACCTCATTCACTTGACAGAGGAGAACCTCGAAAGCTTGTGAGTTTACTATCAAGTAAATCGGTTGGACATAAACCTGATGTTGTCAGACTTCTTACTGTATGTTTACGGCCAGGGTACAGAAATCCCTGTGGGATTAGTCACACCTGTAAGATGCAATAACATTTATTAGTAATTTGTAAAGTGACAATTATCAAAATCCTAACTAGTGTATGCCTTTACCCAGGCCCTCTTGGTGACTCTATAACTTCTTAACCTTATGTAGTCTACTGCTACATCTAGATGCTCCTCAGGAGGATATCAGAGGTAGAGGTGGTCAGCTGCATTCCACACCCAATGGCCAATGATGTTCTTGGTGGACGACTCCTGGGGACTGGGACCTGGAGGGTTCTAGACGATTTCCAGCTATCATGAATGTAGTAGCACCATCCTGTTTAGCCAGCTGCCTGTGAGATGCAGCAGTGTCAGGAAAGGGGCATTTGGAATGACTGGGACAACTGGGGTCTCCTAGGTGGAAGGCTCCGGCTTGGGCATAGCGCTTCCTCCTTTCTCAGAGTGCTTGCTGGTCCCTAGAACACTTGGTGGAACAGTGGGGCAGCTGGACTGAGCTTCAGACATCTTGGTGTCACCTGACTCTGCCAGTCTTGGAGGTCTAACTGTGTCTGCACCATGGTCTGTGAATCCTCAGTGATGGCCCTCTGAGTATCTGGACCAAGTTCTGGATCTTCTCAGCATTTGCCCTCTGAGACTGGGCCATGGTCTTGAGGTCCACTGCCAGTGATCTCTGGAACTGGGTCAAGTTGTTAAGGCCCTCAGCCATGGTACTCGGAAGCTTAGCCATACCTTGGACCCTGCCACCCATGGCTACCACTTCCTGCCCAGGCTCTCCACTGCAGTCACCACTCTTGTAGTATTGGCCTTGGCGCCACACAATGTCAGCATCACCTCCTGTGCCTGAAGGCTGTGGGACTCCTCCAAACAGCTTTGCAGATTACTCTCATCCCCTCTTGCAATCCTTTGGCTCTGCTTCTGCACCTCCAGTAGCTTTGGGAGATCTAATCCCAGCAGCTGAGCTGGGGGATAGTTGTCTCCTTGGCTCTAGGAGATCTCGATCTGCTAAGTTCTCAGATGTTCCAGTCTCTACTTGATGTGCATCTGCAGCTATGTGGTGCCCATAAGAAAGTACCCCAGAAGCTTCACCACTAACATGTCCTACCAAGGTGACTGTATCTGCGCTGATGAATGGTGTGTGTGTGATTATAATGTCAACTGATTGGCACTTTTCTCAAACGTTTCTTCAGAGCTTTCCTCCGAATTTTCCTCAGATCTTCCATCTGGTATGTTGGTGGGAGTCACAGCAGACCTGTAGGGGAGATGCTGACTCCGGAAGTGCCCACCTCATTAGGGTTGTCTCCTTCAAAAGGCACATGGTTCAGTACAAGGGAGGGACAAATATGTGGACAGATTGCAACTTACTTGAGATAGGTCATGTGAATCTCATGTGTCTGGCTGCTCACTTCTTGGCATATACCAACCTATTGCCTGGTATGGAGGGCAGGTCCTATGAAGAGAGGTTGAAAGATTTGAGGTTGTTTTCGTTAGAAAGGAGGCGGCTAAGAGGGGATCTTATTGAAGCATATAAGATGATTAGAGGTTTAGATAGGGTGGACAGTGATAGCCTTTTTCCTAGGATGGAGAAAGCTAGCACGAGGGGACACAGCTTTAAATTAAGGGGTATGAGTTATAGGACGGATATCAGAGGTAGGTTCTTTACTCAAAGAGTGATTAGGGAGTGGAATGCCCTGCCTGCAGCTGTTGTAGATGCGCCAAGTTTGGTGGCGTTTAAGAGGTTAATTGATAAGTATATGGAAGAGAAGGGAATGGTTTAGTTTGGAGGGGCATTGCTTTTTATTTTGGTCGGCACAACATCGAAGGCCGAAGGGCCTGTTCTGTGCTGTATTGTTCTATGTTCTATTGGTCATAGCTCTATCCTCAGCTCTTTCTCTCTGATAGCTCTATGGTACACTCCACAAAGGGAATCAGGAGATACAGCTCAGGGTCCCCACCACATGTCTTCTCCTACTCCCTCCTATTATGGGCCATATTCTCCTGTGAACAGGGGTTGATGGAGGGGTTGGAGGATGGTACTAGGGGGCTGGGTGCTGGAAGACATGGGGTACAGAAGTAGATGCCACATACAGGACTGACAGCAAAATGGGTGGACACTGATCTTTGCTGCTCTAATGAGGTCACTCATTTTTCTTTCTGCATTGGCCCCCAGTCCTCTGTGCCAGTGTAACAGTACTGAAAGTTGCTACTGAAAATGCGGCTAACCAGGCCGCATTTGCTGTCCAACCCCTGGGTCATTGACTATCTCAGAGGAAGAAGATGGCCCTCTTCTCCATTACATCCAGTAGCCGTCCCAACTTTTCCTTCATAAGCCATGGAACTGCTGTACAACGTGCCATCTTCCTGATATGACTGAAGTGAGTGCATCGATAGTGTTTAAATACACCTCCCCTTTGCTAACAGCACACAGCTGCAGCCACTTTGGACGAGTCGTGCATTCACACCAGTATGATTTGCTTGGAGGCCCTTTTATTGCAGTAAGTGCCAAAAGATTATGATATGGAGAACGCTAAAGAAACCGGCGCAGAAAACGCCTGTTTTCTTGCAGTTAAGACACTTTTGGGATTTGAAGTCAAATATGATTCTTTGAAAATGAATACTGGTATAATTCGGTGCATACCTTTAATCTTTTTACAGAGGTTAAATACTTCATATTGTATGAAACTTTAAGCTGCTTTTTTTCACAACAAATTTAGATAAAAAACAATTGTGACTGAACTCAGTCTCCAAGTAGTAGAATTGCTCTTGACAGAATAATAACACCATTGCAAAGGATCATTTTGCTTAATTTAAAACAAATTATAACTACCTCCCTGCAATCTTCTGAGACTGGCAAAACAATTGCCCTTGGAACTTGCTGATCAAAAACGAAACTGATTGCCACTGAGTGTTTTTTTCTTTTTAAAATCTTCTCTTTCGGATAGAGGACCCACGCTCTATTTACAGTTTAAAAAAAACAAAGCCCGCCATTACAAAAAACTAATTTCACAGCATTAATTTTACAATCTGCTCTCTGTCGTTCACCCACCCCGGGCGTCGGGGAGGGATAGAACAACGTGAGCGCGCACGTCGCCTCCAACGTCGGTCTCCCCCGAGCCGCCGTCGGCGTAAACCCAGCGCGTTTCTATTAAAGGGAGCGAGGCAGCGCGACTCGCGCTAGTTCCGGTTCGTTGGGCGATCGTTTGGTTTTGAATCCTTCCTTTTAGTGCGGGTGCTCGGTGCTCGAGCTGCGGAGGCCGGCGGCGGCGGCGGCTGGAGCCGGGCCGAGAATGGTGATCAGGGAACGATGGTGTTCGAATCATTAGTGGTCGAGGTTTTGAACCGTTTCTTGGGGGATTACGTCGTGAACTTGGACACCTCGCAGTTGCAGTTAGGAATTTGGGGAGGTATAGTTTACGACCCGAGTGTTAGTTTTATATCCGATAACCACATGACGACTGAGTGCTTGACAAGTACCTGCGTGAGCTGTTGCTGCTGTCACTGGGTGTGGATCTCGGCACCCTGGTGAGATGGAGTGACCCACCCACCAGGATTCTGCAGTGAAGTGCACCGTGGCAAGCAGTTTTGTTATTGTTTTTAAACAAAAAAAATTGTTTTATAGTTTGTAATTACCCTCCAGATGTCATTGTTTTGTGTATTGGTTATTGAATTATTTCATGACTTGCAAAGCTGCAAGTAGATTCTTGTGCACAGGCTGTTTCGGTATTGATTGGCTCGATGTTCAGATCGTTTAAATTTTAGCTACTGCACTTGCGTTATTATCGCTAACAATTTAATTTGATACAGAGCAAGAACTTAACAGGGTGTGCTTTATACTTGTCGTCCAAACATGATATAGCTGCCTACACGATGTTTGTTCATTCCGTTTTAATGGTTCAGTATATACAATGTGATGAATTAATTTAATCGTCATACTGTACACATTTCATTCTTTTGTAAAGGTGAATGCTGAGATAAATTTGAGATACTGGATCAATCTGGAAAAAAATAAGCGCACACAAACATTCTCATAAACTAGTCAGTAGCAAGTTTAAAATAACATAAAGCAAAAGTAGTAAACTTGGAAAACAAGGATTGATTGTCATACACCCTGAAATGCAGTCCAATTTCTTGCAGTTTTGTTTTCGTTTTAACTTAGTGTTGTACTTTCATCTCTTCAGTTATTTACCTTTGTGGTTTTATTACTGTTGTTATGGCTCTGTCAGATCACTGGAAAATATACATTATCATTTTGCAGTTCTGATTGCAGTGGACAGTTTAATTGAGAAGTAATATGTTTAAACATCACTAATATAATTTTTAATGCCAGAGAAAGGTCAAGACTTGCTAGATGTTATAAGCAGTTTATAATAGTCTCTGGGCTAGTGTAAAGTGGGAAAAGTTTGTTATTATCATTAAGTTTGAGCAGCATAGCCCCACCCCTACTAAGTGCATTGGAAGGGTTTGTTTGCAATCAAGTATGACAAATATCTAGGAATAACTAGATTTCTGCTTGCTTGACTAGACGAGTGAAATTAGAAGATTGTATTGGAAGTAGTTGAGAGAAGGTTTGCTAGGCTGATTACTGGCATGAAGAAGTGGTGGTTGGGCCTAAGCTCATGGGCATTTAGAAGAATAAAAAGAAGGAAACTTTGCCACATACTGTCAGTTGTTTAGTGGTTAGCATGCTGCCTCACAACGCAAGGGATCATGTTTGATTCCAGCTTGAGTGACTGTGCGAGTCTGTACATTTCTCCCTGTATTCACGTAGGCTTCCTGTGGGTGCTATGATTTCTTCCTGTAGTCCAATTATGTGAGGGTTAGATTGATTGATTGGCCATGCTAAATTGACTCTTGGTGTCAGTGAAATTAGCGAGGTGAATACAGTCTGGATGGAACTGTTGTTGATGCAAGCTCAGTGAGCCAAATGGTCTCCTTCTGCACTGTAGGGATTCCACTATGAAGCGGTTAATGAGCTGAATTGATGACAATACTGGGAGTCTTAACTCTCATAGATGAGGCCAGAGATGGATTTCAGCAATGGTGGCTGCAATAAAGAAAAATGGCATTGTTGGATATGATTTGACCCAAATAAAAGTAAATTAGCGTGGATGCTGGAAATCTGAAATAAAAACAGAAAATAGTGGATAAACTGCTTTTCGAAGAATCATTTGGATTCCAGATATCAACTGTTTCTCTCTACAGATGCTGGAACTCCTACTGAGTTTATCCAGCATTTTGTTTTTATTGTTTTCATCACCCTCGGGAGGGAAAAAATGAGCCAGATCCAGATAAAATAATATCTGTCTGACAGATGACCATTCCCATGGACCAATGCACTTCCTTGGTATGACAAATTATCTTTAAGTTCATTCCTTGTTACAGTGAGGTCACTGTACCTCTGTCAGTTTCTTCACCAAGAAGTTGAATGGTGCCCTCAGGAGCACCACACAGCAGTCTTCAATAGACGCACACAAGCCTTTTAGCTCCACTGGTGCTACAGTTTTTTGACATTTTGAGCACACTTATCAGCAAATAAGTCCTTGTTAGGAAACGACGGTGTGTAATCCAGAGTGGCAGGCCAATAAACTTTAAGGGTTTTCATGATACTGACTCGTTATGCTCAGATTAAAAAGTGATTACCTTTGCCTTTGAAAATCTTATGATTCATATATGGTCAACTAACATCAGCCCCTCATTATCCTCAACAAACCCCTTCATACTGCTAAAGCTATAATGTGACAATCTGTTATCTACAGAAGTGTTAAGGAGCTGTAATTAGCCGATCTTCTTCTTAGAGGTCTTCTACCCACCGCAGACCAGTCCGATTGTGGGGAAAACACAGACATGTCATTAGAAATGCAATCCTTGTAAAATCCAGGAATTCAAAGATCCTTTTGCAGGCAGACATCAGATGCACAAGAGGGATTGGCCTGAGTCCTCAGGGTCACTTACTGAGGAGATCAGCACTTTCTTTGCCATCAGAGATGAACTTGCAATACAGGATGGGCAACAATTTGTCATTCCTATTTCTCTCTGGAGGTACTACACCCAGCAACTTCACCAGGGGCACATTCAGTTGGAAACAAATGGAGACATGCCAGCATGGAGAGGAAAATTTCTAGTGCGCACTATGAAGTAGACCCAAGCTGCATTAAACAAAAGAACTGCTGAATCTACATGAAGTTTTGGATTCGCATAGTAACTCTCAGAGCGACATTTTTGGATGGAATGGTAAACAGTATTCAGTCTTAGGGCATAAGCCAGAATTAGACCATTCAGTCCATTGAGTCTGTACTACCATTCAATCATGGCTGATAATGATTCTCATCCCTGCCTTCTCCTTGTGACCCTTGATCGATCCCCTGATAGGTTGATTAAGAACCTATCTGTCTCAAAGACACTCATTGAGTTGGCCTGTGCAACCCTCTGGCAATGAGTTCCATAGAATTCATCACCTTCTGGCTAAAGAAATTCCTCTTCATTTCAGTTTTAAAGGAGCATCTCTTCCCTTTGAGGTTGTGCTCTTGAATTCTAGTCTCTCTCTCACTAGTGCAAACATTCTCTTTTTGTCCATTTGATCTAGACCCCACCCCCCAACTCATCCTTCTAAACTTCAAGTATAGATTGACTCCTCAACCACTTCTCATATGACATCCTTCATTCCTACAATCATTCTTGTGAAAATCCTTCGGACCCCCTTGAAGACCAGCACAATCTCCCCTTAGGTATGGGGCCCAAAACTACTTACTGTGCTGTGGTTGTGGAAGATCAGCCATCTCAGCTCCAAGACATCTCTGCAGGAATCCTTCAAGGTAGTGTCCTAGGCCCAACAATCTTCAGCTGCTTCATCAGTGACCTTCCCTCCATGAGGTCAGAAGTGCAGATGCTCACTGAATGTTCAGCACCATTCACAACTCCTCAGATACTGAAGCAGTTCAAATGCAACAAAATCTGGATAGTATCCAGGCTTGGGCTGGCAAGTAATATTTGTGCCACACAAATCCAGGCAATGACATTACCAATTAAAGGCACTTTAACCACTGCCTCGTGACATTCAATGGTGTTACCATCACTGAATTCCCACTGTTAGCATCGTTGAGATTACCATTGGCCCGAAACTCAACTGGACTTATCACATAAACACAATGGCTACAAGAACAGGTCACAGGCTATGAATACTATGGTGAGTAACTCACCTCCTGACTCCCCAAAACCTACCCACCATCTAGAAGGCACAAGTGAGGAGTGTGATAGAATACTTCCTACTTTCCTGAATATTGTTGGAACTGTATCCAACCAAAAGGCTTGACACCATCCATGATAAAGCAGCCTGCTTGATAGGTGCCATGTCTACAAACATTCAGTCCCTCTACCACCAATGTTCAGTAGCAGTGTTGTATACTATCTACAACATACAATGCAGTAGTTCACAAAAGACCCTTAGAGAGCACCTTTCAAACCCATGACCATTTCCATCTAGAAGGACAAGGGCAGCAAATACATGGGAACACCACCACCTGCAAGTTCCTCTCCAAGCCACTCACCATCCTGACTTCAAAATATATCACCATTCCTTTCCAGTCTCTGGGCTAAAAACCTGGAATTCCCTCCCTAATGGCATTGTAGATCAATCTATAGAACATGGACTGCAGCAATTTAAGAAGGGAGCTCTCAATTACCTTCTCAAAGGCAACCAGTGGCAATAAATACTGGCTAGCCAGAGATGCCCATGTTGCACATATGAAGAAGGAAAAATAAATTCCAAGTGGGGTCTGACCAGAGCCTTATACAGCTCAGCAGCACATTACAATGCTTGTATCCTAGCTGTTTAGAAATGATTGCTGATATTGAATTTGCCTTCCTAACTGCCAGCTAAATCTGCATGCTAGGCTTAAAGTCCTAAATCAGGACTCCTAAGTCCCTTTCTGCTTCCGATTTCTGAAGCCTTTCCCATTTGGGGAATAGTCTGTGCCTCTAGCATTTCTTTGTCTGCTCTCCTGGTCTGTCCAAATCATTCTCCAGCTTCCCCATTTCTTCAACACAACCTGTCCCTTGACTTATCATTGTATCATCCGTAAGTTTAGCAACCATGCCCTAAATTCCATCTTCCCGATCATTAATGTATATAGTGAAAAGTTATTGTCCCAACACTGACCCCTGTGGAACACATTAGTTGCTAGCTGCCATCCTAAAAAGGGTCCCCTTATCCCAATTCTCTGGCTGACAGACAGAAGGCAATCTTCTCTGAATGCCAGTATCTTGCTTGAACACCATTGGCTTTTAGCTTATTTAGCAGCCTTCTGTAAGCCACCTTGTCCAAGGCTTCTGGAAATTCAAATAAATCACGTCCATTGGTTCTCCTTTGCTTAACTTCTTTGTTACATTCCCAAAGAATTCTAACAGATATATCAGACATGATTTCCCTTTGAAGCCATGCTGACTTAACCTTATTTTACCATGTGTTTCCAAATACTCTGCAATTTCATCCTTAATAATGGATTCCAAGATCTTAGCCACAACCGAGGTCAGCCTAACGGACCTATAATTTCCCAACTTCTGTTTAAGAAGGGAAGATAACAGGGGTGTTACGTTAGCCATTTTCAAATTCACTGGGGCCTTCCCTGACTCCAATGATTCCTGAAAGATCACCACCAGTGTTATCTCCTTCAGAACCTGAGGTGTAGTCTGTCCAGTTTATCCACTTTTAGACTTTTCAGCTTTCTTAGCACCTCTTTTGTGATAGCTGCTGCATTTACTCTGCCTCCTGACTCTCTCTCTCAAAGTTCTGGCATGTTATTGGTGTCTTCCACTGAAGACTGATGCAAAGTACCCATTCAGTTCCTCTGCTATTTCTTTGTCCCTTATTACTATTCCTCCAGCCTCATTTTTCAGCTATCCAATGTCCATTCTTATCTCATTTTTTTATGCATCTCTTTTTTAAAAAAAAAACTTTTGCAATCTTATTTTTTGCTTACCCTTATATTTCATCTTCTCTACTCTTTTTTTAGATCTTCTCTGCTTGCTTTCAAATGCTTACCAATCCTCTGGTTTCCCACTATTCCTCGCATTACAGTTTGCTCTTTCCTTTGCTTTTGTGCTGTCCCTGACTTCCCTTGCCATGGATGCCTCATCCTCCCCTTAACATATTTCCTGTTCCTTGGAATGAATTTATGTTGTGTCTTCTGAATTATCCCAAAATTTCCTGCCACTGAAGTTCTATAATCTTTCCTGCTAGGCTCCCTTTCCAATCAAATCTGGCCAGCTCCTCCCTCATGGCCTTCTAGTTTCCTTTACTGAGTTGTTAACACCATTATATCCAATTCCAACAACTCCCCCTCATGACAAGGTGAATTCTGTAATATTGTGGTCACTGCCTATCATGGGTTCCTTCACTTGAGCTCTTTGATCAAGTCTGCCTTATTACACATCACCAGATCCAGTGTCTGTTCCTAGTGGGCTGTAGCACAAGCTGCTCAAAAAACCATCCCATAAACATTCCACAAATTCTTTATCTTAAGGTCTTCTACCAACTTGATCCACCTGCATATTAAAATTCCCCCATGATTACTAGAATATTGCCTTCCTTGCATGCCTCTTCTACCTCTTGATTTATTTTCTGTACGGGGGTCTATATATAACTCCTATCAGGGCCTTTTTTTCACTTTGTAATTCCTCAATTTTACCCATGCTGATTCTATGCTGTATGATCCAGTATCACTTGCTGATGATTTAATTTTGTTTCTTACCAACAGGACAATCCCATTTTCTCTACTCATCTGCCTGTCCTTTTGGTAGGACTCAGATCCTATCTCCGATCCCCTTGGAGTCACATCTCAGTGATGCCCACAGCACTGTACAGTTCAATTACAATATGTGCTTCCAGCTCATTTACCTTGTTCCATATATTGCATGTATTTAGATAAAACACTCTCATTGCTGTGCTACTTGCCCCCTTTCCATCGTTGTCCCTTTGTCTACTGTGCCTGAAGTTTTATTCCTTCCCATTTCCATACTCTCTACTCCTGATTAGTTATGGGAACTTTATTAATTTTACTGAGCCCTGCGCCCCACTAACTAAATTAAAATCCCCATGTAGTCTTTCTGCTAGGGTCCTGTCCCAGTTCATGTGGAGCCATCCCATTGGTATAGTTCTGTACTGTTCCAATACTGATGCCAGTGCCCCACAAAATGGAACCCCTCTTTCCCACGCCATTCCTTTAGCCATGCATTTACCTCCTGAATCTTTTCTCTTTGCCAATTCACATGTAGCTCAGGTAATAATCGAGAGATTATAACCCTGAGGACCTGTCCTTTTTAATTTGGTTCCTAGTTCCTGATATTTCCCAAACAGGTCCTCCTGCCAATGTTTGTCCCGACGTAGTCTACAACAACTAGATTCCTTCCCCCCCCGCCCCTCTCCCCCATGTCAATATCCTTTCAAGCCAGTTAGAGATATCCTAGTACTGAATAGGCAACATACCATGTGGGATTCTTTAACTTGCTTACAAATTATACTGTCTGCCTCTCTTTTTTGCTCCTAACTCTTGAGTGGCCTCCTGTACCACAGTGCAATGGTCAGTTAGCTCATCCTCCCTAATCGCTCCTGTCACCAGATCTTCCAGTTCCCACTTATCAGTAGATGTTGCTGAGCCAACTGCTCCCAGAATGCTCCAGTAAAATTCCTCTAGAGTCTTGGCCAGTTTGTATTCTGAGTAGTTTGAACTTGACTACCTGCCAAATGTGACAAGTAACTCCATCATCGTCAAGCTCAAGAGACTTTGCCACACAGGGCATCCCTCAGATTCAGACAATGCTTGTCAATTCATCTGCACAGAATTTAGATGTTTTGAACACAGGACATTGAGCCTATCACGAGCAATGCCTATATCCAAAGTCCAGTGGCCTAGTTGCATGCTCTGCTGTGCATCTTCTGGAAGATTGCACCTGAGATAACTGTGTGGCTCTTAGATGCTTATACTCTCTCTGCACTCTGAGGACAACTCCCATGCTTCCATTGTGTGAATTAGGTAGCCATGTCACCACATGACCACTTGGTCTAATCTTTCTGTTTAAATTGGGACAGATTAGACTGAGTAGTCATGTGGTGACATGGCTACCTAATTCACATGGTGGAAGCATGGGAGTTGTCCCCCAGAGTGCAGGCAGAGTATAAGAATTTAAGAGCTGCTAAAACTAGTAAATGAACTCTTGTTTGTTGCAAATCCTTAATTACCAGTCTTTAGAACCCAGCACATCTATAGATGCCTTCATTCAAAGCAGTCCAGGGTATCAGGTTGATGACACTTAAAAAGTAATAAGTTAAGCTGAAGGCAGATTGGGACTGATGTATCTAATATCTCTTAGATAAAATTTCACTTTCGAGTGAAAACAAACTTTTACAATATGCTCCTTAGAACATCTAGCTGGTTGTTCTATGTTCTTGGAATAATCATGCAATAGTACTATATAATTGACCTATTCTGACCATGTTACAGCCCTGAGGGATGTAAGGATTAACTTGGACTGAGGCAATGTTAATTTAACTATTTTTAAACAAACTTCTTTAAGTTTAAGAATGGATGCAGGTGAATTGGTATCGCTAAAGAAAATGTTTGCAAGCAGCAAGCCCAAATTATTTGGTACTTTTAGAGGCTGAGCTTTTTACTGCATCCATCTAAAACAGTATTGTTTTCAAATCATTGAAATAAAAAAGTTATTCTGATTAATGATAGTGGATAAACAGTCTTGCATTTGATACTTCAATCTGTATTTTAATGGCATCATTGACTTGTTTAAAGTAAATTGTCGATGTCCCCATTATGTAATGAGCTGCAGAATACAATATAAATCATAAGTGCAGATAAAAACCATTTCCAGTTTATTTTGTCCTTGACTCTTGGAAAAAAAAATTTGCAAATTTAAAGCAAAAACGTTAAGTACTGCTGTAACATAAAATTCAGCTAGCAACTTTGAGTGCTTATGGGTAGTCATGACTTTGCACAGCATAGTATTCTGTTGCATAGGATAAAGGTGCACAGTGTTACAAGTAATGCATTAGCATGGATTAAGGACGTGTTAACTAACAAAGCAAAGAGTGGAGGTAAATGAGTGTTTTTCTAGTTGGTGATCAGTGACTAGTGATGTGCCTCAGGGATGTGTTGGGACCGCAGTTGACAATTTAAATAAATGAATTTGAATTGGGGACCAAGTGTAATGTGTCAAAATTTGCAGATGATACTAGGATGAGTGGCAGAGCAAAGTGTGCAGAGGACAGTGAAAATGAAATAGTCTGTGAGAGGTCTGGTAGATGATGCATAAGGTTGGTAAATATGAAGTCCTCCATTTTGGTAGCAATAACAGCAAATGGACTATTATTTAAATGTTAAAAATTGCAGAGGGACGTAGGTGTCAGGGCACTAGTACTCTGCAGTTTTGGTCGCTGCATTTGCGAAAGGATATGTTGGCCTGGGAGGGAATGCAGAGAAGGTTTACTAGGCTGATATCGGAGATGAGGGGTTAGCCTATGAAGAGAGATTGAATAGACTTGGTCTGTACCCATTGGAGTTTAGAAGGCTGAGGGGGGGGATTTTATAGAGACATACAAGATAATGAAGGGGCTAAAGTGTGTAGAAGTAGAGAGATTCTTCCTGCTTAGAAAAGATAGCAGAACTAGAGGACACAATCTCAAAATAAGGGGAGGGGAGGGTGCAGTTTAGATCAGAGTTGAGGAGGAGCTCCTTCATGCAAAGGGTGGTGAGTCTCTGGAATTATCTGCCCATTGAAGTGGTGGAGGCTACCTTGCTGAATATATTAAAGTCAAAGGTATATAGACAAGGGAGTTAAGCATTATGGGGAGAAAGCAGTATAGGGGAACTGATCCACTTCAGAGCAGCCTTGATCTTGTTGAATGGTGGGGCAGCCTCGAGGGGCTGGATGGCCTACTCCTGCTCCTCTTTCTTATGTACGCATGAGCCATAAAGTTGGTTTGCAGATGCAGCATGTAATTAAGAAGGAAAATGGATTTTGCCCTTCATTGCTAGGGGCTTGGATAAACAGGGAGGTTATGTTGCAGTTGTGTAAGGTAATGGTGAAGCCACATCTGGAGTACTGTGTATAGTTTTGATTTCTTTATTTGGGAAAGGATGTACTGGCACTGGAGAGGGTGCAGAAGCAAATCACCTACATCAATTCAGAGATGAGGGATTGGGGACTTTAACTTTACTAATATTGATTGGAATAGCTATAGCTCTAGCTTGTTAGAGGGGTCAGTTTTTGTACAAAGTGTGCAGGAAGGTTTTTTGACTCAGTATGTAGATAGGCCAACTAGAGGTGAGGCTACATTGGATTTTGTGCTGGGCAATGAGCCAGACCAGGTGTTAGGCTTGGAAGTTAGTGAACATTTTGGTGATAGTGACCACAATTCGGTTACGTTCACCTTAGTGATGGACAGGGATAGGCATGAAGCTGGGGGCAGTAGTTATAGCTGGGGGAAGGGTAATTATGAGGCCATCAGGAGAGAATTAGGGTGCATATATTGGACTAGGAAACTACAGGGACTGGGAACATCTGGAATGTGGAGCTTATTCAAGGAGCAGCTGCTGCGAGTCCTTGATAAGTATGTCCCTGTCAGGCAAGGAGGAAATGGTCGAGTAAGAGAACCTTGGTGTACGAAAAAAGTTGATTTGCTGGTTAAAAGAAAAAAGGAGGCTTATGTCAGGATGAGGATTGAAGGCTCGGTTAGTGCAATGGATAGCTATAGATTAGCCAGGAGGGAGCTAAAGAGTGAATTGAGGAGAGCTAAGAGAGGACACGAGAAGACTTTGGCTGATAGGATTAAGGAGAATCCTAAAGCTTTCTTTAGATATGTTAAGAATAGAAGATTGGTTAGGACAAGATTAGGGCCAGTCATAGACAGCAGTGGGAAGTTGTGCGTGGAGCCTGAAGAGATTGGAGAGGTACTGAATAAATATTTCTCTTCGGTATTCACGCAGGGTGATGTAAATGTAGTTATGGAGAACACTGAGGTACAGGGTAGCAAACTGGAAAGTATTGAAGTAGATAGGGAGGATATGCTAGATATTCTTGAGGGTTTGAAGTTGGATAAGTCCCCTGGGCCGGACGGGATTTACCCTAGGATTCTCTGGAAGGCAAGAGAGGCGATTGCAGAGCCTCTGGCTCTGATTTTCAGGTCGTCGTTGGTTACGGGTGTGGTTCCGGAGGACTGGAGATAGCGAATGTGGTCCCATTGTTCAAGAAGGGGAAGAGAGACCTTCCAGGGAATTATAGGCCAGTGAGTCTTACTTCTGTTGTGGGCAAAGTATTGGAGAGAATTATTAGGGATATGATTTATAGTTATTTAGAGAGAAATGAATTGATTGGGGATAGTCAGCATGGTTTTGTGAAGGGTAGGTTGTGCCTTACTAACCTTATTGAGTGTTTTGAAAAAGTGACCAAAGAGGTGGATGGGGGTAAGGCAGTTGATGTGGTATATATGGACTTTAGTAAGGCGTTCGATAAGGTGGCCCATGGAAGGCTGCTGCAGAAAATGCAGATGTATGGGATAGAGGGTGATTTAGCTAATTGGTTTAGGAATTGGCTAGCAGATAGAAGACAGAGGGTGGTGGTTGATGGGAGATATTCATCTTGGAGTTCGGTGACAAGTGGTGTACCTCAGGGGTCTGTTTTTGGGCCCCTGCTGTTTGTAATTTTTATAAATGATCTGGATGAGGGTATTGAAGGATGGATTAGTAAATTTGCAGATGACACTAAAGTCGGTGGAGTGGTAGATAGTGAAGAGGGGTGTTATAGTTTGCAGAGAGACTTGGACAAGTTGCAGAGCTGGGCCGAGAGTGGCAAATGGAGTTTAATGTGGAAAAGTGTGAGGTAATGCACTTTGGCAGGAATAATAAATGTGTAGAGTATAGGGCTAATGGTAGGATTCTTAATAGTGTTGATGAAAAGAGGGATCTTGGTGTGTATGTGCATAGATCCCTGAAAGTAGGCAGTCAAGTCGAGAAGGTTGTTAAGAAGGCATATGGAGTCTTAGCTTTTATTGGTAGTGGGATTGAATTTCGGAGCCGCAACGTCATGTTGCAACTGTACAAAACTCTAGTGCGGCCGCACTTGGAGTATTGTGTGCAGTTCTGGTCCCCGCATTATAAGAAAGATGTGGAGGCATTGGAGAGGGTACAGAGGAGGTTTACCAGGATGTTGCCTGGTATGGAAGGCAGGTCTTATGAAGAGAGGCTGAGGGATTTGAGGTTGTTTTCATTAGAAAGAAGGCGGCTAAGAGGAGACCTTATTGAAACATATAAGATGATTAGAGGTTTAGATAGGGTGGACAGTGATAGCCTTTTTCCTAGGATGGAGAAAGCTAGCACGAGGGGACACAGCTTTAAATTAAGGGGTGATAGTTATAGGACGGATATCAGAGGTAGGTTCTTTACCCAAAGAGTGGTTCGGGAGTGGAATGCCCTGCCTGCAGCAGTTGTAGATGCGCCAAGTTTGGTGGCATTTAAGAGGTTAGTTGATAAGTATATGGAAGAGAAGGGAATGGTTTAGTTTGGAGGGGCGTTGCTTTTTATATTGGTCGGCGCAACATCGAGGGCCGAAGGGCCTGTTCTGTGCTGTAATGTTCTATGCTCTATGAGAGGGTTGGCTTATGAAAGAGATTGAGTAGATGGGGACTATACTAATGGAATTCAAAAAAATGAGGGGAGACCTTTTTAGAAACATATAAGATTATGAAGGGAATAGATAAAATGGAAGCAGGGAGGTTGTTTCCACTGACAAGTGAAACTAGAACTGGGGGGCAAGGCCTCAAAAGGAGGAGGAGCAGATTTGGGACTGAGTTGAGGAGAAACTTCTTCAGCCAAAAAGGTTATAAATTGATGGAATTCTCTGCTCAGTGAAGCAGTTAAGCCTACCTCATTAAATCTTTTTAAGACAAAGGTAGATTTTTGCACAGTAAAAGAATTAAGAATTATGGTGAGTGGACAGGTAAATGGAGCTGAGGCCATGATCTTATTGAATGGTGAAGCAAGGTTGAGGGGCCAGATGGCCTACTGCTACTTCTTATTTGCAAACCTACTTTGCTTTAAGTTGGTGAGTACGGTTTTCTCCAGCTCTGCAGTGACTACAATACAGATTGGCTTTGATTTCATGTTCTGGAAGTAATGTAAGTTGCTGTATAAATACAAATCATTCATTTTTTTTTTGTCCCTCTCATCTGATGTGGATATTGACTATCTCGTTGTAGATAATGTAAGCATGATTAATGTATGGCAATAGAGATATTTGTGGGTGCATATAAATCAACTGAAAACAGTTGGTAATGTGAATAACGTTATGCATAACAAAGTTATAGAATAAATGCGGAAGAAGCAGCCTTTGGTAATTTCAAATATTTTGGGAAATAATAGCATTTGCTATTGAGTTACTGCATGAATAATCTAAAAGTCTAGACTAATGATTTAGAGTCTTTGAGTTGAAATCTCGCCTATCAGCTGAGTAATATAAATTTAAATCTGGAATAACAAGCCAGTATTAGTTATGGTGATTGGTGAACCAAATGCATTTTACAACAATCCAGTATTTTCACAATGTCCATAATGGAAGGAAGTCTACTGTCCTTTTCTATTCTATCCTAACTATGAATCTACACTCACAATAAGGTGGTTGACTTTTAACTGCCCTCTGAAATGGCCTAGCAAGCCACTCATTTGTGTCAAATTGCTGTGAGAAAGTTGAACAATGAAACATTTGTATCATCCTGACAATTAGAAAGGCACACTCAGTTCAGTTGTCCTCATTAACCTCTTGAGATTTGTGCCAGAGAGCTGCTACATAACTTAGTTAAGCAGTTGTCTGACCTGGTCGTAGCTACAGAATTATGTCTCTTGGCCAATGTTCCAGTCTTCTCTACCATTCTTTGGTTCATCCTAGTCCTCCCATTAGGACAAGAATCACTAGTGACAATAGCATAGTAATCTAGTTCTGAAGGCACTGCCACTAAATGGGATAAATTTTAAGCAGATCTAGCATTTCAAAATTGGACATCCTTGAGGCACTATGGGCCATCAAAGGCAACAAAATTGTATTCTATAGTGATCTGTGCACCCCCCACTGCAAATTCTATCATTAGTGTAGAGATACATGCCAGGAACAGTGCCACACGTATCTAAAAATCAGGTCAGAACATGTCAGGTGGGATTTTTCTCCTCTGCGCTGGTTGAGTAGTGGGGTGGAAAATTATGAGCAAGAAGCTTGTGCCCAATTTCTTGCCTCTTTGATCTTGCTGGCCTGTTCTGCCAGAACCCAGACTATTGTGTCTCAGACTCATTAAACTTTTCCGCCTCACTGGAGGTCCTTGCCAGTGAGGATTTCAGATGGTCCCTATCAATGGGGATCAAATATGATGGCATTGCTAGTGGAACTGGAGGCCATTGAAGCCTCCCACAGGTTGTTTAGGGCTGGGCAGTACTCCTCGGATGCTGCCAGCATGGCCAAAAGGGTGAGGCCAGATGCGATCTGATGGAGGTAGAACCTGGCGGGGGGAAACTCTGCATTTGGGGAGTGGTGATCAATGAAGAGGTGGGGGAGTTGATGTTGGGGGGGAGGGAGGGGAAGTGATAGACCTCCCAATATTTTACTGCAGTAGGGACCCGAGTGCAGTTTTTGGCTTGGGTGTTTGTGCAGACTCTGCACGTTCTCCCTGTGCGTGGATTTCCTCCGATGCTCCGATTGCTTTCCATGGTCTCAAAGACATGCTGGTTAGGTGCATTGGCCATGCTGTGTTCTCTCCTTGGTATACCCAAACAGGTGCTAGAGTGTGGTGACTAGGGGATTTTCACAGTAACTTTATTAATATTTATGATACTAATGAATAAGCTTAAACTCACACAGCCAGCTTCCTGGTGAGCTAAGACACCCCTGCACACAAACACTCTGAACGAGGATAGAGCAAAGCACATAATCATTATAACACAGAGGCCATCCATCAGATTCTCACAGGAGCAATGCAGTTAGTCCAATTCCTCTGTCCCATCTCCATAGTCTTGTAAATTCATTTCCCTCAGTCACTATCCATTTTCCTTTTAAAATAATTGTCTCTGTTTCTACTAAGATTATAGACAGTGTTCCATATCATTTCTACGATTCCATTACCGAACCCTTAAATCAGTGTTGATTTGTCCCTGTACCATCAATTGAGACTTTTTTTCTCTGTTGTACACCTGTTATATTGGCCCCATTTGCTGTACGATTTAGAGGATGACATAAATGGGACAACAGAAAATGGAGACCTACTGTACTTATAAAGCCCAAGATCTGAAGAATTATTCTCAACAAATCCTGCCACCTTCAAACCTCTACACATACGAACCTGCAGATCCTTTTGTGCCGTTAAGAGTATTATTGATGTTCTTGAACGTTCAATCCTAAAACACTGGTTTCATATAGTGTATTGTTTTGAATGTTAGCGAGAAATGTTTACGGAACCAGTAAGATCTCAGACCTCTCTTTCATTAAACAAACAAATGAGAAGTTTTTTGAAGTTAATAAAACACTGCAATGAACTACTTTAAGCTTTTGCAAACTAAGAGAAAGCACTTAGTCCCTCAGATTGAAAACCCAAAAGGATTTATTTTTCCATGGAGCTAAAAATCTGCTGAGACTCCCGTTTTCGCAAGCAACAACCCTATACCTATTAGTCAAATCTAGCTCGTGCTTACCACACCATACCGCCTGAGTGATCAGTACTTGGGTCTTTGGTTCAACAAAGAAGGTGTTCTTTTACACAAACAAGCTTGTCTTTAGCATTTCAAATTTCCTTAGGATAGCTCCATCCCTTGCCTCTGTTTCTTCAACATCTCAACAATGTCTAAACTGCTTCCTGGCTCACAGCACTTTGACTAATTGTATCAGCTGTTTTTTTTATTCTTTCCTTTTTTTTCTTTGCTTAAAAATGGTTTACAAAATACATGGCAATGTGATTTTATATTTTCATTTTACACCATCCTACCATTTTGTGATGCTATATTTCTTCTCCCAATGACTTATGTCAAAATGCTTCCAGTATTAAATTCTATCTGCTGCTTTTCTGTTTTTATATTAGTCTGGCATTGTCCTGTTGTAGTCGAATTGTGCCATGTCTTCAAGTTTGATATAATCAAATTTTGTTTGTATTCCAAGTTATTCATACACATCATTAAAATATAGTAGTAGTTCTTATGCTGTTCCTTTTGAACATCACTGAATCCATCAGTCTGAAAAAAACAACTGTTGCTAATAACTGTTGTTCATTATTGAGTTAGTTATGGATTCAAGCTGATACTGACCCTTCACTTAAGGCAACTGTGAGCTTAACATAAGTCATTGGAAAAATGTTAAAAGTCCATTACAAAAGGATATAATAGAGCATTTAGAAATACAGTCAAGTAATACAGTGGTTAATACTGCTGCCTCACAGCATCAGGGACTGCAGTTTGATTGCAGCTTGGGTGACTGTGGATTTTCTACATTCTCTTCATGTCTGTCTGTGTTTCCTTAGTGCTCCAGTTTCCTTCCACAGTCCAAAGATGTGCCAGTTAGATGGATTGTCCACACTAATTGTCCTGAAATGTGTAGGTTAGATGGATTAACTATGGTAAATGCTTGGGTAGGTGTCATTAAATGCTCTTCGGAGAGTTGATGCAGACTTGATGGAGCAAAAAGTCTCCTTTTGTACTGTAGGGATTCTGTGATTCTATAATCAAGTTAAGTCAGCATGATTTCATGAAGGGGAAACCATGCCTGACAAATTTGAGATTTCTTTTGTGGTGGTAATAAGCAGGATAGATAAAGAGGAACCATTTAGATGTTTTACAAAAAAAGGGTTTCCAAAAAACATTTGATACGGTACCACACGAAAGGTTACTTAAGGTCAGAGCTATTGGGATAGTATATTAGCATGGATAGCAGATTGACTATCTGAAAGACTGAACTATGACAAGAGCATTTTCAGAATGGTAATCTGTGACTAGTGGAGTGCCACAAGGATCAGTTTAGTTATAATATATAGTTAGATATAATATATATTAATGACTTGGATGAAAGAAGTGAATGTACTATTGCCAAGTTTGTGGATGAAGCTTGTGACAGTCATTATTTTCCCAGAAACACGAGATGTCTTGAAGTTCCCTCATAACAAAGGGATTGCAGGCAACAGATTTCTACTTGCCCGTCCATGATCTTAAAGAAGAAAAACGTATCACAGCAAGGCTGAATTGTTTGCACTTTTGCTGAAGATGGTTGCAATTTGATCCATATTTTCTTTCTTCAGGGTTCCCACCACCACAGATGCCATTCTTGGTCAATTTGAGATCAATTTTGTGCTCTCCGTACAGAGCTTTGTGCAATAAAAGCATATTTTGAGGAATTTGAATGTAGATGGTGTTTATCTCCATGCTCAGATTTACTGAAATGCGCTTTCCTTGTCAGATCTCTATACCAGTTTAGAAAATTGAGACCTTGAGGTAAAGGAGGATTTTCTTTGTTCTAAAATTGAGATTTGATTTTTAAAATGTACCTTTTGTTTCTCATGTGTCTCCCTCCCTCATATATTTGACAGCACACCCTGACTTGGCACTTGAGGTGTGGTCTAACCAGAACAGCAATTCTAAATTATTTACTGTTCCAACAGTATTGCTTAGCACTGTTTGCTTGGTTGATTACTATTCTGCAGAGTTAGACTGTTGAACATTGCAGTTGTACACAATGGTAAAATTATAAATAAGATTCATTTTTTAAAAAAAAAAGGAATAAAGGTGATAAATTTTATTTTCAAACCCTGGTAGTTCTGCAAGTACAAATGATGCATTCACACCTCCAAATCTTAAGTGGCTGTCTTGTTGAAGTCATAAGTTAGCAATTTTGTATGCCCCAGCAAGTTCCTTTGATGAAAACAAAACATTTTTAAAAGCTGAATTTTTTTTGTTTGGCGGGGGGGGGGGGCAAATGTAT
Organism: Sphyrna mokarran; assembly: GCA_024679065.1. Taxonomy (NCBI): domain Eukaryota; kingdom Metazoa; phylum Chordata; class Chondrichthyes; order Carcharhiniformes; family Carcharhinidae; genus Sphyrna; species Sphyrna mokarran. The sequence goes on from JAGIQG010000006.1 coordinate 71,154,106, forward strand.
TATCTGCCAATCTGTGAGGAAGCAGTTTTGCAAGTTGAAATTTAGTGTAGCGAAGCAAAATTGTGAAATTACTCGTGGAGCAGAGGAGTGAGAATGTCAGCTGGTAAACCTTGAATTTAGATGGATCTTCTTTGGCCTGTATGTAACTGAATAAAATAATTTTTTTTTTTGTGTTTATCAGGGTTGCAATAGAACTAAATGCTACAAAGGTCTGTGAAAGTATAATCTAATGTGTACTCATTTGACACCATCAGTTAGAATTTTGCAGATATTTCCTACATGTCTACATTCGCAGATAAATATTAGCACTCCAGTTGTTGTCCTGCTTTAAGCTGTAGCCATTTTAAAATGTTGTACTTATTCATCAGTTGTGGATGACATTGACCAGTGTAGTAATATTATCTATCCTTGATTGATCTTGAAGATGGTAATGAATTGTGCAGGTGGTTCTAGTGAATTGTTGGGAAGGTAGTTCCAGAAATTTGTCTCAGTTGCAACAAAGAAATTTTTAAGTGAAGATTTTCATATTTACACTGTTTATTGCTCTTTATGCACTCATAGGCACTTATTTCAAAAGGTCATGCTACAAGCATGTACCTCCTCACCAATGATCATAGTTGCAGTTTGTTTCTTTTTAGGTACAGCAATATTAAAAACATTTACATATATTTTATTTTCACGGGAATGGGCATTGCTGGCAAGGCCGGTGTTTATGAAACACCTCCAGTTCTCCTTAAAGCTGTTGATGTGTCACCCTCTTTGAACCACTCTAGTCCATCTGACATGGGTATTTCCACAGTATTAGGAAATAGCAAGATTTTCATCCAGCAACAAAGGGGCAGTAATAGTTTAGCTCTTTGTGTGGCTTCAACATAAAAGTTTACCATTTTAGTTCAACTTCTAACCAGTTACCTTGCAAGTACTGTAACTACCCTGTTATTGCCTTGATGCCAGGGGCAGCCACACTCTCCTCGAGTTCATCTTTTATTTTTCCATATTTGGATGAAGCTGTATTCTGGCTGGTAAACCTACTAGTTAATTTTTAAACAGTTTTGGCCAAAGACTGGGAATCCCGAAGCAAGTAACTCCTCTTCTAACTCCTCCAAAGCCTGAGTAACTTCTCTAAAGCACAAGTCAGAGGTGTGATGAAATACTCTCCACTTGCCTGAATATGTACAACTGCAATAACACTCAGGAAATTTCACCAACCAGGACAAAGAAGACTGTTTGATTAGCACACCATCCGTCATACAAGATGCACTGCAGTAACTCTCAAAGCATCACTCAACAGCACATTCCAAACCTGTGACCCTCTATCACCCAGAAAGCCAAAAACAGCAAATGCACAGGAACACCACTGCCAGCAGATTCCCCTTGAAGTCGATCTGTGTGATGAACTAGGAACTCAGTAAGAATTTAGCAACACCAATTTATAATCCAACCGATTTATTTGATGAGTCGAAAGCTTGCTTTTTTACTATCAAATAAATCGGTTGGATTATAAATTGGTGTTGCTAAATTCTTACTGAGTTCTTACCACCCCAATCCAACGCTGGCATCTGTACGTCATGATGAACTAGGAACATAGTGTGAAATACCAAAAATCTAATGAGTGTCAGGCACAAATTGGATTGTTACTTTCCCAGCTCTCTCCTCTGGTGAATACAGTTTTTCACCCTTAGCTTTAGAGCACCTGGATCTCAACCGTTAGTGAGTCCGGCATGGCTGCTTTCTTCCTCCTGGATGCTTCCCACCACACTGGTGAGACAGCCTACCAGCACAAATCACTACCAGTGGAGACCAGGCACCATGGTGACATGGAGGGGGCAGGGGGGTGAAAGTAGGGGAATTTGAGACCATTTGTAGTTGGCAGTATGACTGAGCAGTGTCAGTAGGACAGTGTAAGTGTGCTCAGAGGTGCCACGGGGGTGGGTCTGTGATGAATGGGTTGTGCACTTTGGTGAGGTCATGGGAATCTTGATGGTGGGAGCATGTTGGGCGTTTGTCAGGGGATCCATCTGAAGGGCGCTGATGTCCTGACGCTGGCAAGCTATTGGTGTGTGGTTTGAGGGGGGGGGGAATGGAGGGTAGGTAAAACTGCCTCTGATTTGGGGGGGGAGAAAATGGAATTAAGGCTTAGATGGGGAAGATATGAGCACCTTGTGGAATGGCACCCAAATGCCCTAAAGCTAATTTCACTGGCTCTTTTTCTCAACTGTCAGGAAAAGTGACGTTGTTGGCAGATTGCAATGTAGAGCTTGCTGAAAAGATTGGTATGGAGGATGCCCGCTTAGTTATGATTTTAACACTCTAATTTTGGGGGGGGGAGAGAATTCAGCCCATTGTGTTTCAATACTTTTGTCCACTGTGACACAAGCATTTTTCAATTTTCTCAAAAACAGGAAATCAGTACTTACTGACAATCATAGATTTGCCTGCTAGATTCCTGTAACTGATATCTCAGGAAATATTGTAGCAAGGAGGATTGTAAAAACCGAATTCTTTGCAAGATATGATTTGCCAAAAGAAACATAGTTGGATCAAGGGTCAAATCTCATGCCTTTTCTGTCTATAGAAAGTCATGAACAGCACAGCGTAGGGATAAAGCAGTTTAAGTTGTTAGTTACCATCCTGAATCGCAAGCTATATTAAAGGGATGGCATCAATTTAAAGACTACCTACCAGACTGAAATAGAGGAACTCCATTTTTGTTATTTGCTTATTGTTATTTGGGATTCCCCCATTGATTTGACAGGGTTAGTCGTTCTCAGTTAGTCTATGGTCATGAAGTAAAAGGACTTCTCAATCAAACTAATGCAAAAGTGGTTGGTTGGTGATCTAAAAACTTGAGGCTCTCGACCATTTCTACTTCATCCCATTCGTAGAGACAGGCTTCGTTATGCTTCCAGAAGTCAATGACTATGTCCTTCGTTGTGTTGACATTGAGGGAGAGATTATTGTCATCACCTGAATTCACCAGAATCTCTCTCTCTTGTACTCGTCTCATTGACACGGTGGTGTCATCAATAAACTTGAAAATCAAAATGGAGGGAAATTTGGCCACTCGGCCATGGGTGCATAAGGAGAATAGTAAGTGGCTGAAGATGCAGCTTTATGGGGCACTGTTGTTGAGGATGATCATGGAGGAGATGTTATTGCCTATCCTTATTGATGTGGTCTGTAGGTTAGGAAGTTCAGGATCCAATTGCAGAGGGAAAAGCTGACCTAGGCCATGTAGTTTGGAGGTGGGTTTTGTAGGAATAATAGTGTTGAAGGCTGAGCTGCAGTCGATACATAAAGGTCTTTGTTATCTTGGTTAAGTGCGAGGCCAGGGAGATGGCATCTGCTGTGGACCTGGTGCGGCAGTAGGTGAACTGGAGTGGATCCGGGCAGTCTGAGAGGCCAGAATTGAATCGAGCCATGACTAACACATTTCGGAGCACTTCATAATGATAATTGTTATGGCACACTGCTTGGCTTTTTTTGGTACTGGAATGATGGTCATCATCTTGAAGCAGAATAGGAATCTCAGATTATTGTTAGGAGAGGTTAAAGATGTCTGTGAATACCCCTGCCAGTCCATGCAAGATCTGAGTGCTCATCCAGATACCCCACCTACACTTTGTGGGTTGATCTTGGAGAAGGCTGCTCTGGCATCTGCAATGGTGGTGTTTGATACAGGTTCACACGAAGCTTCCGGGGTGTAGGGCGAGCTCTCGCTGACCTCTTCCTTCAAAGTGGGGCAGAGAATTCATTGAGCTAATCAGGAAGCGGTGCATTTGTGCCAGCAATTTCACATGCTTTCATGTTGTAACCTAGTACATCTTGCAGACCTTGCCATAGTTGGTGGGGGTCTGTGGCTAGCCTGGGACTCTAGCTTCATCCAGTACTGTCTTTTGCCATCTTTGTATCTCCTTTGATCATATCTGACTTGCCTATATGTCAGAGTTGTCTGACTCGAACACCTCAGACCTAGACCACAGCAAGCAGTAAATATTTGCTTGTAAAGGTCTGCCTTCTAACCAATACCTCTTGGTGCTCAGACATAAAACAGTACCAAGTCTCTGCTCCTCAGACCTTGAATATCGATGTTAAAATGCTGCCCTACTACCTACCATGGGAGTTAATCTGTTATTCTGACAGCAATTTACATCCTACCCCATGCAGATGTAAAGACCATGCTGGGCAAAATGTAAACCACGACAAATAGACTTGAGATGAAACATCCTGAGGACATGTTTATTGTGGCTAAGGCAAAGCTCAAGAGTGTCCTGTCAAGATAATACCAATATTTCTTGAGTCCCACGAGAGGCCCAAACATTTTCTGATTATTGCCAAATAAACATCAAAAACGCCAACTGTTCTATCGCTGTCTGCACTTTGACAAATCAGATCTCTATACAGTGCTCCTGCTCCCAGCTTACAAAAAAAAACAAGTAGGAGAATCAAAGTCGTGCAATATTGTTTTGAGAAATTGGATGATCCCCTATGGGGTTTCGAGTCAGTGGACTAATCAATATTTAAGAACTTGGTGATCAAAATGACTGAGTACACCGATATAATAACAGACTTTATTAGTAAGTGTATAGAAGACTATGTACCAAAGAAACAAATTTGTTTCCCAACCAGAAACAATGGATGAATAGAGATATCCACTGCTTGCTGAAGACCAGGTCTGTGCCGTTCAAGTCTGATGGCCCTGAACTATGCAAGAAATCCAGATACAATCTACGGAGAACCAAAGATGTCAAGAGACATAATCATATCGGAGCAAGCTAGAATCCCACGTGGACACCCACTGATTATGGCAAAGTCTGCTGGACGTAGCAGATGCATGTAGTATCACCGGCAATGATGCACCCCTGCCCAACGAACTCGATGCATATGAGCTCAACATGTTCAATACCCATTTTGAGCAGGAGCTCAGCAAGAGGAAGTCTTTCGCCCTGGAAGTCTTGGCCAAACTAGTAGCCGAGGTCACCATTGCAGACATCAAGTCAACCTTGAAAATTAAGCTGCTGAAAGTAACTGGCCTGGATGGGGTACCCAGACAAGCATTCGGATCCTAGATTGGTTTAGAAACTAAACATGGGCAAGAAATTTCCGAGAAGTCCAAATGATGTCTCATAAAATTTCAAGTGCAGCAGGATAAGACCTAACTTAGTCACTTGTCATTGGTTGTTGGGGGGAGAGGGGGGTGGAAATTGCAGCTTCACAAAATGTTGGCTACAGGGAGCTCTGTCTGATATTTTTGACTTTGGAAATGGCATGAATTTGAAAGATCAATGAGTTTAAAGCTCAACTTCAGTTTTTCCTATAACAGAACTAGAAAAATCAATCACACTGTCTCTTAAAAGAAACAGGTCATCCTACTCATGGTTGCGTCTTTTGTAGCAAAAAAGTAGGTGGGATGTGGCGTAATGCTTCCACGTTTAGAAATTCATTGAATCTTACTCTGCTGAGCTCTGTTAGTGCTTATTTACCATGCATCCATGTCTCAGTCTTTCAACATCCTTTCCCCCTCCCTCAACATGAAAAGTTTATTTTATAACTATTTTAATTTTTTATTTCTTAACAGGGGATGTGATACTCAATAACCTGGAAGTAAAAGAAAATGCATTGGTAAGCTACCTTTTTAAATTTTGATTTTTGTATAGTAAATATTCTGTACTAAGTATTGTACTTGGCATTTTGCAATACCATGTTCAAGCTTAACTCCCAATTAATGGAAGGGAATTAAGATAAAATGAACTGATGGTGTGATGTCTTGTTGCCAGTCAGAAAATACTGTGAACTAGTCTAATTTTTCTCGTAGTTGGGAACCAAGTGTGGAGCTTTAAAGCATTTATCATAAAAGCTGTAGGGATAGAATTTCCCAAAAATTTTTTAAAGCCTCTGACATTTGATCATAAGGCATCTTTTGTCTCCAAATTTAACTCCTGTCAAAACTAGGAATTTATCCATATTTAGAATTTTAGCACAGTCTAGCAACTTAAATGTCAACGCAGACTGAAATTTCCAGGGGGTGTTTTTGCAGCCTTATATATAGTCTACTAAATTCCATTACACATTCCTCAATGGAAATACCCTCTGATTTCCAAAGTCTATTAAAATCTGACCAGGCATTATATGCACTCAAAGTCATCCTTTTGATACATCATATTCATAAAGGTTAATAAAATGTCCAGACCTTCCTCCAAGTCCAAATGCTCCAACTCCAATTCAGGAAATACTTTGCATCTAATTTTACTTCTGTATGGTAAAGGGCCAAGGCCACTCCTTGTTTTCTTTTTCCCCAAACTAGTTACCTTAGTCCACATAATGTCTTCACTTCTCCATTTGTCATAAGGTTCAGTTTCTGAAAATAATGGTGAATAGTCACATGCTGACACTTTTTTACTCTGGGTTCAATTATTTTGTTGTTTCCTACTCCTTTGTTGATTTGGAATTTGAATGAAGTCTTTCTTTTTTGGAAAAAGAATCATTTGCAGCCCTTTTACTTGGAATCAGCAACTATCGTCTGCTACCCCTGTTTGAGCCCCTTGGTGGTAGTTCAGTAAAGAAGACATGAGATCAGCTTCTTCCTAAGCTATCTTTTTTAATTTTTTTGATCCAACTCCATACACAGTTCTCCTTCAAAAAAGTGCCACTTATGTCTCCTTGATGAATCAATGACTTCTATTGAATAATCAACATCAAATTACAGCATGAGTGAAAGGTCTGTTTAACCCTTTCCTAACGCTGGTCATCACATTACAGAAAGGACATTATTGCTCAGAAGTGCAGGGGAGGTTTACAAGAATATTGCTAAGATTAGAAAAGCTATGAGGAGAGATTTGGTAGGTTGCTGTTATATTCCTTGGAACAAAAAAGCTTGATGGGGGCATACGAAATTATTCAGAATTCAGACCCACCATTCAGAACTGGATGTGCAAAACTTTGATCTGTTGGCTGTAATATCTTTTACCTTAATGCTTCTTCCATAGTTTAGTATACATATCCTATGGTGTAGCTTCATCAGTTTAGTGCATCATTTTGAAATATGTCTGGTGTTGCTCCTGATGTGTTCTGCATTCCTCCCTGATCAGGATTGATTCCCTGGATTGTTGTAATAATACAAGCAGGGATATGCTGTATTTTCTTTAGTTATGGATTGTGTTTGAGAACAACTCTTCTGCTTACTGATGGTACACAACATCTTATGGATGCCCAGTTTTGAGCTGCTTGATCTTTTCTGAATCTGTCCTTTTAGCACTCTGTTAGTGCCAAACAATGAGTGAACTGTAGTTTTCCAGTTTAATTGAATGTGGCCAAAAAAAAGTTTATTCTAATACAGATGTGGACAGACCTGAGTGTTTTCTGCACTTATTTATCATTTTAGAGAATGGATTACATTAAAATGCCACTGGCTAAATATCTTTTTAAATGGGTTCATTTAAAAAAAAATGAAGATTTGTGTTAGTTCAATAGAAATACTTGTGATTAGATTATATCAACATTGAGATGTAGGCAACTCATTTTATCAAATTCCAAATATTATCAGCCTTTGAATATGTCAGAAAACAGTTTATCACAGGGGAAGGATTTGCAGACAGGAAACACAATGCCATATCAAGATCTGGTGGATTCATCAGAACTTGGATATTATCTGTTTTGTCCAAACCCCAGTAAAAGATTTTAAAATTGAAAGCAATGAAATTGTTTCAGATGTTTTTGTTTCCAAATTGGTTTAAAACCAATTGAAGTCTTTCTGAATAGGGATTGGACTGATCATATTGAGTGGAGGTTCAATGAATCCTTTTCCATTATCACCCCTGTTTCTGGCTAATTTTATTCTCCTATTGAACTATTTGTCCATAAACTCCACTTACTTTCTTCAAATGAATGGTGTTGCTGTGCATTTTCATTGACTGTTATCAATTTCTATCCTCCTCTCACCTTTACTGGTCCATCTGACCCTTTCCTTTCCTTGATAATTTTCCACACTGTTGTGTATATGCTAGTGTCCTTGCTGTATTGGAGTGTTCTGGTTGGAGGTGCAGTTTGTTCTGGACCACAAGTTGTCAGTGCTACCCCGATGTTATTGGAGCTTTTCTGTATCTAGTGCCTTCAATTGTTTCTTGATCTTCTGTGGAGTGAATCAGATTATCTGAAGATTGGCATATATGATGCACGGGACCTTGGATGGCATAGTGGTTAGCACTGCTGCCTCACAGCACCAGGGACCAGGTTTGATTTCCAGCTTGGATCACTGTATGGAGTTTGCATATTCTCCCTGTGTCTGTGGGGGTTTCCTCCAGGTTCTCTGGTTTTCTCTCACAGCCTCGAAGACATGCTGGTTAGATGCATTGACCTGAAGATTGTGGCAATTATGGGAATTTCACAGTAACTTTATTGCAGTGTTAATGGCAGTGCCTTACTTGTGACTAATAAATAAACTTTACTTCTCTGCTTCAGTTTTCTGGAGATAGGCTGCCATTTAATATTCACTCCAGTCTACAGACTTTGATAGCCAACTTGACTAAATTTCTTCACATTCTGTTTTCCCAGTTTCCAAATGTCTGTCATGTCTCTTCAGACGATGCAGTCTTCTGTATGAGCACTTCTGATGTAGCTTCTGTTTTCCTCAACTAAGGATTCCCCTATGCATGTTTGCTCGCACAACGTAACACCCCCCACACTGCCGCAAGGTTTTTGGCCAGACACTCTACTGCATACAATCTGTTTCATGTGCTTACGCTCACACACATTTCCCCTCCCTATCAGAATCATGATGGGGTTCCCCTTGTACTCACCTTCCACCTCAACAGCCTTTGTATTCAATGGACCATCTTCCACCATATCCTGAATGATGCCACCGCCAAGCACATCTTCATCTGCCTTCCCCTTTAAGCAGTCTTAAGGAACTGTTCTTTCCACGCACCATGTCCTTGTCCACTCTTCAGTCACCCCCAACATTCCATCTATTTTCTACAACATCTTTTCATGCAAGCAGAGGAGTCAGAGTCACAGAGGTTTATAGCATGGAAACAGGCCCTTCAGCCCAACTTGTCCATGCCACCCTTTTTTTTAAAAAAAACTCGTAAGCCAGGAGATGCACTAACTGCCCACTTATCTCCTCTTACCACTCAAGGTCCCAAACATACCTTCCAGGTAAAACAGGAATTTGTTTACAACTGACTAAATGAAAGAAATGTATTCACTACTGACGATGTGGAATTATGTACATTGGGAAAACTTGATGCAGACTGAATAACCATTTTGCAGAACTCCTTTTGGTCTGCAAGAATGACTGTAAGCTTCCATTTTTCCCTTCCTCTCAATTTTCATTTTCATTTTCTTTCTATCTAGATCTTCCCTTTTGTTCTTCCTGTCATTCTCTCTCTTTTTCCAAAGGCTAAAACCTTCATTCTGATGAAATGTCATTGCTGTGAAGTATGGGGCTGGATTTTCCTCTGCCTTGCTGGCCAGTTTAAAGTTGGAATCTCATTTAAACCACATCTACATGCCTGTCCATGTCCCCAGTGCAATTCTAAAAACCTTGGGGGTCTTGCTCATTCCTGCCAGGTTGGCACTTGGTTCCCCATCTGAAACCAAATCCTGGTACAGTGCTGCATGTTTTTGTTCTGAGTACTGCAGAGCTTCTGGCTGGGCCTTTCTATCCCTCTCAGCTTTTTAAATAGCTATGGGGCAGCTGGTGTTTTCCAGCCTCCACGTTTCCCTCAGCATCTGCAATATTTTGTTTTTGTATTATGTTGTATTTGCTTCGTTCAAGAACAATTGAATGCTCAAGCAGTGTTTCTTTGGCTTGCTTGAAAAGCTCACAAGGACCTGCAATCATAAACAACATTTTTACTTGGTTAGTTTGTGTCTTTAAAATCCTAATTGTACAGAAATATTCCAGGAAAAATAATAGTAATAATAATAAGGCTTAAGAACATTTCATGGCTGTGATCTTGAGGGGGAATTATTGCTTTGTAACTTTGCAGTTATTGAAATATAAACTTTTTTTTTTTTTAAAACACACTTTTTCAGAGCGAGCTGAATGTTCCATTCAAAGTAAAGGCTGGTCATATTGGTAAGTCTTTGCTATCCTTTATCCAGACTACGTAATTAATTAATGCACTTGAGGCCAGAGATACTCAACCTATTAGATTCAAGCATTTGATGAAGCAATTAAATTCTATTTGATATTTGTACATTTCTTCATTTAAATTACACTTTTTCTCTCCTAACCCCTTTCCTATTTGAACTGCTTCATCTTTTAAGATGGTCTTTACTCCCATTCTGTTGGATAGCATCCTTGGAATGTTTTACTGAATATAGATGCTTTATAAATGCAAGTTGTGGCCAAATATTTGATTAAAGAAGTAGGTTTCAACATCAACGTGTCCTGATGTCTTTTGGTTTGATGTCAATTCTTATCTGATCATGTGCATGTGAAATACCTTTGGTATATTTACTGCATTAAGGTGTGGAGGCTTTACCATGCTCAAATGAAAATGAGGTGATGTTCCTTTGCTTATGATGGGTGTCACTGGGATGCTGTGTTAGGCTAAGGATAGAGCTCAGTGAGAGCAAGATGAAGAATTATACTGACAGGCAACTGGAAGTATGGGACAGATCTGCAGACTGAACAGAGATGTTTTGCAAGACAATTGTCTACTCTTGAGTTTGACCTCCCTGTTGTAGTGGAGAGAATATAGTGAGTAACAAATACAGTATGCTAAATTGAAAGAAGGACATTGCTTTCTCACCTGGAACCTTAGATGATATGGGCAGAAGTAAGAAAAAATGGTGTTGCATCTCCATATTTCCATGTAAAAGTGCTGTGGGAAAGGGAAGGAATGGACCATGGTGCCTGTAGAAAGGGTTACAGACACCTAAAGGACTTTGAAGACTATTAAAACAAAGTAAACTAGTTTAGAATAGGGACCATGTGTGCCTTAAATATGCCATAATGAATCACAAAGTGTATATATATCATGCAAAAGTATTGTCAGCACAGACACATACATAATCATGGGTAGAGAATTTTGAATAAGTATTGTAGATTACAAAATATTTGAAAATATATTTTAAATCTTTGTCCAAGATGCCTGCTCCAATATAATGGGAAGCAAGCAGAACTAAGGAGGCCACATTATTTGGAAACAAAGTATAAAATATAGTCTCTATTATAGGTAAGTGACCCTGTATCTGCAAGCTACCAAGGTTTTAAAATGAAAAGAGGCATTTAGCTTGTGGTTGTAGTGAATAGACATTTTCACCTTTTTTAGCAATGAAGAGTGACTAAGTAGCAAGAAACTAAGGGTTGCAAACGAAGCTCAGTCCATCACTCAAACCAGCCTCCCACCTATTGACACTATCCACATTTCCCATTTGCCTTAGAAATGCAGCCAGCATAATTAAGGACCCTGTGCACCCTGAACATACTCTCTTTCACTACCACCTGGCAGGAAAAAGATTCAAAACTGAGGACACATACCAACTGACTCCAGAACAGCTTCTTCCCTGCTGCCATCAGGCTTTTGAATGGGTGTACTTCATCAATTTTTCTCTGTACCTAGCAATGACTGTAACACTACATTCTGCACTCTCCTTTTCTGAACAGTGTGCTTTCTCTGTACAGTGGGTAAGAATCATACTTTTCACTGTACGCCAAAACTATGTTAAATAGAAAACAATATTTTTCACTGTTAATACATGTTACCATAACTAATCAAATCCATATACTTGGACTCGACTGCCACAAGAATTTCACAATAGTCCAGTCATATTTCACAAATATATGACTCAAATAATTGATCCATTAAAATTTGCAGGAACGCGTTTCCTACAGTATTTAGATGACACTTTGAGAATTTCTGACAGTTCAGTACTGTATTGTCTAGACCTCCACAGGATATTTCAGGAAGTTGGGCTCAAGTTGAATCCAAAGAAGGGCTCAATTAGGGCAGGAACAAGTAACTTATTTAGGACATATATCTCTGTAAGAGAGGCATTCCAGCAGATCAAAAAGTCATGCTTTGTATGCAAAGACTATGTAATGTGAAAGGAGGCAACTACTGGACCTTCTCAATTATTGTAGCAATCTTGTGGAGAATTATGCTGCACAGATGAAGTCTTTATAGGACTTGGTAAAGGGAGGAAGAGCTAACAAAGAAAAGATGAAATGGGAAGAGACGGAAACACAAGCATTCTCGGATTTAAAACAGGCTATGATGAAAGCCCAGGCCTTGGGATTCCCAGACCCCTCAATGTAGCAGCACAGGGATAAATTAAGACACTGGGCTCGTATTTCATCCAATTAGATTCAGTTGCCAGAGGTATGCATCAATGTGTGAGAGCACTAGCACGTACCTTGTGGGTAATGTGTTTCAGAGCCACTCACCCTGATGGAGAAAAATAATCTTCCATAGCCCTAGACAATTCTGAATCAGCTTCTGGAAGCTGAGATTTAAGAGTTTCCAATGGAAGACATTCCAAATAGAAAGCAAATCCCTTATCAAGAAATAGGCATGTAGAAATCAGCACAGATGCCAGGAAAAATCACATGGGAGGACTGATGGTGCAGGGAATGGAGCATGAGTGTTTTGCAGAAGTGTCTGAGGAAGCAAGTGAGGATTTAACAGAAGAAATGCTTTTGGGAGAAAAGGTAATTAACCTGTATGTAGACGGAGCAAGAAAATTTGTTAATGGAGAATCCTGCACTGCACGGGCAATAGTAAATGATGAGGGAACAGTGATTACAGGAGAACAAATCTCTGGGAATAATTCAGCATAATTGGCCGAGTTGTTAGCTTTAACTAAGGCCTTGGGATGGAGCAAAGGAAAACAAGTTAACTTCTATACCGTCAGCAGATATACCTTTGGGATAGTGCATGATTACATGACAGCTTGGAATAGACAGGGTTTTATAACTTTGAGTGGAGGACATGTAAAGCATGAGACTTTGATTTAAAGATTTAATCCAAGCAGTCTACAATCCCTTAGAGACAGATGTAATAAAAGTCCAAGCTTGTAAACAGATTGAAAGTGAAGCACAGAAAGGGAATAGCTTTGCCAATAAAGCCACAAAAGATTTATTAAAACAGCATTAGGATTGGATACAAACCGCAGGAGTAACAGCATTGCAAACTAGTAAAAGTGCAGAAATTGATGTGAAACAAATCAGGAAAAAAGAAGCAAAGGTGGGAAAAATACGGAGGACAAAAGCTTGAATGGATTATGGAGAATGGAGAGGAAAATAATAGCCCTTGAGGTAATGCAGCAGTTGCTGCTGAAAGTATACCACAGATTGGCACCTACAAGCAGATACAAAATGCTGAATCTGTTACAGGAATGTTGGTAGTGGAAGCAAATGGGAAGAGATGTAGCAGAATTTTAGCAGAGGTGCCAGCAGTGCACTCTAGTGGAACCATGTTGTCTCTGCAGGATTAAAATGGGATATCAGACATAAAGCACCCTGAGAAAATTTACAAGTGGATTTTACAGGGCAGTTACCATGGGTACAAGGGAAGATGTATTGTTTGGTAATTGTAGATCAGTTTATAAAACATGTTGAAACATTTCTGTGCGAAGGTATCACAGCCAAAACTGTAGCTCTGAATTTGGCGAAGAAGATATTGCCAAGATGGGGAATGTCTCTTCAGTTACATTCTGATCAAGGAACCCACCTCACTACTTGAGAAGCTTGTCAGCTATTAGGAATAAAAAAAGATTTCATATATGTATCATTCTCAGTTCAGGAATGGTGGAACGAATGAACCTAGCACTGACAAATAATTTAGATAAGGCTACTTTAGAAGAAGGAAACAATTGGGTGTGAGTTTTGCACGCAATATTGTTGCGACGAAGAGCTACTCCTGCTTGAGGAACAGGACCCCTTTCTTTTGAATTGATGATAGGAAGAGCAATGCAACTCCCGGAGAAGGCAAAAACGAGATGAGGAGAACCTAATTAGCAGAGGAACATTATTTCAATGTATGAGGGATTTAATAGTTTACATTTCTTCAAAAAGCAGGTAATCACTCAGCAACAGCACAAAGACTGAATGAATGAAACTGGCAGGGGAGAATACTCTTAAATTACCCACACCAGAAGATAAGGTAATGGTGAAATTCATGATAGACAAGAAAAGGCTAGGAGTCCAGTGGGAAGGGCCCTATAGCATGATTGTCATAAGACAAACATGCCTTAATCAATGAAAAGTACAGTCCATGATGGTGGCTGAAACCATATCCTAATGAGTAATCCAGTAACAATGAAATTGCCCAGTGGATGAATGATCCCACAGAACAAGCAGTTATTCTAGCTTTTGTAGCTGTCTTGATGATAGTTAGAATAATTTGGATTTGCAGACAAGCTCAGACGAGGCCAGATCATGGCATGAGAAAATCAAGAGAGTATTAGACAGAAGATAGAAATGATTCGGATGAGGAGATACTAACTTCGAGGCTGAAAGGCATTTTTATGTTTATACTTACAAAATATTATACGCTGTAGCAAAGATCTTCAAGCAACTATGTCGCCAGGCAATAAGCCATAAACTACACCCAACACAGATAACAAGCAAATAGTGTGTAATATGGTTGCAATGTGAATCTGTAAATAAGTTTTATTTACTTGACATTGACCAAAAGGTGGGATTTTAGTTTGTTTAAAAAAGGGGAAAGCTGTAAAAACTGTCATGATCAATACATGTGTTTATATTTTTTTAGTATTGAATATATAGACTTTGGTTCAGGTGTAGCAGAGGTCCTTCAATGTTCCTCTCGTACACATGATAGAATGACCAATCAATCAAGATGTTGGGTTTGTTCACACATCCCTATCCATGCAGGGAGGGAAATACTTTTACAACCATCACCTCTGATATGGCTAGAATTGTTAATGGCAGACCATACAGCTCCAGGATTTCAATCATCCTGAACACTCTACACCAGGATTCAATAGTGGAGAGATAGAAGTTTCATTAACACTAAGTCTTGAGCAGGAATGTTAAGCCACATGAAGAGGTACACACCTATCTCTAATTTAAGGAAACCAGTTCCTAGTTTAATTTTAGAACAGCCAACTCCGAAACCAAAAGGAGCATATTGCGTACGGAATACGGAAGGAAGGTTCTGCGAGAAATTTAAGCATAAGTGAATGTAACTATACAGCAACCAAACCAGCCTAATATACCTGAGTCAGCCCAGTAATGCCCAGTCTTGCAACAAAGCTTCTTATTTTAGAGAAGGCAACGCTTATCCAATCTCAACGGTACACATTGGATCTGTGGGAATAGAGCATGTCCTTGGCTTCATGTTGGATGGAAGGAGTCGTGTTACTTGGATACATAATCCCACATGTCTATCAGTCCTAAGCTTCCTCCCTTACCAAAACATTAACCAGCAATTTCAGAATCAGTGGTTCTTTGGCACAATATTTCATTAATATGAAATAGCCAAGCTGATGCAAGAAAGTATACTTGTAAGCCCTATTTTGGAACAAGTTACAATAGTACAGTCACTGCCTTTACCAAGGTAAATGACGAGATGGTTGCCTTGTTGCAGTACCACAGTACACATCAGTTAGTATTGCATTATTTCTTGACAAAAAGAGATGGGACATGTGCAATGATTGGATTAGTATGTTGCCCATGTGTACTAGATTGTTCAGAAAGCACAATTAACCTGATTGCTCACATTAAAAAAGTAAGTAAAGTTAAGCAACCCTAACCATTTAATATAGGTAGTTGCTTCTCAAGCTGACTAGGTTCTTTGGGAACATCAATTCTACAAGGGATTATATTTTTCATTGCAATCGTAGCATTGGTGGTAATCATAAACTTGCTTAAATGTGACTGTGCATGACTAGTTCAGTCCACAGAAGTACAGCATCAGTGATGGCAGTCAGAGCAAGGAAGAAAGAATATTGGAGGCCAAGTCAGCCTTTGGGATTGAAGATAAGTACTGGGACACACACATTTAGTGGCCTAATCTTGTGCTAGCCAATGGCTAGGAGATGGGACAGTAGAAAAGAGTACAGAAATTCGTGGTTTTGAAGTCTATTAAAACAAAGTAGACTGGTTTAGGATAGGGATCAGAATGTGCCTTACATGTACTATAAGGAATCACAAAGTGCTTTATATTTAATATATATACATCCTGCAAAGGTATTGCTTGCATTGATGTGTACATAATCATTCGTATAGAATTTTGAACAAATTGTGTAAATTTAAAATGCATTTTCAAATACCTTGTAAGCTTTGGCCAAGATGTAGCCTGCTCAAAGCTTAATGGGAATTGAGTAGAACTAGGCAGGCCATGTTCTTTGGAAACAAGATATAGAATATATTCTGTATCAGTAAGAGACCCTGCAACTGTAAGCTACCAAGGTTTTAAAATGAATACAGGCATTTAGCTTGTAGTTGCAGTGAATAGTTGTATTCAACATCTACTGATAAGTGGGTAGCCAGCAGACAGTGAAATGACTCCCTTCTGTTTGCATGATTCGCAGGTAGCGAGGGTGATCCTTGAACGTACTGGATTTGCATAGGTCAAATTGCTAGGCAATATAGGGGGGCTGGGGGAGGGGAAGTGTGAAAGAACATCCGGGTGCAGTTGATCAATAAATTCTCAATTCTGCTTGAAGGTAAAATGCTATTGGCCAAGGTAAATAATGTGTATTAATATCATTTAGATCATTCAGTTTGGATGACAGGTTATGCAGGAGAAATAAACTTTTGAAAAGATATATCTATTTTACATGTGCACGGTAACATCATAGAAGTTAGAAACTTCTGGCTATGTCTTTCCCAGTTTATTGGTGAAATAAAGAATATCTTCAACTGCATAATGTCCTATGTGAGTCTTTGAGCTAAATTCAGCTCATACAATACATGGCACCACAGGGAAACCTCAGGTAAATCCTTTTAATGTCACAGAGGGTACCTTCCATCAAGATGCAGAATGGCGGAGGGAAGATAGGTTTGATGATGATGGTAGATGATCTGTTGAAAATAGAGGATGCCAAATTGGAAACTCAGGACAAGAGGAGCCCCATCATAGTGAATGGAATGAGTGAAAGGGGTGAGAGCCAGAATATATGAAATGGAACGAATAAAGTTGAGGCTCTGAGTCATGTGGCAGAAGGCTGGAATTTTTAGTCAAGGGGAAAGAAAGACCTATCACAAGCATTAGAATGGAAGGTGATATCTTTGGGGCTGCTGTGATGGAGAAACGAACCAGTAGATAGCTGCTTGTCCCAGAAATGAAGACAGAAGTCAAGAAAGGAAAGAGTTGCAGATGGACCCCATAAGTGAGGGAGAAGTTGAAATTAGAAGCAAAGTTGCCCTGAGGAGGATTAGAAGAATCCCACAAAAGGATGACTCTTGTGGCTTCCGGGAGCAGCACTTCTTAGTTGGAGGGAATGAAGTGGTGGTGAAGAGCAAAATAAGTTATTCAAAGTGCAGCTAGTTCAGCCAGACAGTGATAGGTGACATTGGTAGTGGACGAGAAGTAGTCAGGCCTCCATTCAAGGAAGAAGTGGAAACCCTCAAAACACCCCAGCTAGTGCCAGAGTTGTAGAGCAATTGGATGCCAGCAATGAAAAGGAGCCCAATCAGGCAAGGGAATTAATGAAAATCTTTAAAGACACGGACACAGGTGGGAAGAGATTGAATGTTGGAGACACAGAAGTAAGTTCAGTGAAAGGGGTGTGCTGGAGCAATCTGTTAACCATGGCTTGTGGATCTTGAAGGTGATAGAAGTAAACTGTATGGTTTTGGGAAATTGGAAGTTATGGAAGGAAGAAGAGATCAGCGACTGCTTTGGAAATGATTTGATATTTGGTGACAGTGGTGTCGTCTGGCAAGGTGGGAGGCACCATAGAATTCCTACAGTGCAGAGATGGGTCATTCAGAGCCACTGTAGAGTCTGCACAGACTCTCCAATAGATCATTCCCATCCAGGTCCTTTCTATTGCCCAGTCCCTGTAACCCCAAGCATTTACTAAGATTTATCCATCTAACCTACACATTTTGGAACACTTAAGGGGCAATTTAGCAATTTGTTTGAAACGCAAAGGTGGAATTTTAGTTGGAATCCATGTGGAATAAATTTGCAATTGCCCAGTAACTAAGTATTCTTAATTCAAGGGGACATTGATGGGAAGTGGAATGGGTGAATTTGTAACAAGTGGAATTTAATGGAGAGAAGCACGAAGTAGTGCACTTAGTAGGAAGAATGAGAAGAGGTAATATTTAAAAAAAAATGTAAAATCCTAAAAAGTGCAGGAACAGAAACCTGGGGTGTATATGCATTTATGCATTGACAATCAGTGGTGCAAAGCTATCGGAGCACACCTAACCAGGGTCCAGGGAACAGTTTGGGAGTGGAGTGCTGGAACACTGGAGGGGGAGAGGCTGGCTGCAAGCTGTGGGGGTAAACGTTGTAGGGGGAGGGGTGGGTGGGAAGAGAGAAGGAAATTCTATTGTAATTTCCTTATCATAGTACTGAGGCAAAGCCAAGTAGGTCAACTTCAAACTTGCAGAACAATTTGTAATGCTTTTCAATTTAATTCTGTATCTTTCTTTGTGTTATCACAAGCAGGAGCAAATCAGGCAATAGAATCTGAGCAGTAGGACTGATATTCCTTTGGGATTCCCAAACTGATAAATGTTTTGAGGATCAAGACTTGGGTGATGTAAAATCCCACCTAAGGGTTAATGGACCTTTGCATGGTCCATCCCTTGCTTGCTGCGATTCCTGTGGCGGGTGAGACAGTAAAATTCCAATCCTGATGTTTAAACAAACTTAGAAAAGTTAAGTGTCAAACACAGCATTTGTCCTA
Source organism: Sphyrna mokarran (assembly GCA_024679065.1). NCBI lineage: Eukaryota > Metazoa > Chordata > Chondrichthyes > Carcharhiniformes > Carcharhinidae > Sphyrna > Sphyrna mokarran. The sequence continues at coordinate 71,172,946 of JAGIQG010000006.1, forward strand.
CGTAAAGCACAAGGACAGTACCTAAACCAAAATCACCCTGTATTAGGAAACAATAATAATTGGTCAGAAATTAAAGTGTGTTACTTTACTCAGAAGATAAAATGGTAGAAAAAAGGTAGTTTGGGTGCTGGCAAGAACTTCTTCCATACTGCACATTTTCAAAAATATTGGATATACACAGGAGCAATACTCCTGAGATGTTTAATTTCTATAGGGAAAAAGTAGAATTTCACAGCATGGAAAAAAAAGCTACTTATCGATCATTAGACCTGAACAACTCAAATATCCATCTTATCCTATTCCATAAGAAGTAGGAGCTGAAGTAGGTTATTTAGCCCGTTGACACTGTTCTGCTATTCAATGAAATCATGACTGATATATAATAATTCTCAACTCCACTTTCCCACTTTATCCCCATAACTCTTCATTCCCTTGCTGATTAAAAATCTGTCCATCACAACCTTAAATACTTCATGACTTGGGCAGTATAACCCTCTGCAGTAAAGAATTCCACAAACTCGCTGCTTTCTGAGAAAAGTTGTTCCTATTTATTTCTGCCGTAAATAGGTGACCCTTTACTCATTTCTAAACTCTAGTCCTAGACTCTCGCACAAGGGGAAGCAACTTCTCAGCATCTACCCTGACAATCTATATGTCTGAGTGAGGTCACCTCTTATTTTTCTGAATTCCAATGAATACAGGTCCAACATGCCCAATGTATTCAATCTCTCCTCAAAAGAAACTTCTCCCACACTTGGGATCAACCTAGTGAATCTTCTCTGGATTGCCTGTAATGCCAGTACTATTTTTCCTGACATAAGCAGATCAAAACTGTTCACAAGGTACCATGTGGTAGGTTGTTGCATAAGGTTAAATATCATGAGATCCAGGGTGAGGTATCTAAATGGATACAAAATTGGCTTCCTGACAGAAATCAGAAGGTGATTGTAGAGAATTGTGTTTCAAACTGGAGGCCTGTGACCAGTGATGTGCCTCAGGGATCATTGTTAGGCCATTGTTATTTGTCATTTCTATTAATGATTTGGATGAGAATATAGGAGGCATGATTAGTAAGTTCGCAGATGACACTAAAATTGGTGGCATAGTCGACAGTGAAGAAAATGATCTCCAGTTGCAACAGGATCTTGATCAGTTGGGCCAATGGACTGGCAACTGGCAGATGGAGTTTTAATTTGTTCAAATGCGAGATGATGCATTTTGGTAGATTGGCAAGTCCTGCCCTGGTTCAGTTAATTGTAGGGTGTTGGGAAGAATTATACAACAAAGATCTAGTGGTACATATTCATAACTCTTTGAAAGTGGAGTCCAAAGGTGGACAGAGGGGTGAAGAAGGCATTTGGCATGCTTGGTTTCATCAGTCAGAACATTGAATACAGGAGTTGGAATGTCGTCTTGAAATTGTACAAGACATTGGTAAGGCCATGCTTGTAATACTATTTGCAAGTCTGATCACGCCATTATAGAAAGGATATTATTAAACTAGAAAGAAAGCAAAAAAGATTTACTTGAATGCTATCGGGACTTGATGGATTGAGTTATAAGGAGAGGCTGGATAGACTGGGCCTCTTTTTCTTTGGCGCTTTCTTTCTCTAGAGATCTATAAAATAATGAGGGGCACAGATCAGCTAGATAGTCAATGCCTTTTCCCAAGGGTAGGGGAATCTAAAACTAGAGGGCATAGGTTTAAGGTGAGAGGGGAGGGATATAAAAGTGTCCGGGGGGAAATTTTTTCAGAGGGTGATGAGTGTCTGGAACAAGCTGCCAGAGATAATAGTAGAGGTGGGTACAATTTTATCTTTTAAAGTGTTAAGATAGTTACATGGATACGATGGGTATAGAGGGATACAGGCCCAATGCGCGCAATTGGGATTAGCTTAGGGATTTTTAAAAAAAAGTGACAAGGACAAGTTGGGCTGAAGGGCCTGTTTCCATGCTGTAAACCTCTTGACTCTATGATTAGTATTTCAGATGTGGTCTAACTAGTACTTGTATAGTTTTAGCAAGACTTCCATATTTTTAGACTCTACAAAGAACAAAACACGCCCTTCAGCCCAACAAACCTGTGCCGCCACCCCGATGTTCCCACCTCTACCCATGATCCCTGTCTATGTTTATAGATCTATGGATTGAAACCAAATTTGAGACAATTTAGGTAGAATTTGTTCTGCCAGTTACCCTAAGAGCACGTTTTTGGGATGTGGGAGGAAACCGGAGCACCCAGAGAATGCGCAAACTCCCACGGACACAGGCCCAAATCCATGTATCCGCACAGCACAGCGGTAGTCACTGAGCTGTCGTGTTGCCCATCAACTGGTCCAGGTCAAGCGTACGCTAACGACGTGAAGCACTAGGATACACTCTAAAAATCCAAGAGCAACCCTCTCACGACCCATCGCGTGTACACCCCTTGTTAGATAACCAGGTGGACCAAAGCACCTTTAGGATAAAAACAAGTACATCAATATCATCTATTTACACACTTCCCAGAGACTCCCAAGGCTCATGATGCTTATTTTAAATCAGTTTTCTATACCCCTCCATTCCCATTCTGTTCATGTGCCCATCTAAGTATCTCTTAAATAACTCCAGAGTACCTGCCTCCACCACTACTTGGCAGTGCGTTCCATACCCCCACCACCCTCTGTGAAAAAACTCCCTCTCACATCCGAATTATACCTTACCCCCTCACCCTAAGCCCGTGACCCCTCGTGCTATTCGAGTCCATCCTAGGAAAAAGCTTAACCCTGTTTACTCTATCTATACCCCTCATAATCTTGTACACCTCTATCAGATCTCCTCTAAGTCTACCTCTTTCTAAGGAAAACAACTCCAATTTGCCTAACCTCTCCTCGTAACTCAGATCTTCCATACCAGGCAGCATCCTGGTAAACCTCCTCTGCACTCTCTCTCCAGAGTCTCCACGTCCTTCCGGTAGTAAGGCGACCAGAACTGGACGCAGTATTCCAAATGAGGTCTAACCAGCGTTTTATACAACTGCAACATTAAAGGCCAGCTCTTGTACTCTATAACCCTTCCTATAAAGGCTAACATACTATATGCTTTCTTCACAACCTTCTCCACTTGCTCTGCCACCTTCAGAGACTTGTTCACCTGAACCCCCAGGTCCCTCTGCATTTCTATACTCTTAATAGGTCTACCCTTTATCATATACCTCCCCCATACATTCTTTCTCCCGAAATGCATCACCTCGCATTTATCAGGATTGAATTCCATCTGCCATCTATTTGCCCAAGCTACCAGCCTATCTATGTCCTGCTGCATTGCCTGACAATGCTCCTCACTATCCGCAAGTCCAGCAATCTTTGTATCGTCTGCAAACTTGCTGATCACTCCACTTACTCCCTCTTCCAAGTCATTTATATATATTACAAATAGAAGAGGTCCCAGTACTGAGCCCTGCGGCACACCACTAGTGACCGACCTCCAGCTAGAAAAACACCCTTCCACTATTACTCTGTCTCCTATTACCAAGCCAGTTACTTATCCATCTAGCTACCTGTCCTTGTATCCCATTAGCCTTGACCTTTTCAACTAACCTCCCATGAAGGACTTTGTCAAACGCCTTACTGAAATCCATATAGATGACATCAATGGTTTGCTTTTTGTCACCACCTCAAAAAATTCTACCAGATTTGTAAGGCACGACCTCCCCTTAACAAAGCCATGCTGCGTATCTCTAATCAGATCACAACGCTCTAAGTGCCTATACATCCTATCTCTAAGAATCCCCTCCAACAGCTTCCCTATCATTGATGTCAAACTCACCGGCCTATAATTTCCAGGGTTATCTCTATACCCTTTTTAAACAATGGTACAACATTAGCTATTCTCCAGTCCTCTGGGACCTCACCTGTGTCCAAAGAAGAGACACAGAATTGCGTCAGAGGCCCAGCATTGCGTTGAAGTAAAGGCCAATATTCCATTTGCCTTCCCCATTACTTGCTGAACATGCACTCTCCATATCCTAATTTTTATTTCAGATGTGAAACCTGGTTCCAATGGGAACAGTCTTTATTCAATCAATAGTCATTGTATCATTAAATTTTATTTGTTTGTGAAATTACTGCTGCAGCCAATTTGGTGCCTGCTAGGAAAGATGGGCTCAATTTCTAGGTATAAAAAAGGTATCAGAAATGGAGATTGGAATACGATGGTGAAATAAGTAATAGAGAAGAAAAATAAGCTTATTTAAATATATGGTCAGAAAACCTGGCTTTCTCATATTCATAAAGTATATCTTCATGAAGGTACATGGGAAAAATAGCTTTAATAATAAATCCTTCACAAAGCATAAAACAATGGCAAGATTGCATGTCTGGATATTAGACCTGAAATTAACTGAGGCCACAACGGAATGTGAAAAATACATTGGGGAAGAAAAAAAACTAGATTGCATTTTCATGGTATAGATTAAGTTCTTTTCAAGGCTGGAAAAGCCACATAGGTTTTTGAAAGACTTTGTATAGTTGTTAGGATTGAGGAGTAGTATGTGCTTGAAACAAAACATATAATTTGTATACATCTTCACTGTTGAAGATAATACAAATGCTGGTACAAATAGTAGGTATAAATGTTTTAGATATTGACTCCTTAAATGTAAGTACATAAATGGCTTTTAGTTTGGGTTGAGACACTGAAGATTAATTGGGTTGCTGAACCTAATAACTTTTAATCTCGAATGTTGCAGAAAATTGGAGAGGTATTATATAAGTCACTAATTTAACTTTTTTTCAGATCTGGACTCGGATTGATTGTTTAAAAGCTTGATGCATGAATGTATTGACTCATGCCAAGCCCTATTCAATGTTATCTAGATTGTAACACAAGAACAAGAGTGGACCATTCAGCCCTTTGAACTTGTTCTCCATTGTTATGTTATGACTGATCTACATCTTATTGTTCTATATCATATAAGTAAAGTTTCCTGTAATTCATTATTTATAGACTTGAATTCAATAATTAAACTATTGTATTTTGAAATTTGAGCTATGCTAAAGACTAATAATTCAAGTAACCAAATGGTTTGAAAATTACAGACCATTCAAGTATCTTTCACATTTTTAAAAAAAAAAATGTTTTCAGCATTTTCTTTTAGTTACTCCTTAGTGGTCCTTAAGAGACCAGATTGTTACTTCAAATTTTTAGTTGATTGTACTAATTTGTATTACTTATTCTTGGGTATCTTGTTACATTCTATAACCTTTGCTGTTGAATACTTTTGTGTTGTATTTATCTTTTTTGGATAATGATCAATTTGACAAAAAATATTTTTGGTAAAAGTGGGCAGTGGCTTGACCATCCAGGTTCTGGAGCTGCAGTGTGAGTAGGAGAAGGAGACTTGAATGAGAGCTGAATGCTGTTGTAAAGTTTTAGTTATCTAATTCTGGACCAAGAAAATTCCTCAATGTGCTGAAATGAGAAAAATCAAGTAGACAAGGTCAAAAATGACCTTTTAAAAAGAAAATGGAGATTGAACCCCTTGCTGTTATTCATAGGAGTTGTTAGAATTCTGGTAGGTCGCTGGAGTTATTATATCTATCTGTATAATAGTATTTAGCTCTTGGGGAATTTTAAAATTTGCAAGTTAATACTATTCAAATACAACCACAGTTATGACTAGTGGCCTTTTAAAACTAGCAGCTGCTCACATAATTGGAAATATTATTAAATGCTCCCTTAAAGACAGGACTGGGCACAATTTTGCCTAAGTGAAGAATCCATATTGTATCCACTAAATTATTGAATTTAATGAACTAGTGATGATCCTTCATCACTAAGTTTCTATCAAAAATTAATCTTATTTCATCAAAATGCAACATAACTTTAATACTTACGCTAGTTCTCATCGACTTCTCTGCTCCAGTGGAAATGATGCGAGAATTATCTTCCTGAATAACATTCTGGTAAATTTGCGCTGTATATTTTCTTTGACTTCAAAAAATTTTATCATGGAGTAACGAATAGAGCACTCAATGCTCTTAACTGAAACCCAACTACTTGTCTTGTCTGAACTTATCACCTCTGTATTCCTGAAACTCTGTCTTATATTTATAAAGCTGAATGGTTTTATTTCTTGTATAATTCTTGCATGGAATTATGTATTTCAACATTGGAAACCAATGAAAAGATGGATGCACGTTCTTCTTTGGCATTGAGTGAATAATCCCATTCCTTGGTTTGCCTCCCAAATTATTGTACTTTGCATCATGACAAGAATTTATAAAGCACCATTAATCTATTGAAATGATTGAAAATTGCTTCATAAAAGCATTCTGAATCACAATGTAACCTTGAACCATGTGAAGGGATATTAGGTTTAAAAGCCTTAGTTAAAGAGGTAAGCTTTAACAAAAGTTGGATTGGAAAGAAAGGTAGTGAGATGTGGGAAGGGTATTCCAGAGCTTGGATTTGAAGCAGCTGAAGGCACAGTCAGTTAAATTTGGAGATGCACAGTGTCCAGAATTAGAGAAATGCAGATATCTCTCGAAGATTGTCAGGTTGGAGAAGATTGCACAGATAGAGAAGAATGAGACTATGGTGGGATTTGAAAACTAGGATGAGAATTTTAAAATTCAAAATGCTTATTGATTACAAACCAGTATAGGTCTATGAATACCGATGATGGGAGGAATGGGGACTCTGTATATTTTCAGGGCAATTGGGCTTTGGATGATGTCCAGCTTAATGAGGGTAGAATTTGGGAAATCAACCTGGAGTGTAAATAGTTCAATCCAGAGATAACAAAAACTTAAGTAAGGGTTTCAGCAGCAGATAAGTTGGGCAATGTTATGAATGTGGTCTTACTGATGGCAAGAAAATTAGGCTGAAAGATTATCTTTGGATCAAATGTGATGTCAAGGTTGTGAACAGAATTACTTAATGTTTCCAGGGAGATGAAAGTCAGTGGGTGGAACTTTTCCAAAAAATTTCTAAATGCCAAAACTGAGAGAGTGAGTGAGTGATCCATGCCTTGGAGGTGAGCCATCTTGTATCCCTGAGAGGACAGATGATCCAGGAGTCAGAATAACAGGGCCTGGGATGTGGTTGCTGTGGCAGTTGGTGCCTAAGCACTGACATGAAAGACTATATAAGGCTCTGAGGCCACTACTCTCCATTCACTTGAAGAGTGAAACCTCAAAAGCCTGTAAGTTTACTATCAAATAAATCGATTGAACTTAAACCTGGTGTTGTCAGACTTCTTACTGTGTTTACCCCAGTCCAAAGCCAGCATCTCCATATTATTTTTTCACAGATGCAAAACTTGATAAAGCTGAGCCCTTGGGTGTTGTGCCCCACTGTGACCCTCATCAACCGAGGAAAGCATTAACTATTGACAGGCATCACTTACACCATCCACTAGCACAGATACCATCACTTGATTAGGGTTCTGGCTCACTTTCTGGTGAGCACCACATAGCCATTGATCTACACCAGGCAGAGGTGGGAACATCCCAGTGATCGGATAAGTGGAGATCTGCCAGGAGAGATCTGGCCCCCAGCCAGGTGCAAAGTCACACAGAACAATTCTGCACAAACTGCTGGAGATGCAGAAGTAGAGCTGGGGATTGCAGGAGGGGGTGTCACCAATATTCCACCAACTGCAAGCTGTTCAGTGGAGTCAAGCAGCCTTCAGATGAAGGAAATGATGCCAGCATTGTGTGGCCCCTCAAGCCAACATTGCAAGGATGATGGCTGCTGTGAAAGGCCTGGGCAGGAAACAATACAATAAGAGGCCTGAACACACCAATTTTAAATCCAACCGATTTATTTGATAGTAAACTCGCAAGCTTTCGGCTTTATGGCCTTCATCAGGCAAATCAAGTGTTCTGGTCTGCAATAGCACACGTATCAGCACAGACAGTTTACAGATTGCTGATTACAATGCGAATCTTTACACCTAACCTGCTATTCAAGTGTTAAAGTGGCTAACAGTGTGAGTGGAAGGAGCACTCAGCACAGGTTAGAAATGTATATTGTCTCCAGACAGCACAGCAAGTGAGGTTTTTTGCTAACCCAGGTAAGTCATGGGGGTTACACATAGTGTGACATGAAGCCAAGATCCCTGTTAAGACCGTCCTCGTGTGCAGAACTTGGCTATCAGTCTCCGCTCAGCGGCTCTGCACTGTCGTGTGTTGCGAAGGCCCCCCTTGAAGAATGTTTACCCGAAGGTCGGAGGCCGAATGCCTGTGACAGCTGAAGTGTTCACCAACAAGAAGGGAACAGTTTTGCCTGGTGACTGTCGAGCAATGTTCATTCATCCGCTGTTGTAATGTCTGCATGGTCTCCCCAATGTACCATGCTTTGGGACATCCTTTCTTGCAACGTATTAGGTAGACAACGTTGGCCGAGTTGCAAGAGTATGTACCATGTACCTGGTGAATGGTATTCTCACGTTTGATGATGTCGTCCATGTCTATGATCTGGCATGTCTTGCAGAGGTTGCTGTGGCAGGGTTGTGTGGTATTGTGGTCACTGTTCTCCTGAAGGTTGGGTAGTTTGCTGCGAACAATGATCTGTTTGAGGTTGTGCGGTTGTCTGAAAGCAAGAAGTGGGGGGGGGTGGGGATGGCCCTAGCGAGATGTTCATCGTCATCAATGATATGTTGAAGACTCCGGAGAAGATGTTGTAGCTTCTCCGCTCCGGGGAAGTACTGGACAACAAAGGGTACTCTGTCCACTGTGTCCTGTGCTCGTCTTCTGAGGAGGTCAGTGCGGTTTATTGCTGTGGCATGTCAGAACTGTCGATCGATGAGTCGAGCGCCATATCATGTTCTCACGAGGGCATCTTACAGCGTCTGGAGGTGTCTGTCACAATCCTCCTCATTTGAGCAAATTCTGTGTATACGGAGGGCTTGTCGGTAAGGGATGGCTTCTTTAACGTGTCTAGGGTGGAAGCTGGAGAAGTGGAGCATTGTGAGGTTGTCTGTCAGCTTGCAGTACAGTGAGGTGCTCAGGTGACCGTTCTTGATGGAGATGTGTATGTCCAAGAATGCAACCGATTCTGGAGAATGGTCCATGGTGAGTCTGGTGGGATGGAACTTGTTGATATCATCATTGTTTACTGTGAGTCCAAAGGAAAAATATGTCATCAATGTATCTAGGGTATAACCTCAGTTGAAGATCCCGTGTGGTGAAGAAGTCTTGTTCAAACCTATGCATGAAGATCCTCGCATATTGAGGAATGAATTTGGTCCCCTTGGCTGTTCCAAGCGAATGCCTGATGAAGGCCATAAAGCCAAAAGCTTGCGAGTTTACTATCAGATAAATTGGTTGGATTTAAAGTTGGTGTTGTCAGACCTCTTATTGTGTTTACCCCAGTCAAATGCCAGCATCTCTACGTCTGGAAACAATAGCCATAGGTGGCAAGGACCAAGCCTGATGGCTTCTGTTGCCTGTTGGACTGTGTGTCTTGAACAAATGGCTCAGTCAGTGTACAATTGCAGAGGGATTCCAAAGCTTGGTCCAGGCTGAGGGCTCACGTGCCCTGGTGCAGACAATGTTGGGCCTCCAGAACTGGCAGAGGCAGGTGACACACCAGCCCCAAGGACATCACAGACCATGGGCCGTGGAACACAGCTAACTGCCTTCACCTCTGATGTGTATCCTGAGGGGTCACTGAGACACAGCAGTAGGCAAGACAATATCAAAAGGTTGTAGGGTCCTGAAGAGGGCATAGGTGAAGGTGAGCACTGTAATTAGAGGTTATTTAGCTCTGTAGATGATCACCGTTAAATGTAGTTGAACCCCACAGCTGTGACTCATTGGTCTGTGAACCTACCTTTACAAGGAGTTTTGTAACACTATTGTACCCATAGTTGGCTCAGAGCGCTCTTCTGTCTAAGAGAAGGCTTTTGGCCCACCAAGTCTGCAGTTCCCAGCATGTTTGGCAGACCCCTGGCTGCTGGGTTCAAAGCACTCACCTGAAAATGTTGTTAGCACCATGAGGTCATTAGTCCCTGATGCAGTATTCGGCAGTCTGAGCTCCTCTGCTCCAGTCCTCTCTGAGCAGTCCCAGCAGTGAAGGTCATGACAGCCTGGGATGGCATCCTCATCACCCACTGGGTGCCAGGTCTGGTATCTCTCACCCCCATTCTTGAGGCAGTGGGCTGTATGGTGATGTCCGTTATCTTTACTCTAACACAAGCCTGGGTGCCAGTGTGCACTGACCAAACCAGAATAGGTAGATCTCCTGTTGCACCAGGGCAGTGTTACAGCATGTCACATAGCGAGTTATCGTCGCTCTCTTGCCTGGACAGGGAACTAGCTAACAAGGCCAACCCAGGCCCATCAGCTTGGTGTGATATCAGTGTGATCCACGGTGGGGAGTGTGGACAAGAATTTGGGTGGTGGGGGTTGGAGATGCAGAACACCACATTGCTAGTATGTGAATCTTACCTACTGGACCCTTACCACCAACTGTCCTACATTTTGTGGATCCTCTTTGGCCTGGTCCTTTTTCCTCCACATCCTTGGGCATCCACCTAGTCCTTCTCCTCTAGGATGTCCTCTCACTGCTGTACCAGGTTGTAAAGCACACAGCAGACCACAACGATATGGAAGACCCTTTTGAGGGTTGTACTGGAGGGCACTGCCAGAGCACTCCAGGCAGTGGAACTATATGTTTTAAGAAACTGACCCACTGTTCAATGACAGACCGGGTGGCTGCATGGCTCTCATTATAACAATTCTCCACTTCAGTTTTAGGCCTCCACATTGGTGTCATCAGCCATGAACTCAATGGTAGCTCTCATCCCCATGAGCCATACCAGCAGCCTGGGATGGTCTGCAAAGACACCAGAAATGTCAGAGCTCTGCAAAATGTAGTTGTCGTGCACACTACCTGGGTGGTGTGCTCGTGATGTGCAGCAGATGGACATAGGTACCCGCACGTTCAGGGAGTGGAACCCCTTGTGTAACCTGCAGAGTGAAGTGCTTGCCATTTATAGTGCTCTGCATCCTGCATTCTGGGCCTTGCCCATATTAAAGTGGATGTAGTTGGTTGTCTGAGTGTACAGGACAACTGTGACCTTGGGAATGCACTTGTGTCTCAACGACTGCAAGATGCTACAGAAATGCCCACTCAGACTCTGGCAGGACTCAGATACACAGAAATTGAGGCCAACCATTGTCACATTGCCACAGTGGCCCTGAGCACTGCCACATAGCATGATGCATTCTGCACCACCAGCTGCATGGTCACTGATGTAGGGTGTGAGTTTGCTCCTCTGGATGGTTGGGCCCCCAGCCCTCCACCTTCTGGGTATGGTGTACAGTTCAAACTGACAGTGGAAAAGTATCTGGTGACTTTTATGTGATAGGTGGCCATTGTAAGGAACATTGCAGAGTTTGTGCAGTGTGAGGAGCTGTGTTAGCACCTACCAAACTCCCTTGATTGGGGCGACAGCTGCCTGATCTGGTAGTTGTTACTGTTATTGGAATGTTTGTAATAAACCTCAGACAGTGTGACATTAGTGATGTAGAGACTGGACCTTGTATGCAACCCCTCAGGTGTCATACAGCAACGATAAGGAAATATACACACATGAGTCTTAAGCCAGTGGTGACCTCTGATCTAAGGACCCCCACATCCATGCAAACTCCCTACCCTATCCCAAACTTTGGCAGCAGTTGACCTGCCTTTGCAGCCTGGAGGTTGATACTCAGCAGTACTCACCTCCTAGCTCTCCTTCTCCCCTGCTGTGTCTTGACCGCACTTTTAAAGACGTGTACTAATTGGCACAGAAGTGGGAATCCTCTAGGAGGAGGGAATGATTGCATGCCAAGCTCACCAATAATATTGAAATCCAAATCCAAACGATTTTGTGCTAATAAGCTTTGTGCAGTTTCTAGATTGGATGCAGTTCGTGAACTTGAAAGGGGCCAGATAGATTGCAAACTGTTTGCAATCTATTTTTCCTGCTGACAACCATTTGCACCAAGTGTGGCAATGTGATAAAATTCCGCCCAACATCTTTGGAATTGAGACTGAAAAAATTACTATTTTAAATTGGAGGAAATTCTGATTATCCAATATTGGATAAATAGTTTGATATTTTAGCAACATGGGTGGAGTAAGAGTGTTGGTGGTGAAGTAAACTGAGATGCTCTCACCATACATGTGAGAACTAATGCTGTGCCTTTGAATGATGTCACTGAAGGGCAGCATGTAGATGAGAAATAAAACAAGGCCAAGGATAGATCCTTAGAGAATATTAAGGGTAACTATTTGGGAGTGGGAAAATAAATTGTAAGTGATTTCCTGGTTATAGTAATATAAAAATTGAACGAAGTGAGAACAGTTAGCCCTACCAGATGACCATGGAAACGTGTTAAAAGAGGGATGTTGTGATCAACTGTGCAAGAGGGATAATACGGATCAAGAAAGACGAAGAGGAAAAGTCCTTTATCATGTCATGTTAGATGTCATCTGTGACTTTGAGAGCTGTTTGATAATTCACTAGGAATGAAAACCAGATGGGATGGATTCAAAACAAGAGTTTTCCCAAATTTGGGAACAAGTTTAAGAGGCGACACAATCCTTTGGAGAGGAAAGGAACTGGGTTGGAGATGGGATGATAGCTTGCATAGATGATTCAGTTAGTGTTTGTTTATTTTGAGGAAGGGGTTAATGACCTTTCATAGCAAATTGCATCTGCGAGTTTTCTGCTCATTTTGCTAAGTTGTCTGTGTCTGCTTGTGTCTACTTTTTTTTTGTTGCTGCTTTCCAACTTCTAATTTTATGTTATCGCCAAATTGCAACTTTGTGCTCCCCGTGCACAAGCCCAAATCTATTTGTACTGAGAACAGAAGTAGACTGGCACTCACCCCTAATGTAAAACACTTCTATCTCTCTTGTCCAACCCAAGCAACTCCTGTTTTGCTGATTCTTGTTCTATAACAAAATTTCTACCCATGCTAGATTTCTTTTTACCATATATACCTGAATATATTTTTAAAAACTCTGCTGTGAGTTGTCTTGTCAAACACCCTCTTAAAACCTATATACAATGCATCCACACAATAATCTAGGTGTGACTTCACCAAGGCCTTGTTTAATTGCAACAACACATCCCTATTCCTGTACTCAGAACAATGAAGGCCAATTTGCCTTCATTATGGCTCGCTATATTACCTTCAGCAACTGGTGCTTAAGGACACTCAGATCCTGCTGCACACTCCCCTCTCCCAATTTACAGCCATTCAGATAATAATTAATCTGCCATCTTGTTTTTATTTCTGAAGTGAGTAGCCTCACATTTATCCAAGTTATACTACATCTGCCATTGATTTGTCCACTCATTCAATCTGCCAGATCATACTGAAGGATTTCTGCATCCTCATCACAGTTCATCCTTCCACCCAACTTGGGACCATCTGCAAATGTTGAGATGTTATTTTGTTCCCTCATTCAAATCATTGGATCGGTCCCAGCACTAATCCCTGTGGCACTTCACTAGTTATTGCATGTCAATTTTAAAAAGACCCATTAATTCTTTCTTTTGTTTCCTCTCTGCCAACCAATTTTCTATCTATCTCAATACACTTCCTCCAATCCCACGTGTTTTAACCTTGCACGATTATCTCTTATGTGGGAATTTGTCAAACGCTTTCTGCAAGTCTAAATCTGCCACATCAACTGGTTCTCCCTTGTCAACTCTACTAGTTATATCTTCAAAGAGCAACGGCAGTTCATGGCTCTTCCTTACAAATATTCTTCCCTGGGATATATGAGGAAGAGTGTCTCGATCAATCAGCATTGTATCATTCTGACTAAACTTTTGGATTTTTATTTATATTATTAAAAAAATTATTAATTTTTTATTTTTAATTTATATTTAACCAACATTATTATTTTTTTAGCTAAACTTGAACTGAAGATACCATGGAAGAATCTTTATGGTCAAGCAGTGGAAGCCACACTGGATGGAATCTATTTGCTCGTTGTACCATGTGCCAGTAAGCAAAATGCATCTTGCAGTAATTGGGTTGCTTGTATTAAGTGGGGTCTGGACTGTCATCAAAGAGCCTGCACTTGTAAGACTCGAAGGAAAATATCAGTTGTTAGATATGGTTTCTGTTTTGATAACACTTGCTGAACAATCTTGAAAGTGCTAATAACTACATTAAGCCAATTTAAAATAACCAGTAGAGCTCCTAATGTGGTTTATTTGCACATGCTAGAGACAACACACGTTCATACACAGGGACTTTCTCTGCAAGCAAAAGGAATATGTTCAAGCCTTGTTCTTTTTTGAATTATTCAGAAGCATGGGCAGCCTCTAGTTCCTTTTGCTTTCTCTGTGTGACATGGAGAAGTTGGCGTTGGACTGGGGTAAACACTGTAAGAAGTCTCTCAATACCAGGTTAAAGTCCAACAGGTTTATTTGTGGGTATTAGTGCTCCGAAAGCTCATGGCTTTTGCTACCAAATAATCCGGTTGGACTTTAACCTGGTGTTGAGACTTCTTACTGTAACAGCTTGGCACCATTTTTTCCCCTGAAGTGTAATGTCCCTGCATTTGCCTTGATGAGTGCAAGCCCAAAGGTTTCAGCAAGACTTTTTAGCAATATTCAAGTTTGTAGTTGTCCTTTAGTCAAGTCTGTAACTGGTATCGCAGAATTCCAAAAGAGAAATCTTTTATTCAGAGCTATGCTTGCCTATATAATCTATTTTAAGGTGTCAAGAGGTAGAAATAAATTTATACATTTTTTGCAGTAATTTGTGAACAAGTTAAGTGCCAGTTATTCTGCATCAATGAGTGCTTTGCAAATGCAGAGTGTGTAGCTGTCAATTAACTTTATATACATGGTTATCACTTTATGCAACTTTCAGAATGTTAGGTTCAAGCTCTTGAGTGGTGTTGAAATTAAGGCAAGATGCCCTCGTTTTGCAAAGAAATCTCCTGATTCCCAAACACTTTCTCCACGGCAAGTAAGGATGGACAACAAATGCTGGCCTGGTTAGCAATGCTCATATTCCCTGAATGAATGACAGACAAAGGCTAATCCAAGGCCTATTCTTCTAAATCCAAAGATCAATGTCTTAATGATTTTTAATTCTGGTTGAATCAAATCAAGCCCAATTCAGAGTCTCTACAAGTTGAGACATTCCTGATCCAAGCTCACAAGACAAGGCTCTCACCTCCTGTCTTGGGCTTGATCTACATGATCCAAGCTGGAGTAGGCATAGCTCCTCCTCCAAAGCTGGAGCTCAATTGCATTTTAGCCAAAAGGCTGAGATTTTGCTTTTAAAAATTGCTTCAAATGAAGCTGAAATGTAACCTAATGACTTCATCCAAGCACAGCATGTTTATGCAATACTTGATCTTAGTCAAAAGGCCGAGAAGCAAAGTATCTCTGTTTGTTATAGAATTTGTTTTAGTTTGACAGGTTGGCATTTATTGTGAAAACATTGAAATGTTCATTCACAATTCTGTTTTTTAGTTTTGTTCTGTTTATCAAAAAAATCAGTAAGAATTTAGTAGTCATGGTGTAAAGATGCCGGCGTTGGATTGGGGTGGTAAGAGGATTGCACATATTGACACAGACATCAAGTTTCTACAGAGATGCAAGAAAGCAGACAGGATACCAAAGGGACTACAGATCACGAACCCACTCAGGTCAACCTATAACACGGACTACGCTGAGAGGCTTTGCCGTCGCACCTCTCTCACACTCCTCAATCACCTCATACACCAGCTCTATAGTAAACGCCGCACCCTGGAAAGTAAAATGGAATACATATTCTCAACTTGCGCTCAGGACGCAGACCAGCTGCGAAACTTTGCCAAGCAGATGAGACAAAGAAACTACACCATTTACATGCACACCAAGAACAGGAAACTTGAAAAACTCAGCATCGCCACCAGCAACAACCAAACCTCCCTTGGCACCACAGTAGAAAACAACACTACTGCAGGGAGGTCCATTGTTAACTTGTCGGACTACACACTTCAATCAGAGGAAATCGAAGTTCTCAGCCGAGGGCTCAATTTCTGTCCCACCACCAAAATGGATCCCATCAGTCTCGCAGCAGATACAGAGGAATTCATCAGGCGAATGAGGCTGCGTGAGTTCTTCCACAAACCCCAAAGGCCAATAGCGGTCTCAATGAGATAGCGAATGAACCAGAACAGCCGACAGAGGGATCCGCAGTGCAGCAACCAAAGAGGAATGAATCCAATTGGACTCCTCCGGAAGGCCGCTGCCCCCGACTGGACATGTATGCCCAAGCCATCAGGAGGTGCGTGAACACCAGATTTATCAACCGCACTTGCAAGACAGTCCCGAGCATCACCCAAGCACAACGCAAGGCCATCGAGACCAATGTTGCGGTTGGCCAATCAACGAGACCAATGTTGCAGTTGGTCTCTCAAGACCAACCGCAACATTGTCATCAAACCAGCAGACAAAGGAGGCGCCACCGTCATACTGAACAGAACGGACTACTGTGAAGAAGTGTACCAACAACTAAACAATGAGAAACACTACAGACAGTTACCAGCAGATCCGACCAAAGAACACACTCGTCAACTCAACACTCTGATCAAAACCTTTGATCTGGACCTTCAGAACACCCTCCGGGCTCTCATTCCACGTACTCCCCGCATTGGAGATCTCTACTGCCTCCCAAAGATACACAAGGCAAACATACCCGGCTGTCCCATCGTATCGGGCAATGGGACCCTGTGTGAGAACCTCTCCGGCTATATTGAGGGCATCCTGAAACCCAATGTACAAAGAACCCCCAGCTTTTGTCTTGACATTACAGACTTCCTACAGAAACTCAGCACACATGGAGCAGTTGAACCAGGGACACTCCTTGTCACAATGGATGTCTCGGCGCTCTACACCAACATCCCCTACGACGATGGTATTGCTGCAACTGCCTCAGTACTCAATGCCAACAACTGCCAGTTTCCGGATGCCATTTTACAACTCATCCGCTTCATCTTGGACCACAATGTCTTCACCTTCAACAATCAGCTTTTCATCCAGACACACAGAACAGCCATGGGGATCAAATTCGCACCTCAGTATGCCAACATCTTCATGCACAGGTTCGAACAAGACTTCTTCACCACACGAGATCTCCAACCAAGGTTATATACTAGATACGTTGATGACATCTTTTTCCTTTGTTCACCATGAGTCCAATCATTGAAACAACTGTATGATGATATCAACAAGTTCCACCCCACCATCAGACTCATCATGGACTATTCTCCAGAATCAGTTGGACACAAGCATCTCCATCAAGGACGGTCACCTCAGCACCTTACTGTACCTCAAACCGACAGACAACCTCACGATGCTCCACTTCTCCAGCTTCCACCCTAGACACGTTAAAGAAGCCATTCCCTATGGACAAGCCCTCCGTATACACAGAATTTGCTCAGATGAGGAGGATCGTGTCTGGAGGTGTCTGTCACTGAAGGATGCCCTCGTGAAAACAGGATATGGCGCTCGACTCATCAATCGACAGTTCCGACGTGCCACAATGATAAACTGCACTGACCTCCTCAGAAGACGAACACGGGACACGGTGGACAGAGTACCCTTTGTTGTCCAGTACTTCCCCGGAGCGGAGAAGCTACGACATCTTCTCCGGAGTCTTCAACGTATCATTGACGATGAACATCTCGCTAGGACCATCCCCACCCCCCCACTTCTTGCTTTCAGACAACCACACAACCTCAAACAGATCATTGTTTGCAGCAAACTACCCAACCTTCAGGAGAACAGTGACCACAATACCACGCAACCCTGCTGCAGCAACCTCTGCAAGACGTGCCGGATCATAGACATGGACGACATCATCAAATGCGAGGATACCATTCACCAGGTGCACGGTACGTACTCTTGCAACTCGGCCAACGTTGTCTACCTAATACGTTGCAAGAAAGGATGTCCCGAAGCATGGTACATTGGGGAGACCATGCAGACACTACGACAGTAGATGAATGAGCATCGCTCAACAATCACCAGGCAAAACAGTTCCCTTCCTGTGGGCGAACACTTCAGCAGTCATGGGCATTCGGCCTCCGACCTGCGGGTAAATGTTCTTCAAGGGGGCTTTCGTGATACACGACAGCGCAGAGTCGCTGAGCAGAGACTGATAGCCAAGCTCCGCACACATGAGGACAGTCTTAACAGGGATCTTGGCTTCATGACATGCTATCTGTAACCCCCGTAACTTGCCTGGGTTAGCAAAAAACCTCACTTACTGTGATGTCTGGAGAAAATACACAATTCTCTAACCAATGCTCAGGATCCCCTTCACACATTGTTAGCCACTTTAACACTTGAATAGCAGGTTAGATGTAAGGATTCGCATTCTAATCAGCAATCTCTGACTGTCTGTGCTGATGTGTGCTATTGCAGACCAGAACACTGCATCTGCCTGAGGAAGACACAGTGTTGAAAGCTTGCAATTTTACTATCAAATAAATCGGTTGGATTAAAAATTGGTGTTGCTAAATTCTTACTGAGTTCTTACCACCCCAATCCAACGCCGGCATCTTTCCATCATATCAGAAAAATGGCAGGTGAACCTTTTTTTTTGCTGTGAATTAGTTCGGAAGTTTTTTAACTGCTCTGCAGGGGGAGGGAGAGCAAAAGTTGTTTTTCTTTTCAGGATGTTTTAATTACCTCAAACGGAAAATCTCAGCTGGTCTGGCAGCAGCTGTAGAGAGAGAATAGAGCCAATGTTTCTAGATTGGATGACTTGCTAAGTCTGCAGAATTTTCTGTTTTTGTTTTAGATTCCGGCATCTAGCCAAAACCGAATGGTAACTTTGCAGCGCCCACCAACACCATTGACTTCAGCAAACTCAAGGATAAAACTGCTGATAAATTTCAAGCTCATTGATTCGAAACTGTACTTGAGTTTGCAACCATTTGCACCAATTGCTTGTTTTTCTTTTAATAGTGCACTTGAATAAGAAAGAGAAATATTCCTTCAGAATTGCTTTATCTTTTGTGGGTTGCATTGGAACTGTGTGAAATTTAAAAACAAAGCAGACGATTTGGTTCAATATCTCCTACATTGGCGAAACCATCCACAGGCCCCCATTCACAGGCTCACCACTACCCCAACTTCTACCCTCAGCCTCGCCAGCACTCATTTCAAAGTGTCTTAGTTCATTGGTCACCTGTTGACCTGTTATTCACGTCATTGTACTGGAACATTGGTTTCAGCACAATTGTTGCAATTGTAGTGTGTCTAGTCAGAACACATCCATAGAGCAGCATGGTGGCAAGCAGTTAGTGCACGGTAGCACAGTGGTTAGCACTGCTGCCTCTCAGCCAGGGATCCAGGTTCAATTCCCAACTTGACTCACTATTTGTGTGGAGTCTGCACATTCTCCCTATGTATCATAGGTTTCCTCTGGGTGCTCTGGTTTCCTTCCACAGTCCGAAAGAGGTACTGGTTAGGGGCATTAACCATGCTAGATTCTCCCTCAGTGGACCCAAAGTGTGGCGACTAGGGGATTTTCACAATAACTTCATAGCAATGTTAACATAAGCCTACTTGTGACTGATGAATAAATAAAACTATACATACTATGTTTAATTGTAGTCTGCAACAGTAAAACAAGAAGCAAGAGCAATGAGAGTCAGACTATTTCCTATGGTATCCGTATAGTTGTAGTATACAAAGGAAAGATTCTATTCCATTTTTAATTTAGCAATGAACATTTGTGCAGAAACAGCTGTTGTATTTGTGTGAACTGGAGATGATTATTGTAGTTTCTCCCTATGCAAAAGTTGCTAAGCAATTCATTTTTTGGGTATTGAGCTGTTTTCATGTGACAAAATAAGATGCTAGATGGAATTAATTATTTTCTCTAAATAGAACAGTAGAATTGAGAGTTGATATAAGCTATCTGACAGTAAAATGATTCTTGCTATATTATTTTGATTTAATAAAATGGAAATCTGCAGAAGGAATTATTTACTGGGTATATCACTCTTGCAAGAGTCAATTTGGTTTTTTGTTAAAGCATGTTTTAAGTGAAATACAAGTGAACTTTCAATCAAGTTAGCAGACTTGTGTGCAGTTTTTGAATAATAAAAATGTACACTTTATTAGCCAAATGAACAATGTAAACTGCATGAGGCATATTATTTAAGTTGTTAAGACAGCTAACTCTTGTATTTGTAAGTTCTGTTTAAATATGTGTTTTAGGCATCAAATATGATGCAGAAAAAGAAGAATTGCAACTTCAAGAATTGAAGCAGAGAGAATTGCAAAGAATTGAAGATGCTAAGCAAAAGGTTGCTGACAAAGGTATGGTGAACTGATGTTTACCTTCTCAATCATCAAAGTGTAACATTTATGTTCTTATCAGCAAATGTCAACATTGTACAAAAAAAGCAGAGAAATAAAGAATACTAGAGAGAAGATGTCCAGTTGGTAAATAAACCAGTGTGAATCCCATGTATGCCCTCGCTTGTGTAGTTTTTGCTCATATTCAACTCCCCATACAAATGTATTGAATGTTTGCTCGGTAGAGTAATAGAAGAAAAGGCAAACATTTGAGGCATCATGCATGAAATAGTGACTCAGTTTGGAAGAGCTGTTTGAATTAAACGTCTTTACTTTCTGTTCACTCCATAGATTGTTTAACCTGCTGTGTATTTTATCCTTTTTTTTGTTTCAGATTCCAGCATTCACATTCTCTTGTTTTATTATTAATTACATTACCTGCTTTTTCCATTTGGTTCTTTGAATGATGTCACTTTTGGATTGCAGATTAATTTTCTTTTCCAATCCTGGGGAGTGTTTAACGGAACTGATAAGGATTGTCACTGCCAGAATCTGAGCAGGCGAGAGAACAGTGTTGCTCCCTATGGGGAACATCTGCAGAATTGTGAGCCAGCTAGGTAATTAACAGGGCGGTGGCTTTCCATAGGATCAGAATACAAGGGGTGGGAAATACTGCCTACCAAGAATTGCCGATCATCGGAGACTAGCAGACTTTTTGTTAAGCGGTGCCACCAAGGAAGCAGTGGTTACTACAGGAAATACACTCCCTGGAATCCCATGATCTTGGAGCAGCCCAGGTCAGCAATAAGAAATTAGAGTGGGGTCACAGTGTAGAAGATCTCCAGTAAGGGCAGCAGGGTGACTCAAGATCGCTTGATCAAGTACCAAGTGCTTTGGAATGAGTAAACCCATGGAGTCCACAGGCAACCCACACAGATTTGCTTGTCATGCTCTCCAGCTGGCATCAAGCCTATTTGCAATGGGTGGTGAAATGAGGGCATTAGTTACCCACTTAAAGGTCTCAATTGATGTTAAGCATGAAGGCCATCCATGGACCTTCTTGCCATGATCCTTCCTGCCATAATTAGAGTGAAGATGAGAAGATGGTGAGGTCCATGTCCTTCACCATTCCAACCAATTCCATGTCTTTTCCACTTTCAAACTCACCACAGAGCATAAAATACTGTTCACCCTCCCTGAACAAATGTGCTTGATGATTTGGATTATTTCCCTACTGAGGAAATGACAATTGTCAGAAAATTCATCCCCAATTGCTACCTGCAGCAAATCAGTCAACTTGCCATGTACCAGGGATTCCATCCATGGCATTTTTGCTCTTGGAAGATCAGTGCTATAGCACATCAGTACCATTTACCTGTGGGAAAACACAGAAGATTTCTAAATGTGTTGAAAAGCATATGCTACTCTGCTGCAATGCTTCAACAGTTGAACCAAATTTTATGGAAGTAGCTTTTATATGTGAGAATATAATTTGCTATCTATTTCCAAAATATAAATCATCGGAAAAGAAGACTTGTATTTTGAAAAAAATTACGTATGTAAAAAATGAAGAGCATATTATGGTCTTGTACATCTTTTTATGTTGTATCTACAACTTAATAGTATATTTTAACGATTTACAATTCTGATGTACTTTAGTTGCAAACTGGCCTAAAACGTTGAAGCTCTGTTAACCTTTAAATTCATTGTCTTAAGATATGGGGAGGTGATTTTCTCAGTATGCACTTGTGACATGTAGGGTGGAATTTTCCCAAAAAAATGACTCGTTCTAGGCAAGAAAACTGGTGGTGCAAATCTGATAGCAATCTTCCTGCATTTAGGTATTTTTTGGGACGGGGTGAGTTTTGCACCAGTTCAGAGAGGAACTTTGCCTTAACTTGCTAGCAAGCCCAACTTCAGTGAGATCAATGAGATAGGGGCACCTTTCAAAACTGCACAAAGTGAAAGTGAAGACTCCATTGACATAGGGACACCATCCTCTCTCCTCCCAGTGATGGCATGTTTTGTCCTGTCCCATTCCCCCAACATAGATTGCTGGCCAGCAGTGATTCACCCTGGGTTATCGCTGTGGCCAAGGGCCAGAGAATCCGATCTGACACTAAGCATATTTAAATGAATATATCCAGGTGAGGAGAATCCAGTAGGAGGTTCTCACCAACATTAAATGTACTAGGCCACTTCTCCTTAATTCTTTGACCCTGTGCAGTCTCAGTGCACCGTGCACTTAAGCTAGAGAATCACTCATGTAAACTTTGGTGCCATGGTCTATGATCCGATGATATTAGAAACCATTGGACATTTTATGATAGCGATTGAAAAGTTCCTTCCTGCCAGAACATTTTCCAAAAAATGGATACTTGGAGGAAAATGCATGAAATGTGGTTATGTGATTACAACTGCAATTAAAATTGCATTTCATTTTCATAGAAAATCCAAAAGAAGAAAAGCAAGATACTTTTGTTGAAAAATTAATTACTCAGGTTATTAAGAATTTGCAGATCAAAATTACCAACATCCATGTCCGTTATGAAGATGATGTGAGTAATTTAATTTATTTTTGTGTTTATTTTTGATCTATGCTTTTAAGATGAGTTTTATTTTAGTTCTGCTTTTCCTCTTGTACCTTTGAGATAATTGGTCAATTTATTAGTGTTAAAATTGTAAAGTCTTTTTGTGATGTGTGAGATGGCACAATATTATAATAGTGAATCATTATGAGGGTCCTTAAATTTGCACTACTTTTCACTGTAAAAGACAGTCTGCTTCACTTTAATCAAGTTCTCTGGAGCAGAACTTGCATCTGTTGGCTTTTCAGGAACAAACCCATATAGCTGACTTTACTATTGATAAACATTTCAATGATTCTTAGCCTGAGATATGTTGTTTTGTTTAGTGTCCTCCTTCCCAGCACTTCCACCATCTGCTGCAGTCAGCGGCATGCTTCACTGTTCCTGTCTTAACTGGTGAAGATGAGAAAGGTTGGACAAGGCAGGGACTTTGAAATTCTGCTGATGATTGCCAGTCTGAGGATGTTATGGGTCATTGTGTAGGAGGCATGAGAATCCTTAAATGAGCGAGTACATCTCAAATAGGAAATGTGAATTTTGACACAGGAGTAATACATAATTTGCTTTCTACTATTTCACAGAAGTTGAAGGGAGGGGCTGGATTTTCCACTCCCATTTTTGACAGGTGGAAAAGCCTGAAGAACAGAGAATCTAATGGCAATTACAAAGCCCCATTTCTGCTGGCAGGATTTCCTATTGAGAAGATCCCCATTCCCTGCCAATCCAAATAAGGGAGTTTCTGGCAGAGAAAACTGGGAACCATATTACTGTACATTTTAAATGTAATTAGCATTCTTTCCTGTTGCATCATTTGCCTCCCCCCCCCACCCATCCTGCACCTCTCTGTGTGCGAAGATGCCCCCCCCCCCCCCCCCCCCCCCCCCCCCGATGTAATGGAACATTGACAGGGTTTACAATATGTTGGTGAAATGGAGACTTGATGAGAGGGGCATGCCCCAGTTGTACCCAGACATGGGAGGAGGGGAAAGTGTATTCCACTTCTGAAGTTCAGGGTTTGGTTGAGAGCAGAGAGGATATCCTTGTTGGGGAAGGGGAGAGTGCTCTTGAATGAGCTCACCCCACCAGTATGTGAACAGCATGGTGGCACAACGTGAGGCACAGCTTCTTCGCAGTGCTAAGGACCCGTGTTCAGTTCCTGGCTTGGGAATTAGGGGCTTTCACACTGCATAATTCACCCTCTGCTCTCCCCCTCCTCGCCATGAAGGGATACTCCCCCCAGCTGATATGATTGCACATTGGCAGGGTTTACAGTCTGGGAGAAATGTGGTCTGCATGTTCTCCCCCTGTCTGTGTGGGTTTCCTCCAAGTGCTCTGGTTTCCTACCACAGTCCAAAAGACATGCTGGTTAGGTGCATTGGCAGTGCTAAATTCTTCCTTGCGAACAAGTGCCGGGGTGTTGCAGATCAGAAATTTTCACAGTAACTTCATTGCATTGTTAATATAGGCCTATTTGTGACACTGATAAATAAATAAACTTAATGATGTCATGCAGCCTACCTTAGGAATATTTTCCCCTCTAGTGTTTACAAATTCAGCAGGAAAAAGGCCTTTTCCTGTTGGATTGCCACTCAGGGTGAGAAAAGAAAATTATGCCTTATATTCCTCACCTTTGAAAGTTTTCAAAGGTTTCCTGGCAACGTGAACTAAAGAATTGCTGTATAAATAAACTTTTGCACAATTGCTGGTACTTGTTGAGTAGGGGCTTTAATTAATTAATTAATCAGTTTTCAATTTTAGGGCAAATTATCTGAGCAGATCTTTTATTTGGATAAGAAAATTAATTTAAAAGTTCAGAAAGTTAGCTATTCTACATTAAATCATGTATCAGATATTGTGACCAACGAAGATGAATAAACATTTATTTATTCAACTTGTTGTCAGCTAACCACAGGCTCAGGGTTCTGATCGAAGACTTGCTCTGATACAACTTGATACCCTGCACAATGTATCTGTGGTCTCTGAGAAATGCAGGAAACAGTGTGGCTATTTGATCAGTCAGATTGAAGAATCCTTGCTGGGCCACGTCGAATCAAAGCCAAGAAATATGAAGTGCATGTAAATAATATATAGAAAGTGAAATAGATTGGGGAAAGCAAATGGAATTGTTTTTTAAAAAATGAAGAGGTTGGCAAAAATGGGGAGAGGGTAGAGTTACAAGGTTTAGGGATGAAGAAGTGAAGTCAACCATCATGGTAAGAACCCCTCTGAAGCTAAATGTGAGAATATTGCAAGTCCCAGAAGGAAAACCTGAAACACCAGTTGCTTGCTGTTTAATTTTGCATTTTAATATGAGGAAAGAGATGAAACTTGGTGAGGAAGGTTCAATCTTGTGGTAATCAATCGAATAAAAAAAAAATGCTTATTTAGCTTATAAAATAAACAAGCAAAAAGTAGCAATACAGAACAGAAAATGCATCTACACACAACATATATTCAAATTAACCCTCTTGCAAATTTCACTGCTTTCCTAATTGAGATATACCTCCCCAAAACAACAACCAATAGGTGTTAACATTATTTGCCAAAGCCAGCAATAACATCACTTGGTTTAGAGTAGCAAGCATCAAGGGTTTAAATGGCAATGTCCATGTTTTGGAAAGAGCTTATCTTCTAGCTTAGTGTGGCTGTGATCCTTTCCACCATCAGCTCTTGGCCTCACTATAAGACCAACCCTGCCATTGATAATACTGTTCATTCCTTGTGATCTTATCTGTATTACTTGTCTTAGAAGTCTATTTACTGATATTTTTTACATGAGCTTTTCCTTTTGGCATGTAAATGTGATGTTTATTTTTACTTCTTTTGAACTCCTGCCCTCTAACTCCTGCAATTCTATCCCCTATTATTATCCACTTGGGTAAATACCCAATGACTGAGGACTGAGTTGAGGAGGAACTTCTTCACACACAGGATTGTGAATTGGTGGAATTCCCTGTCCAGTGAAGCAATTGAGGCTACCTCATTGAAGGTTTCTGATGTTTCTAAGGCAAGGATAGATGAACTTTTTGAATAGTAAAGGAATTAAGGATTATGCTGAGTGAGCAGGTAAATGGAGCTGAGTCCACGAAAAGATCAGCCATGATCTTATTGAATGGTGGAGCAGGCTCAAAGGATCAGATGATCTACTCCTGCTCTTCGTTCTTAAATTTTTATATTGCGTTTCATGGCAGGCTGGGGATGTGACATGGAATTAATTCCTCTTTTCAACTCCTGCTTTTGGGAGGAAAATCTGGC
Organism: Sphyrna mokarran; assembly: GCA_024679065.1. NCBI lineage: Eukaryota > Metazoa > Chordata > Chondrichthyes > Carcharhiniformes > Carcharhinidae > Sphyrna > Sphyrna mokarran. The sequence goes on from JAGIQG010000006.1 coordinate 71,199,100, forward strand.
CCCTTGTCTTAGAACTTTAGGGATCTGAGAAATGAAGAGGATCTACAACATTTGTCAAAGGATGTATGGAATTGAATTTTGTAAATGAGACCAGTTAAATTAACTGACTTGCTGGAAATGATAGCTATTTTTAAAAATTGTGCATTGCTAAGTTAATTATTTACAACCAAAAAGTAAAAACTAAATAGAAACTAGTTAGCATTAGTTGTAAGACACAAAATTTGTAGCTGTTGCCATACCACTCTTTATTCATTTGTGAGATATGAGCATCACTGGCTGGCCAGCATTTATCGCTCATCCCTGATTGCGCTAGAGAAGGTGGTGGCGAGCTGTCTTCTTGAAACATTGGAGCCTACGTGCTGTGGGTTGACCTACAATGCCTTTAGCAAGGGAATCCCAGGATTTTAACCCAGCGACTACAAAGAAACCGCAATGTATTTCCAAGTCAGAATGGGGTGAGTGGTTTGGAGGGGAAGTTGCAGGTGGTGGTGTTCCCATGAATCTGCTGTCCCTCCACTTTTAGGTGGAGGTGATCATGATCTTTGGTGATTTGCTACTGTGCATCTTCTACATGGTACACAGTACTGCTACTGAACATCAGTGGTGGTGGGAGTGGATGTTTGTGGACAAATGTGCCATTCAGTCGGGCTGCTTTGGCCTGGATGGTGTCAAGCTACTTGAGTATTGTTGGAGTTGCACCCATCCAGGCAAGAGGGAGTTCCATCACATTCCTGACTTATGTCTTGTAGATGAGGGATGGGAAGTCAGGAGGTGAGTTACTCATGGAAGTATTCCAAGCCTTGACCTGTTCTTGTTTTTATGTGACAAATCCAATGGTAACCCCAAGGGTGATAACACTAGTGAATATCAAGGGGTAGTGGTTAGTGTCTCTTATTGGTGATGGTCATTGGCTGGCATTTGTGTAACACTTAAAGAATGTAGCTCATAAAAGCAGAAAGAGAGATTATGATTTGCAGTTAACCCATATCCTTTTAAAGTAATGCAAACAGCCATATCTTCATGTTGCCTATTTATTTTCCTCTAAGAGCAATTACCTGGTGGTCCCCTACATAGGACACGATAGTGAAGTTCTTGCTTCAGTCACCACATTGCCAGCTGAGCAGTGGGAGGGGACAGGCTGAAAGTCTCTGGGAAAGGCCAGAGCAGTGGGGGTGAGAGCAATAGAGCTGTCTCTTCCAAGCTAAAGATGATCTTGGTCTTGATGAGGCTGTCTGGTTGGTTGGATTCTGAGAATAGTCCTATACTGATCGCACAGTTCATAGGGGACAACACTTCATGGTTCAGAAGTCATACCTCAGTCTATCATATCAAACCAGAAAAGTAGCTTCTCCCCTGTTATAGTAAAATGGAAAATGCTGGAAATACCTACCTCAAGCAGCATCTTGAATAAAATTTGAATTTTGACTATTTGGATGAAGACAGAAGTGAGGCATGAAAGGTATTGAAGTATTAACATTTCTCTCCAGCAATATTGCTGGACCTGGCTTAAAGAAGGGCAGGAGTGGATGTTAAATATTCCTGGGTACAAAGTGTTCATGAAAATTAGAAGGCTGGGGGTTGGGTGGGAACTGAGACACCATGTGCTGCCACAAGCTCTATATTAGCGAGGAAACAGTGTGGTGTTTGTGCCATCTGCTTGTGCACCTCACATCTCGAGAGACAGGAAATCACCCACTCATAATGGCAGTGAAGGTTACTGGGGCCCTCAACCTTTGTTACTGGGTCACTCCACGCCTCCTGCCGGACCTCTGGCATCGTGTAATCCTCAGTTCACAAGTGCACATGAGATAACTGATGCCCTGTTTGCCAAGGGGACTAACTATATAAACTTCTGTGTGAGCTAAGTCCAGCAGTAAGCCCAGTAGCAAACTTTGCCATTATGCCCCACGGAAGCCATTGATGACATGTATGCTGCCTGAGTATTCCATAGTGTCAGGGAGTCAGGTTCCACTTCCTGAAAATTCAGGTGGTTTGCAGCTGCCACGTGAATATCACGAGTGTGCATGTGGCAACCAAAGACCATCCATGACAGCTACATACTGTGGAGTGTGGACATCCGCGACCTCTTTGAGGACCAGCCCAGGTTGCCAGAAATACCCATTTAAGGTCTTGGTTGGGCCTCAAATGAGGCCCACACTTCCATCTGGTCTGTTCAGCAGTGCATCAGGATCCTGAAGATGAAGTTCATTGTTTGGACTGCTCTGCTAAAATCCTCCAGTACAGCCCACTGAGGGTCTACCTCATCATTGTGGTCTGCTGTGTGTTCCTCAGTCTAGCAGTTGGGGAAACATCCTGGAGGAGGAGGACTGGGTGTACGCCTAGGGAGGAGGAGGCAGGATAAGGAGGCACAGGCGAATGTGGAGAACAGGGCCGTACAGGGGGCAATGCAGTGGCAGGGGTCCCGGAGGCCTCCTTCACTACAAGGTTCAGAATGAGGATGTGGTGTACCACAGCTGCAACACCACTAAACTCCCACACTTGTTCACACTCCTATTCATGGGATAATTGACATCACGCCTGAATTGGCATGATAATCAATTACTGGCCTGGACAGGAGGGTGATGATGACTTACTGTGATGCAGCCCTGGTGACATACAGGTCTGATTCCTATCTGTTTTCAGACTACACACTAGCATCCAGGAGTGACACAATGGGCCTTCAGGGTTTGGAGTACCGTGGCAGTCAGGGCTTTAGCACAGGTGCTTGAGAATTCAATTGATAGGCTTGGGCTGAGCGTCTTGCTTTGTGCAGCCTTGCTCTGCTCCGCTATGTATTTGATCGGAGCACAGTCATCCCTGTGGAGGAGGATTACAGATAGATCAGTCACAGCTGTGGAGTGCAATGCAATTTTACGTGATTTCCTAAATGACAATTAACCAAAACCGAACTAATGCATTCCTTCCCCTGTGCTCTCCTGATGACCCTACAACAGTTTAATCTTGCATGAGCTACTGCTACATCTAGGTATCCCACTGAATACTCGGGTGTCTAAAAAAAGATGGAGGCAATCAGCAGCATTCTACCCTCTCTTGCCTGAGATGCCTTTGGCAAGTGTTCCTGGGGCACTGGGGAAGAAGGGGGAACTTAGAAGAGCTGGGGACTGCAGAAATCTCCTGGATGGAAGGCCATGATATGGACTTGAGTGCTTCCTCCTCTCTGTGGATGTCCATGAGCTCCTGGGTCACATCTGAGGATGGCAGGACAACAGGAGTGAGCTTCAGTTGCCTTGGTATCACCTAGGCCTTCAGGACTGGCAGAATCAACTGCATGTGCTGCATGGTGTGCAAACCCTCCATGATGGCTCTCGTTGAGTCTGGATCCCATCAGCAGCAGTCTTCTGAGACTAGATCAGGCTGTTGAAGCATACAACTATGACCCACTGTATCTGCAGCATGTCGGAATCGGTTTGATAAACCTTTGCTGTGTTCCCTCTGTAGCAAGAACATCCTCCCTTTGGTAAGGAAACCAAAACTGTAGACACTATTCTAGGTGAGTTCTCACCAAGGCTTTGTATAATTGCAGCAAAACATTCCTGCTTCTGTACTCAAATCTTCTCATTATGAAGGCCAAGATGTAATTTGGTGCCTTTACTGCTTGCTGCACCTGCACATTTGCCTTCATTAATTGGTGCATATTACCCTATCTTAACTTAATAATCTGCCTCCCTGTTGTTGCTATGAAAGTGGATAACCTCACGTATATTCACATTATACTGCATTTGCCTGCTGATCCCTGCAGGAGAATGTGCAAACTCCCACAGACACAGACCCAAATTCATGTATCTGCACTGCACAGCACAGCAATAGTCACTGAGCTGTCATGTTGCCCATCAAATGGTCCAGATTAAGCATACACTAACGACGTGAAGCACTAGGATAATCTCAAAATTACCATACGCTTTTACTATTTCACTATGTTAGTCACTTATGTGAGACTTCATTGAAAGTCCAAATAAACAATGGGCTCCTCTTTGTCTAGTCTACTCATTACATTGTCAAAGAATTCCAGTAGATTTGTCAAAAGTCATAAATCCATGCTGACTCTGTCTAGTTCTACGACTGTTTTAGCAAAAATTTAAAATTGAGAGGCAGCAGAGCTAACCACTGTGCCACCATGCCACCCATGGAGGGAAGATTATTGAAGCAGTAGAATATGGTTGGATTTGGATACAAGACACTGCTGTGAGGAACTTGTGCAGCGATATTCTGGGGCTAAGATTAACAACCAGTTATTTTCCTCTGTGCTAGTTCTGTCTTCAGCCCATTGGAGGGTTTTCCCCTTCAATTTCAATTAACATCTATTTTGCCAGAGCTCCTTGATGCCACACTCAGTCAAATTCTGCCTTGATGTTAAGAACAGATATTCTCACCTCACCTGAAACTCAACTATTTTGTCTGCATTTGGAGGTAGGCTATATTGAAGCCTGAAAGCAAGTGATTCTGATGGAACCAAAACTGCATTTATGCGTAAATATCAGTAGATAAGTGCTGTCAATGTTATCTTCTATTACTTTGGTTATGGACTGGTAATGGCTGAATTTGAATTGTCCTGCTTTTCATTCACAGAGCTATGCTGTGTTGAAGTGGAGTGCTTGTTTGCAAGCATGTCTGTGGGAAAATGCTTTATGCAGAAGCCTTGAAATTAGCACTTGCCAACTTACTATACTTTGCAGCCTGAAGTAACTCTAGAAAACACTAAACACTTGTAAATTGTAGCAACAGAAAAAAATGATAGCAGCTAATCTGTAAATAGTTGATGACTCCTTTAAATTGCACCAATGAGGGGTTCCTTTCTACTGCTGAATATATATTCAGCTTTGGAAGGTTAAAAGAGAGCCTTAAGGGAGATTGATTCCCAAAATTGTAAGCTGATGTAGAACATAGAACATAGAACATTACAGCGCAGTACAGGCCCTTTGGCCCTCGATGTTGCGCCGGCCAGTGGACCCTCTAACCTAAACTATTCCAATATCATCTATATGCCTATCCACTGAACATTTGAATGCCCCCAAAGTAGGCGAGTCCATAACTGCTGCAGGCAGGGCATTCCACACTCTCACCACCCTCTGTGTAAAGAACCTGCCTCTGACATCCGTCCTATAACTACCACCTCTTAATTTAAAGTTATGTCCCCTCGTGTTGGTCATGTGGTTTGCCTGCCTTGCGTTCTTCCAGCATACATTTACTGCACATACGCAGCCTTCTCTGATGTGGCAGCTGGTCAACCATTTAACTTATTGAATGGTGGAGCAGACACAAGGTACTAATTAATCTATTGTTATTCCTATTATGTTCAATGATAGTGTCCAGAAATTGGATGCTGATTTCTTACTGATTTGTGTTTTGCTATATCTGTCGAGTAGCATTAGAAGGAACATGATAAATCACCATTCAAATTTTGTCTTAATTTTTCTAATTTCAAAAGTACAAAAACATGTTGAATAGCTCACTTCAATGTAGAGGATAATTTCTGTTTGAACTTTGTGTGAAAATCATCATCGTTTCTACCCAATTCCAGTTGTTATCTTTTGCTGATTTTATTCTTATTTGCAGATCACAAACCATGACTCACCGTTGTCATTTGGAATTTCACTTCAGAATTTAAGTCTTGAGGTACTGTGGATTTAACATTTTCTAATCCTACCCTTGTTAGATCTTATACGTTTGGGAGCACTCTTGTCTTAAGTCTGAAGGCCATTGTTTCAAGTTCCGTCCCACAGACTTGAGCATGTAATCTTCAGTGCAGGTACTTACTATCTGTCAGACGTAATGTCAATCAAGGCTTTGTCTGCTGTCTCATTTGGAAGAATGCCAAATTTTGCACGATGCTTCAATGTCCTACCTAAAACATATCCCATTATCAATATCTGATAAATCAGATATTCAATTTAATTATTTCATTAGTTTGTGGGATCTCGATATGAGCAAACTTGCCATCGTGATTCCATATCTTCCAATGATTACATGTCAAATTGGCCATAAAGTGCTTGGGATGATCATAAATTGTGAAAGCTGTTATGTGAAGCCATTCTCCCCATTGTATTTTCTTCCCAAAGTTACGGAAATAATATATCGTTAGTGGCTGACAGTGTATAAGATAGGCATACAATTTATGATGATGTGAAATCTACATCCATTAAAACCATGGAATCCCTCCTGCACAGAAAGGGACCATTTAGCCCATAGTGCCTATATTCTCCCTTGGCCATGAAGTGCATTCGGTTTCTTAATCTTCCTGACCTTCCCACTATGTCTGAGTGTACTCCCAAGATCTACAGCTAAGGTTGAGTTGGCCTGCTTTCTTCCACGCTATTTTGTCTGAAATGACATTGGACATCCTCTAGGGAACCTGGACCTTAAGGATCCAGGTTTGTTTTCAGGCAGCTCGGATGTTTTGACTGCTTCCCTCTTCGATGTCAGGAGCTAGTGTTCAAAGAGAGAGGAGTATCAGATGGGCTGCAGATACCCATGGCCTCCTGGCTGGAGGGCCCTGAGCTGCATCTCTGTCAATCCTCTTCCCTTCTGGTTCCCAGGATTGAGACCTAGAAGCTCTGCTGTCCTCTCGTGGTGACGCTGAGTTTCCTATCAGCTGCACCATGCAGTCAAAGCCCTGCACTAAAGTGCAGACATTTCCTGCACATCAAGATCTTTACTGTGGATGCTAACCTCAAGTATTGGCCTCAGTGCTCTGCAGTGATTGCATCATCTCCTTGGAACAAGGTGATGGGACTTCTCCAAGTGGCCTTGCATTCTGAAGTGCTGTCATCACTTCCTGACACTTGTGACTCTGCCTCTGCAGCTCCAGCAGCTGTGGGACAGCTGGGTCCAAGGGCACATCATTGGCAAAGGGCTGAAAGTGCCAGTTACCTGAGATGTTTCTGCCTCCACTTGCTGTGAATCTTCAGCTGTATGATGGCCACCTCTGAGCAATCTAGAAGACTGCCTACCTGTTAGATCACTGAGGTGTAAGTATCTGTGCTGGTGCCAGTTATGGGTGATAACTGTGACGCCTCTTCAACGGTGGGTTTGGAGAAGTCCCCCCTCCTGAACTGCTGGAGTCTGGTGGATCTAGGTGGCATGAAGATCGTCCAGCCTGTAAGACCAAAAGGGACGTGGCATCAGTGCATTACAGGAGATGCAAAGGAGACATTGATTGCTCACCTGAAATTTGAGAAAAGACAGCATATTTGTTCAGGATTCTCTCATTTCTTTGTTTTACCCTATTGACCAGCAGAGTAGGCATGCTCCTCAAACATGTGAACGTTCTCAGCTTAGGCATGATTCTGGCAGGCTGCATCTGCTGATGCCTGTTGTGGTTAAATTTGCCCTCTAATGATAGAGAGGAAGAATGTAGGTGGGAGTGATTCTCAAAGAATCTACTTGCAGGATTTCAAACTCTCCTTTCAGTATTCCTCTGCCTTGGATTCCTTGTGCATTCAAGTTCCCGTCTATCTGTCGGGTACATAGCTGTACGAACAGAAGACTACTACTTCACAAGCTGCATGAAGATGTCACTAAACTTCTGATTCCTGTTGGATGTCTGGCTTTTTACCTTTTAAATCTGGTTTTTGCAGTTGTCTCTTTAATTCAGTGTTCTTTCTTTTTTCTTACTTCTTCAAACAGGATTTTGTTATTGACTACTTTAATTTCATTGTCTTCTGAGGCATTTTTTTTTTTTTGTTTCAGCTTCCTGGTTTCTGGACTTTATTTTGTTCCTCTTCTCCCTGCAGCTTCCTTGTCATGCCTGTTTCTTCTGGGTCCAACTTTACACACAACTTATGAGTTTAGTTTTATCTAGAGTGGCACATCATTGCTCAGCAGGAACTTGTTTTTTTTTTTAAACCCTGTTTTTTTTTAATGTCACAAATGCTTTAATTATGAAGCAGGCACAGTTTTAAGGTGACCAAAATCCATAGAAATATTGTCACTTTTTGTTTAACATTAAGTTAACTAAAGTTTTAACCCTTATACAGGAGCACAAAATTGACTTCTGAGCTATGCATTGTTTCTAATGCTCATAAATACAAATGTAGATTATCACAAAGCAAGCAAGTCAAGCTATACTTTGAAGTTGGGAAGTAATAGTTGGAGAAACTGTCTGTAGAACTGAGACAAGGATCAGCAGCATTCGAGAGGGAGAGAGAGAGAATTGTGGGGGAGAAGACTACTTCTGACTATAAAGGAAAATTGGAGCTGGAAGAATAGATTGGAAGTTTGGCTTCAGCTGTGCAATAGAAATATGTGCAATTACAGTTTGGGCATGCTGCAGAATAATGAATGTGTTCATGCTAATTTATAACGGAGATCAAAGTGGCAAACATAACAAGAAAATAAAGTAGATCAGAATTCAATGAGCATAATTCATTGATGACATCTAGACTTGGGCCTTTGTGAACTTGGTTTTCTTTAAAGCTTGCTAAGTTTTGGTTTAAATGTTATAAAACTGGTACAGTAGTTTAGTTTCATTGAATAAATACTGAACTTTTATTTCTGAATAAATACAAAGCAAGAGTTTGATATCAATTGTGCAGAGATTTATTACAATATTATTCTGTTTAAATCGTAGACTACAGATGAGAGATGGAACCCTTGTTTGCACGATCAATGTGAACATGTCTTCAATAAGGTAAACTAGTTTTAGTTTCTTGCACAAATGCCAAATAATTTGATATTAGTTTAGAAATGTCACATACTAAATTGTTTAGTTTTCTTTTTTAGCTCATTCGATTAGACTACCTCTGTGCGTATTGGAATGTCAACACCAAGATGTATTCTAAAAGCAGTCGGTTTGAGGCTTTGGTAAGCTGACTTTAATGTGGAAAACATTCTGATGCTACGTTTCTGCTGCAGAACCCTAGCTCCTCCTCTCTTCCTTGCTCCCTGTCTTTCCCCTTATCCAGATTGTGTGAGCTGTTCCTTGATTATATACCACTCACATAAGTGTGAGTGGCTTATGTATTTTTTATATCACAGAATGATACAGCACCGAAGGAAACAATATGGCCCATTTTGCCTGTGCTAGCTTTCTGAAAGAGCAATCCAGGAAATATATTGTCTGTTCCCATTCTCAATCATACTGCAAAATTTCTGAGTTCTTTTCTAATTCTCTTTTAGTTGTTATTGAACCTTTTCAGGCAGAGCAGATCAGATCATTAAAAATTTGACACATTTAGGAAAAAAGAAATTTTTTTGTTATTTTGCTAATTTCCTTTTAATATGTGAACTCCAGTTAACGACCCTTTAACAACTTGGAACCATTTCACCATAGATACTCGTCAAAACCATTCATATGTTTGAACACCACCATTAAAGTTCTCCTCCACTTATATGCTCTAACTGAAGCCCTGCATCTCTGATAAGCATTCTAGTGAGAATGGACAGAATATGCCCTTGACTCTTTTCTGCCCCAGAGTAAAAGGGAACAATAACTGGTAATATAAGAGCAGGAATGGGCTTTTTGGCCCCTCAAGCCTGCTCTGTTGCTCAGTGAATGAGAAAGATACTGATCATCTTTCTCAAAGCTACTTTCCTGTGCTATTCCCATATCTGTTGGTGTCATTTGTATCTAGAAATCTATTGATTTCTGTCTCGAACATGCTTGGTGATTGAGCTATCACAGTCCTCTGTAGTAGAGTATTCTGAAGATTCACCGCCCTTTGAGTGAAGAAGTTGCACCTTGTATTAGTCTTAAATAGCCTGCTCCTTGTTCTGAGATAGGGCCATGGTAAACATTCTATCTATTATCTATCTTGTCATGCCCTTGTAAGAATTTTAAATTTGGGTGAAATCATCTTGCGTTCTTTGAAACTCTGGAGAATACGGGCCCAGTTTTCTAAATTTTGCTTCAGAAGACTCTTTTTTTCATATGAGAAAGCATCATGTTGGCTGCATTTGAATGTGTTTGGGTTCTCTTTCATTTCAAACTTGCACAGCCTTTTTGCAATGTTGATTTGGGTGACATCAGTACTTTCAATGAACATTTTTCTATTTCCTCGATTTTGAAGTAGCTGGGATGTTCTAATACCCCTTTTATATAATGGGATAATTCTTGTCTCTTCTAAGTACAATTTGTTCAAGACAGAAGTCAATAGATCTCTAGATACAAATGGCATCAAGAGATGTGGGATAGCATGGGAAAGTGGCATTGAGGTAGGTAGATTCACATTACTACTGAAGACTACATTTTGTATTCTGCTTTCCTTCTGTGTATGATATGCTTCGTCTGTACAGCACATAAAATACTTTTTGCTGTGTACTAATACATGTGACAATAATAAATCAAATCATCATAAAATCCCATGGTGCAGGAGAGGCGACTTGGCCCATCAAGTCTGCACCAACACTCCAACACAGCATCTCCCCGCACTATCTCATAACCCTGCGCATTTCCCATAGCCAATCTACTTAACGTGCACATCTTTGAATTGTAGGAGAAAACCAAGGAAATTCAAGCAGACAGAGAGGCTGGAATTGAACCCAGGAAGCTGTGAGGCATCCGTGCTAATCACTGTGCCAAAATAAATGATTAATGGGAACTAAATTTGGACTAGCCAAATAAAGTGAAAACATTTCAGTGAAACATTTATTTGACAAGTGATATGAATTTGTATTCTGTTGAAGGATAGTTTTCTAACTCAACTTCTCTTAAACTTTTAAATAAACATATCAACAGGTATGTTGATGACAAGCCTGTCTATGCAAATGCTGCTTCATATTGCTTACTTAAAAATTATCTTTTCAGGAAGACTTAAAAAAGGGAGTTTCAACAAGCAACTTTATTCCAGAGACTTATCAGTTCAGTAAGTAGCACACTTTTGCACTATGCTTTTAACATAAGTAATTATCCAAAGCACATAACAAAAGGCATTCTCATACAAGTTGTACTATAATTTCCAAAGGTATCACATTTCTTAAATATTAACTAGTGACTTTTAGATAAAAATATGGAAAGTGTATCCATTAAATTTGGAAAACATTTTCGCATTCTGTCTGAAAACTTGCCAAATTTGCTGCCGGCATAAGGTATCACGACCCAATTATTGTGACTCGTACTACAAGCAGACACAGACAACTTCCTGCCAAGAGCTGAAACAAAAAGGCAGAACTTCTCTGGCAGAATTTCAGGATTATTATCTGATCAATGAGTAATTTAAGATGGGGCAAATAGATTGGGAAAATAAATATATTACGTTCAGGTTGATTTTCATTTCATCGGACACTAGCACTTCTATTGGAAAAGAAAACTCTATGAATAGAACAAGCTGCACCTGAATTTGGCTGGAACTAAGATTCCAGAAAGGATCAGTATGGCTGCGGGAAGGTCATTAAGCTCATCAAGCCTAATCCAAAATATTTCTCCTACCATTTTTCAACAGTGCATTTTTAATATTTTTTCCTACAGGAAGTGCCTCTCTTTATTATCAGGTCATAACATTTGGAATAAATGATATAACAGGGTTAGCCAATTCTGTCCCATAGATCTTTAATGATCAATACATCCTTCCTCAGGCTTAGTCCTCATAACTGAATCTAGTACTTCACACAAGGGCTGACCAAGGCTCTGAACAATTGAAACACAAGTTCCTCCACTTTGTATCCTAACCCTTTTTGAGATTAGTATTTTATTTAATTTTTGAACATTTTTTTGTCAATATCCACTGGGTATGAGTAATTTCTGGACAAAGATGCATTTGTAAACGCAAATTCCAATTGAATCCAAAGTAGATGACCTCTCCCCTGCATTGAACTCCATCTGCCACTCAAATGAATAAAAAAAGGATTTTGGCTCCTATTTCTACAATTTTCTTCATCTTGTTACTTAGTGTTATCTGTAAACTTAGAATAGCCACTCTTCAGCTGAAGCATTATATTGTCATAGAAGATAAAATGCTGTAGATACTGGAAATCTGAAATGTAAATTTTTTTTTTGAAGAATGGAGCATTTGAGCCTTAAGGACAAACTGGATAGGATTGGATCGCTTTCTTTAGAATGGAGGAAGGCCGAGGAAGGACATAATTGAAGTGTATAAGATTGAGGGGTGTGGAATGGGCGAATAGGAAGCACCTGTTCTCTTTGTTAACATTCAGTCTTGAGGAGGCATAGTTTTAGGGTGAGTGGCAGGAGATTGAGAGGATTTGAGGAAAAGAAAGTTTCACTTGAGAGTGGCAAGAATTTGGAATGAACTGCCTGAGAAGGTAGTGGAGGCCAGATATCTTAAATCTTTAAAAAAGATGTGAATGAGCACTTGAAATATCGTAACCTCCAAGAAAATGGGATTGGTGCCATTTTAGTGAAAGTTATAGTCGGTGCAGACACAATGGGCTGAAGGGTGTTGTCTGCATTGTATGACTCTAACTCTAAATATAAAATGCTGAAAATGTTTAGATTTGCCAACAGCAATGGAAAGAGAGAGAATCAGGTTTGGAAAATGATACAGTTGAATAGGTTTTAAGCAAGTACATAGGACAGGGGAGAAAAAGCAGAAAGAAACCTCACATGTACAAATGATTTTAAAGAAGAAAAAGAATTTGCATTTACTGAGCTCATACAGACATACAAAATCAAAAAGGATATGCTAACCTCCTTGCCATCTATAGCAACTTTCCAGGAATCTACCAAATAATTGAGTAGTAATGGGAAGCAGAATTAATGCAAGCCAAGAGGCAGGAGTAGAATGGCTGTCATATGTGCTGCTCAAATTTTAGATCTGTTTGATAAATATTATGGGGAAAAATCAATAGGGATCAGTAATGTTTTTCCAATATTTGCTAGGGACAGTCTAAAAAAGCTCACTTTATTGATTTGTCTATTCATTGTTTATTTAAATGTAGCACTTAAAGATGTCAATGGTTTGTTTAGATGTCTCTTTACCATCTTTGTTCTGTGCAATAAAGAACTTTAAACCACTGCACTTAAACAAAAATTGCTTTGTTTTTGTAAAGTTTAGAATAATAACATATGTTGTTGAACTCATTAATTTAATTTTGTGCCAGAGAAGTTTGATCTAATCCAATCTCCATCTGTGCGCTGCATCTCAGGAAAAAGTGTACTGGGCCTTTGAGATTTAGCACAGATTCATCAGAATGAAACTGAGGCTCCAAAGTTAAATTATGAGGACTTGTTGCACAGGTACAATGAAAATTCTCTAGTCGCCATACTTGTCTGTTTGGGTGTACTGAGGGAGAATTTAGTATGGCCAATGTACCTAACCAGCACATCTTTCGGACTGTGGGAAGAAACTGGAGCATGCAGACTTCACACAGAGTGACCCAAGTCAGGCATTAAACCCAGGGCTTTAGCGCTGTGAGGCAGCTGTGCTAACTGATGTGCCACTGTGCCTAAGATTACTCAGCTATTTGAAAATAGATTTTTAAGCCAAGTGCTGGTCTGGAGGAAGATCTTGCCAGTGGGAAAGGGATGATCTCTTCCCTAACTGCTAGTTTATTTTGAAGGGGTAATGTCATCCATTGGGCAACCTACAATGTTGAACCTATTTCAAAGAATGAGGAAAACTATTTCCTGGGAATGTTTGCTTTGCTTTTGGAATGTAGATGCTAACTTAATTTGAAAAACAAATTTTCTACGCAAAATTTTAACAAGTCTATCTTGCAGTTTTTCAGCCATTATCTGCCAAAGCTAAACTTGAAATGAATCCACGAGCAGAAGTTGACTTTGCTTCACCAAAAATGAACTTGCAAGTAAATCTACAAGATATAGCCATTGAACTGAAAAGACCTCAGGTAATAGTTGTGGTTAACTGTTTAATTGCCGTGACCAGTGACGTGTGTTGTATTTGTTTCCTGTGCAGCACATTGTTAGAGCTTCATTATTTCAGTAGTTGTGCTTTTAGGCTTGCAAGATAATGCAGGGATTAACATGGCCCATCAACCTAGCCTGCACATCTTTGGAGTGCAGAATGAAACTAGAGCACCTGGAGGAAACCAATGCAAGTACAGGGAGAATATGCAAATTCTATAAATCATCCAAGGCTGGAATTGAACCCTGGTGCTGTGAGGCAGCAGTGCTCACTGCCACTGTGCTGCCCATTGATAACTGAATCCAATAATGGTACTTACGTCACTTGTTTGAAAATTTGCTATAAAATATTACTGCTGTATTATAAGAACAATTAAATTTTAACAAATGGATTTCTCTGGATGAATCATCTGCATATGGGTAGAAAGATTCCTTAAACAGACTATTTCAAAACATTTTTTTCTCTTTATTCACTAAATAGGCTAACTTTTTGACATTTTGCAGGGCTGTTTCAAAAAGAAGCAATTTTAATGCAAGATATGCAAAGGTCCCAGAATGATTCTCAAATGTTCTTGTTTTTAGTTTTAATTGCATCAAAATTGTACTTTTTACTTTAATTGAAAATCCTTTTGATAAGGTTAGTAAATGACTGGTTATTTCACAAGTAGCTGAGGACTGTGCAAAAATAAGTTAAAATAGCTGGACAGTAGATTTGGTGCTCTTAAGGGCGAGGGGTGAAGTCAGGGTGTGTTGGCTTAGGGAATTGTGTTTCATCTTCTGAAAGAGACTTGACAGCACATCAGACTTGAATGATTCTGGTGTGTTAAATGTTCCATTATAAGAACAGAAATTGGTCATTCAGTTCCTTTACTCTATTTTGTCCAAAGGCTGATCTGTACCTCAGGTGTGTTTACTGGCCTTTGCCCATAACTCTCATGAAGTTAAGTATTATGAATCTTCACTTTGAAAATTTCACTAAACCTATTATTTACATTATTTTAGGGATATAAATTCTACCAATACCCTTGTGTCAAAGTGTTCCTGAATTACTTTGAAAGTGGCCTAATTCCAATTTTAACATGATGCCTCCTTGATTTAGACCCACCTACCAGAGGGAAGAGTTCTCTGCATCTACCATATTGACTCTTTTTTTTTTTAAGTTTAATGCATGCAGGCCAATCTTATGTAACCTGTCCTTATGATTTAACCCTTTAATTCTGACATCAATTAGTACATCATTCTTTGAGCACATAGGTGTTCAATTGGTATTTTGTATTTGAAAGGTTTAGGTAGACCATGGGTACTTTCAGTACTTCTCAGGTTTGTGTTCCTCATTGTGCTAAATTCATCCAATTTTTGACTATTATGTAAGAACATGTCTCCTATTTATACTGTCATCACTCAATCGTTTTTCTGTATCCATAACACATGCCTGAATTATAAGTTACCTGATCAGAGAATTGTCTGCAAAAGTACAGTTAGGCATTCCACCAGTTTTTTTTACCTTGCTGAAGATAATTGTTCTGATACAAAAATCCTCTATTGTCTGTACAAATTCACTGTTGTCCTTGTAGCAATCAATCCATGACGTTATAAAAGCACAAAGTCTGGCAGCATCTGCAATGAAAGAACAGTTATTATTTGGGAGACCTCACAAATATTCCCATGGCCCACAGGAAGGAACAGCTTGTATATAAGTTCAAAGCTATGGTGATTTTCAACATTAAGGGCATTGGGTGTTCACTGAGTTTTATCGGTTGCAATTTGTTTTGTAGCATTACATTTGGACTAGCAACTACTTGGTGTCCCAACATCTGGAGTTAGTTGTGCTTCTGATGCCTTGACTACCCTCCTCCTACACTGTTCCTCTTCCACACATGGCCCAGGATGACTTGATGATAAGCCCTTGGCTGTTCTTAGCCTCCCTTTTAATCTGTACTGCCACTGCAGCAACTGATTGGGTATCCTGCAGCCTCTACAGGAACTGTGTAGTGGGTATCCCTCCTTATCAACCCATCTGCACCCTTTTCCTTTGTGCTTATGCTTGCTGTGCTGAGAAACAACAGCTACAGTCTGCTGCTCCTCGGAGCTGCCTTACAGGTTACTGCCCCTCAGTTCCTTTAGAGCTGTGCTAACAACTGTCTGAAACAATGGCCTTCTCTGTCATCATGGACAGCTGTAAATGATTGACTTCCATTTGAGATTAAGGCCTCATTTTGGGTGCTGCCAGATTTAAACAATTGGGAATCTGAGGATCTATGATCTAAACTGGGCTGAAAGAGATAATCATTGTACTTAAAGATGATGAGTCATCAGGATGAGCTGAGAAACATGCAAAAATGTCAAGGGAACTGTGGAATTTGCAGACGCACTGCTATGATGGCATGAGAATCCCTTACAAAGCCTCACTTGAATTCAGAGTCATATCCAGATGTAACAGGAATGAGTGACAATGCTAAGTAATGTGTGAAAACAATTTTATTGCATGTTAAGTAATGATGTCATAAATATATTTGATAAAAAGATAAGTTAAAAGAGAAAGCATAAATATATACAAGAAAGCAATAAAGACAGATTTATCTTTTTACAAGCAACCTTTGTAACCTTAATACAATAACCATTGCTCTATTCCATACAGCACCCTTTGGCAAAATTCCTCTTTGGTACTTTACTATGTCTCTGAGCAACATTGCATATCATGGACTCATGGTTGGTTTTTTCCCTTGTTGCTTCCTCTAGTCCTCAGTGGTTGACTTTTTCACTTTGGCTGCAACCTGAATCCTGGAAGTAGTGTTCCTTTTAAGGCAATTTTCAGGCTCCATTCAAGTCTTTGCGGCTTTTTTCAAACTTTTCAAAAGATGTGTGCAATCTTGGCAGCTCGCTGTGCCCATTGATCAGTGTGGTGAACCGTGAAGATCATTTGAGATTTGTGCCACTCTGGCCCAGTTTTACAGGCAAGAACTGAGTGCAAAGCTCCTTGCCATCATTGCCAGATTGCTGGTTCTCTGTATGATTAGAGAGTCTGGGATCCTCATATCATTAGAAAGTCCCGCCCAGCTGTTCCCCCTGCTCCTCTGGTTTCTCCTGCCTCAATGGAGAAATGTCATGTTGGTGAGAATCATTACTGGTCTTCCCCCAGTGGGTCAAGGCGCCATGGCCTTGCCAGGGTAGATTGGAGGCTGTTGAAGCCCCTGGGTCGTCAGGGTCAGAGTCAGACAGTGCTTGGTTGGACACTATCAGAGGCAGTGCCAAGGGGGTGGTGGAGCTGTAATGGGCGGTACTATGTATGATTGGGGAGAGGGTGCTGGGGGTCATGACAGGTGATACGTTGGGGCTTGCTGAAATGACTTGCTGTTATGACACTTTGAAGTTTTTGGGAAACATCCACCCAGAGAGTTTGGAAAACACAAGTCATTATTTTTATGATGTCTCCCATAATAAGGCAGTATGTCCATCAACCAAGCTCCATCTTCTGATTCCATTACCACAGCTGACCTCTCCAAATAAGGCTATTCGTTATCCTGGGTTGTAGTTCAAGTATCTTTCAGCTGAAAACTGAAACAGTTACAATGAAAGAAATGTGTTTTATACAGTGGCATATCTAATGTCCACTCAAAACAACAGCTGTGAATATTGTTATGATGCAGGTAAAAATTCCAAAGTGTTTTGAAGTCAGCCTAGACCATAAATTTTGCACTTTAGCTTTGGCACAGGTAAGCATAAGATGTTTCACTCCAGGCATGATTCAAATGACCCACTGGGGAGCTTTTATCAAGTAAAGTTTATTTAAGAATATAGTTAACAAAAAATTAGAAATAACTTTTCTCAATTACAAATAAGGAAAAAAAAAACATGATATTGTATAAACCTTAACAGCTATGGATTCTTTTCCAATATGACCCCTCCAAAGATAATCCTCTTTTCGGTTTAGCACCGGAAATATGTATGCTCATGTGATGCTAGATCTTGCAACTTTGCAACATTTAATGTGAGTTAGTCCTTTAGGTGGAGAATTGATACTCTGACTTCCCCATCCTGTAGCTCCCAGAACACTGAGGTAGAAGTAGAGCCACTGATGGCTTTTAGGTTTTACCTACTTCAAGAGACAGATAGTCAGCCAGCATGAGGTAAATTTTTAATACCAGGGAGACACAGAAACATACTGCTTCTAACTCTCAAAACTGAAAGTAAAGTCCTCCTGTGAGGAGAGAAGAATTGCCCCACTTAACCTGTCAATCATTCTTCCCCACAATTCAAAAGCATTGTAAACTCCAGGACGGTGCATTAGATCAAATTAAAAGTAAACAAAAAGCCTATTATATGATTCTTGCAACAATAAAAAGACAGACAGCTTGGTGCCTGCTTATAACTGCAGAGAACATGCTTAAAATATATATCTTAAAGACACAGTAATGTCACAAAATGACATGCAAAAAAGTTATTGGCAAAAAAAAACAAATTTGCAGTTGACGCTGAATATTTAAAGAATAAAGAATGTCCATGACAGTGTGGCTTTCCTCCCAAATGTGTACAGGTTAGATGGATTGGCCATCTAAAATTGCACGTTAGTGTCGGGGGAGCTGGCGAAGGTAAATGCGTGGGATTATCAGGATAGGGCCTGAGTGGGATTGTTTTTGGTGCAGACACGATGGCCAAATGGCCTCCTTTTGCACTGTAGTGTTCTGTGAAAGAACAGTAAAGCACAGGAACAGGGTCTTTGGCCCTCTGAGCCTGCGCCAATCAGATCTACCTATCCAGACCAACCATTTATATCCCTCTATTCCCTGTTTGTTCTTATGTCTGTCAAAATAAGTCTTAAATGTGGCTAACAAAACTGTCTCAACCATCTCATTTGGCAATGTATTCCAGGCCCCCATCACCCTCAAAAACAACTTCCCTACACATTACCACTGAACCCTTTCCTCCTCTTAACTTGAACTTGTACTCCCTTGTAATTGTCACGTTTGCCATGAGAAAAAAAACTTCCAACTGTTCACCCTATCCATATCAACAATTTCACTATCATTGACATCAAGCTCACTGACCTATAATTATCCATATTATCCTTGCTACCTTTTTTAAATAGTGAGACAATGTTAGCTATCCTCTAATCCTCTAGAGCGTTACCAGTGGCTAAAGAAAAAACAAAGTTTTCTGTTTGAGGCCGAGTCATTTCATCTTTTGTCTCCCTCGGTAATTTGGGGAAGATGCAATCTGGCTCTGGGGATTTGTCTACCTTCATGCTTTTTAATTTACCTAACACTTACTCCCTTATAAATAACGATTTGTTCTAAAGAGTTTCCTTACCCCTCTGAGATTTTATCAATCGACGTGTTCCTCTTTGTGAATACTGATACAAAGTATTCGTTAAAGATCTCAGCCATTTCCTTTTGTTCTACACGTAATTTCACTCCTTTGTCCTTAACTGGATTAATTCCTTCTCTAACAAAGAAAATTACAGCACAAAAACAGGCCCTTGCGCACACACATACACATACACACAAAAGCCTGCACTGACCATGCTGCCCAACTTAACTAAAACCTCCTACCCTTGTGGGGACCATATCCTTCTATTCTCATCCTATTCATATACTTGTCAAAACACCGCTTTATAAGTCAGTACCATTTCTGCTTCCACTACCTTCACTGGCAACAAGTTCCAGGTACCCACTACTGTGTAATTTAAAAAAAAAAAAATCTGCCTCATTCATCCCCTTTTAAACCTTTGTCCCTCGCAACTTGCACCTATGCCCCTTAGTAATTGACTCTTCCATCCAGGGAAAAAGCTTCTGACTATCCACTCTGTCCATAATCTTGCAGATTTCTATCAGGTCTCTCCTTAACCTCCTGTTGCTCCAATGAGAACGAACAAAATTTCTCCAACCTTCCTCAAATAATACGCTCCATGTCAGGCAACATCCTGGTAAATATGTTCTATACCCTTTCCAAAACCTCCATAGTCTTCTGACAGTGTGGCATTCAAATGGAACACTATATTCCAAGTGCAGCCTAACTAAGTTCTATAAAGCTGCAACATGACATGCCATTTTTTATACTCAATACTCCGGCTGATTGAAGGCAAACATGTTCTATGCCTTCTTGATTACCACCTTCACCTGCATTGCCACTTTCACTGACTGTGTACCTGTACATCCAGATCCCTCTGCCTATCAATACTCTTAAGGGTTCTGCCATTTACTGTATATTTCCTGTCTGAATTAAACCTTCCAAAATGCATTACCTCACATTTGTCCAGATTAAACTCCATCTGCCATCTCTCAGTGCAAGTCTCTCAACTGATCTATATCCTGCTGTATCATCTGATGGTCTCATCACTTTCTGCAAATCCACCAAACTTTGAGTCATCTGCAAACTTAATAATCAATCCAGTCACATATGCCTCCAAATCACCTAGCTACCCTCTTGTTCCTAATGTATATGTAAAACGCCTTGCAATTCTTAATCCTGTCTGTTAAGGACTTTTCATAACCCCTTTTTGTCTTCCTTAACACTCTGTTTGAGCTCTTTCCTAATTTCTATCTTCTTCAAATGCTTCATTTTTTTTTGGTTGTCTACATTTCACGTATGCATTTTTTTTTTGACTAATCTCTCAATTTCCCTGATCATCCACGGTACCTGAATCCTGCCTTTCCTATCCTTCTTATTCATAGGTACGTGCCTGTCCTGCATGCCGATCAACTGTCCTGAAAAGCCTTCCATGTGCCAAATGTGGATTTACTCTCAAGCGGCCTCTCCCAAACAACAGCCTCCAAATCCTGTCTAATATGGTTGTAGCTAACCTTCTCCCAATTTAGCACCTTAACCCTAGGACAACACCAGTATCCAAAAGCTCACAGAATTGTGGTTATTGTTCGCCACATGTTCCCTCTTTGACCTGGCCAGGCTCATTCCCTGGTACTAGTTCCAGTATATGACCCCCTTTCTAGTCAGACTGTCTACATATTATTCCAAAAAGCCTTTCTGGACACGCTTAACAAATTCCTCACCATCCGGAACCTTAGCTCTAAGGGATTTCCAGTCCGTGTGGAAAAAATTAAAGTCTCCCACTATAACAACCCTATTAATTCTACATCTGTCCAGAATCTGCTTGCATATCCATTCCTCAACTTCCTGTAGTACATCCCCATCAGAGTGATGCCCCCTTCCTGTTTGAGTTCTACTCAGTGTCTCAATATATGATTCTTTCAAGTGTCCTCCCTATGTGCAGCTGTAATATGTTCCCTAACCAGTATCACAACTTCCCCACTTCTTTTACCTTCCTCTCTGTCTCACCTAAAACATTTATTTCCCGGAATATTTAGCTGTCAGTCCTGTCCCACTTTTAGCCAAGTCTCTGTTATCACAACTTCATCCAAGTTCCATTTAAGATCAAGGCTGTAAGTTTATCTGTCTTATCTGTAATACCCCTTGCATTGAAATAGATGTACTCCAAACTTCCAGGTCCACTGCGTTTGACCTCCCTCTTAGGCAGCCTAGCCTTGGTCCCTGCTCATTCCCAGTATCTGTACTTGCTGACCTACTATTCTAATTCTCAACCCTCACCACATTAGTTTAAACCCACCCAAACCATATTAGCAAACTCCCAGCCAGGATATTGGTGCCCCTCTAATTCAAATGTAACCCTTCCTTCTGTACAGGCCCCACCTTTCCTGGAAGACATGCCAAGCTCAAAAAAACAAACTCTCCTTCCTGTTCTTTAGCCATATGTTCAGCTCACTGGGACATGGCATGGGGAGTTTTCCTGAGATTACTACCCTAGATGTTCCTGCTTTTCAAATTTCTACCCGACTCCCTAAATTGCTGTTATAAGACCTTGCTACTCTTTCTATACGTCATTCATGCTAGAGTGGATAATGACATCAGTCTGATTTCCCTCCTGTTTAAGGATGCTTTGCACCCACTCAGATATCCAGGACTATGGCACCAGAGAGGCAAACTACCATCCTGGAGTCCCTTTCAAGCATAGAAACAATAATCTGTGCTCATGAGTATTGAATCCCCTACCACAATTGCTTTGCTATGCTTTGTATCCCTATCTGTCCAGCAGGCTAAACATGGTGCCTTCACTCTGACCACTGCTGTTGCTGTCCCCGCATGGAACTTCCCCCTCATCAGTATCCAAAATGGCATTCTTGTTAGATAGGGGAACAGCTTTGGGAACTCTTCCATTTGTTGCCTAACCTATCAGATGGTCACTCATCTATCTTCCTGCACTTTGGGTATGACCACATCTCTAGCTATTATCTATAACAATTTCAGTTAATTGTGTGTGCCTCTGTGCCTTGAGCTGCTGTTCCAATTGATTCATGCTTTTGGTGAGCATTTGCAACTGGATGAACTTCCCATAGATTCCCAAGAAGTGCCCATGATACTCCACATTGCGCAAGAGTAGTGTACAATCCTGCCAATTGACATCTCTCTCGCTTTATTGATTAATCAATGATCAAAGCGCAATTATATCTTTGTTTAAATCAATATCTACAAATTAAAATTCAATAAAAGTTAATTTAAAGTCAAAAGTGAAACAAAAATAACATGACAAAAAATAGTATTTATGGCTTTCTATCCCCCTTGGATATTGGGCTGGTGCCAGATAAACTGGCGAATTGCAAACATTTATGCTCTTAGTCAAAAATAAGGTGCACTTCTAAGCTCAGCAATTGTAGCCTACAATTTAACCTCAGCAATAGAAATGCTTTAGAAAAGATAATTTGGAACAAAGTTAAGTGACACTTCACTAAATGTGGATTAATTAAGGAAAGCCATAATGGGAAATCATGTTTGACTCTGTGTATTTTTAAGGTAACTGTGTTGAAGACTTGATGGTGTATGTAGACTTTGAAAGACATTTGCTAAAGAGCCATATAACAGGCCTTGAATTAAGTTATAGTCCATGGAGTAAAAGGGACAGTAACAACACAGATACAATGTTGGCTTACTGATGGGCAACAAACAGTAATGATGAATGATGAGAGTGGGATTGCACAAAAGTGGTGCTGTCTTGATCAATATTAATGACTGACATAGAGCGCAACTTCAAAATTTACTGATGACACAATGTGGAAGTACACTAAATTGTGAAGAATTGGCAGGTGAAATAAGTGGTCTAGCAGCAAATGAAACTTGATGCAGAAAAGTGTCAAATTTCAGCAGGAAGAATGCTAGAAATAATATAAACATAAGGGTTCTGGTCTAAAACTAATGGAGGAGCAGAGAGACCTGGAATATATGCACGAAGTATTGAGTGTCTCAGGATAGGTTGAGAAAATAGTTGTTAAAGCATATAATAAAATCCTCGATTTAAGTAGGAGAATGGACTTCAAGAGCAAGGTTGTTGTGATGACATTTAAGACGACACTGGTATAGCTTAACTGAAGTAATATGTCCAATTCTGGCCACCATATGTTGGGATAGAACATTACAGCGCAGAACAGGCCCTTCGGCCCTCGATGTTGCGCCGACCAATTAAGAAAAAGCAATGACCCTCTAACCTAAACCATTCCCTTTTCATCCATAAACTTATCTACTAACCTCTTAAACGCCACCAAACTTGGCGCATCTACAACTGCAGCAGGAAGGGCATTCCATACCCTTACCACCCTCTGGGTAAAGAACCTACCTCTGACATCTGTCCTATAACTACCACCCCTTAATTTAAAGCTATGTCCCCTCGTGCTAGCTTTCTCCATCCTAGGAAAAAGGCTATCACTGTCCACCCTATCTAAACCTCTAATCATCTTATATGTTTCAATAAGGTCTCCTCTTAGCCGCCTTCTTTCTAATGAAAACAACCTCAAATCCCTCAGCCTCTCTTCATAAGACCTTCTCTCCATACCAGGCAACATCCTGGCAAACCTCTTCTGCACCCTCTCCAATGCCTCCACATCTTTCTTATAATGTGGGGACCAGAACTATACACAATACTCCAAGTGCGGCCGCACCAGAGTTTTGTACAGTTGCGACTCTGAAATTCAATCCCCCTATCAATAAAAGCCAAGACTCCATATGCCTTCTTAACAACCTTGCCGACTTGATTGCCGACTTGATTGCCGACTTGATTGCCGACTTGATTGCCGACTTGATTGCCGACTTGATTGCCGACTTGATTGCCGACTTGATTGCCGACTTGATTGCCGACTTGATTGCCGACTTGATTGCCGACTTGATTGCCGACTTGATTGCCGACTTGATTGCCGACTTGATTGCCGACTTGATTGCCGACTTGATTGCCGACTTGATTGCCGACTTGATTGCCGACTTGATTGCCGACTTTCAGGGATCTATGCACATATACACCAAGATCCCTCTGTTCTTCAACACTACTAAGAGTCCTACCATTAGCCCTATGCTCTACACATTTGTTGTTCCTGCCAAAGTGAATTACCTCACACTTTTCTGCATTAAACTCCATTTGCCACCTCTCGGCCCAGCTCTGCAACTTGTCCAAGTCTCTCTGCAAACTATAACACCCCTCTTCGCTATCTACCACTCCTCCGACTTTGGTGTCATCCGCAAATTTACTAATCCATCCTTCAATACCCTCATCCAGATCAATTATAAAAATTACAAACAGCAGTGGCCCCAAAACATATCCCTGAGGTACACCACTTGTGACCGAACTCCATAATGAATAATTTCCATCAACCACCACCCTCCGTCTTCTATCAGCTAGCCAATTCCTAATCCAATTAGCTAAATCACCCTCAATCCCATACATCTGCATTTTCTGCAGAAGCCTTCCATGGGGAGCCTTATCAAATGCCTTACTAAAGTCCATATATACCACGTCAACTGCCTTACCCTTATCCACCTCTTTGGTCACTTTTTCAAAAAACTCAAAGGTTAGTAAGGCACGACCTACCTTCACAAAACCATGCTGACTATCCCCAATCAATTCATTGCTCTCTAAATAACTATAAATCCTATCCTATAATTCTTTCCAATACTTTGCCCACAACAGAAGTAAGACTCACCAGTCTATAATTCCCAGGAAAGTCTCTATTCCCCTTCTTGAACAATGATGTGTGATGTGAAGGTATCAGCGAGAATACAAAAACGCTTCATGAAAATGGTTCCAGAATGAGGAAAAGAGAGGACTGAGGGTGTTCAAAGTTATGAGGGATGGTCAGGTTAGAAACCTCTTTGATGAAATGATTGTGATCTAGAAGACACAGCAACAGTGATATGAGGAAACTTTTTTAAACGGTAAGTGGTTAGGATCTGGAGTACATTGCACAAATGTCGTGAAGGCAATTTAAAATTAGGTCTTCAAAAGAGAATTGAGTGGTTCTCAAAAGAGGAAAGACTTACAGGGCCTTCTCCTTTGCTGGAATTATTCAAATGTACAATTTGGTCCATTATAAACTCTTGGACTAAAACATTGATCAGTAAAAGCCAAACGAGAATGTACTTTCAAGTCATCTTTTAACACTTTTACCCAGAGCATACCACAAACAGGATTCAAAAAATAGTTAAGTATAAGATTCAGTGTAACATGGTGTTTAAGTTAGAGTTTCCTTGCTAATTAATGAAAACTACGTAGGTGTCATTATGCCTGATTGAGTAACATGGCATAAAGCAGGAGAGGCTATTGAAAACCATATTGATGCTCTTGCCTCAGAACTCCCCCTCCCCTATGTGCTTCCTCAAATGAGTTCTGCTTCTCAATTCTATTTGCATTCCCACTCTCATTTGGCCTGGTGTGTCTAATTGATGTGGAGATGCCAGCATTGGACTGGAGTAAACACAGTAAGAAGTCTCACATCACCAGGTTAAAGACCAACAAGTTTTTGATAGTAAAACCACTAACTTTCGGGGTTTGCCCCTTCGTCAGGTGAGTGGAGTGTTCTAGTATATTCTGTGTGTGCTGTGTGTGTGACCAGGACTCTCCACTCACCTGACAAAGGGGCAAACCCTAAAAGCTAGTGGGTTTATTTACTATCAAATAAACTTGTTGGAATTTAACCTGGTGTTGAGAGACTTCTTACTGCATCTCTCATTGATCCAGGAACTCTAATGGATACGCAGCTGCCATCAGCCACGCTCCTACTGGGCTGGCACAACAGCCCCTCTCTCCAGTAACTGATGGCACTGGTTCTCTGACCAGTGGGCAAAAACCTTTTGAGCTGACAATCAGAGCCCACAATCCTTATAACTGGTGACAGATGATTTTAGCCTAGAAATCACTAGTGATAGTATTAGTAGATAACTGAATTCAAATCTTCTGGTTTCAAATAGATTACCACAACTATTAAGATAGTATATCAATTGGCAGTAATAATTCTAGGCTTTTACCTAAGTTCTCATAGAGAACCCAATTTCTTTTTCATTAAACAGTTTCTCAGCATCATGGAGCTACTTGGATCTATTGACATGATGTCAAGGAATCTGCCATATAGGAAATACAAACCAAATGTCCCCTGTCACAACAATGCTAAAATATGGTAAATATTTTAATTACTTCCACTGTTTTGGAAATGAACTTGATATTTAAAGAGATGTGATAGAGAAATTAAATTGAGAATTTTTTTGGAGATAACTTAATTTTACTTCTGTTTATTAATTGAATTATTCTAGTTGATCATTGAAATATGCAAGTTATGGTAAGAACTATTAAAAAGATGCTCCCATGAAATTTAATTTTAGCTGCATTCATTGCCGTTCTTGAGTGATTTACACATTTGTCCTACATTAAAGACTTTTGTTTTACAATTAAAATGAGAAGTGCAATATACTATTTGAAAATTAGGTATTACTCTGGCAACAATTGCACTTCCATGCTTGCATTAAGATTTTATCACATACTATTTATTAATTTCTTAAACGGACTTATTGTGAAAAATGAAATCCTGTGCCATAATGATTCAAACAAAAATATTTCAGGATAAGTTGTTCATATTCATTCTAGCACATTGTTTTGCTAGAAGCTTCTATTTGGATATAGTTGGGTCTCATTGCAGAATTGTTTTGTCTATTTATGAAAATCCATCCTTCAAAACACAATGGGCCGAACAACATAATGAAAGCACAATTACTTTTTTATAACTTGTATAAGAAAATGTCTACTATTTCATCAGAGTAAATTTCACATAATTATGATGCTGTGGTCCCATGAAAATTTAACTGGAGTCAATGTTCTATTTCAGTGCTTGATAGCTCATTTAATGGTGCTAGCATCAAATTCTAATTACGTTATATTTATTGGAGTTTTATTACTATTGCTTTCTATTATAGATATTTCAGGTTATACGGTGAGAATATATTTTACCAATTGCAAATTTCCAGCACGGAACTTTAATGGACATAAACTGTAGTGTGAAGTACCTAATATGTAAAGTACTACACTAATGCTAAAATAAAATCTTCCCTCAATTTTTATTTTTGTTTGAACAAATGTACTTGAGGAGTACTATTTGTTAACTGGTTAAATTTGGAAATGCTGTAATGCATTTTTTTGCAATAGATATTTTTGACAGCTACTCTATAACATAACTTACAGATCTTAGTCTACAACTTAGCATTATGTCATGGTTTCTATGAACATGCTACGCTTTAACTGAACATGGTTTGATCAAATATTTACTGTAAATTGCAAAGTACGAGTCAACCTGACATACAGTACTCCCCCGAACCACCCACCCCCCCACCTCCCTTTTCCAGCCACAACACAATAACTTGCATTTGCAATTGGCCTCAATTTTTCTTACTTCAAGTGCATGTTTTACTTAAATGGTACCTCATCGCTGGGTGTGAGGGAATCAAGCAGGCGATATGAGCTGGATTGTGAAAGTGTGCAGGAGTTTAAGGCATACTAAATTGGAAGTAAATTGCATTTCAAAATGGCAAACGCCACATCAACTCTAAGGTTTCACTCTTATATTCTGTATAAGTCGCTCCCATTTTGAGAGATTTTGAGAGTTCAAAAATTGACTTGTATGTCAATACCTAAGGCAAATGGTACTCTATAAATATGGAAGAGTTGAGAGTTTGTTTAAAAAAAAATTGACCTAATTTCTCTCTTTAAAAGGACATTGTTGTATTGCTTTTAAAATAACCAGGTGGAAATATGCTATAAATAGCATATTGGAAGAGAATATAAAGCCTGCACTTAATGCGTGGTCGTGGCAACACATTCGAAAGCACAGGCAAAAAGTAAAGACTTACAGGAAATACTACAAATCAAGAATCAAAACTAAAAAACCAGATGAAGAACTTATCAGCACACTTAAGGTTGGTAGACATCATAGCTTAAATAAACTATATTTGATTTTTAAATATTACTTCAATCAGTATAATTATTCTATCATTGTTATGCCGTGATACTTGATAAACAACTAACAAGTTATTTCGTTTCTGAACTTTTTTACAAAGAAAACTATGGAACTAAAAAGCTAAGGCCCTAAAAAAAAATCCTAATTTAAATCCAAGCCTGTACCTGACCAAAATTGCAGGCAGTGCGTGTCGAATTTGTGTAAAAACTGCATCAAAAAAAGTGAATTTCAAAATGAATCTCCATACTCTGCACGGCAAAGTGCACTTGTGGAAATCCCATTGAAAATCAGTGAGTGGGGCCTATTGCCTCTAGAGAGCCAGCAGCATATCTGGGTGGAACACTGCATATATGCCAATCTGTCAGTACCATAATCGGCGCACGTGCAGTAACCCCACACAGCTAGCCTCCCATTTGCTGACTATCCCTGTGACCCTGCATCATTGACCTCCCGAACACACCCGGGCCAGTCTTGGCCCACCTGATCTACTGGATTTTTTTCTTTCACTGTCCTACTCTTCCCCATCAACAGATGGCGCTGTCCCTTTGGCGTTGCCTGATGCCTGGTGAGCAGTCCCTAGGATCCTCTTGGGCAGTGCCAGGGGCCTAGGCTGGTATTGCTAAGGTGGCAATGCCAAGAGGCATCATCCAGCACCCTATCCTTGGGAGTCTCAATTGCCCCCATCCTTCCCTCATTCCAGTGGGATTAATCAGACAGTGCCCCCAAATGGGGAGCTATACTAAACCCCACTGGAGTGAACCACGCCTTGTGGGTGGGGAGGCTAAGCTAGCAGGCCCGGAGACTTCAGTCCAGGGCCCAGTAATATCATTTAAAACAGATTCAAATACACATTGTAATTATTTATGCAGTTCTGCACCGATTTCTGGCAAGGAGCTGGTGAAGGAAATCCGGCTGCCAGAGATGGATGAAGATTATGGTAGCCAGTGGTGAGCCCGCAAAAAGGTCTCCGCACAAGTCTCCTGGCCTGCTGTGCTACAAAAGCAGTGCAGCGGGCTGGGAGAATCTCCCCTCGGTGCTTATCAATAATCCAATTAAAGTGAAGTTGTTTATTTTAAATATAATGGATATCTTTACAGCAGTGTCAACACACTGTCTGGTGCTGTTATATTCAATCTAGTTTTGTTTCAATCAATGTTTTGACATAAATGCACTTCCAGTAGGAGCACAGATCACTGGCCAATTCATTTCATTGTGATCTAAAATTACACATACAATCATATGGAAGAAAATCATTTGATTGTCTTGTATCAGCACTTTGGAAGGTCTGTTTAGTTCCATTCCACTGCCCATCATCCCATAGCGTTTTGTTATGCACTCTTTCATAGTGCATTGCAGAACAGTGTACGCGGGAGGACACCTTGGAAGGTTCGTAAAGTGAGGTAATCTGGGTAGGACTCAGGAATAGGAAAGGTGTAGGTTTACAATAGACCTCCCAACAGCCAGTGGGAGATGAGGAACAGGTAGGTAGGCAGATTTTGGCAAGGTGTAAAAGTAACAGAATTGTTTGGGAGATCTTAAGTTCCCCTAAATTGATTTGGACTCACTCAATGCTAAGTTCGTGAATGGGGTGGAGTTTGTAAGGAGCATCTAGGAGGGCTTCTTGAAAGAGTACGTAGATAGTCCAACTAGGGAAGGAGCCATAATGGACCTGGCACTGAAGAATAAGCCTGGCCAAGTGGTCAACGTTTCATTAGGGAGCAGTTCAGAAAAGT
Organism: Sphyrna mokarran; assembly: GCA_024679065.1. NCBI lineage: Eukaryota > Metazoa > Chordata > Chondrichthyes > Carcharhiniformes > Carcharhinidae > Sphyrna > Sphyrna mokarran. Next base: position 71,228,901 of record JAGIQG010000006.1, read on the forward strand.
GACCACAACTCAAGTTTTAAGGTACTGATGGATAAGGATTAGTGGAGTCTTCAAATGAAGGTACTAAATTGGAGAAAGGCTAATTACAACAATATTGGGCAGAAACTGAAGTATATAGACTGGAGCCAGATGTTTGAAGGTAAATCAATATCTGGCACATGAGAAGCTTTCAAGTGTAAGTTGATAAGAATTCAGGACCGGCACATTGTGAGGATGATGGATAAGTATGGCAAGTATTGGGAACCTTGGATAATGAGAGATATTGTGAGCCTAGTTACAAAGAAAAATAAAGCATTTGTCAAGTTGGGAGGCTGGGAACACAAAGCAAGTATGGAATACACGAAAAGTAGAAAAACTTAAGCAAGGGATAAGGAGGGCTAAAAGAGGCCACAACAAGTCATTGGCTGGCAAGGTTATGGTGAATTTTAAGGCTTTTTATACATATATAAAAAGCAAGAGGGTAACCAGGGGGAAGGTTGGCCCACTCAAGGACAAGGGAGGGAATCTATGCATGAAGATACAGGAAATGGGCAAGGTATTAAATGAGTACTTTGTATCATTATTCACCGAAGAGAGAGACTTGCATGATGAGCCTGGAGAAGGGTGTGCAGATAGTTTGTGTCATACTGAGATTGAAAAGAAGGTGGTATTGGGGTTCTTGAGAAACATTTAAGGTAGGCAAGTCCCGAGGGCCTGTTGGGATATGTCCCAGAATACTGAAAGAAACAGGAAGAAATTGTTGGGGCTTTGAGAGATCTCCTTGCTGGCTATAGGGGAGGTCGCAGAGGATTGGAGAACAGCCAATATTGTTCCCTTGTTTAAACAGGGCAATCCAGATAATTACAGGCTGATGAAGCTTATGTCAGTAGTAGGGAAATTAATGGAGAGGATTCTTCAAGACATGATATACTCCCAATTGGAAATAAACAGACAAGTTATCGAGAGACAACATGTTTCTGTTAAGGGGAAGTTGTGTCTCGCTAACTTGATTGTCACTTCCTCAAAAAATTCAATGATGGTTGATGAAGGTAGGGCAGGAGATGTTGTCTAAATGGACTTCAGTAAGTCCTTTGACAAGGTCACTTATGGCAGACTGGTATAAAAAGTGAAGTTGTACAGGATCAGAGGATAGCAGTGGAAAGGTGCATTTCTGAATGGAAGGCTGTGACAAGTGGCATTCCTTGGGGATCAGTGCCGGGACTTCCGTTGGAGGAAAATGTAACTGGTTTGATTAGTAATTTTGCAGATGACACAAATTGGGGATAGTGATGAGGACTGTCAGAGGATATAGCAGGATATAGATCAGTTGGAGACTTGGGTGGAGAGATGGCAGATGGAGTTTAATCCAGACAAATGTGAGGTAATGCATTTTGGAAAGCCTAATAAAGATAGGAAATATACAGTCAATGGCAAAACCATTAAGAGTTTTGATAGGCAGAGGGATCTGGATGTACAGATACACAGGTCACTGAAAGTGACAATGCAAGTGAAGAAGGTAGTCAAGAAGGCATATGTGTGCTTGTCTTCATTGGCCGGGATGTTGAGTTTAAAAGTTGGCAAGTCATGTTACAGCTTTATAGAACCTTAGTTAGGCCGTACTTGGTGTATAGTGTTCAATTCTGATCGCCACACTACCAGAAGAATATGGAGGCTTTGGAGATGGTACAGGAAAGACTTACCAAGATATTGTCTGGTATAGGGAAAGGTTGGAGAAACTTGGTTTGTTCTCAGTGGAATCTGAGGTTGAGGGGTGAACCTGATAGAAGTTTACAAGGTTACGAAGGGCGTGGACAGAGTATATAATCAGATGCTTTTTCTCCAGAGTGGAAGAGTCAATTACTGGAGGGCATAAGTTTAAGGTGAGAGGAGTAAGGTTTAAAGGAGATGTATGAGGCAAGTCTTTTTTATGTCGAGGGTGGTGGGTGCCTGGAATTTGCTGCCAGGAGAGGTAGTGGAAGCAGATAAAATAGTCTTGACAAATACATGGATGGGAATAGAGGGATATGGTCCTGGGAAGGGTAAGGGGTTTTAGTTCAGTTGGGCAGCTTGGTCAGTGCACGCTTGGAGAGCCGAAGGGTCCGATCCTGTGCTGTAATTTTCTTTGTTCTTAGTAATGTGTGAAAGCAATTCCCTGGTTCATTTGTCAACAACATTCTTAAAATTCTGTAATCACTGGTTACTGGTGTTCTGTCATTGGAAAAGCTTTTATTTACTCTTTTTATATTGCTTTATAATATTAATACATATTAAAGCTCACCTTTACCATGACTATTCCAAGGAGACAATCGTATCTTTTCCAGTCTCTCTACATGAGATCTGCATCTCTGATGCCACTCTAATAAACCTCTCCCATTAGTCTCTGAGGTTTGACATCTTGCCTGATGTGTGAAGTCTAGAACTGTCCAAGATGCTGCAGCTAAAGGATAATAACTTTTAGGCCTGGATCTTCCACAGATGAGCAATCATTGTTGGATTGTTGCTCTGCTGGAACTTTTTCACACTTTTGACTCTATATTTCTTGATGGGTACTCAGAATCCAGCTTATCCAGCGTTCTTTGGAAAACTCCATTACAGAGCAGTGGTATCTGAGAGAAGATGACAGCATCACCACCCCTGGCATTTTAAACACACTAGCTGCTCTGTTATACTTAAAAGTCTATATGAATGGGTTGGTAGTTGAATAAGTGAATGTTGAGTGAGATAATTGCGCAACAGTGAGGTGCCTAGGTCGGGGCGGGGTGGGGGGGGTGCTAATCTGATTAGAAAATAAGTTAAATTGCTTTAGGGGCAGTTGGTGATTGCTAGGGTTGGTTGTGTAGTTACTCCAGGGTTCGACTAGGTTTCTTTCTGTCTTGTATTTCCTGGGTTAAATACCATGGAAGCCTCTGTCTGAAGTCTCTGACGTTAACTCAGGTTTGAAGACTTATGTGCGTGGTCCTGAGTAAAAGGAACGTTGTCCAGCAGAAATTCAAACTTTCTGGGCACTTCTCAATAGGGTCAGCCCATCTGGACTACCATGTGAGGGTGCTCATCTTTGGTTGTATATCCAGTCTCTAATATGGAGACTGAACAATCTTGGCCAATAATGTTGAGCATTATTTCCTCACTTTTATACTTTGTTTATAGATCCAAGATTCAACATTTTTCACCAATCTTGTCTTTCCTCTCAGGTATGTTGTCAAGGGTTTTATATCTGGCCAACGTTTGCACTTTACTTTTAAAATTCTTAAACCTTATACCCAGATATGAAATCCCAAGTGAGCTTCAAATATGTCATTCAGCAGACTGAGCTTGTGATGTGTGACTTTGGAGCCTGGGAGTCCTCTACATTTCAGCCCTGTTCACAAGGATGAAGAATCTGTTTTAAAATTATTTATTAGTGTCGTAAATAAGTTTGTTAATACTGCAATGAAATTACTGTGAAAATCCCCTCATTGCCCCACTGTTTGGTGCCTGTTTGGGTACACTGAAGGAGAATTTAGTTTGGCCAGTTCACCCAACCAGCATATCTGTTAGATTGTGGAAGGGAACCAGGGCACCCGGAGGAAACCCACACAAACGTGAAGAACACACAGACTCCGCACAGTAGCAACCTAAGCTGGAAATGGAAATTGAACATGAATCCCTGATACTGAGATATCACTGTGCTGCTTGCTTTGAGCAAAGAACTGAAAGTTACCAAGGAAGATCAGAATCCTGCATACTAATTCCTAATTTGTGGCTGTTGTGATGGTATCTCATTGATGTTATGGTGAGACTATGTTAAGAACTCAATAAGAATTTAGCAACACCAATTATTAATCCAACCGATTTATTTGATAGTAAAAAAGCGAGCTTTCAACACTCCCGTGTCTTCTTCAGGCAAGTGCAGTGTTCTGGTCTGCAATAGCACACATCAGCACAGACAGTCAGAGATTGCTGATTAGAATGCGAATCCTTACATCTAACCTGCTATTCAAGTGTTAAAGTGGCTAACAATGTGTGTGAAGGGGATCCTGAGCATTGTTAGAGAATTGTGTATTTTCTCCAGACACAGCACAGTAAGTGAGGTTTTTTGCTAACCCAGGCAAGTTACGGGGGTTACAGATAGTGTGTCATGAAGCCAAGATCCCTGTTAAGACCGTCCTCATGTGTGCGGAGCTTGGCTATCAGTCTCTGTTCAGCGACTCTGCGCTGTCGTGTATCACAAAAGCCCCCTTGAAGAACATTTACCCGCAGGTCGGAGGCCGAATGCCCATGACTGCTGAAGTGTTCGCCCACAGGAAGGGAACTGTTTTGCTGGTGATTGTTGAGCGATGCTCATTCATCCGCTGTCGTAGTGTCTGCATGGTCTCCCCAATATACCATGCTTCGGGACATCCTTTCTTGCAACGTATTAGGTAGACAACGTTGGCCGAGTTGCAAGAGTATGTACCGTGCACCTGGTGAATGGTATCCTCACGTTTGATGATGTCGTCCATGTCTATGATCCGGCATGTCTTGCAGAGGTTGCTGTGGCAGGGTTGTGTGGTATTGTGGTCACTGTTCTCCTGAAGGTTGGGTAGTTTGCTGCGAACAATGATCTGTTTGAGGTTGTGCGGTTGTCTGAAAGCAAGAAGTGGGGGGGTGGGGATGGCCCTAGCGAGATGTTCATCGTCATCAATGATATGTTGAAGACTCCGGAGAAGATGTCGTAGCTTCTCCGCTCCGGGGAAGTACTGGACAACAAAGGGTACTCTGTCCACCGTGTCCCGTGTTCGTCTTCTGAGGAGATCAGTGCGGTTTATCGTTGTGGCACGTTGACTACTATCGACACCGCATACTGCCGGATCCAAGTGGAGAGGATCTCCAAGAGGATTGCACATATCGACACAGACATCAAGTTTCTACAGAGATGCAAGAAAGCAGACAGGATACCAAAGGGACTACAGATCACGATCCCACTCAGGTCAACCTATAACACGGACTACGCTGAGAGGCTTTGCCGTCGCACCTCTCTCACACTCCTCAATCACCTCATACACCAGCTCTATAGCAAACGCCGCACCCTGGAAAGTAAAATGGAATACATATTCTCAACTTGCACTCAGGACGCAGACCAGCTGCGAAACTTTGCCAAGCAGATGAGACAAAGAAACTACACCATTTACATGCACACCAAGAACAGGAAACTTGAAAAACTCGGCATCGCCACCAGCAACAACCAAACCTCCCTTGGCACCACAGTAGAAAACAACACTACCGCCGGGAGGTCCATTGTTAACTTGTCGGACTACACACTTCAATCAGAGGAAATCGAAGTTCTCAGCCGAGGGCTCAATTTCTGTCCCACCACCAAAATGGATCCCATCAGTCTCGCAGCAGATACAGAGGAATTCATCAGGCGAATGAGGCTGCGAGAGTTCTTCCACAAACCCCAAGAGGCCAATAGTGGACTCAATGAGATAGCGAATGAACCAGAACAGCCGACAGAGGGATCCGCAGTGCAGCAACCGAAGAGGAATGAATCCAATTGGACTCCTCCGGAAGGCCGCTGCCCCCGACTGGACATGTATGCCCAAGCCATCAGGAGGTGCGTGAACACCAGATTTATCAACCGCACTTACAAGACAGTCCCGAACATCACCCAAGTACAACGCAAGGCCATCCGTGCTCTCAAGACCAACCGCAACATTGTCATCAAACCAGCAGACAAAGGAGGCACCACCGTCATACTGAACAGAACGGACTACTGTGAAGAAGTGTACCGACAACTAAACAATGAGAAACACTACAGACAGTTACCAGCAGATCCGACCAAAGAACACACTCATCAACTCAACACTCTGATCGAAACCCTTGATCCGGACCTTCAGAACACCCTCCGGGCTCTCATTCCACGTACTCCCCGCATTGGAGATCTCTACTGCCTCCCAAAGATACACAAGGCAAACATACCCGGCCGTCCCATCGTATCTGGCAATGGGACCCTGTGTGAGAACCTCTCCGGCTATATCGAGGGCATCCTGAAACCCATCGTACAAAGAACCCCCAGCTTTTGTCTTGACACTACGGACTTCCTGCAGAAACTCAGCACACATGGAGCAGTAGAAACAGGGACACTCCTTGTCACAATGGATGTCTCGGCGCTCTACACCAACATCCCCCACGACGATGGTATTGCTGCAACTGCCTCAGTACTCAATGCCAACAACTGCCAGTTTCCAGATGCAATTTTACAACTCATCCGCTTCATCTTGGACCACAATGTCTTCACCTTCAACAATCAGCTTTTCATCCAGACACACGGAACAGCCATGGGGACCAAATTCGCACCTCAGTATGCCAACATCTTCATGCACAGGTTCGAACAAGACTTCTTCACCACACAAGATCTCCAACCAAGGTTATATACTAGATACATTGATGACATCTTTTTCCTTTGGACTCATGGTGAACAATCATTGAAACAACTGTATGATGATATCAACAAGTTCCATCCCACCATCAGACTCACCATGGACTATTCTCCAGAATCAGTTGCATTCTTGGACACACGCATCTCCATCAAGGACGGTCACCTCAGCACCTCACTGTACCGCAAACCGACAGACAACCTCACAATGCTCCACTTCTCCAGCTTCCACCCTAGACACGTTAAAGAAGCCATTCCCTATGGACAAGCCCTCCGTATACACAGAATTTGCTCAGATGAGGAGGATCGTGACAGACACCTCCAGACACTGAAGGATGCCCTCGTGAAACAGGATATGGCGCTCGACTCATCGATCGACAGTTCCAACGTGCCACAACGATAAACCGCACTGATCTCCTCAGAAGACGAACACGGGACACGGAGGACAGAGTACCCTTTGTTGTCCAGTACTTCCCCGGAGCGGAGAAGCTACGACATCTTCTCCGGAGTCTTCAACATATCATTGATGACGATGAACATCTCGCTAGGGCCATCCCCACCCCCCCACTTCTTGCTTTCAGACAACCGCACAACCTCAAACAGATCATTGTTCGCAGCAAACTACCCAACCTTCAGGAGAACAGTGACCACAATACCACACAACCCTGCCACAGCAACCTCTGCAAGACATGCCAGATCATAGACATGGACGACATCATCAAACGTGAGGATACCATTCACCAGGTACACGGTACATACTCTTGCAACTCGGCCAACGTTGTCTACCTAATACGTTGCAAGAAAGGATGTCCCGAAGCATGGTACGTTGGGGAGACCATGCAAACACTACGACAGCGGATGAATGAGCATCGCTCAACAATCACCAGGCAAAACAGTTCCCTTCCTGTGGGCGAACACTTCAGCAGTCATGGGCATTCGGCCTCCGACCTGCGGGTAAATGTTCTTCAAGGGGGCCTTCGTGACACACGACAGCGCAGAGTCGCTGAGCAGAGACTGATAGCCAAGCTCCGCACACATGAGGACAGTCTTAACAGGGATCTTGGCTTCATGACACACTATCTGTAACCCCCGTAACTTGCCTGGGTTAGCAAAAAACCTCACTTACTGTGCTGTCTGGAGAAAATACACAATTCTCTAACCAATGCTCAGGATTCCCTTCACACACATTGTTAGCCACTTTAACACTTGAATAGCAGGTTAGATGTAAGGATTCGCATTCTAATCAGCAATCTCTGACTGTCTGTGCTGATGTGTGCTATTGCAGACCAGAACACTGCACTTGCCTGAAGAAGACACGGGAGTGTTGAAAGCTCGCTTTTTTACTATCAAATAAATCGGTTGGATTAATAATTGGTGTTGCTAAATTCTTACTGAGTTCTTACCACTCCAATCCAACGCCGGCATCTTTACATCGAGACTATGTTAGGTCATGGATTCTGGCAAAATCATTTTTGTAAAGGGGATAATTAATTATTTCCTGAAATGGTAAGGAAAATAACCCCAAGTGAAATCTGAAAATGTTTGATTGATAATGGCCTAAAATGTTGTTAGTTGAAATATATTAATCAATACTTCCGTTTCCAGGAACTTGAAAAGGATCTTGATTTATTCAACATTACACTCGCAAGACAACAAGCAGAAGTGGAGGTATTTTGGCAGTAAGATTTTAAATGCAAATAAACTTGACTAGCAATGAATAGTTTTCCAAATCTCTGATTTGACTTCTTGATCATTTTATAGAGAACCCAAAATGCTTACTTTATTGTATAAACTGATTCCAATGAAATGTATGTACACCAACAAAAAAAAACTATAATTATTTACATGTGTATGTAAAACATCAAATTCAATGAAAATAAGATATGTTATTAAATATTTTGCCAGCTAATAAAAGCAGGGCATAAGATTTACAGACCAGGCGCAAAAATTGAAGATGATAATTCTGGAGGATGGCTTGATTGGGCTTGGAGTTGGACAGGAGCAAAAGAAGAGAAACCACGAGACTCAAAATCTGGTAAATGTATTATTATTCATCAAAGCAGATATTTAATATGAAATGTATTATAAAACTATACTGCTGCTGGCAAATTCTCAAAGAATGTATACAAAGTTCTCATTGGCGATATTGGGACACCTGACCCAATTAAAACCCTGAACTTGGAAGGAAGTGGGGGAAAGTGGGATGTGAGATTTCTGTTAAGGAACCTGGCAGTAGCATTTTCCTCAATTTGGTGGGATCTGTTTCAAGTTATCTCGTATTTCAACCAGATCCATGGGAAAATGGGAAGAATCTAGCATTTTGGTGGTGGAGGAGGATGGTGATGATATTGTGGATGAAATCATATATTGAGGGAATGGAATATTGAGGAGCTGAGATATCTGGGAGAGCAGTGAGAGCATTAGATTACAGGGGTGTTTTAATTTGATTGCTGCTGAGATGAGGGAAGTGACTGCAAATCATGTATTTAAAAAAGTCTTTCCTCGTTGTTTCAGCTTTGTTGATTCCTTTGAGCTGCTGTGTCTCCATAGGGTACAAAATTTAAATGGAAGCTTAAAGCCTCCTTGATGTACTTTATTGAGATCTGAATAGTTGCCCACATCCCAAAGCTGCCTAGGTTTAAAACTGGCAATAGAAGGGTTTGGTTAAGTTTCCCAATGTTGCACAATATCTTCCTACCTGTCACCTCTCAAAACCCATTCTGATGGGTTGAAACATGAGGTAGAGATGCTGGCGTTGGACTGGGGTAAACACAGTAAGAAGTCTCTCAATACCAGGTTAAAGTCCAACAGGTTTATTTGGTAGCAAAAGCCATGAGCTTTTGGCCCTCTAACCCTTCGGGTGAGTGAAGAGTTCTGATCTATTTGTGATCAGAACACTCCACTCAGTTGAAGGGTTAGAGGCCCGAAAGCTAGTGGCTTTTGCTACCAAGTAAACCTGTTGGACTTTAACCTGGTATTGAGACTTACTGGATTGAAACATTGCCATTTCCCAAGAACATGAAAGAGATATTAACATTAGAGAAAGGCTTGAATTAAGAAGAGGTAAATTAGCAGTCTTTTATGCCTGTAACATGCAGGAACACAAGAAATAGAAGCAGGAAAAGGCTACCAAGCCCTTCAAGCCTACCCTGCCATTTAATACGATCATAGCTAATCTATGTTGGCCTCAACTCCTTTTCTGTGCCTTTTCCCCAAAGTCCTCTTCCTTATCAAATATTTATCCACCTCTAGTTTGAATGCTCCTAATGACTCAGTCTCCATTACCCTTTTTGGGGCAAAACATTTGACAGACTTGCCACCTTCTGAAGAGATTTCAATGCACCTCAGTTTTAAATGACCAACTCTTTATCTTGTAGCCAAGCCCCCTTGTTTGAAATTCTCCCATTAGTGAAAATATCTCATCATCTACTCTGTTGAGGTCCCTTGGGATCTTGTACGTTTGAATAAGGTCACCCCTGACACTTCTGAACTCCAAGGAATACAGACCCAGTCTGCATAGTCTCTTTTGATAAGACAGCACACTCATTCCAGGAATTAACTTGGTGATTCTCCTTTGGACTGCCTCCAATGTAACCTTTTTTATGCAAGGGGAACTTAAACTATGCAGTATTTCAGGTGAGACCTCACTAACACCCTGTCCAAATGCAACAAAAAAAAATTGAAATGGATTGTGTAAGAACAGAACAAAGACTACCAAGAGATATACCAGATGAACTATTGTCCATTGATTGCAATAGATGACAAGGAGCTTACTTGTGTAGGAGAGTAACAGATTAGGGAAAATGGGTAAATTGTGGGATTGGGGTGAAGATTCCTTTCACTCAAATATAGACCAGGATTTTACACCCCTCCCACCCAACAGGATATTATGGTCCTGCAAAACTGAATGGAGATTTAAATGGATTTAAAGCAGAGATCTTACGGTTTGCTATCTCTGCCAAGAAGAGATGCCATGGTGGCATCTGAGAATCATCCTTGTTACTCTGCCTCTGTCCGCAAACAAAACTTTGTGTAATATTCACAAATAGCTTGTGCAATATTTTTGATAAAACAATTTGTTTTGTTAGGTTTTTTGCATCTGTTATCAATCCAATTTGTTTTTTCTGTCATAACATTGGAAAAATGGAGTCAGTCCAATATACAGAAAACGATTTCTTGCAGCAGAAATATCAAACATGATGTTCTCGTTGTCCAAACTCTTTCTATCTACATTGCAATTCTTCAGATGAACTATGCTGCTTAACTATTTCCAATTTCCATCTCTTTGCTGCAGTTTTTAATCTCCCTGCAACTTCATTTCACACTAGGATGATCACCAGGCCCTCTTCTCCTTGAATGGAGACCCAATCAGTCCTGACTCCTTCGCCTGGCTGAATTTGTTCTTCGGCTGATTGATTTTCCACATCCTTCCTCCAAACCAGTGGTGTCGTGGCAGAAACCTATATGGATCCTAACTCTGCCTGCCTTTGTGTGAGATACATGAAATGTTCCAATCCAACTCTGGTCCCCTCTATCACCTTATTTTCTGATATCTTCACTGAATTAATGCTAAAGTGAATCATAACAATTAGCCCCAATGAGGACTATCTTATATCAGGAGCATTTGCTCAACAATCACCCTTAATTTCAAAACAGCCACTTCTCACAGACATTCACTTTGGTCTGAGAAACTAAACTATTACTCTCCCATGGAAAAAGATTATCAAGAGATTTTACCTTTTTCCACATAGTTAAATCATTTATAGGCCAAATAAAAATGACTTGAGTATTCTAAGAGTCCAAGGGGGTTCTCCAAAAATTGTATCTTCCCACTTTCAAAAAATACAAGAGAGGTGAGTTCTTAAAACTGCTTACAGAAACACCATAGGATTCATTATACTTTATTAACTTGCATATAAATTTATTGATGAACTATCTAATCTGCAACAAGCTTTCTGGACATGTGTGCACAGTGTTTAATACTATAAAAGATAAAAAAATAATTTTAGTTCCTGTGAAAATATCTTTAAAATCACAGTGCTACAACTAAAATTAGCTAGGGACATGCATCAAAATTTAAAATAATCCCAGATTATTTTAGTTGCTGGGCAGTTAAACACAAATCACTGTCTAATTTAACATAGCTAATTTCTTGACAATGGGAGAAGTGTTGGAAGTTTCAAAAATGATTTGGACCCTTCTACATTACCCCAGATTTCTTAGGAAGAAACCAGTACATTTATACCATTCTGAACCAGATTACATCTTTAGTGACAATGGCTGCCTCCTTTATTAAACTTGTATCTTTTTAATCAGTTTTTATAATTCACTTCTTTAATTGTTAAAGCTGTTCTCATTTTACCTACTGAGTTGTTAGCTAATCAATGTGTGCTTAATATGTTCAAATATTCTTGATTTCTTGCTTGTGTACTTTCATGAAATTAAGCAGAATGGAGGCAATGTAGGAATTTGAAAATGGGACGAGAATTTTAAAGTCAACCCATTGCTTGGTTGGGAAGCAATGGAGTTCAGCGGTCACGGTGAGGGGCGGGGAACAGGACTTATTGCGAGTTAAGACATGGACTGCTGAGATTTGGATGACTTCAAGTTTACAAAAGCCTACCTGAAAAATGAGGTGCTAACCTATCTAAGCTACACCACAGGCTATATGTAGGCTAAATATTGAATGCAGCATTCTACAGCAAAAGCAAAGTGATTCCACAACTAACAGACCAGATGAAAGCTCTGCAGTTGTGCAACATAATTTAACTGGTGGTAGCAACTCAAAACAACTAAGCTAAGGAGGAGATTCCACGAACATTCCCCATCTTCAAAAATGGCAAAGCCCAACACCTGCAAAAGACTAAACCAAAGCATTTGCAATCATCCTTGCCCAAAAGTAAACGGATGATCCCAATTCAGCCTTCTCGTAAAGTTTCCTGAATTGCAGATGCGTGTCTTCAGCCAAGCAGTTTGCTACACATGATATCAAGGAGCATCTGAAAGGGCTAGGTAAAGAAAAGACAACTGGTTTGAACAACTGTATTGCTTGGAGTCATATCTAGCACAAAATAAGGTAACCGTTGCTCTAGGCGGTATGGTGGCACAGGGGTTAGCGCCACTGCCTCGTAGCACCAAAGAATCGGGTTCGGTTCTGGTCTTTGGTAACTGTGGAGTTTGCGTATTCTCCCCTTGTCTGTGTGGCTTTCTGCCAGGTGCTATGGTTTCCTCCCACAATTGAAAGATGTTCAAGTTGGGTAGATTGGCCATGCTAAATTACCCCTTAGTACCCTAAAATGTGTAGGTTAGGGGGATTAGCAGGGTAAATATGTAGAGTTATGGGGATAGGATCTGCATAAATGAAAAAAGGTATGTCAATGAGGACTTGATGGGCCAGATGGCCTCCTTCTGAACGGTAGGAATACAATGATTCATGAGGGAATTGGGTTATTATCTGAAAAGAGTGACTGTGCAGGGCTACGAGGAAAGACAAGGAAGAGTCAAGAGGGCATTATAACTCTCGTCATCTTGCAATATTGGCAAACCCATTGAAATCCTTGGAAAAGAAACAAATTTTAAAGAAACAAAATATTAAAAAGGGTGTCAGAAGCCATGGAATGATGGCTTGGTATTCCCAATGGTACATCAAGTTCTTGGATTAATTTTAAATCATGCTCCAATCTGCTAATCAGTGTCTAAGTCAATGCCATATGTGTTTTTCACAATTAAACCCAATTTGAGAAGAATGGCTTAATGCAGTGGAAATGTTGCTGATGTTTGTGTTAACTGGGATGGAGTTTCCAAGATTTGTCAGGATAGAAAAATAAATGGGGCAAAATCTTGAATGGAAGCCAGAATGATCACCACAGGTAATGGAACTTTTTGTCTGCTTCTCAATCTTCTTTTCCATCCAACTGGGAGTGCCTCTTTCAAATTTTTTGCAGACCTTTCTAGTAATTCACTTGAGTGTTTCCAGACAGATCCTAGATGAACATAGCTCCTTTGGATTTGGAAAATAGCATTTTTTTTAAACAAGCAGTGTTTCTCCCTGAGCTAAAATAGTAGCAATGATTTTGAAGTAACCCCCTGTTCTAACTTGCACATCGTGAATAAAAGTAAGAATGTTATGCAGGCATTCCTGAGATTGCATCTATAATACTGCATGCAGTTTTGACCTCCTTATTTAAGGAAAGATGTAAATGTGGTGGAGATTGTTCAGAAATTTACTGGTTTGACATCTGGAATAAGTGAACGCCTCATGATAAATTAGGCAGGCAGGGTTTGTTTTCAGTGGAGTTTAGAAGAATGAGGGCAATTTGATTGCAGTATATAAGGTCCTGAATAGCCTTGACAAGGTAGATATTGAAAGACTGTTTCCTTTTGTTGATGAATCCAAATATGGAGGCATTGCTTTTAAAATTGTGAATCATCCACATGGGACAGAGGTGAGGAGAATTTTTTTCTGAGGCTGTTCTACTCTGGAACTCTATCTCAGAAGGTGATGAAAACAGGGTCACTGAATATAAGGCAGAGAGAGATTCATATTAGATAAGGAAATCAGAGTTTATTGGGCATAGCTGGGAATCTAGAACTTGAATCACAAGAAATCAACCACAATCTTATTAAATGGCAGACCAGGCTTGAGGAGCTGAATAGCCCACTTTTGCCCCTGTTTCGTATGCTGTATGTTTGTATGATAAATTTATCTTTTGGCATCCTTGATGGGGATCAATGTAATGTACCTGATCATTTTTCTACAGTTGTATGCTGTATGCATACAAGCTTATTCAGTTGGGCAACTTGGGCAGAGTTTTCCACCCATTAGGAGCGTGCAGTCCATAAGCCCAGAAGTTGGTGTGAAACACACCTGGCCGTAGTTGGCCCCAGAACGTGATTTCATGCTGGCTGTCTGTTGAAATGAGCTCTGAAAGGCCGTGTGATGCCAGGGACTATGGCAAGGTCTGCATGACATAACAGGCTACAAGACAAAGACAGATAAAATCATCAGCTCCAGTGCACTCCTCTCTGATGAGCTCAACACGTTTTATGCCCGTTTTGAGCAAGAGGTCAGCAAGGGAGCTCTCCATTCCAGAAGCCTCAGATGAATTAGCATCCAAGATAATCATTGCTGATGATGCCTTCTCAAAAATCAACTCTCAGAAAGCAACTGGCCCAGATGAGCATTCAGGTCCTGCTTGAACCAGCTGCTGGTGTTTTCAGACATCTTCAACTTCTTCTTACAACAATCTGAGGTCCATATCTGCTTCAAGAAGACAACCATCATCCTGGTACCAAAGAAAAGTGGAGCAGTGTGCCTTAATGACTATCATCTGGTGGCTCTGACATAAATCATCATGAAGTGCTTCAAAATGTTAGTCATGGCACAAATCAATTCCTGCCTGCATCCACAACAGTTTGCCTGTCGCCACAACAGGTCCACAGCAGATGCCATCTCCCTGGACCTATACTCAACCTTGCAACACCTTAGATAACAAAGACACCCATGTCAGACTCGTATTGATAGACTTCAGGTCAGTCTTTAACACCATTATTTCAATAAGACTCATCTTGTGGCCTGTGGCTTGGCTCTTGCCTCTGCAACTGGACCGTAGACTTCCTAACCCACAGACCACAGTCAGTAAGAATATGCAGCAACACCTCCACCATGAACATCCTCAACACTGATTCTCTGAAAGGCTGTGTCTTCAGCCCCTTACTATATTCCTTTACATTTTTGATTGTATGGCCAAATTCCCTCCAACTTGATTTTTAAATCAATGGGTGGTGGCGCGGGCTCGTTGGGCCGAAGGGCCTATTTCCTGTGCTGTTTTTTTTTTGTTCTTTGTTAATTTTGCTAATGACATCACCATTGTTTGAGATCTGATCTACAATGACAAGACACAGTACAGGAAAGAGCTAGAGAATCTGGTGAACTGGTGCGACAACAATAATTTCTCTCTCAATGTCAACAAAACAAAGGGGCTAATCATTGACTTCAGGAAACATAGTGGAGAACATGCCCCTATCTACATCAATAGAGATGAAGTAGAAATGGTTGAGAGCTTCAAGTTTTTAGGTGTCCAGATCACCAATAATCTATCCTTCTCTCCATACAGGCACTAATATTAAGAAAGCTCACCAATGCCTCTACTTTCTCAGGAGACTAAGGAAATTTGGCATGTCTGCTATAGCTCTCTCCAATTTCTACAGATGCACCATAGAAAGAATTCTTTCTGGTTGTACCACAGCTTGGTATGGCTGCTCTACCCAAAACCGCAAGAAACTACCAAGAGTGTGATCAAAGCCCAGCCCATCACTCAAACCAGAGTCCTATCCGTTGATACTAGCTACACTTACTGATGCCTCGGAAAAGCATAATCAAGAACCCCACACACCCCAGACGTATTCTCTTCACCTTCCATTGGGAAAAAGATACAAAAATCTGAGATCACATACCAACTGACTCAAATGCTGAAAGCAGTAGGAAATTAGATATGTTTGCTACAACTTTCACCAACTTCTACAAATGTAGCATAGAAACTTACTAACCATGCCTCCTAAATCCAGTGAGATTTAACCTTATGCAACAACCTACCATGCAGTACCATCTCAAAGGCTTGCTAAAGCCTATGTAGACAACATCAACTGCACTGTCCTGATCTGTCATTTTGGTTATCCTTTCAAAAAACTCAATCAAATTTGAGAGACGTGATTTTCCACTCAAAGCAATACTGACAGTCCCTAGTCAGTCCAGTAAGTTTGCAGATAACACCGAGGTTAGTTGCATAGTGGATAATGAAGGAGGTTATTTAGGATTGCAACGGGATCTTGGGCCAGTGGATTGATGAATGGCAGATGGAGTTTAATTTAAATAAATGCAAGTTGATGCGTTTAGGTGGATCAGATCAGGGAAGGATTTACTTGGTTAATTGTTGGGCGTTGGGGAGTTATAGAACAAAGATCTGAGTACAAATTCATAGCTCCTTGAAAGTGGAATCACAGGTGGACAGAATGGTGAATCATTGGTCAGAACACTGAATACAAAAGTTGGAATGTCTTGTTGAAGTTGTACAAGATATTGGTAAGGCCATGCTTGGAATATTGTTTGCAAGTCTGGTCACCTATTATAGAAAGGGTATTATTAAACTAAAGAGTGCAGAAAAATTTAGTAGGATGCTATAGGGACTCGATGGATTGAATTATAAGGAAAGGCTAGATAGACTGGGACTTTTTTCTCGGGAGCGTAGGAGGCTCGGGGTGATCTTATAAAGGCCTATAAAATAATGAGGGGCACAGATCAGCTAGGTAGTCAATATCTTTTCCCTAAAATTAGAGGGGATAGGTTTAAGGTGAGGGGAGTGATACACAATAGATAAGAGGGGCAATTTTTTTCATACCAAGGATAGTGAGTGTCTGAAACAAACTGCCAGAGGTAGTAGTAGAGGCAGGTACAATGTTATCTTTTAAAAAGCGTTGACAGTTATATGGGCATAGAAGAATATGGGCCAAATGCGGGCAATTGGTTCAAACTTAGTGGCTTAACGAGAAAGGGCATCATGGACAAGTTGGACAGGCCTGTTTCAATGCTGTAAATGTCTGTAACTCCAAGATCTAAGTCCGCAGACACTTGTTAATTTTATGAGTCCTCGCCTTCCATTCTGCTCATTTTAAAGTTGTAGCTTAAATGTAAAGGTCGCTTTGCCAATGTGCTTTCCTGCCAACCATAAAGCAGACATAATTTAAGCTGCCTTCTTGATTGTTGGCAGGTGCAGTTCCCACTTTTGCATGTGATCTTGCGTGTTTCTGGGTTGGGTGTACATCTAAACCTTCACATAAAATTCTGGCCTTATTTCTTTTAGAAATTTGGCTTCTGGCATGTTAAAATAATAGAACTGACAAATAAGTTGTCCTATTTATTCCTTTTTTTTTTACCTGAAAAACACACTTATTTTACTAAAAAATATACAAAGATACTTAACTTTTAGAAATGCTTATTTTTAGGAATTGATTTATTGATGACGCCTGAAGAGAAAGCCAAACTTTATGCCGCAATTGGATATAGTGAAGCTGCGGTGGATCCAACAATGCCTAAAAGGGTATATTTTATTAAAATATTTGTTCAAGTTGTTCCTACATGATTTGGCACAGCATAGAAATGAAACTAAGAATGCTGTTGAATAGTATTTTATTTCAAAACCATCATAAAGTTAATTTTGCAGAAGTTGGTGTGCCTTGCTTTTGTAGGTTAATTATTAATGTATGGTTATATGTATTTTTGTGATATGAATTTTTGATCTTCCATGGTGTTGCTCACAGATAAGCAAAGTTTTAAAATAAAATCATTTTTTCTCCTAACTTTCCATCCTGTTAATTGAAAAGGTGGCTAGAAACATCCTATTATAGGCTCTAGTTTCTTCAGATTATGTAGCTGAAGAAACTAGAGTCAACTTCAGTTGAAGGATTAAGTCTTTCTGTTGAAGTCTTATGCTAGAAGCAGCATAGTTTTTGTTAGAGAACAAGTAGGGGCATAAGGCTTGAGATTTAATGTGACCTGAATAGGAGATGACAACCGCTTTGTCTATAATGTTACAATTTCCCACTTTTCTTTGACACCTAAACCCCTATGAAGAATTGTTTTTTTTTGGACTAGGCCTTGTGTCAGTGCCTCTCTAGATATTCTGTCAACTGAAACCTGCATCGATGCCCCCTCTTTGAATTTGCAGGCATATGAGGAAGCATGACTACAGTTACATGGACCCTAGGAATTAATGGAGAGCATTATCCAAAATGATGATGGATTTTCCTGCCTCTTCAATAAATAAATCTTCAAGAAGAATTCCAGTAGCCCACTCATTCTGGACTTTCTTACAAGAGGAAGCATTCCTTCTATATCCACCCTGTCAAGACTCCTCAGGATCCTATAAATTTCAATCAAGTTGCCTCTTACTCTTGTAAACCTCAGTGGATACAAACCTAGCCTGTTGAGCTCTCTCTCAGAATACAACCCGCCAGTAAATCCATAAATCCAGTAAACCTTCTTAGATTTGGTTCTGATGCATTTATGCCTTTTAAATAGAGTGGCCAGTACTGTACAGTACTCCAGATGTGGTCTCACCAATTCCATATATAACTGAAGCATAACCTCCCCACTTCCCATTATCCTTGCAATAAATAATAAAATTATATTAGTTTTGCTAATTTGTTGCTGCACCTGCATGACTACCCTTTTTGTGATTCTTGTGTGAGTACACCCAGATTCCTCTGTGACTGAGCTCTGCAATCTCTTGCCATTTAGATAATTTTTTATTCATCTTGCCAAAATGGACAACCCCTCATTTTCCCTCTCTATACTTCATTTGCCAAAACTTTGTCCACTCACATAAGAGATCAGCCAAATCTGATTGAATGGTGGAACAGGCTCGAAAAGCTAAATTACCAACTTCTGCTCCAAATTCATATGTTCCTATGTTATCTATATCCTGTTTGTATGCTCCTGATGTCCCCTTTAGAACTTGCTTCCCTACCCACTTTTATGTCATCAGCAAATTTAGCAACCTTGCCACCTGTCCTTCCATCAAATTCATTTATGCAAATTGTAAAGCATTGAAGCTCCAACACTGATCAATGTGGCGTAATACGTGTAACCTGCCAATCAGGAACATAAATTATGTCAATTCTTTTCCCAGTTAGCTAGCTAATCTTTTCTATTCATGTCAATATGTTACCTCCCACCCCATGACCTTTTGTTTTTCACAATAATCTTATCAGATGCCTTCTGAAAATCAAAGTGTAGTACGTGCACTCATTTCCCTTTATCCACAATACACGTAACTACTTCAAAGAATACCAATAAATTGGTTAAACATGGTTTCCCATTCAGGAGACCATATTGACTCTGCTTGATTACCCTGAATTTAGCCATGTGCCCTGTTACAACTTCTTTAGTAATAGCTTCAAACTGTTTTTGTATGACAAATGTTAAGCCAACTGGCCTACAAAATCCTGCTTTCTATCTACCTCCTTTTGGAAAAAGGAATTACAATAACTGTTTTCCACTTAATGGAACCTTACCTCAAATGTTGTGAATATTAGCAAATTAAAACCTATGCATGAGCTACCTCCTCATCACTTCTTTTAAGCCCTGAGGATGAAATCCACTCTGTCAATCCACAATTCCAATTATTTATTAAGTTACGTTTCCTTGGTGAGTCAGTTTTCTATTTCCTTTCTACCATTCCTGATTTACAGTCATTTCTTGTATGTTATTGTAAAGAGTGATGCAACATACCTGTTCAATTCATCTCCCATAGTTTAATTTTCCACTAATTCTCCAGACTCACTTTCAATAGACTAATGCCTGCTTTGTTAACTTGTTTCTTTGTTGATATCTATGGAAACTCTCTTTATTATCTGTCTTTATACTTCTTGTTAGCTTTCTCTCCTACTGTAATTTCCCCCTCCCTCAATATTTTGCCTATTCTGCACTATTATTTATATTCTGTCTAATAGTCTAATGTGCCGCCCTTTAGGGAATCACATGCTCTAAGTTTGCTTTTTGCTATCCACTTGTGGGATGTGAGCATTGCTGGCTAGGCCTACATGTATTGCCCATCCCTAGTTGCCCTTGAATAAGTGCTGGTGGGCTGTCTTTTTGAACTTTGATCCTTGAGGTGTAGACAGGTACATTCACAGTGCTGTTGGAGAGGGAATTCCAAGATTTTGACCAAGCAACAGTTGAGGAACAAAAAAATATTTGCAGGTCAGAATGGTGAGTGATTTGGAGAGAAAACTAAGTGATGGTTTTCCCAGGTATCAACTGCCCTTGTACTTTTAGATGATAATGGTTGTAGGTTTGGAAGATGGTGCCAAAGGAGCCTTGGTGAGTTCCTGCAGTGCACCTTGTAGATGTTACACATTGCTGCCACTTTTTGATGCAGAGGGATTGATTGGAAGGGACACGAAATAAGCTGGCTGCTCTGTCCTAATTGGTATTGAGCTTCTTCAGTATTGCTGGGCCATGTTCATGCAGGCAAGTGGAGAGCATGCGATCACACTCCTGACTTGTGCCTTGTAGATAGGTGGTGGACAGACTTTTGGGAGTTTGGACGTGTGTGACTTGCCACAGAATTCCTAACCTCTACCCTGCTTTTGTAGCCACAGTACTTATATGGCTTGTCCAGTTTAGTTTCTGATCAATAGTAACCCCCAGAACGTTGATAATAGGGATTCAGGAGTGAAATTGCCAAGCCTAGTCAAGAGTGTATGTACACTCTTGCCATTCCGGGAATCAGTCTGGTGAACCTTCATTGGACTCTCTCCATTGCAAGAATATCCTTCCTCAGACCAGGAGACAAGGCCGATATTTTATGACCTTGCTTGGGCGAGACTCATAAAATCCTGCCTCAGGCTAACAGAGAATTTCATTCTAAGAGCTTCAGGGCAGAAATACCAGTAAAATTCTGGCCTGAAACTGCACATAATATTCAATGTGGCCTCACCTTAAAGAAAGATGCTAAAGATGGTTGGCCCTTGGACTGTTGTTAATTTTTATAGTTAACGATGAATGGTGGATCCTTCCCCTTAGAATCTATCTACTTTGTGTCAAGGGGACAATGATTAGATTCTCCTGTTCAAGATGATTATTGCCTTGCGTATACCATCCTCTTGCACAATCATAATTCTATCTCCTTCACGATAGTATTGGAAAGAGATAAGACCAGGCAGGCTAGGAAGGTGTTTATCTAGAGTAAGGGGAAATATGAAGACATCAGGCAAAAAATTAGACAAGTAAACTGGAAGTAAACTGGGGAAAAGTACTGAAGGAAAGTGGCAGATTTTCAAGGAATGTTTGTTTGGAGCTCTGCATGACAACGTTCCGACGAGACAGGGAGGTTTTGGTAGGTCGCGGGAACCGTGGTGCACGGAGGTTGTGATGAACCTTGCTAGGAAGAAAAGAAAGGTGTACAGAAGGTTCAGAGAGCTAGGAGATGTTAAGGATCTAGAGGAGTATACGGTTTGTAGGAAGGAGCTTAAAAAGGAAATTAGAGCCAGAAGGGGTCTTGAAAAGGTCTTGGCAGTAAGATTAAGGAGAACCCCAAGGCATTGTACAAATATGTCAAGAGTAAAAGGATGAGAAGTAAAAGGATAGAAGCTACAAAAGGTGAAGGGGAAAAGTCTGTGTGGAACCAGAAGAAGTGGCAGAGGTGGTTAATGAGTACTTTGCCTCGATATTCATGATGGAAAATGATCTGGGAGGTTGTACTGCAGGTTTGTGGTACACTGAAAAGATTGAGCGTGTTGACTTTAAGAAAGAGGATGTGTTGGAACTTTTAAATTCTGTCAAGATAGATAAGTTGATGGGATGAACCCCAGGTTACTGTGGGAGGTGAGGGAAGAGATTGCAGATGATCTTTGCATCGTCGATGGAGATGGGAGAGGTTCCAGAGGATTGTGGATGTGGTTTCTACTTTCAAGAAAGGGAACAGGGGTAGCCTGGAAATTACCGACTGATGAGTTTGACCTCAGTGATTGGTAAGTTGATGGAGAGGATACTGAGGGTGAGGATTTATGAACATTTTAGAGAAGTTTAGTATGACCAGAAATAGTACAGCTTTGTCAAGGATTGTGCCTTACGAGCCTAGCTGAGTTATTTGAAAATGTGACTGAACATTGAGCGGCAGATGAGGTTTGTGTGGACTTCAGCAAGGTGTTTGATAAAGTCCCCTATGCAAGACTTCTTGGAAAGATGAGAGGGCATGGGATCCGAGGGCCTGTTGCCTTATGGATCCAGAACTGGCTTGCCTGCAGAAGGCAGAGGGTCGTTGGGGATGGGTCTTTTTCTGCATGGAGATCAGTTACCAGCAGAGTGCTCCAGGGGATCTATTCTAGGACCCTTGCTGTTTGTCATTTTCATAAATGACCTGGATGAGGAAGTGGAAGGATGGGTTAGTAAGTTTGCCGATGATATAAAGGTTAGAGGCGTTGTGAATAGTCTGGAGGGATGTCAGAAGTTGCAGTGAGACATAGGATGCAAGACTGGCTGGAGAAGTGGCAGATGGACTTCAATGCGGATAAATATGTAGTGGTCCATTTTGACAGGCTCAATGGGATGAAGGAGTACAATTTCAAGAGTAGGACTCTAGGCAGTGTTGAGGAGCAGAAGGACCTTGGGGTCGGGGTCCAGGTCCATAGGACTCTGAAATCGGTCTCACAGGTGGAGGATGTGGTCAAGAAAGCGTGTGATGTGCTAGCCTTCATTAATCGAGGGATTCAGGTGGTAATGCTGCAACTTTATAAGATCCTTGTCAGACCCCTCTTGGAGTACTGTGCGCAGTTCTGGTTGCCTCATTACAAGAAGGACATGGAATCTATTGAGAAGGCGCAGAGGAGATTTACAAGGATGTTGCCTGGATTGGGAGGCATGCCTTATGAGGATAGGTAGAGGGAGCTAGGTCACTTCTCTCTGGAAAGACAAAGGTCGAGAGGCAACCTGAGAGGTTTTTAAGATGTTGAGAGGTATAGGTAGGGTGGATTTCGGAGGCTATTTCCCAGGGCTGAAATGGTCACTGCAAGAGGACACAGGTTTAAGGTGCTGCGGGGCAGGTACAGAGGACATGTTGGGGGTAAGTTCCCCACTCAAGTTGATGAGCAAGTGGAATTGGCTGCTGTCGGTGGTGGTAGAGGCGAACTCGCTGGGGTCTTTTAAGAGACTTCTGGATGAATACATGGGACTTGTTAGGATTGACAGTTATAGATAGGCATGATGGGTATGGATATGATTGGTGCAAATTTTTTCCTCAGATGGTGATGGTGATGACCAACACGAGGGGACGTAACTTTAAATTAAGAGGTGGTAGTTATAGGAAGGATGTCAGAGGCAGGTTCTTCACACAGAGGGTGGTGAGGGCGTGGAATGCCCTGCCTGCAGCAGTTGTGGACTCGCCTACTTTGGGGGCATTCAAATGGTCGGTGGATAGGCACATGGATGATATTGGAATAGTTTAGGTTAGAGGGTCCACTGGCCGGAGCAACATCGAGGGCTGAAGGGCCTGTACTGCGCTGTAATGTTCTATGCTCTAACTTGTGGGCCAAAGGGCCTGTTTGTGCTGTTATGTTCTACGTGTAGCATGTAGTATTTATCACTTGTCAGCCCAAACCTGGATATTGTCCATGTCTTGTTGCATTTGAACGTGGACTGCTCCAATATCTCAGGTGTTATGGATAATACTAAATATTGTGCAGTTATCAGTGAACATCCCCACCCGTGACTTACGATGGAAAAACACACAAATAGAGAAAATAGGTACAGGAGTTGACCATTTGGTCCTTTTGTGCTTGCACCACTATTCACTACGATCATGACTGATCATACACTTTCAATATTCTACTGCTGTTTTCTCTCCATTGTCCATGATCCCTTAAGCCACAAGGCCCACGTCCATGTCCTTCTCGAACATATCTTATTGGCCTCAACAACTTTTGTGGTATAGAATTTCACAACCTAAAAGTTCTTCCTCATCTCAGTCTTGAATGGTTTACTCCTTATTCTTAGAGTGTATCCTCTAGTTCTGCACTTCCTAAACATTGGGAATATTCTTCCCACAACTAGCTGATCAGTCCCACCAGGAGTTTATATGTTTCTGAGATCCACTCTCATAGTTGATCCAGTCGTTCTTCATATGTCAGTCCTGCCATTCCAGAATCAGTCTGGTGAACCTTCATTGGACTCCCTCAATAACAATGTTTTTCCTCAGACCAGGACACCAGGACTGTATTTTACAGTCTTGCTTGGGCGAAGCTTGTAAAATCCTGCCTGAAACCAATGCAGAATTCCGTTGGGATGGGTAGCTGATAAAATTCAGGCCCAGAGCTGCATGTAATACTCAACATGTGGCCTCAGGTTAAAGAAGGGTGGTTGGCCCCTTGGGCTGTGATTAACTTTTACAGTTAACTGTGGATGGTGGGTCCTCCCCCTTAGAATCTTTTTTTATGTATTCTAAAATATCCCCTTAAATGTCTTTCACTGCATCTCTATTGACATGTTCCTTGACCAAAATTGCCAGTTCACTTGCACAAGATCAGTTTTTTATACTCTCTTTTAGGTTTAAAATACCACTCTCCTATCCCTCAACTGTATGTAAAATTCAGTAATCTTGATCGTTGCTACCTAGGGGTACATTTACTTACGTCGTTAGTTAGTTCTACCTTATTGCTGAATTCCAGGTCTAACATAACATACTCCCTGGTTAGCTCCAGAACATGTTGATTTAAGAAATTATCCCGAAAACCTTGGAAGTTGTCATCCATGTATTTATCATCTGATTATTCCCGTTTTTGGCCGTAGTGCAACAGACTGGGAGAATCTGATGGCAGGCAATCAGGGAATTCGCACGCACGTTCTTGCAACAATTGTGCCTTTCAGTGCTAGATTTTTGGCAGCATTAGCTCTGTGCTGGAAATCAGAAGGAGGCATGGAAGTAATTCAACTATAGTTTTGCATACTACTTAAATATGATTAGCAGGCCGGGGTCTGAAGTCGCCGGGCCTGCTAGCCTTCCCACCCTACCACCCCACATACGGTGAAGTAATGGCCTGACATCACTGGAGTGAAGGGGAGGGAAATCAGGGCCGCACAGAGTCGGGTAGGAGGGGGGGGTGTTCTCTGTGGGCAGTGGCATTCCAGCAGTACCCAACCTGGGCCCTCTGACACTGCTCGAGGGGCCAAGTGCTAATGCCCAGAGGGTGCCTTGGCGCAGCGCCAAGAGTGCGGAGCCTATTTCCTATGGGGTGGGGCCAAGGGGGCAGAGTCTGATGGTGGGCAATACCTAGGATGCAATCAGCAGGAATGGGAAGTCCCTTTTGCCACTCCTGCATAGGGATCAATAGGGGATGGAAGGAGGCCAGCAATCGGGGTGAGCCTGGAGGTAGGGGTCAGCCTGCCTCAGGGTAGGCACTGTGGGGAGGGGTGTGGGATTCAAGTGCGGCTTGAGTACTGGCAGTCAGAAGGGAGAGGCTGTTGGGACTAGCCCCTGAAATGGATGGAGACCAGAAATCTCTGTGGGGGCAGAGAACAAGCATTGTTGGGGTCATGGGGCTGGCCAGCGATTGGGGCATGTGCAGTAGCTCACTCAGCGTGCTGATTTTAGCTTCTCCAGTAGGTTTAGGCTCTCTCCTGAAATTTAATGATATTCACGCTGCTGATCTCTGCATTGCACAGAGTGTAGAAGATTCTTCTCAACTTCACTGAGAAAAACAATGTGAATCACTCCAATTTTCACATGAATTTAACACTTAGAATTCTTTTGGGAGACTTCCAGCCTAAATATAAATTTAAAAGCATGATGATAATCACCTCACCTTCTGATAAGTTGCCATTGTCTCTTTCTTCCAAAGATACGCCAATTAGGCGCATTGGCCATGCTAAGTTCTCTTTCTGTGAATCCAACTCAGGGATTTTCACAGTAACTTAGTTACTTTTCACAGTAACTTAGTGTTAATGTAAGTCAACTCGTGGCACAAATAAATAAACTTTAAAACTTTAAAGAACTTTGGTACCCTATTCTGTCCTGTGATTATTGTTCCTGCTATTATAGCTGTTTATAAAGCATCTATTTGTATCCACAGTGTGCCAACACATTTTCCATAACTCAAACTTTGCTGTTTCTAGCATCAGTCTGAATGGGAGGCATATTCTGCCCCTTTTTTCGGCAGGGTGAAAAGATGGGAGGTTTGGGGGTGTTGTTAGAGAGGAGAATTGAGTGGGAGATCCAAAATGGCTTTTACACCAGTGTGATTTCCCTTCTTGCTTTTTCCCTGTCAATGATGTAACTGGATTGCTGCCATACAATAATGGAAACTTGAGAAAAATCTTGTTCTTGTCAGTGTGACATCAAGTTTACAACAGGTTTTTAAAAATGGAGAATTACTGAACAGAATCTGCCTGGTAAGTAAAGCCCCCAGAGAGAAGGGATTATGCCTGGACAGTGCCCTGGCACTGGGAGCATTGCTGGGAGTGTTTTGTGTTGGCCAGAAAATTCTGTCCATGTTCACCCTGAAACTGGAAATCCCACCCAAAGTCAGTGGAGCTTTCCGTGGTCCACCCTTTGCCCACTGGTGCACAGAACAGGAAAATTTGCCCTGCTGTGTCTGTAGGGTGCAGGAGAGGTGGGGTCTGTATCCATGTTGGGGAAGAGGAGCTGGAGTCCATGTTCATGCTGGGGGTTAGGATTCCATGGTTGGGGAAGGAGTTTTATTTCTATCTGTTTCACATCAGGGCACCCTGGAGCCAAAGCTGTTGGTGGAGCGGACTCTGAATGAGCCCATCCTGCAGGGTAATGTTCTGGGTTCCTGTCTTTTGATTCTTTTTGACTGTCAAAAAATATGGCTGGAAAAGCTGGATGTGTAGCCCACTTTTACTGCCTGAGCTGACAACTTGGATTAAAAATGGAAAAATTCTGCCCAGGATCTGGGAGATTGTTTGTTTGTTTAAAATTCCATTTCTGAAATCTACAAATGTACAGTAGAAATTTTTGCAGAAGGTAGCCATTTCACCCATCATGCCAGTGGCAGCTCAATGAACAGTCAAATTAATTCCATATCCCAGTTTCTTCCCTATAATACTACAATTTAGTCCTCAATTTAAGTATGTGCCTAATTACTGTGTCCTGTTGAACCTGACCCCACCATATTTTGAGGCAGTGTGTTCTAGAAATTAATTCTCATGTTTGTCCCAAAACTGCAGTTATTATATGATTATAGTTAGAAGAAAGTATCTAAGCATATCCCAGCTGGTAAAATAAGATTTTATTTCTATTGGAATGCTGCTTTTAGGAATAATCAAGATTTTATGTACTGGTAATTTGTTCTTTTGTTACTGTTATTCTGGAGTTGTAATGAAAATTCCACTTTCTGCCCTCCCCCAACCCCCCTGTCCCCATCCTATTTCTTATCCATATGCTATCCCTTTACCATGTTTTTCAAAACCATATTGGATTCCGTGTGCACACTGATGATATCTGGCTCTATCTCATCACCATCTCTTCCAGCCCCTTTGTTGTCTTTAAATTATTGTGCTCCTTTTTCCAGTCTGATGTCTAATCTAAAATAACAATGTATTCCAATTAAATATTATAAAATCTAAAGCCATTGGCTTAGGCCTAACTTGTTTGCTGGCCACCCATCCACATTATTCCCTTCTCTGTTCACTCTGAAGCTGAAATAAATCATTTGTAACCTTGACATCCTACTTGATCCTGAGATGAGCTTCCAACCACAAGGCTGCTCCAATACCATGATCATTTCCTCCCACCTATTTTGGCAAAATCTCAATATTAAGTTTGTCCTTGATTTCAGATTCTTTCAGTACCCTCAGCTATTTTATACTTTGGCTATTTTCCCCATTCCTACAACCGTCTGAAAGCTTTGTGTTCTGCTAACTTAACTGTGAACGCAAATTGTTATTATAACACACTGTTTGACATTGAATTAAAATTTTAAATGCTTTGTACAGTTAAGTAAATACCACTCTTTTTAATCTTATCAATTGGATAGTATGAAGCAGTGAAAATTTCTGTGAAGCTGGTTAGCATGTCCATATCCATTAGAGAAGAACACAATCAGCCAGAGATCATGAAATTTGCTGTGATTGACTTGAACACGTTACTGACCCAGAGACCAGGAGCACAAGCAATAAAGTAAGTTTTTATTATCTTTGTAACACAATAACTGTCTGTATTTATTCAATTGGAAGCAGATCCCATATGTAAAGAAACAAAGGCTTATTTTTTTCAGCTATCACTAAACAGTGCTCATAGTAGCATGTAGAAGAACAAAGGCTGATCAACCTAACAACCTACTAGTTTTGATGACCATGTTTAATTAACCTCCTTGTGGATTTTCTCTTGTTATTCACAAAGGAGATGCATGGCAAAGCAAAAACCTGAGCAAAACTTCGGAGATTTCTGAGATTTGTTTACTTAGAGTCTAATATGAGAATTTAACATTAACTCAATATTATACAAAATATAATTACATTCAAGAACTGAAATTTACCTTAGCTCTGGATTCCTTCTGTTATCGCCTGTTCCCTACATCGCACTTACTATCAGGTTTTTCATCTCATTGACCTGACCACCTACTCTTTTGTAACCCTCTTTTGCTTTCTCATCTCCTATTCAAAGGCATAATTCTGTACTTTCATAGAATCCTTAGAGTGCAGAAGAAGACCATTTGGCCTATCGAGTCTGCACCAACTCTCTGAAGGAGCAGCTTACTCAGGCCCACACCCCTGCCCTATCCTTGTAACCCTGTGCATTTACCATGGCTAATCCACCTAACCTACACATCCTGAATGTTAAGGGGCAATTTAGCATGGCCAATCTACCTAACCTGCACACCTTTGGACTAAGAGGAGAAACCAAAGCATTAGGAGAAAACCCATGTAGATAAGAGGCGGATGTGCACATTCTACACAGACAATCATCCAA
The DNA here is from genome assembly GCA_024679065.1 of Sphyrna mokarran. Taxonomy (NCBI): domain Eukaryota; kingdom Metazoa; phylum Chordata; class Chondrichthyes; order Carcharhiniformes; family Carcharhinidae; genus Sphyrna; species Sphyrna mokarran. The sequence continues at coordinate 71,257,758 of JAGIQG010000006.1, forward strand.
GGCTGGAATGGAACCTGTGTCCCTCCCATTTCCTTCTCAAGCACGATAATTTTTCTTGACAATATGTCTTTGCTGTATTCCTCTCAAAGTCTCTTCACTGGGAGCTTCCATCTCAACTTATCATGATGTCCTATGAGTTCATTGCAGTCAAATCCTCCCTAAATCTCTCCCTCCATGTCAAATATCCAAATCCACGTTGCTCCACCCAATCATGTGATTTTACGTGTCCATCATGGTTATAATAAGCAGTGTCAGTGAAGGAATGACGATATCATTATAAATCAGGATGGTGACTGGCTTACAGGCAAACTTCCAGGTACTTGTCATCCTTTGTGACTGTCCTTCTGCCTTTAGATGGCAGTGATTGCAGAATGTGCAATGTGAGGAACCTTGGTGAGTTCCTGCAGTGCATCTGGTAGATGGTGTACACTGCTGGCGCTGTTTGTTTGAGATTGAGGAAATAAATGTCTGTGAATGAGATGCCAAGCAAATGAGCAGTTCTGACCTTAAGTATGTCAAGTTCCTTCAGTGTTATTGAAGTTGCAGTCATCCAGACAAATGGAGAGTGTGCCATCACACTCCTGACTTGTGCTTTGTAGATTATGAATAGGCATTGGGGAGTAAGGAAGTGAGTTACTCATTACAGGATTTCCAACCTCTGACCTGATGTGGTAGTCACAGCATTTATGTGGTTATCCAGTTCAATTTCTGGTCAGTGGTAATCCCCAGGATGATGTGAGTGAGGAATTCAGAAATGGTAATGCCATTGAATGTCAGGAAACAAGTGTTGGATTCTCTCTTGTTGAAGATGGCCATTGCTTGGTACTTGTGTGGTACAAATGTTACTTGTCACATGTCAGCCTAAGCCTGGGTGTTGTCCAAGTCTTGCTACATTTGCACTTGGACTGAGGAGTAATGAACGTAGCTAAACATTTCGCAGTCATCAGCGAACATTTCCACTTCTGACCTTACGATGGAAGTCAGTCAGTTGAAGATAGTTGGGCCTAGGACAAGATCCCGTGGAACTGTTGCGATGATGCCCCTGGGAATCGGTTCATTTTACCTGATTATTTTGCCATTTATCTTGATTCTGGGCAAATCTTTATCATTGTGACTCCCTTTGCCTTTACTGCCATGAAATGTTTTGTCAGTTAATATTTTCTGCTCTCCTCCTGATCACAGACGTTCCCTTTTGTTCTCCACTAACACCCCATCCCTTCACTTGCTTAAAATCTATGATATTTTCACTTCCTGTCAGTTCTGAAAAAAATCTTTGGTCTGACAGGTTTCCCTCTCCACAGATTGTGCCAAAATTGCTTAGTATTTCCAGTTTTCTTTTTCTGGTTTTATTCCTGATTAAAAGTTTTACTGCGATGCAAGTTACTGTCAAAGTTGTACTATTTTTGAGGGTTTTTTTTTGTAGATTTGAAGTAATGATCAGTACACTTGAAGTGACAGGACTACCTCAGGAAAATGAGAAGCCACTGCTGCTTTCTTCAAGAAGTGTTTTAACTGAGAATGAAGATGTTCTGTTAAGAATTATGTTTGAGATTAATCCTTTGGATGAAAGAGCTGATCAGCGGCTGAAGGTGGAGTCGCACCCACTAGAAATTGTGTATGATGCGGTGAGTGAAATGAATAAATATGTAAAATATATTTTGAAGTTGTATAGGTTACTAAGATTAGTCTCAGATTGTTATTTTACATTACCAAAGTGGGATTGTAGAATGATAAAGCATTGAAGGAGACCATTTGGTCTGTTATGGCCATGCTAGCCCTTTGGTATTACAATCCATTCAGTTTGACTTCCTTGTTCTTTCCCCATAATCCTGTATTTTTTTCCCTCTTTCCACACAATGAAAATCCTATCTTACCCACTTCAGGACAAAGTGACCCCAAGTTGAGCTGGAATTTTTTCCTGACCCCTAGTACCTACCTCCAAGATGAAAATCCAGGCCTCTAAATTGAATGGTTCATGTAATGAGCTCCTCGGAACTAGCCCACCACCTATAATGTTATAGTTCAGAATTTGATGGAACACCCAACACCTGTGGTTATACAAATGAGTACAGCTGCAACAAGAATCAAGCTGGACACTATCTGTGGCACAACAATCCCACTTGATTGCCTCACTTGCCTCCCGATCAGGTATCCATTTTCTCTACCAGTGACAAACCACTTGGCATAATGCACTGTAAAGTTTTGGTGCTCAGGATCCACCAGCATAAGATCTGCAGCAGTCTAGATACACACCACTATCTTATAGAGTCAAGTAGGATGCTTGATAAATAAGCTTTGTCAACATTGTATGGAAATGAACAAAAAAATTAAATATGTACAAGTTCTGCTCTATATTTTTGGCAATAAATAAGCCAATACTGGATTACTTAACATTTTGCACAATGAAATGCACAGTTGGAGTGAGAGATGATTAAAATCTACCAGGAAAAAGTTACTTTTTATGTAACAAATTCAGCTTTTAAGTTTAAGACCACTGGAAACTTTACTTGACAATTTGATTTGCTAGCAACTTGAAAAATTTATTCTGTACATGATTCAACACATTGCTGTTTCCATGATGGAGAGTAGTTTGGGTGTATAATGCCACATTTCAATAAAATATTAAACTTGAAGGATACCTTGGACAGAAGGTGCAAACATCTTCAGCAGCTTCAAAGTGATCTTCTTTTCATTGTAAGGCCAGAAATAGGAATGCTCACTAATGTTTGAACATTGGTCAATTCCATTTGTAACACCTCAGACAATAAGAGCAGTCTGTATGTATCCTTATACAGCAAGACCTACACAACATTCAGACTGGGACAGATAAGCAGCAAGTAACATTCGTGCCACATGTATCAGGCAATGACCATCTCCAGCAAGAGAATCTAATCATATCTCTTTGACATTCAATGGCATTACCATCACAGAATCATAAAAACCCTACAGTGCAGAAAGAGGCCATTTAGCCAATTTGAGTCTGCACCAATCACTATCCCACTCAGGCTTACCCCCATATTCCTCTAACCTACACATCTCAGGACTCTAAGGGGCAATTTAGCATAGCCAATCAACCTAACCTGCATATTTTTGGACTGTGGGAGGAAACCAGAGCACCTGGAGGAAACCTATGTAGATATAAGGAGAACGTGCAAACTCCACACAGATGGTGACCCAAGCCGGGAATTGAACCCAAGTCCCTGGAGTTGTGAAGCAGCAGTGATAACCACTGTGCTACTGTGCCGCCCAATGTGTTTTCACTTTCCAAAATTGCATACGATCTGCCTCTCTGCTCATTAGAACGTTCTATTCCATTTCACAATCTGTCTATGTTTAAGGTCTCTTTCAACTACGTTTTTCCTCGTGAGCCCTGTTTACAAGACGAGTACGCCACCCACTGAACTATGCAGCCAAATGCAGGATCCCCACTACCAACGTTTTATTAATTAACATTGACCAAAATCTTAACTAGACCAGCCATGTAAATACTTCACTGCAAAAACAGTTCTTAGGTTGGGGAATTTTGTGGCAAGTGATCCACTGCCCTCTTGATTTTTCAAAGCCTATTCTTTAATAAAGTACAAATCAGGGGAGATTAAATTTTCCCCATTCGGGTATGTAATACTATAGGGGTGATTTTCCTGTTCTGCCATGCTAAGAAATTAGCATGATAGGCCGGGAGAATTGCAGGTGGGCCGAATCATGGGATTCACACGTGTTCCTGTATTTCTGAGCACTGATATCTGGCGTCATCGGGACCACACTGGAAACTAACGGGAATAACAGGTAAGTGATTTAAATCCATTTTTAATCTTATTGTAATGTGATTAGCCATCCTGGGACTAAAGCTTCCAGGCCTGCTATCTCCCATCACATCATGCCGGTTGGGTTCAGTCTAGTTCCCCACTTTAGGGGAAGCAGCGGGAAATCCCTGGCACTATTTGGGACAAAGTGCCCATGCCTGGGGGCACATTCACACTGCTCATCAGGCATTGGGCAGTGCCGTAGGGCCTAGGGGACCATGTATGGGATTGGATGGTCCTACTGCTATCTGCATTGGGATCCATCAGGACTGGAGGGAGGCCAGTGATCAGGGCAGGCTCAGGGAGATGGATGGTCTGCTGGAGGAGGTTCTGCCTCCCATGGGTGAGGTAGAGGGAGGTCTGCCTCCCAGGGTGGGGTGGGGGGCTGCCCACCTCTCGCAGGTGGGCTGGGGATCATCATGGCTGCAGGAGCTGAAAATGAGAGCTCCAGGACGGTGCGGAGCTCTTGAGGGAGTGCATGGGGTGGGTGTGAGGAGGCTGATCTGTGAATGCTCATGGGGGCTATGATCGAGCAGTCATGGAGGGGCAGTACTGCGAGGGTCCCAAGCTGGCCAGCAATTGGGAGGATGTCATTTCAGGGCTGCTGCTCACGCAGTGTAAAGTCCCACTGAAAAAACAAATGTGATTTACATCAATTTTCTTGTGAGTTCAGCACTTAAGAACTTTGGGAGAATCACTGCTTATATTCTGCATCCTGTCCTTATCACTTCTGTTAATTCAATTCAGTCAATTCAATGTGAGGCTCCAACAATACCTAAGAAGCTCAACATTCTAGGGCAAAACAATCCAGCAATCAACTTATAGAGGACTTTGATGAAATAACAGCTGACTTTTAATTGTAAACTGATGCATGATTGTAGGATGAAAGAAGAAAAGTGAAATGAATGACACACTTGAAAAATTAATTTAATCAATAAAGAGCATAAAGGGGGGTTAAAAGCAGAAAACATATTAACCCCCCCGTCCCCCTCTCAGTACAAAAAATGGTTGCCCTTAGGCTCCAGCTGCTTTTGTATCCCTGAACAATTGTTGACTAAGTAATTATTTTAAATATGAAAAACCTTGAACTGGAGGAGCAGAAGAGCCCATTCTGACCCCACCTTAGAAGAACGTGTATCTGTGCTGCTCCAGTTACAGGATTTTTTTTTTTACATAGCTTGTCCCTACCATCCATGCTTCACTTTGCCACTTGCCCCTCTCTCTCACTTGAGGGTCACAGGGACCATTTTTAAACTATTGAGTCCTAACAGTGCAGAGAGGCCATTTAGCACATCAACACTGCAGCGACTCTCCAAGAGAGCATCCCACCCAAGCCCTCCCCTCTGCCCTATTCTTCTAACCCAGGGATCTCCAAACTACAGCTTGCAGGCCACATCCGGATCAGAATTTGGAGAGCGCTTTTCCAATCCCACGCATTTGCCATGGCAGATCCACCTGACCTGCAAATCTTTGAACTATGGGAGGGAACCAGATCACTTGGCCCACCCAGACATAGAGGGAACGTTCCAACTCTACTCAGCCACTGAAAGTCAGATTTGAACCTAGGTCCCCGGTGCCTTATTTTCTGTACAAATTTTATAAAGTGTTGTGTCCTTCTATCTGTTAAGTAAAGTACTTGAGTTAGATAATTTTACATTATTAATATGTTAACTTCATCAGAGAACTGTGAACAGTTTAGTTGACTTCTTTCGACCACCAACGGATGTTCAACTGGAGGAACTGACGTCAGCTACTTTGATGAAGCTTGAGGAATTCCGTGACAAAACTTCAACTGGTAAAGATCTATACATATATATATAAAATTTTTTATACTGGGCTTTGATCAGGCTGCTCTAGGAATTGTTTTAATGTGTTGTCCATTGAATGATTTGGTCAAAGCAAATTGGGGTATTTGTTGCCCAAAAATGGGGAAGTAGAGAGTTTAAGTAGAAGGAGCTATCTATTTTGTTGTTATACTTGAACTGACATAGACATGAATATTTATTATATAATTCCATAGTTCACTATAAACATGAAAATCAGAAATAACAACATGCAATGTGGTTACAGGCTTCAGGTGGATATAGACTGGTAAAATAACTGCTGAAAGTGAACATTGAAATGTGAAGTGATGCCTGTTTTAATAATTATTTATTAGTGTCATATGTAGACTTACATTAACATTGTAATGAAGTTACTGTAACAATCCCCTAGTTACTGTGATAATCCCATAGTTACTGTGGAAAAACCCCCTCAATGTTGGGAGGATGACTGGAGAGGGGAAAAGTCAAGTAAATGCAACACCATTTAAAATTGTAGAAACAAAGACACCTCTGTACATATACAGCAGTTGGAAAATTTGAGAAGGCTGTTTAAAAAAAAAATGTATTTATTTCTTGGCTCTATTGGTAGAGAAATAGTGTAAAAGCAAGGAAATTATGCCAAACTTGATAACATTATGTGGAGGTAACATTGCCTTCAATTTCTGTACTGATCTGTTGTGATGTTTTCTTGCATTACATTCAATGCACTAAAACCGAAGCACCAATTTTCAGAAATTTAATCATGTATCTGAACAAGAATCATTACAATGTTGTGGTCAAACATTACCACCATTCACGCCAGCAGGATTTTCTCATCCTGCTGCAGTGAATGGAGATTTGTCTCAATGTCAAATTCTCCAGCCTTGCTGCAGTGTGAATATGGTGTGAACGGCTGGTAAGATTGTGCCCCACTTGCTCTACCTTTTACAAATTCGAGTAGCAGTAATTCCATTGGTTATAATAACTCGTCTGAACTATGCATAACAAATGTACATGGCATGCACATTTTTACAAGATAGTCTAATACATTTACCTTTTTCCCTCCAGATAAAAATTCATACCTTTACCAAATTATAGTGGGTGGGATCCCCCCTCCCCCCCGCCCCCTCTCCCGCTGCATGTTTCGCAGAGACAGCTCACTATTGGCTGGCATAGAGATCCTCTGGTCCCACAGCTGTTTACAGGGTTTCCTGTTGCATGCACCCCATGTTGATGGGAAACCAGCAGCAGTAGTTCATTGGTAGGACCGGAAGATGTTGCTAGCAGGAACAGCTTTGTGTTTTGCTTCCTTTTAAAATTTCATGATTTCTCAAGTATTGTCTTCACTGAGTATTGATACGCTTTGTACTTTTTACAGGCTTGATGTATATTATTGAGACACAGAAAGTCCTGGACTTAAAAGTGAATCTCATGGCTTCTTACATCATTATTCCAGAGAATGGTTTTTTTGATGAATCTGCCAGCTTATTGATTGTTGATCTTGGGAATTTAAAGGTAAGTTTGGATAGCAGCAGCATTGCTTGAATGATACTGGGTTTAAAATCATATTGAATGTTTTTAATGCGCATTTTTATCCACTGATTCACTGCTGTTACAGAATGGAAATTTGAGTTGATTGTGAATTAACCTAACTCTCTAAAAGTATACCTAATAATAGGATTACCAGATGTATTAGTCTCAATGGTGGAGACTAACTGTATGCCTGTTTACAAATTACTCGTCGTCATTATGAAACAGTTGATATATTTTGGTATCTTCATTTTAAAGTCAAATTATTGATATTTTCGCATTGGTTCCAAAAAAAATGCACAGCGTTATTAACGTATCTACTTTAACTTTTTCTGTTAAGAGGTTTCAATACTTAAAAAAATAAAAAATTAAACTGCAGTCCATAGTACTTTGTTACTGCCTGTGGGTTCAACTGCTACTTCATGACTAATTTAGTGGGTCAATTTATCTCTTTCAGTGGATTCTGTTATGTTCAAATTGTCTAACATATTTGCTGATACAACCATAGTACTTCAAATATACATGGACATTTCTGGTTAATGATCCTGATTGCACCATCTTCAGGAATGAGGAAGAGAATTAGGATAATGAAGTTATCATAGTATTACCAAATAAATCTGCCATGGAGTAGGAATGTAAATATATAGATAAAATCCACATTGATACAACTAAGAAAAGAGGTGGTTAAAATTTTGGTGTGTATTATAAATATGCCAAATACTGGAGAGGATATTCTCTGGAGTTTACAAGAATGATGGGGGATCTCGTTGAAATATATAAAATTCAAAGAGAGCTGGACAGTTTGGATACAGATATGATGTCATCCCCTGGCTGGGGGTTCTAGAACAAGGATCAAAATATAGGTTAGGCCATGAGGGACTTTGATGAGGAGAAATATCTTCACTCGATGGCGGTGAACCTGTAAGACTGTATTGGTTAAGTAATAAATTTGTAATAAAATGAAAAGAAAGGAAATCCAATCATTGGGAATGTGTTCAGGTGATTGTATTTTTGAAAAATTCGAAAATGTAAACTGTAGTACAGACAGACTGGCTGGGTTGATGGAACTAATGCTTTGATCTTGTGATAAGTCTAGAACACTAAACGGCTGTTTACCTTGGATAACAATGGAGTATACAATGTCAGGAGTTTGAGCAATGATGTTAAAAATTCAATGGAAAAGATAGGGTGTGAATTTCATAATTTCATAAAATATGAATAAAAATAAAGATCAATAATTTCTGAGAAAGTTAGTTCAGATAAGGGAAGGTCAAAAGAAAAGTGTTGGGGCAAGTTTGCTGTATGCAAGTTAACTGTTTTGAGAAATCCTCCCACAGCAGGAAGCTGTATCAAAACCCAACAAGCTGCTTAGAGAAAAGCCTATTCACAGTCTTTGTTTCTTAAATCAGAAGCCACCCAAAGAAGTATGGTGTGATAACAATTGCTGGATTTTGCTTATAGTTTTAAAAGCTATGGGATGTTGTCTGGGGAGGTTTCGTTCTGAAGTTAGGGAAACAGAAAATATGGAACTGGGTAAATTTTAATGATTCTACATATAGTCATTTAGGTACTTAAGTGCATTTCTAGTTTCTCTTGTGTTTTTACAAATAATTAAACATTTATTTTGTTTAAAATCATTGCAAAGATACCTGGGACATTCTTCACTGGTTTTCAAATCTTTTCTCACATTGTACCAAATTGTAAATTATAGTTGAGAGTAGGTATTTCCAGGTTCCCTCCTGGATTTTGAATACTCTAGCATTTAACATCAGCTGTGCCCTTAACAGAGGCCAAGTCATTTAATATATTTAAGAAAGAAATATCTTTCCAGAACAAACAGTATCAAGGGGTACGGGGGTTGAAATCAAAAATCAGCTTTGATCACATTGAATAGTAGAACAGGCTGAATTAACTGAATGGCCTACTCCTATTTTCTATATTTTGATGAGTTAGACTGGTAAATACATTATGTAAGAGCAGGGAAGTATATAGGCCTAGAATCTACTGTTAGCAGTAGTTTGCTGCCAATCTTTAGATAATCTTTAGATGCACACAAAGATTTAACGGGCTCTTTTCCAATGTGGAAGCTACAAGGGATTTTGCGTATAAATTCAGAAAATAATATTTGTTATGAAAAGATTACATTGACCACAGTGAACAAGCCAATTCTGGAAAGGCAAAGTCAGTTACAAGTGCCACACATAGAATGTAGAACACTACAGCACAAACAGACCCTTTGGCCCACAAGTTGTGCCAATCATATCAGTACCTACCAGGCTATAGAACTATCTGTAACTACCAATCCCAGCATGAAGTTGTCCCTTGCCAATGGCATGAAATAATCACTCACTTCTTGTTTGCAGTGCTGGAATCTGCTTTGGAGCTTCTGAAACTCCTGGCCACAGCTGGTGTCATCATTTGTGTTTGTGGTCAACTACTTTTCCCACATACCATGATAGATGTTGAGAACTTTCACGTCACTTTGGACACTAACCTTGAATTGGAGCTTCGGATGCCCTGCTGGTCTCTTGGCATGTGCTACCTCTGGATATAATATATCCATGGCCATGTGGCCATCCTCAGTCCATAGACATGCTTAAGATAACCTTTGCTTCATTAGCACTAATGGATGTATCCATTGGCATGTTTGGCCAGTAAGGACTACTTTATTGGTGACTTTTTCTTCCAGAATAATGCGAAGGTATGTTGTAGACAGTGGAGAACCAGGCTGTTGGAACTTTTCTCTTGTTAGGTGTAGATTGTCCAGACTTCACTGTTATAGAGCAATCTACTGAAGATAGAAGGTTCATAAGTATCTTGGGAAAGTTTGCTGTTTCTCCATACCTGTTGTTAGGTTGTCAGAGTTGGTAGATGTCTACTGCTGCATGTGATGAACTACTCATGAAATGTTGTCTGTCATAGTAGATAAGGTACCAGAATTCATTGGCTTCCAGTAGTGTGCAGTTGAGTTTGATAACAGGTGGAAATACAACACCCTAGTCCATAACTACAGTTTATCTTGACATTGGTGCATTTGAACATGACACAGCATGGGGAAGATGATCCATGAAAATTTGGAGCTGGTTTTCTGTCTAGGCAACTAGTGCAGTATCATCAAATAAATCTATTACAACTGTATTGATCTATCAGAAAATATAACAGGAAAAATAATTTGACTTGGGCAATGGTGCAGACAGATGACATTGAATTGCCTTCCCCATTTTATGCAGTTTTTGATATTCTGCTCCATTGAAGTCAATTAGACAAATTTATACCCTAAGCTTTTCAATCAGTATCTAGTCTTCCACCTAAGGGAAAAAATAGATTTTAGTCAATTGCAAATGACTAAACACATCTGGTGGCCATTTTGCGGAACACCTTCGCTTATAGGCAAGGATGACCCTAACCACCTCGCCACTTCAAATCATCTTGGTCTGACGCCATGATATCTATCTTTGAGGAACCACAATACTACTTCCGATTAGACACTTTAGTCTTGTGGGTTTCATATTCAGCCCAGCAACTTAAAACTATGGACTCTCTCCTACATGTCTGTACACACACACTCCACACTCCACATACTTTCTTAGGCTTTGTTTTCACAGAATGCTGATTTTTTTTTTCTGCTATTAACACATTCTGCTATCTTATCTTTATTATCATTTATTTTAGCCTTTAACCCTCTCTTTGTCTTGTGCCACTGACGCCTTATCAAATCTTTTCTAACTCCCACCTATCCATGGCCTTCTATTTTGCTCCACTCTTTCCTAAGCAGTTTAAAATCGCATTTCTCCCTCTTTACCTCTGAAGAAGAGTAATACTTCCTTACTTTCAGTTATATTGCGGTTCTTTCATTATTGCTGTGTCAAAATCTTGGAATCGCCTTCCAAACTGCACTTTGAGTGTACCTACACCGCTTGGATTGCAGTAGTTCTCTCTCAATGTACTTAACCAGCATGTCTTTCGGACTGTAGGAGGAAACTGGAGCACCCAGAAGAAGCACAGGCAGCACGTGGAGAATGTGCAAATTCCAGACTGATGATGACCCAAGCCAGGAATCGAACTCAGGTCGCTGGTGCTGTGAGGTACCAGTGCTAATCACTGTGCCACCTTGCAGACATAGCAAGGTATTCAATTACAACAGTCACATCCAAATACATTGTTCAGTGCTCAGTGGCACGCTGTCCATTCTTGCGGGATAAGTGGCATACAACCAGAAACAGCAGGAACTAATGGAAGGATAAGACGCATGCATATCCTATTTCAGTAGAAACTGTCCTGACTACTATTAAGGTTATGATGTGGAGATACCGGCGTTGGACTCGGGTAAACACAGTAAGAAGTCTGACAATACCAGGTTTAAGTCCAACCAATTTATTTGATAGTAAACTCACAAGCTTTCACTCTGAAAGCTTGTGAGTTTAAGATTGCCATTTCTGAGACTGTCCACTGATGTATTGAAGCCATCAAAGATAATTGTATTCTCCTAGCAAATCCACCATCTCACATCCCCTTTCCCCTCATCTCATAATCTCTTCTGATTTACATATAGCAGATGGTTTCCTTTCAAATGTGTGATAGGTGCAACCTACCTAGGCAGTGGATGAGGCCAGAAACGAGCATCATGATAAAGACACTACAGTTTAACTTGTTACTGGACTCCATCTATATTAAAGAATTGTCTAGAAATGGGCTCTTATTGGGATATGGAGCAAAATTAGTGGTGGTGCCAACTTGCTGGTCACACAAATCCTTGTGGAGGATTTGGATGAGCATTTTGATGGGGCAAGTCACAGAAGAAGGCTGAAGGATGATGCACAACTGGTAGATTGTTCCATTGAAAAGCTTGCCAGAAAATCCTGCAATCTGTTGTGAGCAGCTTTGAGGTTTTTCGTACAAAATCTATACGATGCTTCACTTAGATCTTGGAGCCCATCCTTTCCAGTATCAAAATGGTAGCCAACTTTGGCCATGTATTTATACACCCAACTATGATGCTATGTATTACAGCTTAGGCATCAGTCACCAAAGTCTGTGTGCAAAGTTGTGACTTTGGGTAAAGTGTAGAAAAGGGCTTGCAGAGCATCTTGGCAGTCCAGCTTTTGTAGGTAATTAGGCTTCCTGACTGCTATCTGATGTAAGTATCAGTAGTTCCGTGTAGCATGAACATACTGCCCTCTCTCGTGATGACAATATTCATCTTTCCACCCTTGTTGTTCTTGTTGTGGTCAACTGTCCCAGCCTGAATTGCTTTGTGTTGAGGTGGTTCAATTCACAGCCAGGCCTTCTAGACATAGAACTGTTTGAGGTAGTCCTGTAAGTGCATCTGCAGATTTGGCCGCTGAAAGTTGCAACCATTGTCTTCATCTGCCCTCATTTGCCTCTGTACTGGAACGGTGGTTGGCTGGATGGCAGGTTCGTGTAGAGCAACGCCAACAGCGTGGGTTCATTTCTTGTATCAGCAGAGATTATTCATGAAGGCATGCCTTCTCAACCTTGCCTTGTTGCCTGAGGTGTGGGGATCCACAATCAGCTTTTCCCCTCAAAATGGAAAGTGGCCTATGGTCATCTGGGATTTCTTTTTTAACCATACTTCACAACTATTGCCACCTCACCCCACTCCGCTCCACTCCCCTCACACCTGATTCCCATATCCACCATTGTTCCCTCACCATTTCTACTGTTTTTCTAGCAGCTTGCTTTTGTCTTCATGGTGTCTGTTCATTCTCAAGTCATGTTGCAGTCCAAGGGATATGTCTATAAATGTACCTGGATTGGGTGCAACTGGTTTGTGCAGAAGTTGACAAAATGTTCTTCATATAGACTTTTGAAATAATTTGGAAAACATATACAATTGCAACAACCAGAAAATGAGGTGAAATTGTTTGCTGGTCCAGTTTGTTCTCTGCCAAGAGAGTAAAATGTAATTGGTTTGCTGACTTGAGAGCCTCTCTGACATCCCACATGGAACAGGATTGGAAATTTGAGATGTCGCAAGTATCTTCAGATCCAACCTAGATAGAGCAAGGAATACTAAAGATTCATTGGTGCAGTCACCTTCATGGACACTAGCAATGTAGTTCAGCTTTGAGATTGCAATCTGCCAAAACTGCAAAGTGGATGCCGTACTGAAGCAGAGATCTTGGATATGGGTTCCAATGAGGAAAATTATTCCCAAATATCCCAGATAGATATGTTGCTTAAAACTCCCTACCCCTTACCCCCCGGATCCTGCTGGAGAATGAATCAAGATTTCAAAGCAAGTGTTTACGATTGCATCTGTATCTTGGATCAACTGTGCAGAAGACTTTCAATCAGCAAAAAGCCCTTCTCCCATATTGTAAATCAGTACAAACTCGAAACAACCATGGGAAGTAGCACACTTGTAGAATTACAGCAACAACCAAAAGAAAGTTGAGCATTTATTTACTTGATACCTTTAAGTAGCGTTCCCCCTTCCTTCTGCTCATTGATGTTATAATCTTTTTACTGTGCACACTTAATGCCTGCAAATACCTTCATCACTATGCCAATAACTCCACACAAGTCTTTGCTTGTGCTGTGGATGTTTTCAAACTAGGAACCCTTGTAACACCCCTAAATGGGTGCCAATAAACCCACTTTCTTGCCCATATATTGTTGGTTAGGCAGACAGTTTTTTCTTCATAACAAGAACAAGTATTCTTTTCTAAATCCTGAAATACTGATAGAATGAACTATTTTGTTTAACTTGTATATAGGTCTGTCTTAAATTTTTGTAATTGACATTATTGTCAGGATGTTTTTTGTCCATATATGCAAGAAGAATAAAATTCTTCACTTGGTCCTCTTTAAATATTTTGTAATTTTTTTAAAATCTTTAAGATGACCAGTAAAAACCGTGCAAGTCTTCCACAAATTACTGCTGGAGAAAGCACTTTAGAAGATATCATGGAGAGAGCTTATGATTGCTTTGATATACAACTGAGTAGTATTCAACTACTCTATGCTAAACCACGTATGTATTTGTTTAAATATTTAAAATCTTTAATGCTATTACTAGGTACTTAATGATCTTTGATAATGAAAATAATGTTTTGAAGATTATTATTAAAATGTGTACTGTATAAAATCTTTTGTATTTTGAGTGATTGATATTCAGTTGTAATAATCAGTAAGTTTAGATGTTTTTTTCATGTAAACGAAATTGTGGTTACTACGTACTAATGAAAGAAAACGTTTGCAATTTTCATTTTGGTGAGGAATAGGTGTTTCTTGTAACGTAATTATCGGCAAGCTAATCAAATTAGTTTTTCTAGCCTATGGTGTTTTGATTTAGATGAGGATTGGAAAGCAGCTCGCAAAACAAAGCTATCATCTCAGCACATCTTGCAGCCTATGGATTTAAAGCTTGAATTCTCCAGAGCAATGGTTGTCTCTGATCCAAGAATGCCTAAGTATGTATGCATGTAATTAGGTGAGCAAAAGCTGAGCAGTAAATGTTAAACGTGTTAAAAGTAAAACATTTAAGAAAATGTAATCATTAACTTAGTGGAATAAAAGCAAAAATTGATTATCATTGCACAATGCTATATTGTCTCACCTGCTAAATAACAATTATTATTGATAATTTACAGAAATGCAACAGTGAAAATTTTACAATGGTGAATTCTACCCAATGGCTCAGATTCCTCAAAATATAATTATAATGCAAAATGAACATCTCTCTGATGTAATTTCAGGCTAAATTGAATGTGCTGGACTAGTTCAATACTATGTGATAAAGACCCACACCAATTTTTCCTAAACTCTTCAAATTCAGAACTGCTGCCAAAAACTTTAGTTTCCAAATCAGTGTCTCCAAAATATATTAAGAATAGAATTTCCCCTCAAGTCTACAAAGCCTGACATTGGACAAGAAAATCTTCACTCAACCCACCTTTTAACAACGTGGCATTTCACTCCACATCATTGGCAATAATGTTTTTTTAATAAGAAGTATGGATCTTGTGTTGGATTACTGGGGATGGCAGTCTCTGATTCACCTGCCCCGCCATGATCCAGAGCTTCAGTAATCTGGGCATCATATTTAAAAGCTGCCTCTGTACAGAGTTAGTATTCTTTAAGGAATAGGAAGCTGTTGGGAACTGATGGCTGCCAAAGCCAGGACATATGTTGCCCACAAATTTTGCAACACCTGCCCCTAGCATCCACTAGATGCAGTGGAAGGCCTGCTAGGAAAACATGTATCCCTGGCCCGGGTGAAGACCAGCAAGCAAGGTCACCAGTACAACATGGAAGGTGGTGGTGGCAATGCTAGTGAGTACCATTGCACTCCAAAGGAGGAGGACAACCAGCCAGTGTGAAGAGGATGAATGATCTCCTCTGTTTTTTCAGTTAAGTCACTTCTCACATAATTTTCCATTGTCTCACGCTCAAACCCTTCACACGTCCACAGGGGTCTCACTCATTGCCAGCTCAAGCGGTATCACTGCACACAACTTCATCATACCCTAATCCTGTCCGTAACACCACTTACACATGCCAGGCATTCTTCTCATCTGTCCTTTTTACATTTTCTCAATCTATTTCTGGGATGCAGTAGTGTGGTGTTATTGTCACTGGAATAGTAATCCAGAGACCCAAGCCAAGATCTGGGACCTGGATTCAATCCCACCATGGCAGACGGTGAAATTTGAATGAAGTAAAAATCTAGAATTAAAAGCCCAGTGATTATCATGAAACCATTGGTGCGTATTGTAACAACCTATCTGGTTCACTGATGTCCCTTTAGGGAAAAAGATCTACTGTTCTTACATGTGATTCCAGATCCACAGTAATGAGCAGTAAAGATGGTCCAGCCAGCGATGTTCGCATCCTCTGTAAATGAATTTTTAAAAACTGTCATCATGCAGGCAAACTGGCATGCATCAAAGGAAATGGCTTCAGATTGGCTGAGAAATTACTGGACTTAGACTCCTGCCAGACTTTGAAAACTGAGGAGTTCAGTTGGCCAGTGAGGATATGGACCGTCCAGTGAGGTCAGCGGCACTTAATTAAGTGAGGTCCAGCACTATAAAATTTATCATATAAACATTCTGTGAATGATATCTCCTATTTCATAGGCCCCTGCCATGCATAATTATCTTTCCTTTTTTTTTCTGGAACATCTGGGAAACAGCCAAGGAGCTTCCACAACCCAGGTCCTCTACTCCAGCCCAAAGTACACCATGGTAGAGGGCTACATAGGGATCTGGGACAATGATACTGAAAACCTTTCACAACAGCTGTCCACGATTTCCACTGATGCACTTTAGTTGGACTAAGTTGTAGATTAATCTGGAGTTACAATTTGGTGATCATCGCATTCTGATCCACAGCAGACATGGTAGGGACGATCCAGGCTGCCAGCATTCGGAGCATTGCTGGAGACCAGGAATCTGCTTGAGTCAGACATTGAGCCACTGGACTATGTCACACCTCAGTTACCGGAGTTGGAAAGACCAGCTCAGGAAATATTGGAAAGGGATGTCTGCTACACTCCTTAGTTTGCAAGACAAGATGTAGAAGTTTGTCCGCCTTCAGACAGAGGTGATAGCTCCATCATGCCAACAAACAGAGGTCAACACTGGTAGTGTGGCAGCTTATGTAGAGATCTTGATGTTGTATTGCTGTAGAAGCTGTGCTGTATTGTGGAGACACTTGCTGGTATCCATCAGTGTCAACATGAGAGTAGGGTGGGCAACTCTAGCTCTCGCTGCCTGCCCCTTTTTCTGAAGGAGTCAGCCAGGGACTCGAGGGTATTTGTAGGAAGATAAGCAGCTGCACACCTGGGACCATGCACTCAAATGAGTCTGGAGAATCTGGCTCTCTGAATTTACTCTTCCTGTCACCCCTTCAGTTCCAGCTCCACAGGCTAAAGAGGGTGACATTGCCGATGGCAGGACCCTGAAAGTAAGTCAAGCTCTCTAGACTTCTTCCACCATCCATTGGTCTTAGCCCTCCAGAAAATGCCCACCAAGTTCATCATAGACAACTGGGTGTTGTGGTCAGCAGACTGCTTCCACCTCTGCTGTGGGTATTGGGAATGACTAAGACATAGTGACAAGATCAGAAAGATCACAAAGGTAAAGCTTTGCTGCATGTTCATGGGTGTTAATCACTTGTACATGATAACTAGTATAAACAAACTCACTTCAGTGTCACTCTGTTTATGGCTCCTTGTTATGATGAACATTGTTCCTCTCAGTCTGAAGTGAAAACTTGGTTCTTGCACAAGATGAAGGCAGATGTCTCAGCCCAGAGCCTTCTCCCTGTGCTGTGTTCAATTTTCCCAGCACACTGGCATGTCTTCACAATCACTGGATGCATCAATCATACCTGCATCTCAATGGGAATTATTGCTGCCAGAATATTGTGGGCTGGTGTCAGGGTTCTGCATTTCTCCCTTTGTGCTCTTTGCATCTTTGAGAGGCCATGTAATGGTTGTGGAGATTCCTCAAAGTGCACATTAAAAGAAGTGAGAAATAGCGAATCAAATAAGTTTAGGGATGGAATTTCAAAAGTTGAGGCTTAGGTATGACTACCAATGGTAGAGTGATTTAAAATAAGGATGCAAAATTCAAGATTAGATGTCAAGACTGTATAGGAAGATACAGATAAAGAATTCTATGGGGAGATTTGAAAACAAGGATGAGAATTTTCAAAGTTGCTGAACTAGGAGGCAGTGTAGGTCAGTGGGTACCTGGATGAAGAATAAATAGAAACAAGTTAGCAATTTGGCAAAGGAGTTTTGGAACAGCTCAAGTTTATGTTAGTGGAAAATGGAAGGTTAACAAGGTGAGTATTGGAATAGCAAAGTTTACAAGTAACAAAGATATGGATAGCAGTTTAGCAGATAAGCTGAAGAAGGAGCAGAATCAGACAAGGTTAAAGAAGTGGAATTAGACAGTTGGTGACGCAAAGATGCGTGATCAGAAACACATGCCATGGTTGCAAACAGTATAGTTCTGCCACAAATAGTTATTACTGAGAGAGGTGGGCTCCATGACTGAGTCAGTGAAAAGAGGTTCCAGTGTCTGGACCAATCTGGTGGAGAACTGCAATATGACCTGCATCATGAATGATGGGGTCATGAATCATCGTCATCTGCTGTATCCTTAAAACGTCATGCTGCAACGAGGAGAGCGCCTACCTGAGAAGGGGACCTGCTTGAGGAGATGAGTTGTACGTCTCCTCTGAAGAGGACATCATCAGGATGAGGCAATAATGTCAGATGTGAAGCCAACGAGATCCAAATGAGGCAGACACCGCAAGCTGCCCTCTTCAAGTGGACAGGATCTCCAAGAAGATCACGCATATCGACATCAAGTTTCTACAAAGATGCAAGAAAGGAAACATCTTGTAAATTGAGTTCCTATCTATATAGGCCCTGTTTGTGAACACAATCCACACTCACTTGATGCACGACCAGTTCTTTGTGACTTGTGCTACCAAATAAATCTGTTGAACTTTAATCTGGTGTTCTGAGACATTTTACTATACTTATTCCAGTCCAACGCCAGCATCTCCAAATCATGAGGAATTTCATACCAGGAGAGAGCAACCATGATCTGAATGAATGGCAGAGCAGGTTTGGAGGGCTAAATTGCTTACTTCTGCTTCTAATTCCTATGTTCCTAATGACTGTAATAAAAACTCATCTGTTTGCTAATATCCATTATGGCAAGAAATCTACCATCCCTACTTGGGCTGACCCACATGTGACTCTCAATCTACAGCAATGTGGTTGACTCTTAATTGCCCTAACAAGCCATTCAGTAAAGGCAAGTAAGTGTGGGCAACAAATTCTGGGCTGAGACATTCAGCCCATGAATGAATTTTTTAAAAAAATCACAATTCAATAAGATATGTTACCAAACTTATCTTGAATATTTGTAAGAACTGCATCTAGCTACAAGTGATGAAAATAATTTCATCATATTCACTGGTTCTGATTCTGCTGTTTTATTTCGATTTGAGCATTCAACTTACGTTTGAGCTGATAGGATTTATTACATATCCTTTTTATTGCACAATGTGGTCTTAATTTTTACTCTGCCCAACAAGTCCATCTGGAATGTTGTTATAAATCCTGTCTTTTGCCCATTTATTAACTTAAGCCAGTCTTTCTAACTGCCTTTTAGATCCATATTTTAAGTTGGATGTACTTTGCCGTACACAAACCAAAATTAAAAATTAACATAGGCTTGTTTTCCAATGGTGAATAAAGATTTTTCTGCAAATATTGATTACTATATGTGTAAAAAAAAAAAAAAAGTACTATATACATATGTGAATTTACTGTTTCCTTTTAAATAGATTTAAATTTTATGGAGGACTTGCTTTACTTTCAATTTGCATCTCAGACCAAAAACTTACAGGAGTTTTGGGATTAATTGATAGTATTCCTAAACCAAAAAGTAATTCACCACCAGCATCTTTAAAATCTCTTCAGGTAGGCTTAACCATTATATTTGGAGTGAAACATGCATGGAATGCTGTGAAATATTAATAGCTTTTTAGTTGGAGAAAATATGCTTCATAAATCACACAATAGTTACAAATTACTATAGATTAATCTCTTAAACAGTCAACTGTTTTTAATGAAATATATACCATTGGACGAATAATTTTTAAAATGCATATTTAAATAAATAATGCTTTTTGAAAATATAATTGAAATCTAGTTAATTTTATCTTGTATGTGAAATTTGTTTAGCCACAGAAGTTATCACCTAACATGACTCCACGGTCTGTACAAAGGAGAGCAGTACACAAAGATCTATACTCTTCTGTTCTGAGTGTGGCAGGTAAGATACGAAAATATAATATTTTCATATGGTCTAAATGGATTATCGCATTCTGCTTGTACCCTTCATTCAAACTCATTGGTGTCCTCACTTCTATATAAACATCCGTCTTTTTGTGCACTTCAATTATTTCTCACCTGTGTGTCTCTGGGGACAGTGCATTCCATATTCTGCTTTCCACTTCTAAATTTACTTTTACTGCCAATGATTGTCTGATTTATTCTTTACGTCTCACCCAATTAGTTTTTTGATTGTAGACAATATGACTCGAATTTACCTAGTCTCTTAATTGTATATAAATCTTTTTAGACAGCTATGCTGATGAATCAGGATGAGAATAACCTGGCAAAGGATACCTATATATATTCCACATGACAATGGATCACTAACTCCAGTTGTGATAACTTGTGGACAAAGCACATGATCTCAGTGGCATTTGTTTTTGGACTATGCACCTGGATCTCTTTGTTTATCTCCCAGTATTCATTTATCTCAACCCCTCACTTCTCTCTGACAATCCTCATGCTTCCCTATTTAAACTGTATTCCTCTCTGCACTTCTTGTGTCCAAAATAGACTTCACTCTTCATTTCTTTAGACAATGACACTTGTTATTGTTCTGCATATTTATATATTCTACTAATGCGCTTTATCAATTTTTTACCATTTTGTGTGGTTGGTTTTATTCATTAATAATTAAACCATCTTGGAATGTTTTATAATGATAAAGGTGTTATGTAATTGTTATTATCATCATCATGAAACCAGTCTGCAATTTTAAATATTTCTTGTCTTAACTGTTTGCTGCACATAGTTAGTTTCAAACATTTCAGAGCACAAAGCATCAAAACTAATTTGTATAATGGTAAGAGCCAAAGTTGAAATACACTTCATGATGAAATTTGGCTTTGTATTCTATTTCTTTCAAAATGTATAATCACAAAATCATCAATAGCTTCCATTATGAGTAAGTGGAACTCTGAGCCTTCCAATTAATTTTGGCTGGGGCAATCTCCAGTGAGTCATTGATTGGGATGCACCACAGCTGTGGTCCTTTTTCCTGGCACTTGTGTCAGTTTGCTGCACAAAGGCCTTGGTCAGTGCAGAAATGGTGGAGGATGTTGATGTAGCAAGTTGAAACCAGGTTGGTGGATTGTGAAATCTGTTAAGAGGAAGTGGTTTTTAATTGTGGAATATTGGTTCCATTCCTGCTGCCAAAAGGTCCCTACTGCTGTTCCTTGGCAGGGAGATGAGCAGCAGATGGATTGGTGAAGACCTTGTGCAGGCTAGGTCTATGTAAACTTTTTATAGGAGTTTTCCTGTTGTGACCTCCTTATGTATTCTGTGCCTCTATATTAAGGCTAGGATCTTGTGCACTTTCTCAATCTGTCCTGCCACTTTCAATGATTTTCTTTGTGACGCGTAATTGCACTAAAGCGGAATAATGTTCCTGTTAAGGTTATTAGACTTTTGTCTTTGATGCTTTGCATGGGTTGAAGATGAAACATTGGGTGAGGTTTTTCTGGAAATCAGAGAAGGCTGATGGCAGGCAAAAAAAGCGGCATTGAGCTTGCTGATGACAACAACAGATTGTCCAACTATATTGTGCAACATTTATTACAGAAAGTTTTTGGCCATGGTTTTACACTATTACGGCCTCTGATTTGCACAACCCACCTCACCTCACCTCAATACTGCTATCAATGGGGCACCATATTTGGCAATTCCAGCACATTCTAGCTACACTTTGTAAGTCACCAAGAAATGATGGCCATCATTTTTCAAAATCCATATTTTTGGATGTCTCCCTGGAGATACTCGATGGGTAGCCCTTGACCCTGTAGACTCAAACATGTTGGAGATCTGAAAGTAGCTCAGAATATAGAAGTCATGCACACTCTCTGGGAATTGAGCACGCACTTCAGGATGTGTTTAGTGTGGTGGTGGGCTAATGGAACGTTCAATAAATAGAAGCGCTGCAGTTCACATAGACCTCCAAGGCATCAAGCAATGAACTAAGTGCCATGTGACTGCAACGGATGACATCCTGCACCTGTGGAAAGCCGGAGATTTGCGTAAAGCCCATCACTCTTGCAGTGTGAATTGTCTGATCCTGGTCAAAATGGGTAAAGTTATGTGGCCTCGAAGATTGAGTCCATCACCAGCTGGATACACTTAAGTACATAGGCTTGTGAAATTCCACAGAGGTCACCTGTGATACCACTGTAACTTTCAATGGCATTAGCAGTGGATGCCCTCCCAAATCCGCATGGTGCCAAATCCTGAAAAATATAGCAGATAAGATCAACCAGCTCCCTGGACATAGTGTTCGGCAATACTGGTTGTTGAATATTTGCAGGTATGTTGGATGCTGTCTGTACGCTCTGGGTTTACCAAGGTGTCTCCAAGCAATGGCTTTCTGGGCTTTCTCTTTTGCATGAGGAGATGGCCCTGCCACCCCTTCCACTTGGTTCTGCTCCTGCCTTTGGCAAGCTAGATATTTCACTTGATGTATTTTTCTTCCTTTCCTCTCTTGCCCGTGAGTGAGAAGAATGACAGTGTGATTACCAGAATCCGTGGGCAGAATTATACTGGATCATTGATGGCGGTGCAAGCGGGTAAAATCATGCAAGAGACTGAAATCAGGATCAGGCCCAATTTCTCAACTCTCGTGATTTTACAAGAGCTGGATTTTCAAGGCAGGAAGCCTATTGCCCATGTCTGGCGAGAGGCTGAATAATTTATTCAAATGCATTTAAATATTGATTTACATATGTTAAGTGAGCCTGGCACTAAATCATCCAGGCTGACTTGCCTTTATGGCTTTGCTGAAAGAGGTTCTCTCCGGCAAGCACTTGTTCTCCATGATTGGAGAACAGTTCTTTGGCTTTGCTGGTGGAACCAGATGCCGTTCGGGCCTCCTGGGGAGACCAAGGGGAAGTGGCACCTTGGCACTGCCAGCCTGGCATCTGGGTAATGCCTACTGAGCACCTTGGCACTGTCCATAGGGTGGTGCGTGGAGGGGTGGGGAGCCTGAAGGGGGCACCTGATAGAGGAGAAGGGGTGCCCACTGCCATTCTGCAGATGCATTCAGATTGGAGGAGATGAGGGTGGGGTCTGGGCGGCAGTGGCTGCATTCATGAATGGAATAATTTGAGGTGAACTAAGATTTTTTTAAACTAATAGGAAATTTAAGTAGTAAAGATAGCTTGTCTTTCAGATAGAAAGTTGCTGCAGTTCATGCTAAGAAGAAATAATGCTCACATCTGTAATGTTATTAATAAAGATGCATAAATTTTGATAAACTGTATAAAAAGTTTCTATGTAAAATGCTTAACTAGACTTGGCTTCCACAGATTCAGATGATGAATTTTATGATGCTCCAAGCTCACCTGTGGATGAACCAGCCTTTCTGCTAGCCAAAGATAATTTACCACAAAGAGCAGAAAGTCCAAGCAAGAATAAGTTGAGAAAGCAAGAAAATTTGAAAAATATGACTGACTTTCAAATGCGATTTGAAATAACAAAGGTAATTATTTTCTCTATTCTAGACCACCAAATTTATCCTAAAACATTTGTCACTTTTATAGATGCTGATCTACATTCCAGTTTAGAAAAGCCTAATATTTAATTTCGATATATTCTCATTCATCTCACCAACATATCTGTGCAGTTTTTTAAAATAATTAAAGCAGGATCTTTTGGATGATGGGGTTTCCCACTGCAGTACCTGAAGAATCAGCAAGAATCACACCAATTCCCACCAACAACAACAACAACAGCTCCGCAGCCGTTTAACACATTGAGCAACATTGATTGGCTGGAGGCAGGACTTCTGTCCCTTGGATGCAAGACCCACCTCAGTCAATCTGATCGGCCGGCAGCTCTGTAATCCCAGTAGCATTAGTAGCAACAATGGGCAGAATTTAGAATATGTGGAATTCTTCTAGTCCAAGTCCCAGAGTCCAGATGCAGAAAGGTGCAGGAGTGTTTGCAGGGTGAAGGTAGGAGATCAGTTTCAGCCTAATGTAAAATTAAGACCGAGTTGCTGGCAGGACAGTCATAATGAGAAATTTACAGGCCCAGCTGCCTGCAAATCCACCAGTGGAGAGCAATAAAATTCTGCCCAAACTGTCTTAATTATGTGTGGAACTTTTAATTACCAAGTCGTGTATTTTTACGTGTGGGGATCTATAATAAAATATTGTTAGTTTTCTTGTGAATACTGCTTTATCATCTAAATCTTAAATTCAGTTGGATTTTAAACAAATCATATACTAAATATTATGTGCATTTTCCTTGTAGTGGAAAAGTTTCTTGGAGTAGGCAAGGAAACAAACAAAATGGGATTACTTGCTATGACTTGTGTAGGACAATCCTATTTTATATTACAAGTTATTTTCTATGTTGCATCCAGTTGTCAGGCCAGTGTACTAGATTTTTTTTAATGAAGATCAGTGCTGCTTTAGGTAAGTTTTACTTTGCGTTTAAATAAAAATGCAAATGTTTTCTTGATGTGGATATTCATGCGAGTATGGGAATGGACGGGTATAGAAAACTGATTTAAAATAGGGATCATGAGCCTTGGGAGTCCCTGGGAAGTGTGTAAATAGATGATGATATTGATGTACTTGTTTTTATCCTACAGGTGCTTTGGCCCACCTTGTTGTCTAACGAGGATGGGTCATGAGAGGGCTGCTCTTGGATCTTTTTCGAGAGTATCCTAGTGCTTCACGTCGTTAGTGTATGCTTGACCTGGACCATTTGATGAGCAACACGACAGCTCAGTGACTATCGCTGTACTGTGCAGATACATGGATTTGGGCTTGTGTCTGTGGGAGTTTGCGCATTCTCCCCGTGCTTGCGTGGCTTTTCTCCGGGTGTTCCGGTTTCCTCCCACATCCCAAAGATGTGCTCTTAGGCTAATTGGCAAAACAAATTCTCCCTAAATTGTCTCAGATTTGGTTTTTAATCCATAGATCTATAAACATGGACAGGGATCGCAGGTAGAGGTGGGAACATCGGGGTGGCGGTGCAGGCTCGTTGGGCCAAAGGGCCTGTTTCCTGTGCTGTTTTGTTCTTTGTACTCAAGATTATCTCACTCCTAGGTAGGTAATAAACAACAGATTAAATTTTGCAATAGTGGTTTCTTACACTTTTAGCTGTAGCTTAAGCTTTAAAATGGAAAGCTGATTTAGATAGTCAGCAAAATCATTATTGGAAATAATTCATACAGCAGAAGACCTTCTGAAAGGAAAGGAAAATGCTTCCTAACTAAAAACCAACAATTAAAAGACTCCTCCTGCTGTTACTTTGCTTTGGTCTTTGCTGATGTTTTCTTCACTTTGTCCAATTGTCTCTGTATCATACTAGTAACGATTGAGTATGTTCCACATTGAATTATTTAAGGCACTATAAAAGTACCTGAATAATTTACGTTCTTGCTACCTGTGTTTGGTAACTCTGCCCTAATACCTCCTTGTGTGATTTGGTACCAATAGAATGGTAATGTTCCTGGTAGTGATTTGGGATGTTTTATTATATCAAAGGCTCTGTATGAATACAATTTGTTTCAGGAATTGTTCAAGGATTATATTGATCTTTATCTGCTCACTTTGCATACATTTTGTCAATTACCTTGAAACATTGTTCATCATGATCTTGTCAAATGGTGAAGCAGGTTTGAGGAGCCATATGTCGTATTCATGCTCCTAATTTGTATGTTTGCCATTTATCCGTCTTTTGCATGAATTGGCACTGTGCCATATAGATGTTTTGTACAAGAATAGATTGGGTTGTATGTTTCAAAAAGTTTACAATTTTTTAAAACTTTGCTGGCAAGGGCACTACTTATTGCCCATCTTGAATTATCCTTGGTCAGGTGATGGTGGTGATTCTTCTTGCACTTCTGCAGCCTAAGTGATATAGATACATTCAGGACAATTAAGGATGGAATTCCAGAATTTGGACCTAGTGACAATGAAACAACAGTGATAAACTTATACCTTCAGGATGGTGTACAAATTGCAAGGGTAATTCTAGATATTGTGTTTAGTGGTTCTAAAATGTGTTGTCAAAGCAGTCTGAATGAGTTGCTGCCGTGCAACTTGTAGAATAAAATTGTTGCTGTGAGATAATGGATAGAGTGAATATTCAAGGTTGTGAATGTGGTGCTGGTCAAGTGGCTGCTTTGCCCTGAGGTGTCAACTTCTTGAGTGTTGTGCACCTGACTTGTGGTTAGTAAACTTGCTTTGGGGAGTCAGGAAATGAGTTACATGCAGCAGCCTTTGTTGCTGTTTTAGCCCTAGTATTTCTATGACTCGTCCAGTTCAGTTTCTATTCAGTGTTAACTCTTAGGATGTTGATGATGCAACGTTCAGGAATGGAAGTGTCATTGAATGTTGTTATAATCTGGGTCAGAAACTCCAAGGTGATTTTATGAAGTTAGCCTAGACCACAAGATTTGTACTTGAATTTTGGCACAGGTATGCATAAAATGTTTTTTATCGAATAAAGTTTATTGAAAAAGACAGTACACACACAGAAAATGAGCAGTAACTTTTATGTTTCAATTCGAAAATCACCGCTTTTAACTTCTAGTTAGTTAGAATACTTCATAGAATCATAACATCATAGAAACCTTCGTGCAGAAGGTGGCCATTTAGCCCATTGAGCCTACATCACTAGCAATTCCATCCAGACCCTATCCCTGCAACTCCACGTATTTACCCTTCTAATCCTCCTAACACAATTTAGCGTGGCCAGTTCGGCTAACCTGTACATCTTTGGACTGTGGGAAGTTTCTGTGGGAAGAAACTGGAGCATTTGGAGGAAACCAGTGCAGGTATGGGGAAAGCATGCAAGCTTTGCACAGATGGTGACCCAAGCCGGAAATTGAAACCGGGACATCCTTGGCACCGTGAGGCAGCAGTGCTTGCCAGTGTGCTGCCTTTTGGAGTAGTTGCTTACCCTCCTTGTTTGCATCACTACTGCTGCATAATTGGTAATTCCTTAGACTTGATTCCAGATTTAAGTAGCGGTTGGGAAAGGGGAGATCCACACCATCAAGATTGGTAGATGTTGTGAACAGATTTCTTTTAAGGTCATCAGCAAATTTCATTTCTTCACTGCTGACTGCAAAATCTAGGTTATTGATTACGTCTGCATGCTTGTAAACTACTCATCCCCGCCAACCTCTGATAAATGCATATCAAATTGATTGTAGAATGGTACATATTAAGGTCAATACAATACCTAGGAAAGGGACGAAAGATAATGCAAAAAAATCAGATAATAGGATGCATCTCATTATGTGGAACTTTGGTGTCAAAATACAGTTTGCATTTTTCTAATTGTTATAATTTCAATTATGCCTGTCTAGATGTCACTGGGAATTTGTCATCATGTAGACGATATTGAAAGTCCCGTATTAGAACTGGAAATATTAGGACTTGGTACAGAGCTAAATGTCCGAACGTTTGATATGAATTCGCGTACTTTTCTGAAAGAAGTCAGCTTAAAATGTCCAGAGCAGACAGGTAAGAGGAAAATGACTTGAGTAATTTTATAATATTGCAGTAAGTGGTGGCGTAGTGGTGTTATAACTGGATGAGCAATCCAGAGACCCAGGGCAGCACTTTGGGGATCTTATTTTGAATCCCACCACAGAAGATGGTGAAATTTGGAATTCATGATGACTATGAAACCCTTGTTGATGATCATAAAAACCTATCTGGTTCACTAATGTTCTTTAGGGAAGGAAATTTGAAATCCTTACCTGGTCTGAATAGTATGTGACTCCAGATCTCACACAGCAATCACAGTTATGTGATTGGCTTGCTAGGTCACTTTGGAGAACATTTTAAAAGCCAATCAGTTCAAGGGCAATTAGGAATGGGCAATAAATGCTGGCCCAGCTAATGACACCCACATGAACACATTTTTAGTAGACATGGGTATGTTATGAATACCCAGATTTAAAAATGATAAACTCTGGAATTTTTGCCCATCGTTTTCATTCTTTGATTTGAGTTGTGACAAATTAATAGCTTATAAAACAAGGGGAGTTGGTTAGTTCTGGCTGGATGACTGGTTTAGGATGTAGAACAACATCAACAGTGCAAATTCAATTTCCATACTGGTTATTTTTGAAACCGTGCCTTTTTAACCTTGCACTTTGCCTGAGGTGTGGTGGTCCTCAAATTAAATCCCCCCCCCCCCCCCCCCAATCAGCCTGTGGTCGTCTAGAACTATGGTGACTTTATCGCTACCAGTTTATGCAACTTATCCAATTCCCAGATTGCTGCTCTGTAGCTGACCTCGAGCGTAAACGTTTCAATTGCGGCCCATAATGCATTCGTTTCATATTGGATCAGTTCTAATTTTCTGAATTGATACCCTAGATACATGCCAAAATACATATGATAAATTAGTGATATGTTGGTGAATAAAATACTTTTTAGCTTTATTATGTTTCTGCATAGATGCCATAAATATCTCCACTGTCAATTGTTACTAAAAAATTACCTTTCACTAAGATTGATGTCAGGCAGCAAAGGCTCAGTCAGAAGTCTTCCAAAATCTCCTGTCTAAAGTTGTGAAGGATTCATCTGCACAAAGTCAGAATATCTTATTTTGCCCAAATTCTGTAAAGTGCTATGGTATGAGAGACTAAGAGGAGCTGTGCATATAGGATTTATTCCCTCTGATGAAACCAGGAAATCCATCCAGAACTTAGTGTAAAAGTAAACGTGTTTTGCCAAAACAAAATATTGCAAGTTCTAAAAATTTGGAATAGTTAGGCAACATCTATGAAGAGAATTGATACATCAGGTTGATGATCTATAATTAAAACGTCATGGTCTTTTGTTTGATTCAATAATAATATACATCTGGAGTAGCCCTACTCCTTGATCAGGTCGATTAAAATTATTTTAAAGATAAATTTTGCTTTCAGAAAAATATTGGCTGCGTTGTTCCATTTATCTGTGAAGGTTGCATAAATAGCTCAGATGAATCAAATTGCCTGAGTGTCGTTTTTGCAACATGTAGTGTCTGTCCCACTTGTGAATATAATGAATTGCCGTAGTTTCATTCATCAACTTTAACACAACTTTACATTGAAGCATTTTTTAAGCATTCCCATGCTAGACGTGCAGTTGTCAATCTAGGATTTTTATTCATTATGGAGTATCTTGTACTAAGGCTCCCTGAAATTTTTTTAGTAAAATTGATTACACTCTGAGCAACATGGATATGGTAAATTAAACATTCTTGATAGGAAATTAATTTGTGACAAACATGAACTCTTGCTCATATTTATAAATACTAGGTCTGTCTGGTGTTACAGCAACTTCAGAATTTTGCCTTTTAACTTTTAGTTCTGCCTATCAAGATGAATCACTGAATATGTCACTTCATTAAATTTTATCGACTGCTTGTCCTCACATTTTACTCGCCTGATTATGTCCTTTTGAAGTTGATCACTATGCTGCTCACAGTTAACAATGTTTCCAAATTCCGCATCATCTGCAAATTTTGAAAGGGGCAGTAGTGGCCTTGTATCCATTCCGAAATCATTAATACAAATCAAAGAAAGCAGAGATGTTATCATGGAACCCCACTATTAACCTTCCTCCAGTTTGAAAAATCAACCATTTGATGGTATGAAGAAAGTTCTTTCTGAAACATTAACTGATCAGCTCGTCATGCCAGCTGATCATTGGAGTAGGTTTATGCATGATCTCCAGCAACAGGGACCTGTTGTGATGGCCATTAAGGACTCCCTCCCCCACTCCCCTCCTCCAGGCCCAGGTGGTCAGAGGCAATGGCAGGTAGTGCCATCCTGACACTGTGTACCAGGCACTGGGTGGAGCCATGACAGGGCAGAGCAATGATGGGAAGGTACTTTGCTTTGGCAATCGGCTAGGAGGGTATTGGGGCAGTGATTGGCAAGGGAGACAAGCAATTATGTTGGCAGGAGGGCAATACCTAGGGTGGTGGAAGGAGTGACATAGAACACTGAGGGATCAAGGGCCATGTGTAATAGTGTTCCTTATACAACAGCCAGTTTCCTGGTGAGAATTGGTCCTGGCCCCTTCCACTCCTGGTGTGAATCACATTTTGCCTCTCTTGTGGCAATAAGTGCCATACGATTGCGTCTGAGATGCTGTCAGATATGCTGAGTTTTTCAGTATATTTTTTGTTTTATTTCATGTTTCCAGCATCTGTAGTTTCTTGCTTTTACAACCATTGAACACTATAGTTTCCTGTCACTTAACCAATTTCATATTTTTACTGCTACTTTGGAATCTAACTTGGTGGACAAATGTCTTTTGGATTTCTTGCACATCACATCAACCACTTTAATCAATCCTGTCAATTACTCCCAGAGAAAACTGAAGCAAGTTAGTTGAGCTTGAATTTCTGTTTTAAAAAAAAAATTATTGAGTTGCAATTATGTAGGCTTAGAGAGTAGGCACTGTTCTGGGATATGAATTCAAATTCCACTATGGCAACTGGGGGAATTCAAACTCAAATAATAAAATCTGGAATTAGAAATCTGGATCATCTCAGTAATGGTGGCCATGAAACTATCATTGATTGTTATGTAAATTTTTGGGGTTCACAAATGCCTTTTAGGAAAGAAAATTTGCTGTTTTTGCTGTCCTTGCATATGTAAGGACATATGCATATGTATGGCTTCAGATTGACAATAATGTGCTTGATTCTTTGCTGCCCTCTGTAATGCCCTAGTAAGCCATTCAATTCATAGATAATCAGGAATTACCATTAACACTCGCATCCTATCAAAGGATTTAAAAAATGGAAGGATTGCTGGCCAAGAGCATTGATGAAATTGAGCCTCGGGAATATGAAAGGATTGTTTAGACAGAGGGCAAGGCTGGACACAGGCAATGTCAAGATGGGAAATGCGCTTTGTAGCAGAGCAGTTGCAGTAGGTTCAAAAAGATAGATGAAGAACCGAGCAGATATTGTGAAAAATTGTTGGATGTGACTTTAATTGCTTTAGATACGTAATTAGAAGTATTTGAAATTTATCCATTATAATCTAGATGTAAAATATTTTTCAGATGTTGACAACAAACCCATTTATATTGTCACTACACTGGATAATTATGAAGATGATCTCCTTACGATTGAATACTTTAAGGTAAAATGGAGTTTGGACCATGGAAGATATAATTTATTTATTTTGCTAGTGGTGACCATTGTTTATATTGTAACTATGAAGTTTTGTCAGTTCTTCCTCCATTAGTTTCTAATCTATTTCCCAGGTGTGCTCAAGATCTAATCACAAAATTGATTTTCTTTCCCAAATACATTGGAACAGAAGAAAAAGCACACATAGCACTGTATAAACTGATGACGTCAAATATAAACATTCAACAATTTTTAAATGGATAACCAAGTTTACTTTCTCCAACTATTTACATACCCTGATTCACATTGGCTGGCTTAATGAACATTTGCAACCTCCCATGTTGTTTCACATCCATGCCCTACCTAGTCTTACAGCTGAGCCCAAATTTCTTTGATGCAATAAACACCTTCCCTTAATTAGCTGTATTTTGAGACACTGAAAAAATACACAAGCTTTTCAGTTTTTCTGTGATCTCACTCCACCTCATTTTTCAGGATATTTTTAACATTTTTTGCCTTAAGATAGGAGTGACATAGTAGCCATAATCTATAGCAACCTTGCTCAACTGGAGTTGGCTTGTGTAACACTTTCCTGAACTTCCTTTTTTACAAAGCTTTCAAAGATATAAACTGCAGCATAACTGCTGTAGTTCTTTGAAGCTTTTAATTGAGAAATATCAACTGCTACCACTCCTTAGTGTTCTGTTCTGCAGAGCAGCTAAGGAGGATACTGGCACTTAGATCAATATATACCCATTTGTCCACAGAAACTTTCTAATTTTCCAAGAAATATTTTTTCCCATCCAACTAAGCAAAGTTGAAGATGAGAGGCTAGCAGATGCTGTTATGGAGATTGATGGGAACAATCTCCTTCCCTGATTCTGGTCAGTCTTGTGGAACATGTTTCATGATTTTCTGATGCTGGAAAGATCGCTGTGGGCTTTTACCAAAAGAGAGACAGGAGCATGCCATCAAAATTGAAAGTTCCAAGTATGCTTTTCAAATGCTTTCCTCTGGAAAGCTCTCCATTAGAATTCTGTTTCCTCTTTCTTCTTTCTCTCCTGCCTTTCTCTTTCCGCTGCTTGCTCTAGAAATTCTTCTAGCTCAAGTTTCCACTGCTTCAATTGTATCCTTGTTGGCATTAGCATGTCCGTTGTGAATTCTATTCCTGCCTCCTTTCCTTTCCATTTGATTAAAAAATGGGTGATTGACATTTTGAGAATTTCAGCTTTCCTAGTTTTTGGTTTGACACTCACTTCTACTTGTCTAGCTATACTCTGTATGAAGGGTCATCTAGACTCAAAACGTTCGCTGTATTCTCTCTGCGCAGATGCTGTCAAAGCTGCTGAGATTTTCCAACATTTTCTGTTTTGTTATGTAAATGTTTGGTCATTTTAAAAACTGCTGGTTAGGTCATTTAAAAGTACTGTTAAAACTTATCTCATAGGTTCAACCCATTTGTTTCAAAAGTTATTTATTAAAATTTGGTTTTCTACGAACGATGCAATGATTTATCCGAAGTTTTATAAATGAATTGCCATTCAATCATTGCGTGTTACATAAAATGAGAGACAAATCAACTTTAACATTTATTTTCCAGGCTAACCGTGATGGACCCGAGTTCAAAACCAACTACAACAACACAGAACAACTCATACGGGTAAAAATTTCCACTGTGTACTTCATCGGGATTTTTAATATCACCGTTATGTGGAACAGCCAGAATGCTATTTTTAGGACATTATTACTGTGTCCTACTCATTCCAGAAGAGACATGTTACCTCAGACAATAGAGATAGTGTGCCTCTTTATTTCTCAGCAAAGCATTAATAGACATTTGTTCTTGTATTTTTTTACCTTCTGATGTCACTTCCTCTTTTTTTGTTTTTGGAATATTTAATTTGTTAAGAATATTGCCTTTGCTTTCTGTTCTGAAGTGAACTTAACCATTGAATCTTGCAGGACTGCAATGCTTGTATTCGGGTATGATTTATCCCATAATTGCAACAGCTAAAGAAAGGCATTAACATCATTAGTTCATGTAGAAGTCTGCTTTTTCTCAAGTGCAAATGAGATTGGGAATTGACAGTTTTCAGTTTAGTTTCAAAAATGCCACATTTTGAGAAGTCACAAAGGATTTTAAATATGCAGAAAAATTCTGAAAACAGCAGGAGCTGTCAGAGGGACAAACTGGAAAAAGAGAAGACCTTAACTAGGTCTATTCACTCATCATCAAATATCCTGGCCATTACTGCCACTACAGCTACCTTAGAGCATACCTTATATGCATAAAGCATCAAAGGAGCTATTCAGGGCTTTGAAAAAGCTAGTACAATAAGAGGTCTGACAACATCAGTTTTAAATCCAACTGATTTATTATGACATCATGACATTTTGAAAAAGCTATCCAGTTAGTCCTACTGCTGTGCTCATTTTCCATTGTTAGGATCCATAACTCTTGCCTCCCTCATTGATTAAATATAACTCAACTTTGATTATTTCAATGAACCAACCTCTATTGCTCTCTGGGGAAGAGCTGTCCATGGACCAACAACATCAGAAAAAAAAACTCAATTTCAGTCTTAAATGGGAAATTTTAAAATCGTATTCCCTGGTACTAGTTTCCCCCCCCAAATTGAGAAGCATCTTCTCAGCAAATGTCCCCCCTCATCTTCTAAATGCCAATGGGTAAACCTGTCCAATGGTCCCTCTTAAAATAACCTTGTTATCCCTATAATCAATCAAGTGAATCTTCTAAGAATTGCTTCTCGTGCAACTATATCCTTAATTAAAAAGATCAAAATTGTGAATAGTACTCCAGGTGTTATCTCATTACACCCTCATTATATAGCTACAACAATACTGCCCTACTTGTATACTTCATTTCCCCTTGCAATAAATGCTGTTTTCCTAATCATTTGCTGTAGCTGATACTAATGTTTGTAATTCATATATCTGGATACACAGATTCCAGAGTTCTGCAGTCCCCTCTCCATTTAAAAAAAAATATGCTGCTTTTTTTCCCTGCCAAAGTGGATATGTTCACATTTTCCACATTTATACTCCATCTCCAAATGTGTGTCCATTTTATTTAACCCATGATTCTTTGTATCCTCTTCATTATTTACTTTCCTATGTAACTTTGTGTTAGCAGTAAATTTAGCAACTAGGTATTCAGTCCCTTCCTCCAAGCTGTTGAAATAGATCGTAAATAGTTGAGTCCCCCAACACTGATTCTTGTGGCATCCCTGCAAATAATCCATTTATCCAAACACTCTACTTCCTGATTAGCTCAGCAATCCTTTATCCATGCTAATATGTTACCTCCCCTCCATTATATGATCTTATTGTGTGTAAGTAATGTTCTCAGGCAGTGTATCAAATCATTTTAGAACTGCAAGTTTACCACATCTACAGGTTTCCCTTTATCTATATCGCTTGTTACTTCTGAAAAGTATTCCAATATATTTATGTAGCGAACTTGGATAGTGTAATTGTAGATTCAGAGATAGGAAGTTCACAGGGAGCCCCAAACTATAACATGTATCAAAATGCCAAGCAGCAATTTTTACCAAGACCACGGGCTTTTGAACTTAGCCAGTCAATTTGGATGAGAAAGTAGGGACCCGAACCTGTGTCCTCTGTTTGAACAGAGGCGAGTATGATAAGATGAAGGTGGAATTGGTGAATGTAGATTTGGGGTGCAGATTGGTTGGTAGGATGGCTGAGGAACAGTGGAGGATTTTTAAGATCTTTTTTGGTACTCAGAGGAAATATGTTCCGATGATAAAGAAGGGCTGTAAGAGAAGAGATAACCAGCTATTTTTGAAAGAAATAAAGGAGAGTATTAAATTAAAAGCTGATGCATTCAGAGCAGCTAAAAATAGTGGGTGATTAGAAGATGGGGAAAGATTTAAAAAACAACAATGACTAAGAAGGTGATAAAGCAAGATAGAGTATGAAGCTAAATTAGTTCTAAATATAAAGAATGATAACAAAACTTTTTACAAGTATGTGAAGAGGAGGAGACTGGTTAGAGTGAATGTTGGACCCTTGAAGGACAAGAGGGGGAATTTAGCAGTGGGTAATGAGGAATTGGCTGAGGCTGTAATTAAGTTTTTTGCGTCGGTCTTGACAGAGGAGGACACAAATAGCTTGCCGAATATTAAGGATAGAAGGATGGTAGGAGATGAGGTCCTTAATGCAATTGCTGTCACTAGAGAGGTAGTGCTTGATAGACTAATGGGACTGAATGTAGACAAGTCCCTGGGACCGAATGGAATGCATCCCAGGGTTCTGAAAGAAATGGTAGAGGTGATAGCGGATGCCTTAGTAATTATTTATCAAAATTCACTGGACTCGGGGGAAGTATCGGAAGATTGGAAAACAGCTAACGTTACGTTGCTGTTTAAAAATGGTAGCAGACAAAAAGCAGGGAGTTATAGGCTGGTTAGTTTAACGTCTGTCGTTGGAAAAATGCTAGAATCTGTCATCAAAAAAAGAAATTGAGACACTTAAAAGAGAACGGTTTGATCAAGCAGACGCAGCACGGATTCGTGAAGGGGAATTTGTGTTTGACGAATTTATTGGATTTCTATGAGGGTGTGACTAATGCAGTAGACAGAGAGGAACGGTGGATGTTTTTAGATTTCCAGAAGCCGTTTGATAAGGTGCCTCACAAAAGGTTGCTGCAAAAGGTTAGGGTGCACAGAGTTAGGGGTAAAGTGTTAGCATGGATAGAAAATTGGTTGCCTAATAGGAATCAAATAGGTAGTATTCTGATTGGCAGTTGGTGACTAGTGGAGTGCCACAGGGATCGGTGCTGGGGTCGCAACTGTTTATATAGACGATCTGGAGGAGGGCACTGAGTGTAGGGTAATGAAATTTGCTGATGACATGAAGATGAGTGGAAAAGCAAATTGCGTGGAAGGCGCGGAAAGTCTGCAGAGAGATCTAGATAGGTCGAGTGAGTGGGCGAGGACCTGGCAGATGGAGTATAATGTTAGCAAATGTGAGGTTATCCACTTTGGTAGAAATAATAGTAGGAGGGATTATTATTTAAACGGCGAAAAGCTGCAGCATGCTATGGTGCCGAGGGACATGGGGGTCCTTGTGCACAAATGGCAAAAACTCAGTCTGCAGATGCAGCAGGTGATCAAGAAGACGAATGGAATGTTGGCCTTCATAGCGAGGGGATAGAATATAAAAGCAGGGAGGTCTTGCTGCAACTGTACAGGGCACTGGTGAGGCTGCAACTGGAGTACTGTGTGCAGTTTTGGCTGCCACATTTGCAAAAGGATATATTGGCCTTGGAGGGAGTGCAGAGAAGGTTCACTAGGCTGATATCGGAGATGAGACGGTTAACCTATGAGGAGAGATTGAATTGACTGTACCTGTGCTCGTTGGAGTTTAGAAGGCTGAGGGGGGGGGATCTTGTCGAGACATATAAGATAATGAAGGGGCTAAATTGGGTAGAGGTAGAGAGATTCTTCCCGCTTAGAAAGGATAACAGAACTAGAAGGCACAGCCTCAAAATAAGGAGGGGGAGGCAGTTTAGATCAGAGTTGAGGAGGAACTTCTTCACTCAGAGTGGCGAGTCTCTGGAATTCTCTGTCTGTTGAAGTGGTGGAGGCTATCTCGCTGAATATATTAAGTCACGGATAGATAGGTTTCTGATAGACAAGGGAATTAAGGATTATGGGGAGAAAGTGGGAAAGTGGAACTGATCCACTTCAGATCAGCCATGATCTTATTGAATGGTGGGACAGGCTTGAAGGGATAGGAACAGGAGTTCTATCTATCTGTTATGTTCTTATGTTGTTAATTTGAATCAGACACTTAGATACCAAGACTCTACTAAATTTAAATCTGATAGGTTGTCAAAACTAGGACCAATCCTGGGAAATATTGAAGTGCTATCACAGGTATGCAAGAAGGGGGCAGTGGAACAAAGAGAGGCAACTGCCACCTGCCAGAATAGCAGTTCTCAACTCTCTTGAGAGAGAATCGTGGGCTCTCAGTTTGATATATGCTTAGAGAAAGCACCATCCAGGTAGCAAAGGTACCAAAGAAGAAAAAAGTTCTAGACAGAAGATTCGACAGAGAAGGCCCAGGATATTCCAGAAAAGACAAAATCTGCTTGTAATTTAAAGAGTGACTTAATTCTATTTATGTTAATGAGTCAGAACTGTATTTATTGGAACAGATACCATTAGAATCTTGTTTTATTCAGGAATTGTTAATAGAAGAACGTATTCAGATTGTTAAGACTTCAGTTTGTTCACTATTAGATAAATAAATTGGTATGGTATTGGTTTTAGAATGAGTGTCAGGGCTTTATTTTATATTTAATGGGCTTGATTTTTTAACCATTGCGTCACACCTGTTTTCAGGCACGAAAACTTGGTAAAGTCAGACGTGCGTTGGGTAGCATGATCTGTGCCTGCGCAGATTCCCACTATATACCAAGGCCCAAAAATGGCTGTGATCAGAACTGCGCCCAAAATGGGCTCGATGTCAGTTTAAATGCATTTGCATGCATTGATTTAATGAGCTGGAGGCCCAACCTTACCTGCATTTCTCCCTTTGCCATCGTGCCCACACTTCCAGATTTGACGTGAAACAGACATGTTCGACAGTTTCTCTAACAGAACATAACCCAACCAGATTGTATATTGTTTTCTAAATATCCTGCTTTTTTATTAATTTGTGGGACATTGTGGCTGCTGGCTAGCATTTATTGCCCATCATTAGTTGCCCATGAGAAGGTGGTGGCAAGTTGCCGCCTTGAAACACTGCAGTCCACATGCTGTGAGTTGACCCATAATACCATTAAGGATGGAATTCCAGGTTTTTGACCCAAAACTCAATACAATCAAGAATTCTTATCTTTTTTGATATATATTTGTGAGATGTGGGCGTTGCTGGGCTAAGCTAGCATTTACTGAGAAGATGAGCGGGCATGGGATCCAAGGGGCTGTTGCCTTGTGGATCTAGAACTGGCTTGCCTGCAGAAGGCAGAGAGTGGTTGTGGATGGGTCTCTTTCTGCATGGAAGTCAGTCACCAGTGGCGTGTCCCAGGGATCTGTTCTAGGATCCTGGCTGTTTGCCATTTTCATAAATGACATGGATGAGGAAGTGGAGGGATGGGTTCATAAGTTTGCCGATGACACAAAGGTTGGTGGATAGTCTGGAGGGATGTCAGAAGTTGCAGCATGACGTAGATAGGATGCAAGACTGGGTGGAGAAGGATGTCAATGTGGATAAATGTGTAGTGGACCATTTTGGCAGGTCCAGTGGGATGAAGGAGTACAATATCAAGTGTAGGAGTCTTAGCAGTCTTGAGGAGAAGGACTTTGGAGTCCAGGTCCATAGGACTCTTAAATCGGCCTCGCAGGTAGAGGATGTGGCCAAGAAGATGTATGGTGTGCTAGCCTTCATTAATCGAGGGATTGAGTTTAGAAGTTGGGAGGTAATGCTGCAACTTTATAAGGCGCTTATCAGACTGTGCGCGGTTCTGGCCGCCTCTCCACAGGAAGGATGTCAAAGCTATTGAGAAGGCGCAGAGGAGATTTACAAGGATGTTGCCTGGATTGGGAGGCATGCTTTGAGGATAGGTTGAGGGAGCTAGGTCACTTCTCCCTGGAGAGACGAAGGTTGAGAGCTGACCTGACAGAGGTTTATAAAATGTTGAGAGGAATAGGTAGGGTGGATTCTTGGAGGCTATTTCCCAGGGCTGAAATGATCGCTACAAGAGGACACAAGTTTAAGTTGTTGAGGGAAAAGTACAGAGGAGATGTTAGGGGTAAGTTTCCCTCTGAGGGTGGTGTGTGCATGGAATCGACTGCTGTCGGTGGTGGTAGAGGTCTTTTAAGAGCCTTCTGGATGAGTACATGGGATTGGGAGTTACAGATAGTTCTATGGCCTGGTAAGTATCGATATGATTGGCGCAACTTGTGGGACGAAGAGCCTGTTTATGCTGTAGTGTTCTATGTTAGTGCCCATCCCTAATTGCTCTTGAGAAGGTGTGAACTGCCTTCTTGCACCACTAGTCCATGTGGTGTAGGTACACCCATAATGTTAGGGAATGAGTTCCAAGGTTTTTTGACCCAGTGATAGTGAAAGAATGGCAATGTATTTCCAGCGGCATGGTGGCACAATGGTTAGCACTGCTGCCTGACAGTGCTAGAGACCTGGATTTGATTCTGGCTTTGGGTGTCAGCACATTTTTTGCACATTTTCCCCATGTCTGTGTGAGTTTTCTCTGGCTCGAAAGGTATACAGGTTAGGTTGATTGACCATGCTAAATTACCCCTTAGTATCCAAAGATACGCAGATTAAGTGAATTAGCCATGGTAAATGCGTAGGTTATGGGACAGGGTCAAAGGGCAGGGGTGGGCCCAGATAATTCACACACATACCACCCTCTGAGTGGAGAAGTTTCCCCTAATGCTAATTTTAAATGGCCTATTCAGTATCCCGAAACTGTTACTCTTTGTTCAGAATAGTTTAGAATAAAGATAGAATTTGCTATTGTAAATGTTTCTTTTAAATATCTCTTCCCATGCCTAGTGATGTTCAAGGCAGATAAAACATGTACTTGCGTCTGCTTACGTAGTTAGTTTTACTGGAACTGGTTGCTATAACGTCACATCAAGCATTGTTGACTAGGCAACACTCACTCCTATCACCTGCCATTGGAGTACAAGAATGATTTATCAGTTGATACTCAGTCTGTTTGGCCACTTTATAAACAAACCTATTGTGGTCATGTCCTAGGATAAGACTAAGATCCAAAGCTTCTGGCTGTGAGGTGGGGATACTATCCACTGGACCACAAGATCTCATCTATCATTGTAAATTACATAGAAGTTAAAATTTGAGGTTAAAATCCAAGTTGTAGCATAGAATTGTCTTTTAAGATTTAGCTGTACCCTTGTGCGCTGGCATAGGCAGTTTGCATTATAAATGAAGAAGGTAATTTATAATGTAAATTATAATAGATTTATAAAACCAAAGACAGAATATATGTTGCAAAATATGAATTTGAGTACATTTTAATCCAATTATTCCCCTGCTCCATACGTCTGCTTTAATTTTGAGCCTATATTTGGTCTTGACTCTCAGTTTGCTTTCACTCAAAGAAGACCATAAACCATAGAATCCTACAGTGCAGAAAGAGGCCATTCGACCCATCGAGTCTGCACCAACCACAATCCCACCCAGGCCCCATCCCCAAATCCCTATATATTTACTCACTAATCCCTCTAACCTATGCATCCTGGGACACTAAGGGGCAATTTAGAATGGCCAATCAACCTAGCCAGCATATCTTTGGACTGTGGAAGGAAATCAGAGTAAGCCCAGGCAGACACGGGAGAACATGCAAACTCCACATAGTGACCCGAGCTGGGATTCAAACCCAAGTCCCTGAGCTGTGAAGCAACAGTGCTAACAACTGTGCTACTGTGCCGCCCCAATGATGAACCGGGTCTTTAAAGTCAAAGATAATGGGTCTGATTCTTCAGTCCAAGTGTGACTTAGAAAAAATTACTAAAATTAATACCACCTGCTTGTGCATGGTTCCTTGGTTCAGGGTCAATTTAGCATGGCCACTTCCCAGAGACTGGATGAGGTGACAGAACTACTTCCTGATGCACAGAAATAGTCAATTACAGTTATTAAAGGGTGTGTTAATGGAGGCAGCTCGGAATTTTCCATTCAATCTCCAGTTTGCTGCAGGCAGTGGGGGCAATTTATTTGCCAGGGGGAGACTCATGGCAAGACTTGGAGGCCAATACTCCAGAGAGACACGCGAGCTCTCTCTAGCTGCCTTCTTTGGTGCAGCAGTGCTCTGTAGAGGGGCTTCCACCCTCACCATAGCTATCCAACAGGCCTTTTTATTTGTTTATTTCAAATCAAAGAAGTTGAATAGTAGATGGCTCCATTTTTAAGTAGTTTTTACCTTGCCTGAAATCTCAATCTGCTGCATTTTTCAAGTGAAAGGCTTCTAGCTTTGAGGATCCAACTAAATTACAAGAAAGGATGGGGGCAAAATCACAAGTTACCATTTCCCATACAATACAGCTTCTAATCCACATCTGAGTCTAATGATGCAGTTCAGAATCCTATAGGGTAAATTTTGCCCAATGTAAGGGTTGATAGAGTGCATGTTTTTATCTTTTTAAATGCAAGGCTGGCAACTTGAATAGTTTCTTTTACTCAGCATTACATGGAATGCAGGACCATTCGAATACACGCACATGAGGAGAATATAGCTACTTGACTTAATGGAGGTGTTTGAAAACAAAATCAGCAAAGTTGTGATTGAATTACTTTTAACTTGTGTCACAAGAGGTATTATTTTTTGAAAAAGTGTTTAATAGACTTTTAGTTTTCATCAATAACTTATGTTGTACTTGAAAAGAGTTTTTTGAGAATTATTTGATGTCTTTTAAATTGCTAGAGTTCTTTATTTTAATTTAGGTGAACTTTTCATCGCTGGATGTTCATTTACACAGTGAAGCTCTGCTGACTTCCATTCATTTCCTGAAGAGCCTTATCCCAAATTCTGATGCTAAGGTCACTTCAGATGAACAATTCCCTCTTATTGAGGAAAAGAAAGAGATCATCACAAAGAAAAAAGCGAGTAAGAAATATCCAAGTTCATTTTTCTTGTTGTATGAAGTAACTTCATTTTTCAAATTTGTTTTCTTGTTGCCCTTTTAAGACAAAGATTTGTGCATGATCTTTCCCATTTTTTTTCTTTCTTAGGTTAGATTTTAAGAATGCCAGTAATTCATATTTGTTTTGTATATATTAAATGTTAGATCACACTAGTTCATTCAACCATGGTGAACAATATAGCCAAGTCCAATGTTTTTAAGCTGGAGGTATTGGGTAACAATAATTGGCTTGAAAAGAAGCAGATATTCCAGGAAGTGTGGAAAACGTGCAGGTCTGTAGCTGAGAGTGAAACAATGCAGTCTCAAGGCTTCCCTCCCTAGCTTATTTCTTGCAAATGTCCAGTCTCTGGAAAACAAGCTAAACGAACTTAGAGCCAAACTCACTTCCCAAAGAGAACTGAGGGAACTGCTGTGTACTGTGTTTCACAGAGACTTGGTTCACTACTGCTTCACTGAATATGTCCTACAACAGAAGGGTTCTCAATCCATCGAATGGACTCAGGCAAGGCTAGGCTAGGTTAAGGTCTGCTTCCTAATCAACATCTCATGGTGCCTAAATGTAGCAACACTGGCAATTTTCTGCTCCCCAGACCTAGAATACCGGACACAAAAAGTTGCCCCTACTACCTTTCCCGGGAATTCACGTCTGTTATCCTGATGGCAGTTTACAACCCTCCCCGTGCAGATGTGAAGATCACGCTGGACGAAATATACATCACTATGAATAACCTTGAGACAAAACATCCCGAGGCCTTGTTCTTCGCGGCTGGGGACTTCAATCAGGCCAAGCTGAAGAGCGTACTACCAAGTTACCACCAATGCGTCTCCTACTCCACCAGAGGCCCAAATATCCTAGACCACTTCTACACAAATATCAAACATGCATACTGATTTATCGCCTGCTCACACTTTGACAAATCAGACCACAAGGCTGTGTTCCTGCTTACAAGCAAAAAAACTAAAATGGGAGAATCCATCAAAGAAAGTCATGCAGTGTTGGTGTGAGGAATTGGATGATCTACAGGGCTGCTTGGAATCAGTGGACTGGTCAGAATTTTAAAAATTCTGTGACCAGTCTGAATGAGTACCCCACTACAGTAACTGATTTCGTTAGTAAGTGTGTAGAAGACTGTATGCCAAAGAAGCAAATCTGTGTGTTGGCCAACCTGAAACCATGGATAAACAGGGACATCCAGTGCTTGCTGAAGTCCAGTCTGAGGCATTCGAGTCAAGTAACATTGACCTATACAAAGCCAGATACGATCTACGGAGACGTCAAGATGCCAAAAGACAATACCAGACTAAGCTTGAGTCCCAGGCTAGCCACACCAACATCTGTTGACTATGGCAAGGTCTGCAAGACATAGCAGGCTACAAGATAAAGACACGTAAAATTGCCGATGAATTCAACACATTTTAGGCCCATTTTGAGCAAGAGATCAGGAAGACCGTGCCCTCCACCCTGGAAGTCTTGAAGATCAATCCACGGAAAGCAACTGGCCTGGGCGGGGTACCCGGACATGCATTCAGATCTTGCACAGATCAGCTGGTGGAGGTATTCACAAACATCTTCAACCTCTCTTTACAATAATCTGAGGTCCCTATCTGCTTCAAGAAGACAACGATCATCTCAGTATCTAAGAAAAACCAAGCAGTGAGCGTTAATGACTATTGGCTGATGGCTCTGACATTCATCATTATGAAGTCATGGCATGAATCAATTCCAGCCTTCTGGACTGCCTGGATCCACTACAGTTTCCCTACAGCAAACGTCATTTCCCTGGTCCTGCACTCAACTCTGGAACACCTAGATAACAAAGGATAGCTATATCAGACTTCTATTTATTGACTACAGCGAAGCCTTCGACACTCTTATTCCCACACTGGCAACTTTCTGCTCCCCAGACGTAGAATACCTGACACAAAAATGCTGCCCCTACTACCTTCCCTGGGAATTCACATCTGTTATCCTGATGGCAGTTTACATC
Source organism: Sphyrna mokarran (assembly GCA_024679065.1). Taxonomy (NCBI): domain Eukaryota; kingdom Metazoa; phylum Chordata; class Chondrichthyes; order Carcharhiniformes; family Carcharhinidae; genus Sphyrna; species Sphyrna mokarran. The sequence goes on from JAGIQG010000006.1 coordinate 71,301,558, forward strand.
CCTCCCCATGCAGATGTGAAGATCAAATTCATCTCCAAACTCTGTGGCGTGGGCCTCGGCACCTTCCTCTGTGACAGGATCCTGAACTTCCTAATTCACAGACCACTATCAGTAAGGATAGGCAGCAACGTCCATGATCATCCTCACCATTGGTGCACCACAAGGCTGTGTTCCCAGCTCCCTACTATCCCCCTTGTACACTAAGTGTGGGGCCAAATTCCCTTCCAACTCGATTTTCAAGTTTGCTGACAACACCACTGTAGTGGGTTGGATCTCTCAATGATGAGACAGAGTACAGGAATGAGAGAGAGAATCTGGTGAACTGATGCAAAACAATAATCTCTCCCTCAATGTTAATACAAGGAAGGAGGTTGTTATCAACTTCAGAAAGCATAGTGACGAACATGCCCATCTACATCAATGGGGACAAAGTTGAAATGGTTGAGAGCTTTGAGTTTTTAGGTTTCCAGATCACCAACAACCTGTCCTGATTCCCCCATGCTGACATGATAGTTAGCCCACCAACGCCTCTACTTTCTCAGAAGACTAAGGAATTTGACATGTCAACTACGACTTGCTCCAACCTTTATTGATGCACCATAGAAAGCATTGCTTCTGGTTGTTGTATCACAGCTTGATGTGGTTCTTGCTCTGCCCGAAACTGCAAGGAACTGCAAAAGGCAGTGAATGCAGCCCAAGCCATCTCACAAACCAGCCTTCCATCCATTGATACTATCTACATTACTCACTGCCTTGGCAAAATGGCCAGCATTATTTAAAAATTCCACATGCCCCAGACATACTCTTTCCCACCTTCTGTCAGGAAAAAGATACAAAAGTCTTTTATTAACAGACTCGAGATAGCTTCTTCCCTGCTACCATTAGACTTTTGAATAAACCTATCTTGTTATGACTGTAAAACTACATTCTGCACTCTATGCTTTCTCTATGAACGATATGTTTTAACTGTATAGCATGCAAAAAAAATACTTTTCACTATGTTAATACTATGACAATAATAAATCAAATACTGCACATTGTATACGAGCCGGGCTATCCATCTTGTGTTGGTGTGGTAACTGACTGCCCTTTACATAAAGCCAGCCTTTGAGTGTGAAATCAAGAAGCCCAAGCAAAACTGGAGTTGATGGGAATCGGAAGGAATACTCACCACTGGTTGGAGTCAAACTATCCACAAAGGAAGATGGTTGTGGTTGTTGGAGGCAAATCATCTCAGGTCCAGGACACCAAAGCAGGAGTTCCTTAGGATAATGTCCTACACTCAGCTGCTTCATCAATAAACCTTTCTTCCGTTCTAAGTTTGTGCAGTGAACATCTCCACTTCCAATGTTCATTCATGACACTGAAGCATCCATGTCCAAATGCAGCAAGGTCTAGACAATGTCCAGTGTCACAAGTGCTAGATAATAACCTTCTCCAAGAGAACTTAGCCATTGCCCTTGACATTCAATGACATTATCGTCACTGAATCCCCCAGTATCACAATCCTGCAACTTGTCATTGACCAAAAACTAAACTGAACTGAACTGACTATATGAATATTGTAGTTCAAAGAGCCGGTCAGAGATTAGGAACGTTCTTGCCTGTAATCCGTCTCCTGATGCCCTCATGCTTGTCCGCCATTTATAAGGCATAAGTCAGGAGCGTGATGGTTCCACAATCATTTATCACTTCACCACCAATGTACAGTGGCAGCAACATGTACCATCTACAAAATGCACTGCAGACCTCACAAACCTACTTAGGCTGTCCATTATAAACCTACAACCGCTGCCACCTAGAAAAACGAAGACAGCAGATTTGTGGGGACACCATCATCTGGATGTTTCCCTCCAAGTCGGTCATCACCGTGACTTGGAAATCCAACATCCTTGGAGTTCCAGACTTTTGGGTCAAAATCCTGGAATCCCCTAATAACATTGTCAATGTACTTACACAACTGGAATTGTAGCAATTCAAAAGGTAGCCCTCCATGCTTTCTTGAGGGCAATTAGGAATGGGCAATCATTGCTGGTTTAAGCAAATAATAAAAATGGAATGAAAATTAAAATTAAGATAAAGAAATCAATAAATATTTCCAGGCAATGGTGATGTTGGGCACATTGCTGTTACCTGTGAAGATTTCTGTTCTCCATTCATTTTTGAACTTCTTTCAAGACGATGTGAGGGCCTTCATTACAACATTAGCTTTTGTATTTGTATAATTTTTAAAGACATCAAGGCTTAAAATGAACCAGTGAATCTGTGGTGGGATAAGTAACAAGGAGTAATAAGGTCTCGCATTAGGGAGTGGTAGAGTCAGATATGGCTGGTAGGACAGTAGTGCGATTGAGGTTTTGGGAGAGCAAATGGATTGGCAATGGTTATATTAGGAGAAAGGGTACTTGGGATTGGTGATTTGATGGTTGGGTTGGTTGTGGTGACCAATTCAGTATATTGGCTAATCACTGAGTTAAATCAGAAGTTAACCAGAGACTAACATTTCTAAGTATTCAGCTAAGTCCCACTGTCTCTGATACTAAGATCAGTGTAAGAAACATTTAGGTAATATCTTCGGTAGTGAAAATTGGCTTATCTGAACTTTAAATTCCTAGGCAGTTACAACGCATGTGCATGTGTCAGGATTTCTGCAAGGCTCCAACATCCATACAGATTGTGTCTAGCTTTCAGAAGATTGGGAACTAAGTTTTGTGCTGTGATAAGCTGATATATTAGTATAATGGCATATAGTCCAAGAGAAATTAAAGCTGAAAATTAGACCACAAGTCTGTTCCTATGAAGTAATTTTTCTTATATTGAATAGATTTCATCCAAAAGTTGTTGCTCTCTCACCTCCAAAAGCCACATCATAGTTTGAATATTCAATCTAAGTCTAGCTTCACCTATCACATGACCATACCTGCCAAACATCCCAATCAAGCCCCACTCTGCAAAATCCCAGAGGAAAACAGGCAAACAGTGTTCATTCAGGTTAAAACTAACATTCTAGCCATTAGAAGTAATTATGTTGCTGTAGCATTTATACAGGATGCTACTAGATAGGGCACTGTAGTACAACACATCCTGCACAAGAACCTCGTTCAAATACATTTCATAAAGACACAGTATGGTCACAAGATGGAGAATCAGAATGGCATAGTATTAAACATTAATAGATTGAGAAGTGTTGATGTACAAAGAGACCTGGGATTAGAAAGAATATTTGGGTGTCTTTGGATCTGCATGGACAAGTTGGGCTGAGTGGCCTCCTTCTGTGCTGTATAATTTCTATGGTTCTGCCATGAATTGTAACTGTAATTTTTAGTAACTGAAAGCAAATATGTAGTATATCAAGTGGTTAGGAAGCAAATTGTATGTTGGCTTTTATTGCAAGAGGATTTGAATCATTAATAGCATTTAAATTAGATAATGAATACTGTAATCAGCATCATGCATTTTCAGGCAAGAGGCTACTGTACCAGCATCTGAGTGCTGGTATCGTCATGAGAGATGAGAAAATTTTCACCTCTTATGATCTTATTGGCTCGCCACACTAAGTGGCTGGTGTGAAAAGCTGGTAAGGTCACCCTGGGGCTTTAGGGTGGGATGAAAAAAATGGGTGGAATTGAAAATGAACAGATGGCAACATCAAACAAACAATGACAAAGGTGATTTGTACTTTTGAAAATTTTAATTAACTAAAATTTTCTACTTCCAATATTCATCCTATTTTGGTTCATTTTGAATTTGATTTTATATCATACACTTAATTCACTTCTGAAAGCATATCAAGGGCGAACTAATAGTTCTTGCTTCCCTATTCTCTACATTCAAAGAACAAAACAGCACGGGAAACAGGCCCTTCGGCCCAATGAGCCCGTGCTGCCACCCCGATGTTCCCACCTCTACCCGCGATCCCTGTCCATGTTTATAGATCTATGGATTAAAAACCAAATTTTGAGACAATTTAGGGAGAATTTGTTTTGCCAATTAGCCTAAGAGCACATCTTTGGGATGTGGGAGGAAACCGGAGCGCCCGGAGAAAACCCACGCAAGCACGGGGAGAATGCGCAAACTCCCACAAACACAGGCCCAAATCCATGTATATGTATCTGCACAGCACAGCGGTAGTCACTGAGCTGTCGTGTTGCCCATTAAATGGTCCAGGTCAAGCGTACACTAACGACGTGAAGCACTAGGATACTCTCGAAAGATCCAAGAGCAGTCCTCTCACGACCCATCGCGTATATAGAACATAGAACATTACAGTGCAGAACAGGCCCTTCGGCCTTCGATGTTGCGCCGACCAATTAGGAACAAGCAGTGACCCTCTAACCTAAACCATTCCTCTTTCATCCATAAACTTATCTACTAATCTCTTAAACGCCACCAAACTTGGCGCATCTACAACTGACGCAGGCAAGACATTCCATACCCTTACCACCCTCTGGGTAAAGAACCTACCTCTGACATCTGTCCTAAATCCACCACCCCTTAATTTAAAGCTATGTCCCCTCGTGCTAGCTTTCTCCATCCTAGGAAAAAGGCTATCGCTGTCCACCCTATCTAAACCTCTAATCATCTTATATGTTTCAATAAGGTCTCCTCTTAGCTGCCTTCTTTCTAACGAAAACAACCTCAAATCCCTTCATAAGACCTGCCTTCCATACTAGGCAACATCCTGGTAAACCTCCTCTGTACCCTCTCCAATGCCTCCACATCTTTCTTATATGCCCCTTGTTAGACAACAAGGTGGACCAAAGCACCTGTAGGATGAAAACAAGTACATCAATATCATCATCTATTTACACACTTCCCAGGGACTCCCAAGGCTCATGATCCCTATTTTAAATCAGTTTTCTATACCCCTCCATTCCCATTCTGTTCATGTGCCCATCTAAGTATCTCTTAAATAACTCCAGAGTACCTGCCTCCACCACTTTACTTGGCAGCGCATTCCATGTAGGAAGGGAGCCCCAGAGCTTGGGGTTATGCAACTGAAGGTACGGCTACGAAGGGTGGAACAATTATGATTGGTTATTTACAAGAGATTGGAGATATTTCAGAGAGATGCATATAAAAATGGTTTATATTTAGTTTTAATTGTACAAGTATTCATTTAATTCCTTTCAGCTTTGAAAAAATCCAAGTTGGAAGATGTGATAAAGCTTCATGTAGTTGCAGAGCTGGCACTTCTGAAAGTTTTCATCTGTGATCGGAACAACAAAATTGCAGAAGTAAGCATTGAAGGTAAGGAAGTAGTTAAGTTACCGTTGTATTTTTTTGTCACCTGTGAATTAAGTTAGGCTTCTCAACCAGGAGTGCTAAATATGTCTTGCTTAAGATTCTGCTGTAGGTTTTGGGAAATTAATACTCAACAAAAAGTTTAACAAGATAAAAATTTCTGGAGGCAGTTTAAGGTTGACAACATGGTTCTTTTAGCCATACCAAGTATGAGACAAAATTTGCGAAGAATGTCAAAATCATCATAATGTTGTTTTACAGTTAGAGAAAAGAGATTGGTTAGGAGCTATATGGCTCACTGATTATTGTTATTTGTAATGGAAAAGGAAAATCAAAAAATTACTTCACTCTGAAGATGTTTAGGCGACTAAACATCTTGAAGTTGTTAAGCTGGTCAGTGAACTAGCATGGATTTGCAAAGGTAGATCTGATGACCTTGATTGAAATTTTTTGAAGTGATTAAAATATTAAATGGTGATTATCTATAGATGTGATTTATATAGACTTCCAAAACGCACTTAAGTACCCTCATGAGAGACTTACTAGCTAATAAGTTGAAACTCAAGGAATTGAAGCCAAATTTTTGACCTCTTTAGGAAATAGATTAAAGAGCAGGAGACATGAACAAATATTCTAACTAGCAGTATGTGGCATGTGGTGTTCTGCTATGATCTATGTTGAGACTTCAAATATTCACTGAATTTATTAATAACTCGGATAAAAACGCACAGCCAATTTCTGATAACAAAAAGATAGGTGGTAATATTAACAATGTAGATGAAAACATGAAATGAGAAGAGATATTGATAGATATTTGAGCAAAACTAACAGGATTTCATTGTAAACAAATGTGAGATCATCCACTTTGGAATTAATATGGATAGGAAAGACTACTTGTAAATGATGAAAAGCAAGAAACCAAGCAAATTCAAAGAGACTTAGGGGATCTAGACACATCGTTAAAATGTCATATAAAAGTATAGAAATTAATCGAAAGGTTAATAGGGTGCTGGTTTTAATATCTGATGACGGATTCTTCACCTCTTTGGTTGAGGAAATGAGGTTAAACCAAATCTTGATTTCCTCATTCAATTGCAAAGATTACATTTAAAGTCATTGTTGGAGAGGTGGGTTAAGACATTGGCTTTGTGGCATGCTTGCTTATCTTGTAAGGTGCTAACTCTGTTCTTATCAAATGTTGTGATTTCTTGGTGGAGTCTTGACTATTTGGACCTGTCCAGAGTTGTTTTTTCCCATATAGTGAGCTCTGACTTGAATGCTCTGAGATTGGTCTTTAAAATATCTTTATATCTCAGTTTGGAAATCCAGTGGTGCAGATTCTTGTGCTTAGCTGACTGTAGAATATTGCAATACTCCAAGTGCAGCCGCACCAGAGTTTTGTACAGCTGCAAGATGACGTCATTGGCTCCTAATCTCAGTCCCTCTACCAATAAAAGCTAACACACCGTATGCTGCCTTAACAACCCTATTAACCTGAGTGCCAACTTTCAAGGATCTATGCATGTGGACATGAGATCTCTCTGCTCATCCATACAGCCAAGTATCTTACCATTAGTCCAGTATTCTGTATTCCTTTTACTCCTTCCAAAGTAAATCACTTCACGCTTTTTATTCACTCATGGGATGTGGGTATTGCTGGCTAAGTTGGCATTTATTGCCCAGCCCTAGTTGCCCATCAGAAGGTGATAGTGAGCTACCTTCTTGAACTGCTGCAGTTGCTCGTGTGCAGAAATCTTCCGTGCAAACAACGTGGCTGACCCAGAAAAACTGAGCCCCCTGATGAACATGCTCTTGATAGGTATGTGACACCTTGCAAGAATTTTGTGTTAGGGATTTTAACCTACCTCTTCTTGTTCCACATTAGATCTTAAGTAACGAAGATGGGATATGTTTGGTTGCTTGATGTGATGCCAGTAGATTTTCCATGCCGCACAACCATAGAGTAGTAACGTGAGAACTACCGTCTAATAGACTTCGAATTTTGTTTTGTGACAATGTGTGTTGTCTCCAGAGACTGTGGGTGATCCAACTGAATGCTAAGCTTGAATTTGTCTGATGATGGGAATTTTCCTCATCCAACACATTGTTGTTGGAGAGAATACTCTCAAAATAGCAGACCCTTTAGATTGAGTTGAGTGGTATATTTTTGATTGTGACTGAGATCTTGGAGTTTGTGGACATGGGCAGGTCAATATATAATCTGTCTCTTTCAGACTTGTAAAGCCTCAGTGCTCTGAGACTTGGGCAAAGTGGTCAACAAGCAGCTGGATATCCTCCACAGTATAATAAATAACATTACATAAAACATTACAGTGCGGTACAGACCCCTTCGCCTCTCAATGTTGCACCAACCTGTGAAACCAATCTAAAGCCCATCTAATTTACACTATTCCAATATTATCCATATGTTTATCCATATGTTAATCCAATGACCATTAAATGTCCTTACAGTTGGTGAGTCCACTACTGTTGCAGGCAGAGCATTCCACACCCTTACTAGTCTGAGTAAAAAACAATCTGACGGCTGCCCTATATCTATCCTTATGCCAGCCATCTCCATCCAAGGATAAAGGTTCTCACTGTCCACCCTTTTATCATATATGCCTCTATTATGTCACCTCTTAACCTTCTTTTAACAAAAACAGCCTTAAGTCCCTCATCCTTTCCTTATAAGATCTTCCTATCATATCAGGCAACATCCTGGTAAATCTCCTCTGCACCCTTTCAAGTGCTTCCACATCCTTCCTATAATGCGGTGACCAAAACTGTGCGCTGTACTCCAAGTGCAGCTGCATCAGAGTTTTGTACAGTGCAACATGACTTCACAGCTCTGAAACTCAGTCCCTCTACAATAAAAGCTAACACACCGTACACTGCTTTAACAACCCTATCACCTGAGTGCCAGTTTTCAAGGATCTGTACACATGGACATGAGCTCTCTCTGCTCATCCACACTGCCAAATATCTTACCATTAGCCCAGTACTCTGTATTCCTGTTACTCCTTCCAGAGTGAAATACTTCACACTTTTCCACATTAAACTCCATTTACTATCTCTCAGCCCAACTCTGCAGCTTTTCTATGTCCCTCTGTAACCTGCAACATCTGTCTACGCTGTCCACAACTTCACCGACTTTAGTATCATCCTTTAAATTTACTAATCCATTCTTCTGCGCCCTCATCCAGGTCATTTATAAAAATGACAAGCAACAGTGGTCCCAAAACAGATCCTTGTGGTATACCACTAGTAACTGAACTCTCGGATGAACATTTCCCATCAACCACCACCCTCTGTCTTCTTACAGCTAGCCAATTTCTTATCCTAACCGCTAAATCACCTCAATCTCATGCCTCCATCTTCTGCAATGGCTTACCATGGGGAGCCTTATCAAACACTTTACTGAAGTCCATGTACACTACATCAACTGCTTTACCCTTATCCACCTTTTTGATCTTTGAGAAGGTAACCAAAAAGTCAGAACTCAATAAGATTTGTGAGTCATGACCTACCCTTCACAAAACTGTTGATTATCCCTAATGAAATTATTCCTTTCTAGATGTTTATAATTCCTATCTCTTGTAATCCTTTCCAAAACTTTGCCCACCTACAGTAGTAAGGCTCACCTGGTCTATAATTACCAGGGTTGTCTCTACTCCCCTTCTTGAACAAAGGGCAACATTTGCTGTTCTCCATTGTTCTGGCACTATTTCTGAAGACAATAACGATATAAAGTTCAAAGCTAAAGGCTTTGCAATCTCCTCCCTAGCCTCCCAGAGAATCCTAGGATAAATCCCATCTGGTCCAAGGGGCTTATCTATTTTCATACTTTTTAGAATTGCTAACACATCCTCCTTATTAATCTCAATTCCATCTAGTCTAATAGAATGTACAATGAGAGCATAGTCGTCAATAAACAAATCACTTTGATGCTTGTGTAAGAAATGAACCATTACAGATTGAAGAGGTTGACCTCAGTCCTGAGCTAAATATGTTCCTTTGAGAGTATGTAAAAGCGTAACTGGAAAGGAGATAGCAAACAGAACTGAAGCTATTATGCTGCGTTGCTTGACACCATTAATGAAGGGATGGGCGTCAGCTGAGGCCTGATGAGGTTTAGCATAGTGAAGGGAGGTGGTTTCCCAGTGATGTTTTTGCTGGACTTGTAATCCACAGACCCAAGGGCAAGTACCTTAAAAAAAAACTGAGTTCAAATCCTATCTCAGCAGTTGATGGAATTTGAATTTGGTTTAAAAAAAAATCTTCAATTAAAAGTCTAGTAATAACCTTGAAATCATTGTTGCTTTTTATTTTAAGAAACAACCCCTCTGTTCATTAATGTATTTTAGGAAAGGAAATCTGCTGTTCTTGCCTGCTCTAGCTTACATGTGACTCCATACCCAGAATCTATTAAAGCGTTAAAGATTCCAAAGAAATTAAATTCGACAGATCCCACCTGATATAACCTGGGCATGGAAACAACTATAGTAATGAGAGGATTGTGCTCTCATTATATATACTGTTGAGGATATCAAATTGCTTGTTGACCACTTTGCCCAAGTATCAGAGCACTGAGGCCTTACAAGAAGTTTGAAGGAGACATATTACTTATTAATCTGCCCACCGCCACTAATTCCAAGACGTCTAATGATGCTGTATAATTCTCTTCCCTAATATTTGGAAACTAGTGCCAAAATTGGGAAAGCTAGCCTACAGATTAGTCGAGCACAGCCTGATGTAGATACTACAATATTCCAGGTATTACCACCACTATTACTGGGTTGTCTTGTCTCATCAGCAGGTTTGTCCCCCTGAAGTTGGCAACACAGTGGTATATAGTTGGGAGAGATTTGCACTGGGGAGTCCTCATCATTTGAATCTGGACTCCATGACGTGTTATGGCATCAGATCAAACCTCCTGCTGATTAATCAGCTGAAGTGGGCATTATACATGGTAATCAGTGTGTTCCCATATTGAATACCACCTGGAAGAAGTACTGAAATGGCAAAGGCGTAGAATTTACTCTGAGAGAACTTCACTAGTGACTAGCAGATTGAGTCCTAAAGAGCAATAGCTACTACACTGGGTCCATGGCAGGTTTTGAGCAAACCAACAAGAGGGGAAAGCGTACATGATTTCATCCTCGCCAACCTATAGGTGTATCTGTCCATAATACTATCAGTAGAAGTGACCATTGCATGGGCTTTGAGGACAAAGGCCTGTATTCAAATTGAGGATACCATCCATCATGTTGTGTGGCTCTACCATCAATTTGTGTGACAATACTGGGATATGCACTGCTCTTTTTCAGTCTTTGTGCATTGTGCTGCCATGTATTTTCATGTTGCTCTATTAACCACAAACTGTTTTTCTCATGTTTGCTGTTGCCATGCTCACTAATGCAATGTAGTTTTGCCTAACAACAGCAAGCGCAGGAGAGAAAAAACAGCCTTTGATTAGAGGAGCAGCTCCTCAGATATTCTGTTTCCTGAACTTTGTGGTCTTCTTGGTTGCCCCATGATTGAATTTTGCCTGACTTTCTGGGGGCTTTTGATGGTATCTTTTTCTGCAGCTCTTCCATATATTTTGACACGTTGTGGCATTGTTTAACCAGAATCCAGTGTAGTTCAGTGAGCTCAGAAGTGATAGGTAAACACGATATGATCAGTAGAATTTTGTATGACCTCAGTTTTACTGGAAGTAGAAGGTGGGAAGCCACATGGGAGTGCATGTGAATCATCAAATCTAAAGGAAACAAACGTGAATGAGGGTTTCAGCAGCTGAGACAGGACTTGGCTCAGATAATGTGCAGAGATGGAAATGCCATGACCTTGGTGACCGTGCAGATTTATGGTTGGAAACTCATCCTGGGGTTTGTATAGTCTACGTTAGCCTCAGCGAGGAATGAAAACGGTGGCTAGGGAACAATTTGTGAACGGGACCGAAATTGATGGCTTCAATCTTCCCAAGTAAATAGGAGGAAATTTCTGCTCATCTAGTACTGGAGATTTAATAAGTAGAGATAGCAGAGAGAATGGGGAAATCTTATGGAGATGTAAGAGGAGAGCTGATGAAAGATTTGTGTTACTTCCTCTGGGCAGACTCATTAATATTAATTGCCTCTTCGGTCCTTAAATGGCCACTGGAGGCCTTCTCTGGGATCAAAGATCCTGGGAGCAGAAACCCTAACCCCAAGTGCTCCTGTCCAATCAGCAGCCAGCATCTCTTTTGTTTACGAATATCACAGTGGAAGCTGATGGATATTGCCAGACCAACAGCCGCCAGTAACAGAGTATCCACCACCCTGGAAGGCCTAGATGAACCTGTATCTGGGGTTACCATTGCAGATGTCAGAGCAGCTTTCTTGAAGGTCAGCCCACAGAAAGCGACTAGCCTGATGGGATACCTGGATGTGCACTCAGATCCTGCGGGGGTCAGCTGGTGGAGGTATTCACAGAAATCTTCAGCGCCTCTTACAACAATCTGAGATCCCTATCTGCTTCAAGAAGATGACCATCATCCCGGTAACGAAGAAAAACCAAGCAGTGTGCCTTAATGACTATAGGCTGGTGGCTGTGACATCCATCATTATGAAGTCATGGCACGAATCAATTCCAGCTTCCCAGACTATCTGGATCCACAATGTACAGCCACAACGGGTCCACAGCAGACATCATTTCCCTGGCTCTGCACTCAAGCTTGGAACACTTGATAACAAAGGATATCTATGTCAGTCTCCTATTTATTGACTACAGCTCAGTTTTCAACACCTGTTATTCCCAAGAAACTCCATGGCCTGGGGCATCTTCCTTGGCGACTGGATCCTGAACTTCCTAATTCATAGACTGCAATCAGTAAGGATAGGCAACAACACCACCTCCACAACCATCCTCAACATTAGTGCCCCACAAGGCTGTATTCTCAGCCCCCTATGACTATGTGGTCAATTTCCATCCTCCCCCCCCCCCCACCCCCTTTCCCTCAATTTGATGTGTCAGGTCCTTTAATCAAGCAGAGTGACAATGAAATAAGGTCCTTAAGTAGTCACTAATTGATTATTTTATTGTCTCAATCTACAGCAGTAAGGTAAATCTAACCATCATTCTTAATTAATTTAATTACCAAACTTAATTTTGGTATAGGTAGGAAGGTTAAATGCCCTCCCTACTCCCAAATAGTCGTCAAGAAAAGCCATAAAATTCCATTTATTGAGAGTTGATAGGATAGAGCTGGGTGTTGCTAGTGTACTTGTGAAAACTGACACGTTTATAATTCCTTACAATTGATGTAAAATCTCACACAAGCCTGCCATTTACAACATCTGGTTTTGAAATTGTAGTACTTCAAATTATTTAAGCTAAGTTCAAGAAGTAAATCAAATTCAGAATGTTGGGCCATGGCCTGGCATTTCCTTCATGGACACAATTGGGGAATTGGATCCAAAAATGCCCCATTGTTGATGACCATTTTGCTAATGTCAAATTGCCCCCAAGTATCATACCAATTTCATTAAACTTTACAAATTTATAATAAACAGAAAGCAGTTTCAACAGTAAGAGCCCAATGAAAACACTAAACCCACACCACATAATCAATTTTTCAACTCCTTTATCAATTATGCAGGCATAAAATGGGCAGACAGAAATAGATTGTTCTAGTGTTAGTAAATGTGACATAAGATACTGCATTAACTACTTAAATGCCAAAAGTGCTGGGGCACTTTGGTGATTTGATATACTTACATTGTCCCGAATCTCCATGGCAGTGATAAACAATGTTTCTACCCACTTGAAGTCTAATTCCTCCCATTTGAAATAGCCTCCAAGTATTTGAATTCACTACAAATCATAAGAAAATGCTATTATTACTTGATTCTTCTTAACAACAAATTTCAGAAGTTAGTGACAGATGAGGAATGCTGATCTCTCAGGTGCAAGGTTCCTTTTCTTCCTCTCAGATTGGGCAGAGCAGTATTGTGCCTAAAAAGATTTGCACTGTCACTGTAGAAGAATACAAATTTCATATCTGCCTCGAACTCTGGGGCCACATATGCAGCGTTCTGAATTAAGATTGCTAGTAGCATCTTCAACCTGGATTAGTAAATTTGTGGATGACACCAAAGTCGGAGGAGTGGTAGATAGTGAAGAGGAGTGTTATAGTTTGCAGAGAGACTTGGACAAGTTGCAGAGCTGGGCCGAGAGGTGGCAAATGGAGTTTAAAGCGGAAAAGTGTGAGGTAGTTCACTTTGGCAGGAATAACAAATGTGTAGCATATAGGGCTAGTGGTAGAACTCTTAATAGTGTTGATGAACAGAGGGATCTTGGTGTATATGTACATAGATCCCTGAAAGTTGGCAATCAAGTCGATAAGGTTGTTAAGAAGGCGTATGGAGTCTTAGCTTTTATTGGTAGGGGGATTGAATTTCGGAGCCGCAACGTCATGTTGCAACTGTACAAAACTCTAGTGCGGCCGCACTTGGAGTATTGTGTGCAGTTCCGGTCCCCGCATTATAAGAAAGATGTGGAGGCTTTGGAGAGGGTACAGAGGAGGTTTACCAGGATGTTGCCTGGTATGGAGGGCAGGTCTTATGAGAGAGGCTGAGGGATTTGAGGTTGTTTTCGTTAGAAAGGAGGCGGCTAAGAGGGGACCTAATCGAAACATATAAGATGATTTAGAGGTTTAGATAGGGTGGACAGTGATAGCCTTTTTCCTAGGATGGAGAAAGCTAGCACGAGGGGACATAGCTTTAAATTAAGGGATGGTAGTTATAGGACAGATGTCAGAGGTAGGTTCTTTACCCAGAGGGTGGTAAGGGTATGGAATGCCCTGCCTGCTGCAGTTGTAGATGTGCCAAGTTTGGTGGCATTTAAGAGGTGAGTAGATAAGTTTATGGATGAAAAGGGAATGGTTTAGGTTAGAGGGTCACTGCTTTTTCTTAATTGGCCGGTGCAACATCGAAGGCTGAAGGGCCTGTTCTGCGTTGTTATGTTCTATGTTCAACCTATCCCCATTGACACTTACCTTTTGCCACGGTTGATTGTTGCTGAAAAACCTACACACTGAGTATGTTTAAGTGGGTGAGGCTTATGTAGAGCTAGTGCCATTCTTCTGCCTGAAGCAGTTAATGTTACGTTGATCCAAAGTAGACCACAAATGTAGCAGCTGAAAGAATGCAGGTTTTAATTTTAGAGCTGTGCCTCTCGAAGATGAAGTGCTAAACAAACTGAAGAGCCTCACTTGCCATTTCTACATCACCCGGTCTGTTGGCACTGTCTCTGTTCTTCTGCCCTGACAGCTGATGAAGATTTACTTTTTAGCCCATAGATTAGGGTTTAAAATCTGAATTTTCTAATTATAGGTTGCTAAGCAAGGCTGATCAGCCTAACATGCTGAGAGGTTTGTGTTTTTGAGACACTAGTGACTTACTGTCTCCCCTCTGGCCAGTTTTCTATAAGGATTGAAATATGAAGCTGGGCAGTAGGAGATTGATTAGAAGAGGAAATGTAAGTTGCTGACCATATGAGACATTTTGTGAATGAAGAGCAATTCCTCTCTTCATCTTCAGTCCTTCCTAACCCTTTACTCCTTTTATAGCTAGTGGTGAGAATACAAGAGATGGAAGCCATACTATAGCTGTACAACATTCTGCATCAATCACAGCTAAGATATTAAGAAATTCTGGTACCCACCTCAGGAAAGGTACATTGCCTTGGTAGAACTAAGGATTAAAATAAGAGGAGCAAAATTGGGTTGTCTTCCCTAGTATCTAGGAAGATGAAGGATGATTTGATCTAAGGTATTAAGGTGGGGGGGATGAAATGGATAGAAAGAGGGATGAGATCCTACAATGCTGATTTAGAGAGTTAGATAGCAGATTGAAAAGCACAACTTGAGAGGTTGTAATCTGGGGATTATATTTGGTGCCACATGCTAGTGTAGAACTGAAGAATGTACATTGAGGGCAGATGTTTGAGGACAAATCAACATCTGGCACATGAGAGCTTTCAAATATAAGTTGATAGGAATTCAGGATCAGCACATTCCTGTAAGATTGAGGATAAGAAAGACAAGTTTCAGGAACCTCGGTTAAGAAGAGGTATTGAGAGCCTGGTCAAAGAGAAAGGAAGCATTTGTCAAGGCTAGGAGACTGGGAACACGTGAAGCTAGTATAGGATACAAGAAAAGTACAAAGAAACTTGAGCAACGCGTAAGGAGGGCTAAAAGGGGTTACAAAAAGTCACTGGTCAGCAGAGTTAAGAAAAATCCCAAGACTGCTTATACGTATATAAAGAGCAAGAGGTCAGCAAAAGAGAGGGTTGGCCCATTCAGGAACAGGGGAGGGAATTTATGTGTGGAGCCAGAGGAAATGGGCAAGATTAAATGAGTACTTTGTGTCAGAATTCACCAAAGAGAAGGATTTGGTGGATGATGAGTCTGGGAAAGGGTATGTAAATAGTTTGAGTATGTTGAGATCAAAAAGGAGGAGATATTGGAGATTTTGAGAAACAATAAAGTAGACAAATCCCCTGGGGCCTGATGGGATATATTGCAGAATATTGAGAGAGGCAAGGGAGGAAATTGCTAAGGTCTTGAGAAAAATCTTTGTATCCTTATTGGCTGCAGGTGAGGTCTCAGAAGATTGGAGAATAGTCAGTGTTGTTCCTTTGTTTAAGAAGGGCAGTAAGAATAATCCAGGTAATTACAAGTCAGTGAGCCTTATGTCAATGGTAAGGAAATTATTGGAGAGAATTCTTCAAGACAGGATTTACTCGCACTTGGAATTAGATGAAAAGCCTCACCCACTAGCTTCTGCAGCGCGATTCAGAATTGCTGATTTTTTTTTTTCCAGGCAGAGTGTATATGGGGGTGGTAGAGAACAGGTCTAAAATTCTGATCTGAAACACTCCCAGATTCAGCACTTAGAATCAAAACCAGACCCAATGTGTTCAATTCTGGTTGCCACATAACTAGAAGAATGTGGAGGCTTTGAAGAAGATACAGAAAAGATTTGCCAGGATGTTGTATGGTATGAAGGGCATTAGCTGTGAAGAGAGGTTGGCGTAACTTGGTTTGTTCTCACTGGAACAATGGATGTTGAGGGACGACCTGATAGAAATCTAAAAATTGAGAGGCATGGATGAGTTGATAGTCAGAAGCTTTTTTCCAAGGCAGAAGAGTCAGTTACAAGGGGGTTAGGGTTAGGGGGCATAAATTTAAAATGCGAGGAGCAAAGTTTAAGAGGTGTACAAGGCAGATTTTTTACACAGAGGATAGTGGGTGCCTGGAACTCGCTGCCAGGGGAGGTAGTGGAAATAGATATGATAGTGACTCTAAGGGGTGTCTGGACAAATAGATGAACAGGATGGGAATAGAGGGCTATAATCTCCACAAGGGTAGGGATTTTAGTTCAGTCTGGCAGCATGCTCGGTTCGGGCTTAGAGGGCCAAAGAGTCTGTTCCTGTGCTGTAATTTTCTTTGTTCTTTGCCAATGAATATAGGAATAGTATAGACGATTGCATGAGTGAAGAAAAAAGGGAGAGACTTAGTTTCCTGGATCACTAGGTCTGTTTCTGGGTACAAGTTGGACAGGTTGAACCTGGAATAGGTCCAACATCTTGGTAAAGAGGTTTGTTACTGCTGTTGGAAGGGATTTAAGCTAATTTGGTCGGATGATGGGATACAAAGTGGAGGTATAGAATGGAGGTGATGCACGTTCAAATATAGAAGGAAAGCTAAATCCATCTGGAAAGCACAGTGAAGCTAGACAGGAGTCAACTACTGCAGTGAGAAGGATGACATCTTAGCAGGCTCCTCAATTAAAACCACATGGGTAGAACTTAAAAAAGGGACAATCACTTGATAGAAATGTGCTGTAGGTCCCCAAATAGTCAATTAGATAGAAGAACTGATATGTAGGCAAATCTCAAGTGTAAAAATAATAGGATAATAATAGTAGGGGAGTTCAACTTCCCCAATATTAATTTGAGATGAGATAGTCAAAGGGTGAGATACTTAGAGGGGATGGGAATCTTAAGGTGCATCCAATTGAACTTTTTGAGCCAACATATGTAAAGTCCTACAAGAGAGCAGGATGGTACCAGACCTAATTTTAGGGAATGAAACTGGGCAGGCACTAGATGCATCAACTGAGGAACCCTTTGGTGATGGGAAACATATAGTAAGATTAAAAGCAATTATGGGAAAGAACAAAGATGGACTGGAAATCAAGGTTTTTAACTGGGGGAGGCTGATTTTTATATGATAACACAGGATCTGGTCAAAGTGTACTGGAGCAGCTATTTGCAGGAAAATCCATATTGGAACAGTGGAGTCATTTAAAAAGAAAATAAAGTACAGGGTCAACATGTTCCTGTAAAGGCTGAGATCAGCAAGTCCAGAGAATCTTGGATGTCAAGAGATATATTGAATTGGATAAGGAAAGAAAGACTTATGGTAGATTTAGGAGATGCCCTCGGGAGCGATAGAAAATGCAACAGGGTATCTAAAGAAACAGAGCAAAGAGAGAGCATGAAGAAATACAGGTGAGCAAAATGAAGGAAAATCTTGATGTGCTTTATGTTAAAGATAGGAGGGTAACCAAGAAAAGAGTAGGGTCCATTAGGAACCAAAGTGGCAAGCTTTGTATAGAGCCAGGAAACACATGAGGTTTCAAATGAGTTTTTTTGCATTTGTGTTCAATGTGCAGAGGGCTGATTCAGATATAAAAATCAGAGGAAGACTATGGTATAATTGAAAAAATGGCATTGGAAGAGAGGTAGTTTTAGAGGACTTAAAGATGGATAAGTCCCAGGCCCAGATGAGATTTGTTGTGGGAGGCAAGAGGGGATAGTGTAGGGGCTCTGATAATTTTCAAATTCTTTCTATCACAGGAGAGAAGTTAGAGGACTGGAGGACAGCTAATGTGATAACATTATTCAAGAAGTGAAGTAAGGATAAATCGGGTAATTATAGGCCTTTAAGCCAAATAGCAGTGGTAGGAAATTATTGGAAAAAGTGTTGTGGGAAAGAATTAATCTCCATTTGGAGATGCAAGTGTTAATCAACGATAGTCAGCATGGCTTTGTGTGGGGTTAGATCATGTCTCTCAAATTTGAACTTTTCGAGGAGGTGATTAGCTATGTAGTGCAGCTAATGCAGTCTACATGGACTTCAGCAAAATTTTTGACAAGGTCTTGCACGGGAGATTGATCAAGAAAGCAAGAGACCACTGGATCTAGGGCAGTTTTGAAAATTGGATCCAAAATTGGTTTAGTGGCAGGGTGATGCTGGAATGTTGTTCTTGTGACTGGAAGTCTGTGTCTGATAACGTACTGTAAAGAGCAGTGCTGGGTTCCTTGTTTTTAGTGTACACTGATGATCTAGATGTGAAAGTAGGTGGTGTAGTCAGTAAGTTCACAGATGACACAAAAATTGGTGATATGGTAAATGGTGAGAGCCTTAGATTACAGGACGATGTAGACAAGCTGGACAGAATAATGGCAAATTAAATTTAACCCTGAAAAATGAGGTGATGGGAGAACTAACAAGGCAAGGGAATACACAATGAATAGTATGATGCAGTAGAGTGTGGAGGACCTTACGATGAATGTCTGTTCAATTCTGAAAGGCAGTAGAACAGATAGATCAGGTAGTTAAGAAGGCATAAGGGATATTTACCTTTATTAGTTGATACATAGAATATAAAAGCAGGGCGATTATGACAGAGCCATATAAAACACTTGTTAGACCACTTTGTGTAACACTTTGTGCACTTCTATTCATCACATTATAGACAGGATGTGTTACACTAGAGAGGAGATACCCAAGATGTTGCTGGGGTCAGAGTTTGGCAGTTATGAAAGAGACTGGCTAGACTCGAGTGTTTTTCTTAGAACAGAGAAGGCTAAGAGGGGACATGATTGAGCTGTAGCAGTTCAACATGATCTGGAAGTCATCAACCCAGCAGAATCATTGAATCTGACGAACGAGCACCTTTGTTGAAATCAAGCAAGCTATGTAACAAAACGCAACCGTCCCAAATGCTACAAGAAATATGGATGAAAAATGGCCTGAGAGAATCAAGTTGTACTTAAGGTCACAGGAGCATATTGGAATTGAAAGCTCAAAGTGACATCTTGTACAAAGGAAACAGTTATCATCCTTAAGGAGATGAGGAGAGGTGCTGAAGCACATCCATATAAACCATCAAGAAATTTAATTGAGTCTGAGAAAGGCAGGTAAAGTGGAACACTGGCCAAACGTGTCATGAAATTAAAGAGTGCGTTGACTGGTGCAATGTTTCCAAGCTAAACAAACTGGAGAGCCATTGATGACATGTGACATCTCAGACAGGCCATGAAGAATAAAGTTGGGAGTAGACTTCTTCATCTTTGGCAGAAACTGACTAACTTATCATCGTAGGTTACTATTCTAAGTACTGGGAGTTATATCAGTTGGCTTCAATGATGACAATACAAATAATGGAATGCCAGAAAGAATTCCAGATATTGTGATTAGTGACAATGGTTTTCAATTCACAAGTGAAGAATTCAGCCACTTTGTGAAGATGTGGAAAATTCAATACCACACTGTCCCTATTTGAATGAACAAGGCTGAAGCACCAGTGAAAGGAATCCTCAAGATGTTGAGCAAATCTAGATCAAGGGCCACATTCTCTGACTTTGCCTATGGCTGGGATTCTCCAGTCTCACAGCTGTGAATGGAAATTGGGCTGAGAACCAAACTCTGCATTCTCACTGACAGTGGGAGCAGGACATGCAAGATTGGAGAATTCTAGACCAGATGTTTGCAAAGCAATCCTTGAATGGAGAAATAGACCTATTGAACGCATGGAATGCAGTTCCATTAAAAGCTAATGTCATGCTGCATACTCTTCCAACAATAAAAACACTGATATAAGCAGTAGCAATAGATGTGAATGGAAAAATCAGCAGCCAAATTTACATAGAACATAGAACAATACAGCACAAACAGCCCACAAGTTGTGCTGATCACATCTACCAATCCACAGACCTATCTATAACCCCCTATCCTATTCTTTTCCATATACTCATCCAGAAGTCTCTTAAAAGACCCCAGTGAGTTTGCCTCAACAACCTCCAACGGCAGTCGGTTCCATTCACTCACCACCCTCTGAGTGAAAAACCTACCCCGACATCTCCTTTGTATTTGCTTCCCTGCACCTTAAATCTGTGTCCTCTCGTATTGACCATTTCCGCTCGGGGAAATAGTCTGAGAGTCCACTCTATCTATTCCCCTCAACATTTTATAAACCTCTATCAGGTCGCCTCTCAACCTGTGTCTCTCCAGTGAGAAGAGTCCCAGCTCCCTCAACCTATCTTCATAAGGCCTGCCTCCCAATCCAGGCAGCATCCTTGTAAATCTCCTCTGAACTCTCTCAATAGCGTCTACATCCTTCCTATAATGAGGCGACCAGAACTGCGCACAATACTCCAACTGGGGTCTGACAAGAGTCTTATAGAGCTGCATCATTACTTCCTGACTCCTAAACTCTCTTCCTCGATTAATGAAGGCCAGTACACCGTACGCCTTCTTGACCACTTCCTCCACCTGCGAGGCCGATTTAAGAGCCCTATGGACCCGGACCCCGAGATCCTTCTGCTCTACAACACAGCTAAGACTCCTATCCCTTATATTGTACTCCTTCATCCCATTATTCCTGCCAAAATGGACCACTACACATTTATCTGTGTTGAAGTCCATCTGCCACTTCTCCGCCCAGTCTTGCATCCTGTCTGTCCCGCTGCAACTTTTGGCATCCCTCCAGACCATCCACAACACCACCGATCTTTGTATCGTCGGCGAACTTGCTAACCCATCCCTCCACTTCCTCATCCAGGTCATTTATGAAAATGACAAACAGCAGGGGTCCCAGAACAGATCCCTGGGGCACTCCACTGGTTACCGACCTCCATGCAGAACAAGACCCATCCACAACCACTCTCTGTCTTCTGCCGGCAAGCCAGTTCTGGATCCACGAGGCCAAAGCCCCTTGGATCCCGTGCCCTCTCACCTTCTCCAGAAGCCTTGCATGTGGGACCTTATCAAACGCCTTACTGAAGTCCATGTACACTACGTCCACCGCCCTTCCTTCGTCAATGTCTTCAATCACATTTTCGAAGAACTCAACTAGGCTCGTAAGGCATGACCTGCCCTTGACAAAACCATGCTGACTATTTCTAATCAGTCCAAACTTCTCCAAATGTTCATATATCTTATCCCTCAGAAGCCTCTCCATCAGCTTATCAACCACTGAAGTCAAACTCACCGGTCGGTAATTTCCTGGACTATCCCTATTCCCTTTCTTAAAGATAGGAACCACATCCGCAATCCTCCGGAACCTCTCCCGTTTCCATGGATGACGCAAAGATCATCGCCGGGGCTCTGCAACCACTTCCCTCACCTCCCCAAATAACCTGGGGTACATCCCATCCGGTCCCGGTGACTTGTCTATCTTAGAATTTAACAGGTCTAACACATCCTCTTTCCTAACATCCACATACTCAGTCTTTTCCGTATGCCGCAAACCTGCAGTGCAATCTCCTGGTTCACTTTCCATCGTGAATACTGAGGCAAAGTACTCATTAAGCACCTCCTGCCATTTCTTCCGGATTCACACAGACTTTTCCCCTTCACCTTTTATAGGCCCTATCCCTTGTCTTCTCATCCTTTTACTTTTCACATATTTATAGAAGGCCTTGGGATTCTCCTTAATCTTCCCTGCCAAGGCCTTCTCATGACCCCTTCTGGCTCTCCTCATTTCCTTTTTAAGTTCCCTTCTACACACCTTATACTCCTCTAGATCCCTAACTTCCCCTAGCTCTCTGAACCTTTTATATACCATTTTTTTCTTCCTAAGTAGGTTCACCACTATCTTCGTGCACCACGGTTCCCGCATCCTACCTAAACCTCCTTGACTCCTCGGGACGTTGTCTTGCAGTGCCCTAGACAAACATTCCTTGAAAAACTGCCACTTCCCTTCTGTACTCTTCCCCAAGAACACCACCTTCTAACTTATGTGTCCAATTACCTGCCTAATGTTTTCATATTTCCCCTTACTCCAGACATACACCTTCCTAGCCTGCCTGATCCTATCTCTTTCCATTGCTATCGTGAAAGAGATGGAATTATGATCTCCATTCCCAAGATGCTCACCTACCGTGAGATCCGACACCTGCCCTGGCTCATTAGCAAGCACCAGGTCAAGTACGGCCTCTCCTCTCGTAGGCTTTTCCACGTACTGTGTCAGGAAACCTTCCTGAACACACCTAACAAACTCCACACCATCCAAACCCCTTACCCTTGGGATATTCCAGTTGATGTTTGGGAAATTGAAATCTCCTATCACGACAACCCTGTTATTTCTACATCTGTCTAGGATCTGTTTCCCTATATGCACCTCAAGTTCCCTGCTGCTGTTGGGCAGCCTATAGAATACACCCAGCAAAGTTATCGAGCCTTTGCTGCTCCTAACTTTCACCCACAGAGACTCCGTAGACAATCCCTCCCCGTCTTCCACCTTCTCTACAGTCATGACACTGTCCCTGATCAACAGTGCCACACCACCACCTCTTTTGCCCCCAACCCTGTCCCTCCTGAAGCACCTGAATCCCGGCACCTGAAGTACCCAGTCCTGTCCCTGAGACAACCAAGTCTCTGTAATGGCCACCACATCACACTCCCAAGCAGCAATCCACGCCCTAAGCTCACCTACCTTACTTACTACACTCCTGGCATTAAAATAGACACACCGCAGCCCCTCAGTCAGAATATTTTCCTTTTCCATCGCCTGCCTAACCCCCCTCTGAGTGCTTACAGTCCTTCCCTACCTGGGAACTAACCTCCTTATTCACCGTCCCATCGGTATTCCCACCCCCCAGCTTTTGTAGTTTAAAGACACCCCAGTAGCCCTAGCTAGCCTACCTGCCAAGATATTAGTCTCCCTAGGGTTCAAGTGCCACCCATCCTTACTGTACAGGTCACACCTGCCCCTAAAGAGGTCCCAATGATCTATGAACCTGAATCCCTGCCCCCTGCTCCAGTCCCTCAGCCATGCATTCATCCTCCACCTCATTTGATTCCTGCTCTCATTCTCCCGAGGCGCAGGCAGCAATCCTGAAATTACTGCCTTCGCTTTTCTCCTCCTCAGCTTCCTACCCAGTTCTCTATAATCCCTTTTGATGACTGCCTCCCTCTTCCTGCCTATGTCTGCAGTACCTATATGCACCACAACTTCAGGTTCCTCACCCTCCCCTTTCAGGATGTCTGGGAGGCGTCCAGAAACATCCCGGATCCCAGCTCCAGGAAGACAAACCACCATCCGCGACTCTCTCCTGCGTCCACAAAAACGCCTGTCTGAACCCCTCACAGTGGAGTCCCCTATTAGTATCGCCTTTCCTCTCTCTTCCTTAGATTTTTTGCGTACTGGCTCAGGTTTAGAGAGCGGGCCACTGCTGGCTCCCTCGGACAAGTTGTCCCCCTCCACTCAAGCAGGAATACTTATTATGAAGGTGGACACCCTCCGGTGTGCTCTTCACCCGAGTTTTCCCGTTCCTGATAGTCACCCACACGCCTTCTTCTCAGTGCCCTGGTGTGACCACCTGTTGATAACTCCTGTCAATTATCTCCTCATTCTCCCTAATGAGATGAAGATCCTCAAGCTGCATTTCCAGTTCCTTAACCCTATCCCTTAGGAACTGCAGCTCTACACACCTAGCACAGGTATGGATGTCTGGGAGACCAGTAGCCTCCAAGACCTCCCACATCTGGCACTGGGAACAACATGCTGGCCTCGCACCCATTATTTGCCCTCCTCTAGAAACACAGAGGAAAAAGTAATAAAATCTTATAACTTACCCTGTCTCACCCTTTATGCTTAGGTCTGTAAGCCAAAGCCCTTACAGCTACCCAAAAAAACAACTGATTAAAAAAAAAACAATCTTACCTGCTCTCTCTTTTTTTAGGTTGGAGGAGGGGGGAGGGTGGGATACTCTACCTGTGTAGAGTATCGGGATTTACCGCCACTCCAATTTATAGTAAGCTTAAAAAAAACTACACTTCCCATGTGTCCTTGCGACACTTTCTGGCCTCCGGAAAATTTTAAAAAAAAAACTAGTGAAAAATCAATAAATTATACAGAAAAATCACACTACTCACCCACACCAACTCTCCACTTGGAATTCACTGCCTCTCTTCAGTGTCCCCAATTTAATTTTGGCAAGACTGCCAAATTATTTCCAGAAGTGAGCACTGTAAAGCCAATCAGTACAAACCTTTAATGTTGTCAACAATAGTCAATCCATGTGGCAAGTTGGGATATGGGGACATGCATAGAAAGGTTAAGACTTCAATTGTAAAGGGTGGAAGTGAACGACCAAATTTATCACTGCAGTTGTCTATGCTATGTTCCCACTAATTGATTAGCTTATTGTTGCTAGTTTATTCATTTCCTTTTTGAACAGAATATGAACATTTGCAATTTTCCAATCTCTGGAATCACTCTGTTATTCATGGGGATTTGAAAGATTGCAATTGGAGGTTTTGTTGTCTGCATTTTAACTTTCCTTCAACTAGGTGGTTTGTTGGTTGGGAGTTTAATATCTCGTTTACATTTATTTTTTATCTATCCAGTATATATCTGTGCTTCTCTCTTCAGTGGAGACAAATTTTTTTTTACACTAAAAAATTTTCTCTACACAAATTTTTTTTTTTTTTGTGAAGTAAGATGTAGGCTGGGCAAGAGATGGACCAGGGAAAGGTCCATTGAACTTGGGCAGGATTTTACAGTTTCAGGACTAGCAAGGCCATAAAATTCTGTCAGTAGGATACTAATTTAATGCTTTGATCTAGTACTTTGCTTCCATAGAATGCTTCTTTTTTTTGTGTCCCTAATTTGACCCATCATTTTTTTAATGCTTTTAAAAACTTTTTGCTTTGGGAATAATATTTTGGAACAGAATTGGTAAGGTATCTTAGGATGAGTTGAATGGGTGGAGAACCCTGAAAGTTGAAAAATTGTGTTTTAACCAACCATACAAGAAGCAAAGCTTGAGATCTGAAGTCCTGATGGTTGGATGTATCAAATGCTAGAATAATCACTTATGAAATGCAAGAACAAGAGATTGTAAAGGGAAGTTGTGTTCTTGAAGCTTTGGGAGTGATGTGTTACGGTCACTTTGGTTTTAGATACCCTTACTCTTGATAACATATTGATTTGCATATTTGTTATGCAGAAAATTTACCGCAGAAAATTTACCACAGAAAACTAAGTCCGATAATCAGGATGAGATGATGATTAATTAAAAAAAAAATGAAATCTCTCCCCCCCAGAAATGGAATAATGAAAACCATGGACCCTTCTTCCTTCTGGTAGCCAATTGTTCTTTGAGGTTTTAATTCTTTGTAATTTATAACATTTATCTCACCTTTCTGTTTTATTTTCTCTCCCAATCCTTAGTTTTCTCTCTTTTGCTTTTTCTTTTTCTTACTTTCTTTTTTCCCTTTTTTTTTTCTTTCTTTCATTTTGTAGTCACTTCAATGTTACCCATGTTTTTCAGTCACTTAATTTTCGATTTGTAAATCACCTTGTTTGCTGAAGTAGACTGTTGGCATCTGTGATCTTAATGAACATTGGGATTGTTTCCCTTTCCGTAATGTTAACTGCTTGCACATCCTCACAAATTGTGATGCAAAAGGTTTGTATTCAAAGGCTCTGGCATGAGGGCTAACAAATTGAACATGCCATTGGAAGTTGCATTCAAGTACTGTTCCTATGCTTCCTTAATCTTGTGCTTGAATGTCACATAGATTGTGTGCTCAATTCTTGCAATGAGACTTGAACCTTCAATCTTTTGATTCACATCCTTCTCTACTGGCACTGAATAAAGATACATAGAGTTAAAAAATGGATGAGAATAAACTTGACTAATTTTGAAAATGGGTTTAAAATTTGCAACAAGTATTATACCAAGTATTCATTAGATTGATCAGTGTTTCAGTGGTCTTTAAGATTGTGTGACACTGGTTGAGAGAGAGAGCAGGGATTCTTCCATGTATCATATTTCCTGTAGCCATCTCTCAAGCCAACTATAAAGCTCTTTCTTCATAAGCATGCCTGGCAACTACTCTTCTCAAGCAAAATCCCACCTATTGCTTCATTTCAAAGTATCTAGTTATATGGGAAATTCATTGAGACAGTTACATGTACTTTTAGATATAATTTACAATGTTAAAGTATTCAGATTGTTCTACATTAAAGACATCATACAATATTTTCTGTCAGAGCCTTTTAGAGTTTTAGTCACAGGAAGATAAAATTAAATTAATTCAGGGAACAAAGACTTCAAGCATAAATAAACATAAATAAAAGCAAAATACTGTGGATGCTGGAAATCTGAAAATAAAAACAGAAAATGCTGAAAAACATTTTAGCAGCTCTGGCAACATCTGTGGAGGGAGAGACAGTTAACATTTCAACTCTGTATAACTCTTCAAAGCTGAAGAAGTCATACGGATTCAAACCGCTAAATCTGTTACTCTCTTTACAAATGCTGCCAGACCTGGATTTTTTCCAGCAATTCCGTGTTTATTATCAAAGCCCATTAATTTATAAGGATGACTCCTTATAGAACAAATACAAGATGGAATTGGAAAGAGGAAGAATCTTAGTATGATTAAATTTTGATTTTGATGTAAAACAGTAGTTGACCATAGATGGTAGTAGGTCAATTTAAGGAGATACCGCAACTTTTGTATATAGGCAAAATAAAAATAGAGGACGAAGTTTCTATGTGTAAGATAGGGTTTTAGATTTCGTACAAGCTATAGCGACTACAAGCCACTTTTATAATAATGCTTTTGTATGTCAAATTTCATTATTTATATTTTATATTCGGATAGGCCTTGATGTTGAGATGGTTTTGAAGAAGGATTTATCAGAAGTGACAGCTAAGCTGAAGAATATTGTAGTTTTGGATTCCCGTGAAGATGCAATATTCAAGAAGGTATTTTTAAAAATTCTGCATTAAAACACAGTACATTTTCAGTCATCTTCTGCATTATTGGGATGTCTGGAAGCTGGGTTAATCAGTCATAATCTAGCATTAACCATTCCTTTTCATCTTAATAAACTTTTATGTGAAAACTATATTTGCCTACAATTTCCTTCCATATTTGTACACTCAATTCTCACTTAACATTGAATCATTCAACATTTCACTTTAATGTAGTTAATGAAGTGGTAACAAAATATCCATGTAACAATGTCAGTGGCTCATTTGATCTTTCCTGCAGCATTCTTGCTCTTCCCAGCAGTTCCTCTTTCTCTTGCTGCCCTTCTTGCCTTTATCCAGTCTTGCGTCTGTCCAGCTTTGCTCTTTGGTCTTGCTTTTGCTTGGCCTTGCATCCCAATGTTGCCTCCAAGTCTTGCCTCTTAGTCTCACCTCCCTCCCTTGCCTCCTGCCTCTGCTTTTATCTTAGTCCCCAGGGTCTGTTGTTGCCTTCAGTTCTGGATTGTTACCGAATTTGCTCCATCTTGTGGTAGAAGTTGGTCTATTCAGGTAGTCAAGACTTCAGCTGTTACCTGCAATGATGAGCCCACCAGTATGTCCTGTCTGAGTGCAGCTATGATATAGTCCCTGACAAGTAATGTGACTCCTCCACCTCTTACCACCTTGTTTCTATCTTGTCAAAAACATTGAAACCCTGGAATGTTGAGCAACGTCCCATCCCCGTCTCAACTAAGTCCCTGTAATGACCACAACATCATAGTCCCATGTACTGATCCAGGCTCTAAACTCATTTGCCTTACCTATAATGTATCTTGTGTTGAAATAAACACTTCAACCCATCAATCCCATTATGTTTATTAACAAGTCCCTGCCTGTCCTCCTTTCAGACTTACTGGCTCTAATATCTGCCTTCCCCTCAGTCCTTCCACTTACTGGCCTGCTGCTCTGGTTCCCAGTCCCCTGCCATTCTAGTTTTAATCCTCCTGAGTATCACTAGTGAACCCCTCTGCAAAAATATTGGTTCCTCTCCAGTTTCGGTGCAACCTGTCCCTCTTGTATAGGTCACCCCTGACCCCGAAGAAGTCCCAATGATCCAAGGACCTGAAATCTTGCCCCTTGTACCAGCTCTGTAGCAATGCATTCATCTGTCCTATCTTACTATGCCTTGCCTCACTAGCATATGGCACTGGTGCTAATCCCGAGCTTACTACCCTCAAGCTTCTGCTTTTCAGTCTCTTCCCTAATTCCCTATACTCACTTTGCAGGATCTCATCTCTCTACCTATGCCATTTGATACATTGTGTACAATGACCTCCTACTCCCCCATAAGAATTTCATGCAACTGCTCAGAGACTTGACTTGATTCATTATTGTCACATGTATTAACATACAGTGAAAAGTATTGTTTCTTGCATGCTCCACAGACAAAGCATACCATTCATAGCGAGAGTACAGAATGTAGTGTTATAGTCATAGCTAGGGTTCAGAGAAAGATCAACTTAATGTGAGGCAAGTCCATTCAAAGTCTGACAGCAGCAGGGAAGAAGCTGTTCTTGAGTTGGTAGGTATGTGACTTCAGACTTTTGTATCTGCTACAATTCCTGTGGCGGGCAAGATGGAAACACCAATTTCACCACCCCCTTCCACCCAAAGGTCTCAACTTTTAAAAATACAGCAGAACTTAAGTGAAGATCCCCTCTATGAATCTTAACCTACCTTCAGTGGGAATAATAGTTGGTCTTTTTAACATTTTATTTCCATCTTCCTGCGAATTTTTAAGAGTTTGCTTTATTAAAATGTTAATTTTTATTTTAAAGGCTGTATCTATTGCTGGGAAAGAGGTCTTCAGCTTTAAAATGATTTCTCATGTGGATGCTACAGAAGGTATTGCCTACACCAATATGGAAGTTGTGGATAGTTGCATTAAATTGACAGTTGGCTGTATCCAGGTCATCTTTGTAAAGAAGTTTGTGTCATCATTATTGGTGAGGAAATTTTACATTTTATTAAAAAAATGTTCAGAATTCAAATCATACCTTCAGATGCTTAGTCAAAACTTTTGTGTTTTCATTGCAGGTTTGTTTCATATCTGATGTATTGCAGTTTTTATACTGTAGCAATGTTATATTTTTTAGGCTTTCTTAAATGTTTTCCATGCTGCCAGAGAAGCTGTTACAGAGGCAACTGTCCAAGCAGCATCTGGAGTGAAAGATCTTACAGAACGGAGCACAAGAATGGCACTTGACATTCACATCAATGCACCTGTTGTTGTTGTACCTCAATCTCCTGTGTCAAAAAATGTTGTTGTTGCAGACTTTGGTTTTATCATTATTCAGAACAGTTTCTCAATGATTAAACAAAAAAATTCCAGCAATCTACCACCTATAATTGACTCCATGAAAGTTTCATTACGAGAGCTTAAATTGTACAGGTATGGAACTATTATAGATTTTGCTTGCTAATATGACCATATAAATCATGCATTTGTAACCGCTTTTTAATGCTTAAGTATCATAACTTTAAATCTCCATCGTTTTTGTTTTGATAAAAAGGAAGGACTAAGTTGGTCGTGTAACAGTCAGGATGGCAAATTAATAATGAAAAATATGAACGTAGTGGATTAATTGAGCAAATATTTAGCTTTCAGTAAGGGATAATAGAAATAACCTACTGGAAAAATTATGAATCAGTAGTTGAAAAAGACGGTAGAACTTGAACGATTATAATCACCAGGGAAATGATTAGCACTAAAAGCTTACAAGTTCCTAGATTCTGATGGGCTTTGTTCTAACTCTTTTAAGAAGTGGCTGCCAAGATAGTAGACACACTGGTTTCAATTTTCTAAAATTTCTTAAATTATTTAAAGGTCCTTGCTGATTGGAAAATAGCAAATACGATCCTATTCAAGAAAGGAACGATAGAGTCATAGAATCCCTACAGTGCAGAAGGAGGCCAGTTGGCCCATCAAGCCGTCAATAACCCCCTAGACCCTTTCCCCATAATCTCATGTATTTTCACTGTTAATCCACCTGACACTAGTGGGGAAT
Source organism: Sphyrna mokarran (assembly GCA_024679065.1). Taxonomy (NCBI): domain Eukaryota; kingdom Metazoa; phylum Chordata; class Chondrichthyes; order Carcharhiniformes; family Carcharhinidae; genus Sphyrna; species Sphyrna mokarran. The sequence goes on from JAGIQG010000006.1 coordinate 71,331,917, forward strand.
TTAGCATGGTCAATCAACCTAACCTGCACATCTTTAGACTGTGGGAGGAAACCAGAGCACCCAGAAGAAATACATGTATACACAGGGAGATGTGTAGGAAATTGCAGGCCAGTGAGCTTAACATCTGTCATAAGGAAATTGCTACTATTAAATATGTTATAGTGGGGCCATTTAAAGTCTTGGTGCAATCAAGCAGAAGTTTTCTTAAAGGAGATCATGTTTAACTAATTTATTGGAGGAAATAACAAGCAATGTGGATAAAGGGGAACCTATGGATGTGACATACTTAGATTTTGAAAACATGCTTGATAAGGTGCCACCAAAGGCTACTACAGAAAATAGGAACTCAAGGCATAGGGGGTAACATATTAGCATGGATAGTGAATTGCTTATCTAACGGGCAACAGATGGGTTGGCTAGATGTGATAGGTGAAATGACACAGGAATCCGTGCTGAGGCCTCAACTATTTACAATTTGTATCAGTAACTTGGATGAAGGAACCAAACATGTGACTGTTAAATTTGCGGGTCACACAGAAAGTAAGTTCTGAAAAGGACATCAACAGAGGAATCTTACCAAAAAATGGCAGCGTCTGTTACTGGTGCAAACCAAGTTTATCTCCAGATCTTTCCACACTGTGCCTTAAAAGCACACATGGGTGTAATTCATGCTGTCATGTAATGGGGTGGGGCTCAACATACTTGCAAAAGCTCATTTACACTGAGGTCATAAGTCCCAAAGGAGGACCAAACAATTACCCCTCTCTGCCCACCCCCCTCACCCTTGTCCCCATCTGCCATGGAGGTCTTAGCTTCCCTGGCCAAGGAGCAGTGTCATGGGGCATTGCCAGATGAACGCCTGGCCATTTCCCTCTGCCCCAGGGGTTTTGTATACATTTACACTCCTCATGTGGGATTCCCAAGTGGCAGCATGTAGATGAGAAATGGGATGTAGCCAAGGATTGAGGGCGGGGATGTGGCAGGGACACCAGAAGTTATGGTACGGGAGCAGGAAAAGAAACCATTGCAACTGATTCTCTGGCTATGTTTAGATAAATAAGAATGGAATCATGTGATGTCTTGATATCTTTTACAAAATTTGTTTTCACTATTTTACATATACCTATTGAACACCAAACAGATTTGTGGTATTTTAAATGCCTTCTCTTATTAAAAAAGGCATATCTGATGCTTAAAGAAAATAAGATATTTTAGTTAATGTTTCAGTTTTTTTATATTCTACATATTTATAGCAAGTGGTCCTGTAATACTTAATTGATATTGCAGGTGGCACAGTGATTAGCACTGCACCCTCACAGTGCCAGGTACCTGGGTTTGATTCCTGGCTTGAATCGCTGTGCAGTGTCTGCACATTCTCCCTATGTTGGATTTCCTCTAGGTGCTCCGGTTTCCTCCCACAATCCGAAAGACATGCTATTTAGGTGCATTGGCATGCTAAATTTTCCCTCCGCGTACCCAAACAAGTGCCAGAATGTGGCAACTAACAGATTTTTCACATTGCAGTGTTATTGTAAGCCTACTTGTGTTGAAATCAGGAATATTTTCATTTCACCAGGACAATATTTGAAGACGAAGCTTTTTGGTCTGAAATCTTATTGCTTCAGCCTGTTAATCTGGAAGTTGTTGTTGAACGTAATTTGGCCTCTACTTGGTACCATGAAGTTCCTGATGTCAAAATTCTTGGAACCCTGAAACCTCTGCATGTAAGTGCATCTTTTCAAAATTATGCTTTCATAACAGCATAAAGCAAAAATATTATCCCCAGTAATGTTTCAAAATGTTGACTAACTCCAATTTCTTAAGTACTTTATACAATTTGCTGTCTTTTAATTAAAAACTTTCTTCCTAATCCTCGCCTTCCCATTCTCAAGCTCCACAATTGCAAAGGTTATTTTTGAAGGTTATATATATGATTCTAAATAATGTTGCCAATCTGTTTTCTAAACAGCTTTATATTGGACCTATTCTTGGTGTTAGATAAAAGGACAAAAGAGTAGCTATTGCTGTTGTTAATGTCAATACTGGACAAGTCAGATCCCCGAGTCAAACTTGGATTGATGAATCTTAAGTCTTACTTATTTTTAAAAGTTGTGGAGGTCAGGTGTTAAACAAATTTGTAGGAGTTTACTGATTAACTTCTAATAAAAGAATAAAACATTTAGAATAATGATCTATATTACATGAGAAAGCAAGATTTCAATACAAAGAATAGTAAATGAGTCATATCGCTCCTCCTTCACCCCAATTACATTTTTACAGATACATACAACTTTGGAAAGATAACACAATTTACAATATCTATCTTACACTCTAATATTCAGGGTAAGTATGCAGTATATTTCCAGTAATGGGCAAATTAGTTGGATATCTGGCACCCCAAAATGAGTGACTAATGCTACCAAAACAGATTGCATGAATTTCCCATCAATAGCCCCCCCCCCCCCCCAAGACATTTGTTATATTGTGGGCCAATCAGATTTAAAGAAGCTCTGTATTTCTCACAAAGACTTTCAATCTCCATGCTCAAATAACTCATTTTTATATCCTCTCCCAAACATTGCTTCTACTCAGACACCTTCAACAAGAATCCAACTCCAGGATGTCATCCTCGTGTTTTAATGTTCCTTTTCCATAAATCAGCACGTGCACTTAAGCTTCACCTTCCAACCACACTTTTTCAAATATTCAACCAGCTAAGCAGAACACCACTGTTCCAAAGGTCTGCAGCAAAGATTCACCGACCTTCAGCTGCTTCCTCACATCTTTTGGGTTCTCTCAAGCACATTTTGTTTCAATTCTGAACCTATATCTTTCTCTTTAACTTGGAGTCAATTGTATTACACATTTCTTTCACTTTAACAGGACCTGTTTCTGATTCCTTTCCTTATCCCTAAACTTGGGCATAGGTTTGGGACCTCTTTCTGTCACACTCCTTGTTTTGGGATTATCATCTTGGTTTGTTACCTTCTCCATGTCCTCCTTCCCTGTGCTGTTCATTGGGACACATTCTTTCAAATGACATAGTGGTATTTTCAATGAACTCAGTTCACCTGACCCGCTGTTTCATGTTGTTTATTTGTTATTGGGATGTGGGTGTCACTGGCTGGGTAGCATTTATTGCCTATTCCTGAGAGCATTTAAGAGTCAACCACACATTGCTGTGTGTCTGTGTTCAGACCAAGTAACAAGTACAGATTTCCTTTCCTAAAGGACATTGATGAACCAGGTGGGTTTTTATAACAATCAACAGTAGTTTCATGGCTATCATTAGACTTTTAATTCTAGATTTTTATTTAATTGGATAGGCTTCAGTTGTTTTCATTGGAGCATAAAAGACTGAAAGGTGACCTGATTGAGGTGCACAAGATTAATGACGGGCATGGTCAGACTGGACACGGAGCAGCTATTCCCTTCAGTTGAAGGGTCAGTCATGAGCAAGTATAGGTTTAAGGTGAGGGGCAAGAGGTTGGTAAGGAGCAGGGTGTGTGAAAGTGTTTTTGCCCAGAGAGTGGTGACAGTTTGGAATGCACTGCCTGGGAGGGTGGCAGAGGTGGTTTGCCACATATCCTTTAAGAAGCACCTGGATATGCACTTTGCGCATCATAACATTCAGGACTATGGGCCAAGTACTGCTGGATGGGATTAGATGGGAATTCAGACGTTTCTGACATGTCAGTGTAGACTTGATGGGCTAGAGGGCCTCTTCTGCACTCTGATTCTGTGATTCTAATTTAAAAAGTGCCATGCAGGAATTTCAATGATTCTAATTCAAATAATACCATCTGCCATGGAAGGATTCAAACCTGTGTCCCCAAAACATTATCCCAAGTCTCTGCATTATAAGTCCAGTGACAATACCACCATACTACTGCCTCCTCTCTTCCTTCTGTGTTAGCGTGCAGGACTGTTTTCCAGACCTGAAGCAAAAAAAAAATGAACTACACATGTCTTGGGCCAGTTTCTGGCCTAGAGAGAAGAAAATCTACCAACTGTGCACATACAGCCAATCTTCAACTGGCACTTGTACAAGAATCCTGAAAATGGAAAAAGCATAAACTGCGCATGTGTGGCCATCCTGTGGCCATCACATGTGCAGAAAACCTGAGGTCCACTGGGAACTGGAATTTCCAGCCTCCAACTACCAGTTTAAGGTATTGGGGATTTGTCACACTGCACTCTAATTGCTTTCTTAAAGAAATTTTAAAAAAGTTCCCATTATCTGGAATAAAAAGTACAATGTATTGTCGAGATTTAGTTTTACCATGAACTTCACCAATAACACATTAAAATGGACCTATGAGAAAGCTATCTTAACACCCATTTGATTGAATTGTTCACTAGCAGTTTAAAAGTCATAATGGTTGTTCAGATGTCTGTGTATTAATTTTATTGAGTTTGAGACTTGAGTGAACAAGAAATCATACTACCATTCTCATCCACGTTTCATCCAACTGATGTAGAGATATTTTTGCTTTCAAAGTATGAATTCATAACTAATTGCACCTTTAAGTTGTTTGCACACAAGAAGTTTTGATTCGTTTTAAGCAACAAATATTATTCAGTTGTATTAATTTGATGCTTTTTAGGTTGTGCTCAGCCAAGATGATCTGATCATTATATTGAAAACTTTAAATGAAAATTTGGGTGATAATTCATTTGAAATTCCACCTGTACAAATTGATGAGGAGGGGAACAGTTCAGAACCTTCACAAATTTCTGCAGGTTTGTTTTCTTTTGGTGTTGATTTTTAATTATTAGTTTATTATCTCTTGGTTCAAACAAAGCAGATAAAAATTGAGTTTCAATAAAGGAGATTACATTTTAATTACATTGTTTAAAAACTGGATAAATATAGGTCCTTTTAAAAAGTGGACAATTAATTTTCCACTGTCTTCCTTCTCTAACCTTGGCCTCTGGCATTGTCCCAATGAAACTCATCATAAATTTGAGGAACAGTACCTTATCTCCTGACCAGGTGCTTTACAGTATTCTGGTCTTAATTCTGAACTCAACAATTTGAGAGTCACTTCTATTATGTCCCTATTTTATTTCATTTGTCTTTCTTTTTTGCTTTTCAAAACCAAAAGGTGGTAAATGTTCATGTTTCTGATATTCACATCTCCTATAGATTTGTGTTCCTGATATGTATGTTTGTATTTATAATAATAAATATTCTGTATTACTCTGCAATACTCTGTAATAGTTGACCTGTTACCCAAAATACAAACATCTGGAGTAAAATGACAGAATATTGCGTAAAAATACACTATGCCCCCCAGCAGTTGCGTGGGAATTGATCACTGGAAATTATTTAGTTATGAGGAATAATTTGATTGCCTTCACTCTCCATAGAAAGCCTCACTAAAAATGGCAGTATGCAAACAGGATTTCTCCATAAAATTCACTTTAAAGCATGAATATCCGTGAATATTATTCAACATTGTGGTTGCCAAGCTGAGGGACTATTGTTTGGAATATATATGTTTGCAAAATATTGTAATAATATTTTTGTACATGAAAGGAAATAAACATAGAATAGGAGACCATTCGGTCTATTATATCTGTCAGCAAATTAAAGCTATCTGGCCTAATCCTATTTTCCAGCTTCTTGTCCAAAGCCCTGTAAGATTATGATATTTCAAGAACACGTGTCTGAGTATTTTTTAAATGAAGTTTCTGCATCTGTCTACTCTTTCAGACAGAGTTCCAGGCCCCTTTTCACCATTTGGATTAAAATATTCCTCCTATATATCCTTCTAACTCTTTGGCCAATTATTTTAAATCTACATCTCTTGATTACAGATCTCCCTATTAAGAGAAATGTGTCCCTCCTATCCTTCTATCGAGTCCGATCAATTTTATACATCATAATTAAATCATCAATTAATTTCCTCTGTTCCAAAAAAAATTGATTGAATTTCATCTGTCACTGTACTACCCATCTGACCAGTCCATTGATGTCTTTCTGCAATCCATACCTTTTTCCTTATTAGTAACAACAGGATTAATTTTTGCATCATCTGCAAACCACTCAACTGGCAATAGGGTGGAAGGTAGGAGAACTGAAGTAAACACAAATTGATGTTACAAGGCAAACAAAAGAAAAACGGCCAGGATCTTATCAAAAGACAGAACAGGTTTGATGAGTTGAATGACCTGCTGCTGATGTGTATGTTTGTATTTATTGATTATAAATACAAACATACATATCAGGAGCAATATTCTGGTTTGGGCTAGGAACAAGTAACATTTGTCCCACATTGCATTTGTAAGTGTGATGTCATGATTTACTGCAGTAAAAAGGACAGTCACCTTCTCTGACCAGTAACAAAACTGCCATCACAAGAATTCTTCTGACATATATTGAAGTTCACCACTAAAACATGCAGTGAATCAGTGTTACAGACAGGTGGGAGTTTAACTTAAAACTGCACCAATTTCTCTTCTCCCAGAGCATTACTCTGGCCTCTGGATTGCTAGCCCTGTTACATCTGTCACATCATCAATCTCACTAAAAGAGGCAGGCAGATGGTGGATATTTTTCTCCTGATGTCAGAAGTATTATGAAGTCCTAATCAGTTTCTTCTTTGGATGCAGTTGCAACAGTCTTTAAAAAGCTGAATACCATCTAGGATGGTACAGTTGATTGAAAGTAATTATTAACTTTCTCCACTATATTACACTATGACTACAGTAATGTTGAATGCTAACTATGTCAAAACAGCAACAAGCTGACAGTGACAGTCCAACACCCTCAAATACCAAAAGGTACAACAATGGTAAAATCATAGGAACACAGTTATCTCTAGCTCCATCCAAGTAAAATATTAACCTAAATTCAAGGTGTCCTATTCTGCAAGTCAAATTAATGGAAATCTGTACGTAACATCTTATGTTATCACTATTTGTCTTGTTTTGTCGGTGTTACCCACCTGAGAATTAACATCGGGAATTTCTATTCTTCAGCATGCACTGCAGAAAAAATCAGTAGCCCTGTTGTCACTTTTGCTTTTTGTTGGTACAAACTTGTTAACACAACTGACATTCTTAATCTACTATTGGAAAAATGGAAAAGAAAATCTCCATTGATTTTAAAAAACTGAGATCATTGTAATACTGCAAACAATATTTCTTTTTTAGGAAGAACTGTGGTAACAGCTGCTGTTGTCGAAACACTCAAACCTCCAAGAGTTAAAACAACACTGAAGTTGGATTTTAAATTAGACGAACTTTCATTAATACTCTACAGTCAGTCCTTGAACCCGGTACAATTTTCTGAAACAAATTATTGTCTGCTGAAGAAATATCTGTTTCTCTTTTAGCACAATGCTATTTTCAAGTTCTGTGTTTACTACTTTTCTGGTTCCTCAGAATCACTGATTGTAGCACCAATGTTTACAGCAACCAGTGTTTGAATCTGAATTCAGTATCTTGTAATTCTGATGCAACCATCTGAAAGGAATTAGTTGAAAGTTTATTTAGTATCGCAAGTAGATATATATTAACAGATTAATGAAGTTACTGTGAAAATCCACTAATCACCACACTCTGGCACCTGTTCAGGTACATTGAGAGAGAAGTTAGCATTGCGAATGCACTTAGCCAGCATGTCTTTTGGACTGCTGGACGAAACCTACACAGACACAGGGAGAATGTCTGTGCAAAGTCTGCACAGTGGCCCAAGCTGAGAATTGAACCTGTGTCCCAGGCACTATGAAGTAGCTCTGCTAACCACTGTGCTGCTATGCATTGATATGGGATAGTCATAAGATTAAATTTTAGCCATGAGGTGCAGATATTGGCTTTGGACTGGGGTAGGCACATTAAGAAGTCAACACCACGCTAAAGTTCGACAGGCTTATCTGAACTTTCGGAGCGCTGCTTCTCCAAAAGTGGTGCTACCGAATAAACCTGTTGGATTAAATTTTAAAGCATTTATTTATATTGTTTTCTATATTTATGAATATCATCTTTATACTACAATACTGAAATGATGAGGCTGCTTTGGTAAGAATACATATTAATAGTCATTTGGTAGTACAGAACTCAAACATTGCTGGGAGAAAAATATTTGGTCAAAGATTTTTTTTCTTGAACTGATCAGGGCAATCAACAGAATGCTAATACCAAGGAAACAACAGTTTATGCTGTATGAGAAGAAAGTGCTGATTGGATGGCATGTGGACTCTGGTAGAGGTGATTTCATATTGAATGCAATAGTTAATAATGACTCATGGTCAACTGCCAAGTATTATTTGAAAATTTAAACCAGGAATGAACCAGCTTATTTTTAGCTGAAGCAAGTAAAGTACATGTTCTTTCTACTGCGAAGAACAAGGTCCTTTGTATTAATTTATGTAGCCTCCAAAGCATACAAATGTGCCACACTGAGGGTCTGACACTGACGATCCTAAATAGACTGTCAGCATAAATTTTTAGCACATTGAGAATTATTTGGAAAATGTTATTCAATATCAGAGCTGCAATTAATGTAGGACATATTTGTTTTGCAAGCATGGGCTGGTTGGATACAGTGTTTTCTAGGCCTGTTGCAAATCACAGAAGGGACATATTTAATACAACCCACTAGTCATTGAGATATTCAGTCTATATACCTAGCATCACAATGTCACTGAGATGATTATATCACATTAATCATTTATGTGATCAACAGAACACCTTCTTTTGGCTTGAAGACAGCATCCAGTTAGTGATGAATATTACTTGTGTTGTCACTGCATAGTAGCAGTGTGAAACAACTAGTTTTACTTGCTCAAATTTTGAGAAATACCTTGTCCTTCCAGACTAATATGAAGTATAGAGTACCTTTCAGGGATGAAAGTGATGACTGAGTTTGCACAATATAAAGTGTGAAATGGTCTGATCAGGGTAGCCATTATACCCCAGAGTGTCTTTCAGTTGCTCTCTTTCAGCATCAAACTTTCATGATGAACAAATGGCTAAAACCCCATTTACAAGGTTGCCAGTTAAGGTCAATCTTATAGCATATGGAACTGTAAGAATCTCAACACCTATATTGACCACTGAAGGTAGGCTTGTGGTAGACCATGGTAGAGAAGTTTCTAGCAGATTTCTTAACAAATGCTTTAGAAAAAGGAAGTTCATGTGACTGGTCCATTTCAAAGATGATTGAGTGTAAGATAGAGCCTGTGAAGAAATGCAAGGGAATTATTACTTGTGCTAAAGATTTAAAGATGCAAATGTATTTCTCAGCAATATACATATTCTAAGTTTTCCTAGAATGGATGCCAATAGAATCAATAAGCCACTCAAGTGCATAATTTTCATATTCAATATAAAATGAATCACATGAATCTTTGCTAATTTTTATACATTACAGTGTGACTTTTCTGGCTACTACTAGAAATGATGTGAAGATGCCAGCATTGCTGTGGCATTGTACTGCTAGAAAGTCATTGTTGGTTGTTTGGTAAATACATATTTGTAGCTTTTTGTGGTGGTTCATGTGTAACAGGCATCCACATTTGGGATGGACTAGTAAGCGGGAGTGTGGAGGGAATGTATTGTTGGTGATGCCATGCCAATCACCTATTTACTCCCACTAACATTTTCCCTATGGTGGTAAGTGTCCAGACCAAGTGCTAGATGAAAGCACAGGAGCTTGATGTCAGGGTGGGAGTGGCATCTCCTACTTTGCACCCATCGCTAAAATAGAGACCTCCATCGTAGCACTTCCATCACCATCCTGATGAACTTTCTCATGCTGAGGTTTGGTCCCGGTGAAACTCTAGGCTTGCTGCACAATACCTGTTTTTATTGAGAACTACCTGTAGACCCAGCAGTGGCCACTGTTCTTTCTGTTTGACTGGCAAATATTAGAGGCAAGTCATTGATCCACAGCCACTTAACAGCCATCTGAGACAATCAGCAATGTGTAGGTGAGCTCACTCCCTGACTTTTTTTTAGCTGTTGTGGGGGGTAGGGGGAACAGTTTCAGGTTGGCGATATTTTAAGCCTGAATAAAAACTATATAACATTAAGTCCACAATAATTTTGTAAATAGATAGACTTCTCCATAATGGTTGGGGAGTTTGTGATAATTTCAATGAACTAGTAAACAGTTCTAAGGGGATAGATGGACATTTCTGTGGCAATGATAGATTCTCCATGATGGCATATTGTCTCCCTGGTGCCAGGGTCAAGAATGTATCAGCACTTGCAGGGCATTCTAGAGGGGAGGGTGAACAGACAGTGGTGTTGTGGTATACATCATACCAATTACGTAGCTAACAAAAGGAATGAGGTCTTAAAAGCAAAATATAGGAAATTAGGAAGAAAGTTGAGAAGTCAGACCTCAAAGTTATCTCAGGATTACTACCAGCGCTACGTGCTAGTCAGAAAAAAACTAGGATACTTTGAATAAATATATGGCTGAAGCAATGGTGTGAGGAGGATAGTTTTATATTGCTGGTGCATTGGGACTAGTTCTGGAAAGTACAGCTAATATAAATAGGACAGTTACACCTGGGCAGGGCAGGGACTGATGTCCTAGGGGAAACCTTTGCTGGCATATCCAAGGAGGGTTTAAATTAAAATAGTGGGGGGGGTGGGAACAATGCATGGAGTTGAGTCGGGGTCAGGGTTTGGGGGGGGGGGGTTGGTGGGCATCAAGGACAAAAGAGGCCTATGAAATGTGATAGGCAGAAAAAACAAAGGACCAAATTCAAACAGTGAAAAATATTTGGAAATGGACCAGTAACATTAAAAAGATGAGCCTGAATGCTTTGTGGCTTAATGCACAGAGCATTCACAATAAAGTGGATGAATTAATTGTGCAAATAGATGTAAATGGATGTGGTACGATCAGGATTATGGAGACATGGCAGCAGGGTACTAGAGATGGGAACTGAACATCCAGCAGTATTTGGTATTTATGAAGTACTGGGCAAAAGGTAATGGCAGTGGAGTTGCATTGCTGATTAAAGAGGACATTAACACCATACTGAGGAAGGACATTGCTAGAGCTAATGTGGAATCTATATGGGTAGAGCTAAGAAATACCGAGAAACAAAAAACATCAAAGTAAAGTTTATTTATTAGTATTACATTAACACTGAAATGAAGCTACTGTGAAATTTCCCCACGTCTTTCAGACTGTGGCAGGAAATGGGAGCATCCGGAGAAAGCCTGCACAGACATGGGAAGAACATGCAGCCTCCACACAGACATTGACACAAGCCAGAAATCAAACCTGGATCCCTGGCACTGAGAGGCAGCAGTGCTAACCACTGTGCCACCATGCTACCCTACTGTGAGGGGGAGGGTTTCATAATGCTGGGGCATTGGGACTGGTTCTGGGAAGGTGCAACCAGTACAAACAAGTAGGGGTTGTATATAAACCCCCCAAACTGTAGAAGTGATGTTGGTAATGACAATAAACAAGAAATTAAAGATGCAAGCAATGGATGAACATCTATAATTGGGTGATTTTTAATCTGCATATAGATTGGGCAAATCAAATTAATCACAATACTGGAGAAGAGGAATCCCTGAAGTGTATACAGAATAGTTTTCTGGACCAATAGTTGAAGAGCCAACTAGAGAACAGGCCATTTTAGACAGGGTATTGTGTAATGAGAAAAGAATAATTGGCAATCTAGTGGCGTGGGACATCTTGGGGTGAACGATCGTAACATAATAGAATTTTTTATCATCAAGATGGAGAGTGACTCTAAGACCAGGGTCCTGAATCTTAACAAAATAAACTATGATGAAATGAGGCACAAGTTGGTAATAATTTGGGAAATGTTACTAAAAGCGATGACAATGAATAGGCAATGGCAAACATGCAAGTGTCACATGGATGAACTGCAATTGTTTATTGCATCTGTACCAACCAGCTGAAAAACAGCTTCTTCCTTTCTACCATCAGACTTTTGAATGGACCTATGTCTCATTAAGTTGAACTTTCTCTACACGTACAATCATAGCTAACACTATATTCTCTCTTTTTCTTCTCTATGTACAGTATGCTTTGCCTATAGTATACAAGGAACAATACTTTTCACTGTGCACTTATACATGTGACAATAAAACCAAAAAGTTATCCACTTTGATAGCAAAAATAGGAACGCAAATATCTGGATGGTCATAAATTAGGAGATGAGAATGTGCAATAAGACCTGGATTTCTTCGTACACCAATCAGTGAAAGTAAGCATGTAGGGACACCAGGCAGTAAAAAAGGCAAATGGTATGTTGACCTTTGTAGTGAAAGAATTCAAGTACAGGAGGAGGGATGTCTTCATGCAATTATATAGGTTTTGGTGAGATCACACTTGGAATATTGTGTGCAGCTTTGGTCTTATTTGAAGAAGGATGCTTTTGCTGTAAAGGGAATGTACTGAAGGTTTGCCAGACTCGCCCATCCACTCCTGCTTGCCTGCTGCCCTCTCTCATCCATCTTCCTCTCTTGCTCACTCATGCACCCAGGATTTTGGCCAGGTTAGAAATTCCTGTGGTTATGGCTGATCAAGCTTATCGGGGTGATACCTTTGTCTTCTAAAAACAATGATTCCATAAAGTAGTGGGGCTGACATTGATCTTACAACAGAACTGATCTGATGATCTGAATTGTTAACTATATCACTGAACCACTTGCCCAACCTAGCCATGCCCAACTCTCGAGACCTCTGATTTTCCATGCTTTGAAACATTCAAGGAATAGTTTCTGGCCAAAACTGTGGGTTATGTTACAGACAGGAGGGTTTAATTTAAACAGCGTTGATTTCTCCTCACTACCTATTTGTATTTTTGATTTTGCCTTTAATAATTGATTGCGTAATTTCCTCAACCTTTCAGTTTGGAATGATGCACTCCTGTTAATAACCCCTCAGCAAACTCAAGATAAGGTAAAATAAGAGGGTTCGTTTATTTTCCACGTACACAAATGCAGGACTAGGTTGCACAATATACACCCTTTTTGCACTCATACAATAAAAGATGGGTTATGGAAAGAGGAGCAAAAGATAGAAGTAAGAAGTGTTGTGGTTTCATGCGAGTCCAGAATCAAAAGTCAATGATGCATTCCTTCAGAAGTTAAAATTTTTGCAGGGTAATTAATTTTTTCAAAAGAGAATTGGGAGAAGGCATACATTAATGAAATAGTTTTATAGGTACCAATGCAGGAGTTTTGATGTTTCCAGTATGACACCAAGTAGATGAGGGACAAGCAATTTGCTTGGACAGAGCACTTTTTACTACTACGTGTCATTTGGTAAAATGGTAGCTGTCTGGGTTCTGCTTCATGTAGCAATATTATAGCTTCTAGCAGTATGGCAGAAATCATTTGACATACCTTCTACTTTTCCTGGGTATTGGACAAAGGATGTATTTTCCTAGGTCTAGAGAAGTGTTTGATGGAGCAGTCAGGATTCATTTTGTCTCCATGGCCAGAGATTTCTCTTAGAAATGTAAATGTGTTGATGCATTTCTTTGTGATTTTGATTTTCCAAAGTCACCAGGGATTCGCCTCTCAATAAAAGTAGCAATATTCCTTCTGGTTTATGAAGGTTAGAAATTCCGCTGGTCATGGCTAGTCAAGCTTATCAGCAGGAAGCCTTTATCTTTTTAATAAATAGAATAATTTTATGAAGTGACCAGGCTGACGTCATTCTATTTTTCTCTGTTTTCTGGACGGAAAGCTGAGTAAGTTATTTTTGTCTTTCTTTAACTTTGCGTGTCTCTGAGATGTGTTTTATCTTAGTGCCCATACAACAAGTTGTCTGCAAGATTTATGTTGAACTCTGCCTTTTGCACGATTTAGATCAATAAAATATTTGGTCAATTAAAGCTCAAAGTGAATTCTCCTGGTCACTTTTTGATTGCCTTTATCCATATGGCATTCAGTAACAACAATAATTAAAAATACAGTTCAGTGTAACAATGAAATAAATGTGGATCAGCTATAGTATCACAGACAGTTCCTATTAATAAGTGAGAAAATGCCGTGTCAAAATGCCATGGGTAATTCAGGTGCCAGGATTCAGATATTTCAGAAAGGACATGGAGGGAGGCAAAAGAGCGAGGTGGCGCTGTTGATCAGGGACAGTGGCTGTAGAGAAAGTGGACACCGTGAAAGGATTGTCTACAGAGTCTCTGTGGGTGGAAGTTAAGAACAGGAACAGGTCAGTAATTTTGCTAGATGTTTTTTATAGGCCGCCCAATAGTAACAAGGATATTGAGGTGCAGATAGGGAAACAGATCCTGGAGAGATGTACTAAAAAGAGAGTTGTTGTGATGGGAGACTTTAGTTTCCCCAAACATCAATTGGAATATCCCTAGAGTAAAGGGTTTGGATGGGGAAGAGTTTGTTAGGTGTGTTCAGGAGGGTTTCCTGACACAGTATGTGGATAAGCCTACGAGAGGAGAGGCTGTACTTGATCTGGTGCTGGTTAATGAACCTGGACAGGTGTTGGATCTCAGTGGGAGAGCATCTTGGGGATAGCCATCATAACTCTATCTCCTTCACGATAGCATTGGAAAGAGATAGGATCAGGCAGGCTAGGAAAGTGTTTATCTGGAGTAAGGGGAAATATGAAGATATCAGGCAGGAAATTAGATGAGTAAATTGGAAGGAGATATTCTTGGGGAAAAAGTACCGAAGGAAGATGACGGATTTTCGAGGAATGTTTGTCTGGAGCTCTGCACGACAATGTTCTGATGAGATGGGGAGGTTTTGGTAGGTTACAGGAACTGTAGTGCACAAAGGTTATAATGAACCTAATCAAAAAGAAAAGAAAGGCGAAAAGAAGGTTCAGAGAGCTAGGCGATGTTAAGGGTCTAGAGGAGTATATGGGTGTAGGAAGGAGCTTAGGAAGGAAATTAGGAGAGCCGAAAGGGGTCACGAGAAGGCCTTGCGGGTAAGATTAAGGAGAACCCTAAGGCAGTCTACAAATATGTGAAGCGTAAAAGGATGAGATATGATGGAATAGGACCTATAAAAGGTGAAGAGGAAAAAGTTTGTGCGGAACCAGTAGAAATGGCAGAGGTGCTTAATGAATACTTGCCCTCAGTATTCACAGTGGAAAAATGATCTGGGTGGTTGCACTGCAGGTTTGCGGTATTCTGTGAAATTTCGTAGAATTCTTACAGTAGGAGACATCACAGTTATGTCCTGTCCTGAGCTCATTCAATGTCCATTGACCCACATTTTCAGATGTCTGTTGTTCAATGGCCAAAATCATCTCTCTTCCTTTCCATCCTTCTGTGCTGGAACAATTTTGTGATTGTTTTACATATTTGAATTTTGAGGCAAATTGTATTGTGATGAACGCTGGCATGGATGCAACCTAATAGCTGAACACTGCTGTGGCCTGAACTATTTTAATTAGCTAAGCAATCAGGGAACATATATATTCTAGTAAATACATTCTATTTTGATCATGAAACAAAATATTGCTATTGCTCAGGACTTCAAACTTTAACTATGTAGCCAGAAATCTTCAGCTGTTCTTGTTCTACCACTAGTGCTAGTGAGAACAGAAAATTTGGCACTTAGCCAAATCTCTGTTCGCTGCAGCAGGACCAGAGAATTCCAGCTGTAAGAGAAATCGAATAATTTGTCCATGTTGCATTTACATATTAATGTTATGACCTTTTGAATGTGAAACAACTTTGAGTACTTTTACTCTGTGTCCATATTTCTTTTGACAGAATGGGCCCGATTTTACCATTTTCATTCTAAGTGCTGAATCTGGGCACAATTCAGATACGACTTGGAAATTTGTTTTCAGGCGCCCCCATACACATTTAGCCCGGAAAGAAAATCGCGAGTCTGAATTGTGCTGTGGACGAGGCTTAGTGTGCCCAATATGATCAGAATTCTGAACTGCGCATGTGCATTAGAAAAAAAAAATTTGAAAATCGTGCTATTGTCACATCGCTTCCAGGCCTCAAAAAGAAGGTAAAACGGTCTGGGAGTGATGGCTCCCACAGACATCACACCCACCTGTACATCATAACTTTTCCCCCTTATCCACACACAGACACAGACTGATTGTGACCCCCTTCCTTCCTTTCTCCCTCACCCCACCCCCTCTTTGCCTGCGAAGTGGCAACAGGGCCTTTTCCCCACCAGAGATCCATCTGCCCCCCCCATCCATCAGAGAACAATGTGGACACCTGACTTACCACTCCCTCCCCATCCGCCGTCGCTCCTGCCCTCCCCTCCTCCCCCACCATCAATCTGAGTCAGAGAGCCATTGGAAGTGCTGAACTTACCTCTTCAGAAGCTGGAGCACCCAAAACAGACCTTTGTCAAGCAGATCTGTTTTGCGCTGAATCTGGATGCACAAACACGATGGTAAAAGGGAAAATGCTGATAAAATTGGGTGAGCAGTTCATTAATTCAATTTAAATGCATACAGATGTATTTAAATTGCCATTGTGCCCATTTCAGGTGCTAATTGGATTGCAGCCATTTTTGGGCCTCAGTAAAGTGGGCATCTTTGCAGATGTGGATTGCGTTAATGGCCTCATACCTGACTTTATCATCTTTTCACTCCCGAAAATGGACGCAACACAATGGTACAATCAGGCCCAATGTCTCTTTATTTCAAAAACGTGAATTTCTTCCATTAAAAATACATAAGTGTATGATTAGATAAAATTAATGTCATTTTTTTTCTATTAAACCAGATGAACGTTGCTAAAGAAAAGAGATCTGAAGAGAATGAATTAGCAGAGTTCAAACTACACGCACTATCCAGTTCCGTCAAGATGCTTTCTGATGGATCCATGGATGCTACTGTGAAACTTCTTAATTGTATGCTGGATGATAAACGGAAGGCAATACAGAGAGCCACATCAAGGTGTTTTTTTTTAAGCAGTGCTAGCGCATATATGCTTGTACCTCACATTAACACTTCAAAAGGAGTAACTGCCACCTTATACTGCTGGTCTTCCTATCTCCTGCAAAATATAACTTGTAAAAATCCCTGGCTCTTTTTATAAATGGGGCCCAGGGTTCATCCATTTATAGATCAATTTCAGTTGTGCTCCTAATGACATTTGTACCACGTTTTTTGTATGCATTTAATGAGTGTTCAAAATGATGCCCTGCTAAGATGCTAGCTTCCAATTCAGTTGTCAGTTGCCTGTTAACAGAACATTAGTGGGATTTTGTGCCTGTGTTTACTGTGAGCACAAACTCCTGTGAAAGTCAGGAAAGGAGATTCTTGTTGGTGAGATTGTTTGTTTTCCCTGGCGAGCGGCAGGGATGTAACAGAAATGCCCCCCCCCCCCAATATTCATGCAACAGCTGTATTAGAATGGGAATCAGTTGAGGGGAACAGCTGGGGCCGATGGATGGGGGAGACACGTGATAGCTATTCCCAAATGTATTTTTCCTTTGCATTGTACCTCTTATGCATGCATGGTAATTGCTAATTTGATCTCCTCCTTCCACCACATCTCTTCCTCCACTCCAGAATGGTGGAAATGAAACTAGGTGTTGAAAAGAATGAGATGATTGACTTCAGTTACAGACAAGGAAGAGAAGGCATGCTTCTAGATGCAACTGTACGTGATATCTATGTTTGTGCAAGTATGGAATTTCTACTCACTGTGGCTGACTTTTTTGTCAAGGCAACTAACCAAGTCTCTACAGTTCAAAAGAATAAACCAACTGTAACATCAAAAGAAAAAGGTTTGGAAGATCATTAAAGACACATTTAGATTTTTTAAATTTGTAAAAAATCTATGCATTTACATTCTCTTCTCCATTTCTTCAAGTGGCATCACAAGCTACATCCAAAATGGAACTCAGCGTTCATGTTCAGAATCCAGAGATTGTCTTTGTGGCAGATTTGACAAGAGCAGATGCCCCATCGCTAGTGGTAACTGCACAGTGTGAGGCTGATATTAATAGTGATCCAGAAGGTCAACAGATAACTGCAACTGTTAAAGACCTCAAAGTTATGGCCTGTCCATTCCTGAAAGAAAAGAGAAAAGGCCAAGTTACCACGGTATATCTTGATGATGAATTGAAAATTTGTATTTTTCAGTTACATTTGCATTTGTGATATGTTAAATATTTGAATTTAAGTACACTTATTTAATATTTATGCATTTATGGTTTACTTTAATTTGAAATAAAAGTAAACCTGAAATGCAGGTTTTCATTACATATAAAATGTCAGAAAATTTACATATTACTGATTGGCTTAATCTGAATTCAGTTTACTGGAACCACTGAATTTGCAACAGTATAATCTGAAAACTATAATGTTGTTATTATTTTTAATTCAAAAAATAGGTCTTACAGCCTTGCAGTTTGTTTTTCCAAAGTGTGCAAACTCCTTTTGGTCCCAGCTCCTTGGAATTGGCAGTAAAATCGTTAATGCTGAAAGTAAGAAAATATTTTGTCTGTGTATCACTTTGCAGTTGCACAATAAGTTAAAAATGTATGCTCAACATGAGATGTTTTTGTATGTGCTTATTGTCTAGGTATCTCCTGTTATTATTAATGCCGTGATTACAATTACATCTGCCTTAACTCCTGCTGTCGATAGTCCACAAGAAAAGGACAGTAAAATCTCACCTGATTTGTGGAATAAGAAGAATGTAAAAGATTTAAAACTCTGGTTTTTGGAGAATACTGAAAATAATGAATGTAAGGATGTATCAACACAATTAGGATCTGTGGGACAGAACCTAAAAGTGACTTTGGAATTTATTTGTTTGACACTTGAAGCGGGTGTTGGACACAGAACCGTTCCGATGCTTTTAGCGAAGTCAAATTTTCAAGGAAATGTGAAAAATTGGAGCACGCTCATTAATCTGCAATGTCGCCTTAATTTAGAGGTAAGGATTTTCTGGGAATGCCAATTTATTAGCATGTATCATCTCGTCCTGTACCTGTATGTATTAAATATGTCTTATGTTTTTTGACATGAATTTTTGAGATGTGAAAATTCTAATGAATCATAGTAATAAATTTGATCAGTTTTTAGTCTATTTTAAAATAAGAATTTAAAAAGAACTGCACTGCTGGTTATAGATCATGTGTGAAGGAGAATAAGGGAATGATGCATTGTGGGGCAATGCCATGTTTCCGTTAAAAGTTTACACTGAGACGCTGAAATGAATAGAAAAGATTTTATGGTGCTTGTTGAGGTTGGATAAGGATGATATGCTGAAGCCCAGCCCTTGATCCATCAAGACATAGATTAATTGATTATTCAGCAATTGCTGTTTATGACATTTGCACAAATTGACTGTCATTTTTAACTGCAAAACAATAGCAACTAACTTTCAAAAGTAATTTATTGACTAGAAGATCCTTTGCAATATTCAAAGGATAGGAACAATGAAGCAATGAAAGTTCTTTTGCTCTTTCAAGGGTGGACTTGTGCCCTAGAACTAGAGTGCCTCTAGCCAAGCTGTTCTAGTACAGCTATAATGCTGACAAAATGAAAAATTGTCCAGGTCTACAAAAGCAGGGCAGATACAGCCTGGTCACCACCTACAGGGTTAAGGTTGAGTGAATAATTTACTTTCTTGACAATGTCAGAAATGCTTGTGAGCTATGGGCATTGCAATCAAAGCCTCATTTATTACCTGTCCTTACTTAAGCTAAGGGAGGTACTGATGCATGACATTTTTGAATCACTCTAGTCCTTCACTGTGGTCCTTATGATAATGATGTCAAATAGGGGATTCCAGGATTTTTACTTGCAAATGTGAGAAAATCATATGACCCCACCCACTGAAGGTAATATCCCTTTCAATTTCTACTGCCCTTTTTGACATTCATTTTGCTTGATGTCATGCTCTTACATGCTGTTTTGATATTGAGGGTAGTTACTCTGAACTCTCCTCTGATGTCCAACTTTTGAATTAGTCATTGAAAAAATGTTTTGTTGAAGTTTGTGGTGGCATGTAATTAAATAAATCACTAGGAATTAGGTGCTAATTGATGGTATTATTGATTATATATTTTACTTATTTTATGAATGATTGAGAGAAGGCTGACACAGTGGTAATAGCTGGGTTGGATAGAACCTGCTTTTAATAGATTGGACGAAGCCATTTTCAATGCTGGGTGCTAATTATATTGCATTTCAGTGCTGTTAGTTAAAAGTGGTAGGTTCCTGCACCCAAACCTTCAGTATTAGAAGTGCAATAACTTTTTTATTGTGTCTGGTTCACTCAACATTTCTTAATGATATGTTATTGGACACTTACATCCATTATGGTGAGAACCTTGGGAAACCAAATAGGATCATCCGCTGTAGGATCCCCAGAATCTGACCTTTAGGATCTTCTACTTGGCACTTCAACTTAATTTTGTTGATTTTGCTCAATTAATGGCATTCATGTTCCACACTATCCTGTCTTTTTATGTTTTGTGGATTTTTATGCCACTACTGTAGACATTATTAATTGATTTTTTTTTTAAATCTTGAACAGTAGTTGTGCCCTGGGTTGCCTTCTTCAATCAGGAGAGGAGAAATGGAAATGTTTGCTGACTCTTGTTCAGTTTCATTCAGAATGCCTCAGATAATGAAGCATTGCATTCCCATATGCAGCAAGACCTGGACAATATTCAGACTTTGGCTGATAGGCGGCAGGTAACATTTAGACCACGTGTGAGAGGCAATAACTGTCTCCGACAAGAGAGAATCTAACCATCTCACTGTGATGTTCAACTGCATTGCTATCACTAAATCTCCCACCATCAACATCTCAGGAGTTATCATTATCTGGAAACTTAGAAACTGGACAATTCATCCAAATACCATGGCGACTAGGATAGGTCAAAGGTTGGGAATATTGCAGCAAGTAACTCACTTCTTGACTTCCCAAAGCCTTTCTACAATCTACCAGGCACAGGTCAAGAGTATGATTTAACAACCCCAAATTGCCTAAATAAATGCAATTTATTTAAATATTCAAGAAGTTGACATGATCCAGGACAAAGCAGGTGCCTGTTGGTACCTGACTTGCTACTTTAAACATTCATTTCCTCTATCACTGTGCACCATGATAATATGTACTATCTATAAGATGTATTGGCAACAACTCACCTAAACTTGTCAACAGCACTTATCAAATCTTGCGACTTGAGATCTAGAAGAAAGAGGACAGTAGGTCTATTGGAATGGTAACACCTCCAAGTCGCGTATAATTCTGACTTGGAAATATATTGCCTATCTTCATTGTCGTTTGCTCAGAATAGTGGAACTCACTTCTGAACAGCACTGCTGATGTATTTAAACCACATGGACTACAGTCTTCTAGAAGGGGACTTGTTGTCATCTTTTTGACACCCATCAGGGATCGGCAATAAATGTTAACCTTGCCAGTAATGCCCACATTCTCTTATTTGTGAAATCTAAGACCTCTTTTGGATTTCTGAAATTGTCACTTCGGTTCAAAGAGAAGAAAATGAGGCAAAATGTGAACTTCCAAATAACATTATGACAACATTACAGACAAAGCAAAATCAATTATGTTCAAAGAGAAATTAACTTAACATTCTTTCACTAGGTACATTATTATAATGAAGTGCTAGCCGTATGGGAACCGCTACTAGAACCATTAGAAATTGAGAACAGTGATAACTTCAGACCTTGGGAACTTGGAATCAAGGTTTGTGTACATTTAGATTGTTACGGCAACAACTTTACTAAATCAAAATATGCATTTAATACTAAGAATAGAGGTTCGGTTCAACTGCCTCTATGTTCAGTTTCATGGTATTTGATATGTTGATATGAAGT
Organism: Sphyrna mokarran; assembly: GCA_024679065.1. NCBI lineage: Eukaryota > Metazoa > Chordata > Chondrichthyes > Carcharhiniformes > Carcharhinidae > Sphyrna > Sphyrna mokarran. The sequence continues at coordinate 71,353,704 of JAGIQG010000006.1, forward strand.
TTTGTATTATATTGCAAGATTGGAAAAGTCATAATATAGTAATTTTTGTAACCTGAACATAGAGATCTGTTTTTGCATGAAGGTTAAATACTTCGCTTTTTCTGTTTGACCACTCTCTTTGGAGCCTTTTGTGTCATCCTTGTGACAGCCTAGATTCACATCATCAGCAAACCTAGATACGTTATTCTCTGCCTCTTTGAGTCATGTAGTCATATAGGTTGTAAATAGCTAAGGCCCAGTACTATTACTTGTAGCACTCTCTAATCACAGCCTGCTAACCTGAAAATGTCCCATTTATCCCTACTGTCTGCTTTCTGTTTATCAATAAATTATATACAGTAAGAAATCTGACAACACTAGGTTTAAGTCCACTTGTTGTCAGATTTCTTACTGTGTTTACCCCAGTCCAACGCCGGCATCTCCACATCAATAAATTATATATCCATGCTGATATATTACTTACAACGCGATGAGTTCTTACCTTGTGTATTAACATTTTGTATGGCAACTTATCAACTACCTTTTGGAAATCCAAGTTTGCTACATTTATTGATTACCCTTTACTAACCTTACTATGTCTGTCCCTGACACCCATCATTTACAAAAGATGATAAAGGCGTAGTAAATAAATCTATTTTAGACATGATGTCATCATGTGGCATGCCTTTACTGATGGCTGAAGAGACAAATCAAAGGAAGGCAGGTTCTCAAGCCTGTGCTACAGATGAAGCTACAAATTTACATCCTCAAAAAATTCTTTTTAATAAACTTGTCAAACAGGACTTCCCATTCTTAAAACTACATTGACTTTTTTTGATCATTTTGTACTTTTCCAAGTACATTTTTGCAACTTCCTTTTAAAATGACTGATGTAAGGCTAACAAGCCTCATGTTCTCCTCTTACTCTTTCTCCCTTCTTGATTACGTCTAGGGAATGTAGGAAAATCGTATCCAGGAGACCATTATTTCTACAGTTATCTATTCTAGAAATCTAGGATGTAGATCATCAGATCCTAGGGATTTGTTGAATTTTAGTCTCTTTAGTTTGTCGAGTACTTTTTCTTTGGTGATGTTAATTATCATCTCTTATTAGCCCTTAAGCTTCCCTTTTTGTATGTGACTCAGGTCTTCCACTGTTATAATAAGCAGGAGAGTTGGGTCGAGCAGCATTACTTTTCTCACGCTTTGTTTGCATGCAACAGGGCCTTTCAAAAAAAATAAGTGCTTGATAATTCAGTCATGCGCAGTGACCATGAAAGACACCAAAGGTGCATTGATTTTTTTTTTATAAAAGAAAGTAGAAAATTCCTCTTCGTCCATACCCCACCTTCATTCTCGCTTCTCGCTCCTCCCTCTGCCCTTACTCCCTCCCTCCACCCTCGCCCCCTCCAGTTACAGAGCTCTTGAAGATTGGTGACTTTTGTGACTTTAGGCTGAGCCCTATCCATCTGGGGTCAGTAATTTAAGGGTAAAAATGGACATTTTACCTGAGCTTCAGGAAGTTGGCACCTGCAGGTTTCATTCATCTTTAAAATCACTGCAGCTCCGAGGAAGTCACAAAACATCAGACAAGGTTTTAAACTATCTGAGATGTCTGGAGAAAGAAACATAAGCCAAGGCCTTGTTTCATCAGCCTCTTGTACTTGTGTCGGTCTGCAGAAAAACAGGGAGGGTGGTTTGAAGTGTGTATACTTCAATGAGAGGAGCATACGCAATAAGGTGGGCGAACTTGCAGCCTGGATAGGTACCTTGGACTTTGATGTTGTGGCCATTTCAAAGACATGGATAGAGTAGGAACAAGAATGGGTCTTGCAGGTTCCATGGTACAGATGTTTCAGTCGGAGCAGGGTAGGTGGTAGAAGAGGGGGGAGGTGTGGCATTGTTGGTCAAAGACTGTATTACAGTGGCAGAAAGAACATTTGATGTTTACCTGTCTATTGAGGTAGCTTGGGCTGAGATTAGAAACAGGAGAGGAGAGGTCACCGTTGGGAGTTTTTTATAGGCCTCCAAAAAGTTCCGGAGATGTGGAGGAAAAGATTGCAAGGATGATTCTAGACAAGTGAAAGTAACAGGGTAGTTGTTATGGGGGACTTTAACTTTGCAAATATTGATTGGAAAAGTTATAGCTCAAGCACATTAGAGGGGTCAGTTTTTGTACAGTGTGCGCAGGAGGGTTTTATGACTCAGTACGTAGATAAGCCAACAAGAGATGAGGCTACATTGGATTTGGTTCTAGGTAATAAACCAGACCAGGTGTTAGACTTGGAGGTAGATGAGCACTTTGGTGATAGTGACCACAATTTGGTTACGTTTACTTTAGTGATGGAAAGGGATAAACATATACCAAAGGGAAGAAGTTACAGCTGTGGGGGAAGATAATTGAGGCTATTAGGGAAGATTTAGGATATATAGGATGGGGTAGGAAACTGAAGGGGCTGGGAACATCTGAAATGTGGAACTTAATTCAAGGAACAATAGGTTCAGGGAGCTAGAGGATGTTAAGGATCAAGAGGCATATAAGACTTGTAGAAAGGAGCTTAGAAAGGAAATTAGAAGGGCCAGAAGGGGTCACGAGAAGGCTTTGGCGGGTAGTATTAATGAGAATCCCAAAGCATTCTACAAATGTGTGAAGATTAAAAGGACGAGAAGAGAAGGGATAGGACCTATAAAAGGTGAAGGAGGAAAAGTCTGTGTGGAACAGAAGAAATGGCAGAGGTGATTAATAAGTACTTTGCCTCAGTATTCACAGTGGAAAGTGATCTGGGAGGCTTTACAACAGGAATGCAGCAAACTGAAAGGAATGAGTATGTGAACATTAAGAAAGAGGAGGTGTTGGAACTGGTAAATTCCATCAAGGTAGATAAATCACTGGGTCCAGATGGGTTACTGTGGGAGGGGAGGGAAGTGATTGCAGAGCCTTGGTGATGATCTTTGCGTCGTCGATGGAGATGGGAGAGGTTCCGGAAGATTGGAGGATTGCGGACGTGGTGCCTACTTTCAAGAAGGGGAACAGGGATAGCCCAGGCAATTACCGACCAGTGAGTCTGACCTCAGTGGTTGGTAAGTTGACGGAGAGGATTCTGAGAGATAGGATCTATGAGCCTTTAGAGAAATTCAATATGATCAGAAATAGTCAACACGGCTTTGTTAGGGGCAGATTGTGGCTTACGAGCCTAGTTGAATTCTTCGAAAATGTGACTGAACACATTGACGAAGGAAGAGCAGTGGACGTGGTTTACGTGGATTTCAGCAAGGCATTTGATAAGGTCCCCCATGCAAGACACCTTGAGAAGGTGAGAGGGCATGGGATCCAAGGGGCTTTGGCCTTGTGGATCCAGAACTGGCTTGCCTGCAGAAGGCAGAGAGTAGGTGTGGATGGGTCTTCTTCTGCATGGAGGTCAGTCACCAGTGGAGTGCCACAAGGATCTGTTCTAGAACAAAGAACAACACAGCACCGGAAACAGGCCCTTCGGCCCAACAAGCCCGCGCCGCCGTCCTAATGTCTTAATGACATACAGGGACCAATTTGTTACCCAAAGAGCACGTTTTTGGGATGTGGGAGGAAACCGGAGCACCCGGAGAAAACCCACGCAACCATGGGGAGAACGCGCAAACTCCCGCAGACACAGGCCCAAATCCATGTGTCTGCACAGCAACAACGATAGTCCCTGAGCTGTCATGGTGCCCATCTGATGGTCCAGTATAAGCATACACTAACGACGTGGAGCACTAGGCCACTCTTGAAGCAACATCCAAGAGCAGCTCTCGCACGACCTGCTGCATGCATGCCCTTGTTGGTCAACAAGGTGGACCGAACATCCTGTGGAAACAAATAGGATATTTAAACAGTCCTACTATATCCCTCTATCTGCAGACCGCTCATGTGGCTGTCCAAGGGACCCTTAAACAACCCTAGCGTGCCTGCTCCCACCACCTTACTCGGCAGTGCATTCCACACCCCCACTACCCTTTGTGTGAAAAAATGCCCTCTAATATTCGTCTTATACATAGCCCCCCTCACCCTAAGGCCGTGACCCCTCGTTCTATCCTTTTCTAATGGTGGAAAAAGCTTACCACCATTTACTCTATCTATACCCCTCATAATCTTATATACCTCTAATAGACCCCCTCTCAGCCGACGTCTTTCAAGGGAAAACAACTCCAGTGCATTCAATCTTTCCTCGTAAGACAGCCATTCCATACCAGGCAGCATCCTGGTAAATCTCCTCTGCACTCTCTCCAGGGACTCCACGTCCTTCTGGTAGTAAGGCGACCAGAACTGGGCACAGTACTCCAAGTGAGGCCTAACTAACGTTCTATACACTTGCAACATTAGACTCCTACTCTTGTATTCTATACCTCTTCCTATGAAGGCTAACATACCATACGCTTTCTTTATCACATTCTCCACCTGTACTGACACCTTTAGAGACTTGTGAACCTGCACCCCCCGGTCTCTCTGCATCTCTATACTCCAGATAGTTTTACCTTTTATCCTATAACTCCCCGCTACATTTTTCCGGCCAAAATGCATCACCTCGCATTTATCCGGATTAAATTCCATTTGCCATCTATCTGCCCAATCTACCAGCCTATCTATGTCCTGTTGTATTGCCTGGCACTGCTCCTCAGTCCCCGCCAATCCAAGTATCTTAGTGTCATCAGCAAATTTGCTGATCACACCACCTACCCCCTCTTCCAAGTCATTTATATAAACCACAAATAGAAGAGGTCCTAGTACTGAGCCCTGTGGCACACCACTAGTGACAGACCTCCAGTTGGAAAAACAGCCTTCCACTACTACACGCTGTCTCCTCCTCCCAAGCCAGTTCTCAACCCATCTACATACCTGGCCCTGTATCCCATGCGCCTTAACCTTTTCTATCAGCCTACCATGAGGAACCTTGTCAAACGCCTTACTGAAATCCATGTAGACAACATCAATGGCTTGTCCTTCATCAACCGTTTTTGTCACCTCTTCAAAAAATTCCACTAGATTTGTAAGGCACGACCTCCCCTTAACGAAGACATGCTGCGTATCCCTGATCAGATCGCAGTGCTCCAGATGTTCATACATCCTGTCCCTGAGGATCCTCTCCATTAGCTTACCTATAACTGAAGTCAAGCTCACTGGCCTATAGTTCCCTGGGTTATCCCTCTGACCCTTTTTAAACAACGGTACTACATTTGCTATCCTCCAATCCTATGGGACCACACCTGTGTCCAAAGAAGAGACAAAGATTTGCGTCAGAGGATCAGCAATGTCATCTCTCACCTCCCTTAGCAGTCTGGGGTAAATGCCATCAGGCCCCGGAGCTTTATAAGGCTTTATGCTGCCTAAAAGCCCCAACACCTCTTCCCTCGTAATGGTTATTTCCTTTTAACGGGTCCTCAAATTCTTCAAAGCCGGCACCAGACATCAGGCCCCTCTCCTGCATGAATACCGACGCAATGTATTCATTCAAGATCTCCCCCATTCCCTCAAGCTCTAAGCATAGTTCACCTCCTCTGTCCCTGAGAGGCCCAGTCTTCCCTCTAACCATCCTTTTGCTCCTTACATAGGAGTAAAATGCCTTAGGATTTTCCTTAATCCTACCTGCCAAAGCCATCTCGTGGCCCCTTTTTGCCTTTCTGACACCCCTTTTAAGATCCCGTCTACGCTCTCTATATTCTTCCAGAGCTGTCTCTGTCCCCAGTTGCCTAGATCTAACATATGCCTCCCGCTTCTTCTTGACCAAGTCCTCGATATCCCTAGTAACCCACGGTTCTCTAATCCTACCTTTCCCATCCTTCCTCCTTACCGGCACGTGTCTTTCCTGCAAAGATTTTAGTTTTCCTTTGAAAGACTCCCACATGTACTGCGTTGACCTACCCTCGAACAGCTTATCCCAGTCGGAATCCTTAAGATCCTGCCTAATCCGGCTGTATCTAGCCCTCCCCCAGTTTAACACCCTCCCCTTAGGGCAGGCTTCATCTTTTTCCATTAATATCCTGAAGCAGACAGAGTTGTGGTCACTAGTTGACACATGCTCTCCTACTACAACGTCAACCACCTGCCCTGGCTCATTCCCCAGAACCAAGTCCAGTATAGCCCCCTCTCTAGTCGGGCTAGCCACATACTACTCCAAGGACACTTCCAAAACACACTGTACAAATTCCTCCCCGTCCACACCTTCTGCTCTGGGCACCTTCCAATCTACCCCAGGGAAATTGAAATCTCCCACTACAACCACCCTATTCTTCCTACACTTATCTAAAATGTCCCTGCATATCCCTTCTTCCACGGCCCGTGGGCTGTTGGGCGGTCTGTAGAACACACCCAACATAGTAACCTCTCCCTTCCTATTCCTAAACTCCACCCATAGTGACTCAATTCCTAAATCATCCATACCACTCTCCCTCTGCACTGCCATGATGTGATCCTTAACTAATAACGCCACTCCCCCTCCTCTCTTCAAACCACCTCTATCATGCCTAAAACACTTGTACCCTGGGATATTCAATTGCCAGTCCTGCCCCTCCTTTAACGACGTCTCAGTCACCGCCACCACTTCTAGCTTCATCGTGAACATCATTGCTTTCAGTTCATCTGTTTTGCCAGTCACACTCCTCGCGTTAAAACACATGCACTGAAGACTCTCTGACCCTCCTTCCTGCCATCTGGACTTACCCTGTCTCCCATCTCTCTCCCACTCCTCCTAATTCCCCCTGTCTCCCCACTCCCCCTCCATATTAGTTTAAACCCTGCCGGAACACTCCAGCTAAAATATGGGTGCCCTTCCCAGACAACTGTTCCCCGTCCCTCTTGTACAGATGCCGCTCCCTCATGAAGACTTCCCAATAGTCTATGAATTGGAAACCCTCTGCCCTACACCAATCCCTCAACCACACATTCAGTTGTAGTACCTCATTTTTCCTAACCCTATCAGTCCCGGGCTTTGGCAGCAGCCCAGAGAATGCCACCCTGGAGGCCCTACACTTCAGCCGAGCCCCCAACTCCCTGAACTGCCTACATATATCCCCCCTGCTCTTTGTTCCTACATCCTTCTCTCCTACGTGAACTATTACATCAGCCTTAGACCCTCCACCCTTCAAAATTCCCTCTACCCTCTCTGAAACATCCTGGACCCCTACTCCAGGGAGGCAGACTCTTGTTCTAGGACCCTTGCTGTTTGTCATTTTCATAAATGACCTGGATGAGGAAGTGGAGGGATGGATTAGTAAGTTTGCCGACGATACAAAGGTCGGTGGTATTGTGGATAGTTTGGAGGGATGTCTGAAGTTGCAGCGAGACATAGATAGGATGCAAGACTGGGCGGAGAAGTGGCAGATGGACTTCAATGAGGATAAATGTGTAGTGGTCCACTTTGGCAGGACCAATGGGATGAAGCAGTATAATTATCAAGGGTAGGAGTCTTGGCGGTGTTGAGGAGCAGAAGGATCTTGGGGTCCGGGTCCATAGGATTCTTAAATCTGCCCCGCAAGTGGAGGATGTGGTCAAGAAGGCATATGGCGTACTGGCCTTCATTAATAGAGGGATTGAGTTTAGGAGTCGCAAGGGAATGCTGCAACTTTATATGACCCTTGTCAGACCCCACTTGGAGTACTGTGTGCAGTTCTGGTCGCCTCACTATAGGAAGGATATGGAAGCTATTGAGAGGGTGCAGAGGAGATTTACAAGGATGTTGCCTGGATTGGGGGGCATGCCTTATGAAGAGTTATAGGACGGATATCAGAGGTAGGTTCTTTACTCAAAGAGTGATTAGGGAGGACGGATATCAGAGGTAGGTTCTTTACTCAAAGAGTGATTAGGGAGTGGAATGCCCTGCCTGCAGCTGTTGTAGATGCGCCAAGTTTGGTGGCGTTTAAGAGGTTAGTTGATAAGTATATGGATGGGAAGGGAATGGTTTAGTTAGGAGGGGCATTGCTTTTTATTTTGGTCGGCACAACATCGAAGGCCGAAGGGCCTGTTCTGTGCTGTATTGTTCTATGTTCTATGTTCTAAGATAGGTTGAGAGAGCTAGGTCTCTTCTCCTTGGAGAGACGAAGGTTGAGAGGCGACCTGATAGAGGTTTATAAGATGTTGAGAGGAATAGATAGAGTGAATTCTCGGAGGCTATTTCCCACGGCTGAAATGGTCGCTATGAGAGGACACAGGTTTAAGGTGCAGGGGGACAATTACAGAGGAGATGTTAGAAGTAAGTTTTTCACTGAGGGTGGTGAGTGAATGGAATCGGTTGCCATCAGTGGTTGTAGAGGCAAACTTGCTGGGGTCTTTTAACAGACTTCTGGATGAGTACATAGGATTTAATGGGATTGGGATTTACAGATAGTTCTGTGGCCTGGTAGGTATAGATATGATCGGCACAACTTGTGGGCTGAAGGGCCTGTTTGCGCTGTAGTGTTCTATGTTCTATGAACAGCTACTGCAAGTCCTTGATAAAAATGTACCTGTCAGGCAGGGAGGAAGTGGTAGAGCCAGGGAATCGTGGTGTACTAAGCAAGTTAGTTCACTAGTGAAGAGGAAAAAGGAGGCTTATATAAAGATGATGTGAAGGCTCGGTTAGGGCACTGGAGAGTTATAAATTAGCCAGGAGGGAGATAATAAGATCTAGAAGAGGGCATGAGAAGATTTTGGTGGATAGGATAAAGGAGAACCCTAAAGCTTTTTAAAGATATGTTAAGAATAAAAGATTGGTTAGGTCAAGATTAGGGCCAGTCAAAGACAGTAGTGGGAAGTTGTGCCTGGAGCCTGTAGAGATTGGTGAGGCACTGAATGATTTTTCGTCTGTCTTCACGCGGGAAAATGTCAGTGGAGTTGGGGAGAATACTGGGATACAGGGTTGTAGACCAGACAGGAGAGAGGTACATATGGAGGAGATGTTAGCTATTCTTGAGAGTATGAAAATAGGTAAGTCCCCTAGGCTGGATGAGATTTATCCCAGGTTACTCTGGGAGGCTAGAGAGGAGATTGCCGAGTCTTTGGCTTGGATCTTCACGTCGTTGTTAGCTACAGGTGTAGTGCCAGAAGACTGGAGGATGCCAAATGTTGTCCCCTTGTTTAAGAAGGGGAGTAGAGACCATCCTGCAAATTATGGACCGGTGAGCCTTCCCTCTGTTGTAGGGGAAGTTTTGGAAAGAATTATAAGCAATAGGATTTATAGTCATTTAGAAAGAAATGAATTGATTAGGGATAGTCAACACGGATTTGTGAAGGGAAAGTCATGCCTCACAGACCTTACTGAGCTTTTTGAAAAGGTGACCAGAGAAGTGGATAAGGGTAAGGCAGTTGATGTGGTGTATATGGATTTTAGCAAAGCATTTGATAAGGTTCCCCATGGAAGACTACTGCGGAAAATGCAGATGCATGGGATTGAGGGAGATTTAGCAATTTGGATTAGGAATTGGCTAGCTAATAGAAGACTGAGGATGGTGGTTGATGGGATATATTCAACCTGGAGTATAGTTACTAGTGGTATACCTCGGGATCTGTTTTGGGGCTACTGTTGTTTGTCATTTTTATAAATGACCTGGATGAGGGTGTAGAGGGATGGGTTAGTAAATTTGCTGACGACACCAAAGTCAGAGGAGTTGTAGGCAGTGAAGATAGATGTAACAGTTTGCAGAGGGACATAGATAAGTTGCAGAGCTGGGCTGAGAAGTGGCAAATGGAGTTTAATGTGGAAAAGTATGAGGTGAATCACTTTGGTAAGAGTAATATGCGTGCAGAATATAGGGCTAATGGTAGGACTCTTAATAGTGTAGACAAGCAGAGAGATCTCAGTGTACAGGTGCACAGATCCCTGAAAGTTGGTACTCAAGTTGATAAGGTTGTTAAGAAGGCTATAGTGTGTTAGCATTTATTGGTAGAGGGATCGAATTTCAGAACCGAGATGTCATGTTGCAACTGTACAAAACTCTGGTGCAACCACACTTGGAGTATTGTGTACAGTTTTTTTCGCCACATAAGAAAGATGTGGAGGCATTGGAAAGGGTGCAGAGGAGGTTTACCAGGATGTTGCCTAGTATGATGGGTAGGCCTTATGAGGAAAAGCTAAGGGACTTGAAATTATTTTCATTAGAGAGAAGGCGGCTAAGAGGTGACTTAATTGAGACATGTAAGATGATCAGAGAATTAGATAGGGTGGATAGTGAGAGTCTTTTTCCTTGGATGGAGATGGATAACACAAGGGGACATAGCTTTAAATTAAGGGATGGTAGTTATAGGACAGATGCTAGAGGTGGGCTCTTCACTCAGAGGGTAGTAAGGGTGTGGAATGCCCTGCCTGCAGCAGTTGTGGACTTTTCAAGTTTAAGGGTGTTCAATTGGTCAGTGGATAGGCATATGGGTAGCATTGGAACAGTTTAGGTTAGAGGGTCATAAAATTGGTTCCGTTGGTCAGTGCAACATCGAGGGCCGAAGGGCCTGTACTGCGCTGTAATGTTCTATGTTTAAACACAAGGATACCAGACCCCTCACACAACTGATGTATTTCAGTTGTAACTCTTGTATAGGGATCTGGTGTACATATAAGACTCAGTACAAAAACACCAATACCCAAGGTAGTGTGATGTTAAACAGAATCATGTGCAGACTTGAGCATGGAGACCACACCTAACTTGTATCTTTTTACTGCAGATTTGTAGATAGTTCTAATAATTAATAAAAGCTTTGTTAAGCTGCTAAAGACTACAGAAATTTCATCAAGCTGCATTGTAACCAACATACCACAACAGTAGCTTGAACAGATTATGGCTGAGGAATCTTTCCTCAACCCTAATTGTGTGCCTGAAGTGATTAAGTCTAATATTAGTTCCCTAGTCAGTTGATTCCTGGGAATTGGGGCCAAATGCAACTCGGTCTCATGCAGAACATTAGACTCCACTTAATGGACTTTGAGTGTAGAAGATACAGCAATTAAAAATGTGCAATTAACTTTTTCAAGTCACTAGAATGTGATTTAGTCTTTTCTAAGCATTAAATTAGTGATTTCCAACCAGTAAATTCAAAGTCATTCTTTCCTAAAGCATAGTGTCTCAACACTGAAAACAGAAAACTATTGTTTCTGTCATGTCATTATGACAGTTTCTTTAGTCTTTACTTCTAATGTTTGCTTTTGCTTTTTTTTCTTTTTTATGTTACCTTATAAAACTGTTAGGACCTATTTTTACTTTCCTGGCTGTTTTACTCTTTTTTTTTGTTTAATGCTCTGCATATAACTGCAGTTTGAAGGCCTATAAAGTATTCCCATTCACATTTTCTGACCCTTGCTATCCCTAATCTCTACCCATGCTGATTTTACTTCTTGATTTTCTTGCCAATCCTTTCTCACTGATGCCCTGATATCATCCTTATCAGGGTAACCTCTTCATTTTTTTTATTCTGCCTATCCTTTTGAAATATTGTGTACCTTGGAATATTTATTTCCCAACCTTGGTTGCATTCTAACCATGTTTCTGTAATAAAAATATATTCTAGATCATTTATCTCTTTGTGTCACTAGGTCATATATTTTACTGCGTAAATCCATTCACTTATATAGCAATTTCATTTTTTTCCAGTTGTTCCCTGCATGGACCTTCTGCACTCTTCCTGTTAAACTTGTGTCCCTTCCTTTCCACTTCATCTTTCCCTTTATATTGCCTCAGTGTTACCTTTGGATTTCCAAATCTCCCTTTTCCTGAACCCTCCTCTCAAATTCAAAGGGCCTCAGTAATTATAGGATAACTGCTTAGAGATAAAGGGATAACTCAGATTGTGGCTCATGATATCCCATGTGCACCCTCCAAAATGCAGTTGAGGAATACAATGACATGCATAGGTCAATATGATTCTTCACTGAATAGACCAATAGCATTCTTAAGATGCATTTTCAATATTTGTACTGTTCAGTACTCTGTGTCTCCCAGATAATCGTGATTTGTTGTGCCTTTTGCATCTGGCACTTGCCAGAGGGAGAGAGGGAGGCTGAATATGCTCAGACAATGAATGGCTGGAACCTAAATTTAGATGAGGGTCAGCTTCCATGTGAGTTTGCTATTGAGGAAGATGATGTTGAAGACATGTCCATGCCACGCTGATGGGCACAAGACTCCAGGAGGAATAAGATGAAGGCAACAGGACACAACTACGTTTCTTCTGCCCCTCAGTACAATGAATGACTTAAACAATCAGTAACATTGAGAACAAGTTCAGAATTTGGACTTGTACTTTTTTAATTTCATGATTCACTAAAGGCTAATCTGTGGAAAGGTGAGCAGTGAATACTGTATCAATGCACTTTGGGAGAATAAAGATGGCACAACAATGCAGATTTTGTATCAAAGGACTTGATGCAGTCTTTGCCACCTGATTGAGAAGCTTTTGATGGACACTGAGAAAGAGACATCATGGTACCAGGTCTTTTGCATTGGTGCTACCAATGAAGGCATCCTGCTCACTTTGAGAAACAATTACAAGTAACCCTCCAAAGCTGTTGAGTGCACCTCACTCCAGGTTGTCTTGTAAAGAGTAGAGGTTACTAACACATTTTGCAGACACTTGCAGTAAAGAATTTGACATATTTCCCAGACATTACATCAGGATCAAGTAATTAGTATAACAGAGCTATATAGCACCCTATTGCTATGCTCAATTGCATCCCTGACTCTGCAGCAGAGATACCCTGCTGAATGCTATGCCCCATGCCATTGATTTTGGTAGGCATCTTAGAGGCTTGTTACTTAGAGGGCCCTGTCGTGCTTTTAGTCATCTGCTGCAGAGCAGCTGCCGTCTTCTCAGCTATAATGCTGCAGGTAATGGGATAAGAGGATTGGCTGAATACTTCCAAAGTCACCTGGATGGGTGGCCTCTCCTCCAATTGTTGGCCTTCCTCTCTAGAGTGTCTCAAGGCTCTGACTGACTCCTTGAAATGAAGAGGCTCCAAGAAGGAGGTCCAAATGCCCCATTCCCTGGATCCCCCCAATGTCTATAGTGATGGAGTGTATATCTGAGAGTAAGTGCAGCAGAATCTGCTGGATCAATATTTCCATGGAGCTGCCACCCTTCTCATGGAGACCTCAAGTGTCAGATATGATATCTCACGTGGTCAGGGCCACAACCTCCAACAGAATGCAGGCGATTCCTCAATCCTTCACTCAAGTCTGTTGACTGCCTCTTGCAAACCTGATTTGCTGCTGTCTGTCATTGATTTCCCAGCCTGTTAAAGATAGTTGCTTGCAAAGGTTCATTATCTAACTTAGACTGCATAGATCACTGGCCTCCAACTGCCAGTGACCTACCTGATACTGTCTCTGACTGCTGTAGAAACATGTCAGTGAGATGTTTCCCAGAATGTGATCTTAAACCTAATCTAGATTCATGACCCATCAGGGTATGTGTCTCTGCATTGGTGGAGCATCTGGGTGAATGCACTTCTTCCTCTGATGCGTCCTCATTTGAGGTGGCCAAGGGACTGGAGCTTACGGTACTTCTGATGATCTGCCTAGACCTGCTGGTACCTGCAAGAGAGAAGATAAATTTAGTTCATAAGCATACACAGCATCCCAGGTCAACAGGTTGGTGGGCTTTCTGGAGCCATCGCTTAGATAGAGGACATCCTGGTGCCAGTGGATATGACAGATAAAGGTCTAAAAGGAGTCATGCTAAACTTTGGAGCAGCTTTCGACCTTGATGCAACCATATCAAAACATTTCCTGACAACCAGCTGACCTGCTGGGAGTAATATGTGTTTGGCTGGCATTTAAACACAGTGCCTGAATCTTCGGCCCATTTGGATAATGGCAGCGTAGAGAAACAAAAACAAGTTAAAGTCATCCCATAAGATGTTTCTCCTTAGTTTAGAAAAAGTTGTTAATTGGACAATTGTATTAATGTAGAAGCATTAAATATTTTTCAGTTATAGTTCAGGTCAGAACCTCAAGTGTTTTATGGAGCCTATCTAGATTATTAATTTTGCATTTTGAAATCAGCTAGGATAAGCATGATATGTTTCACTTCAGGTATGATTCAAGTGACCCACCAAGAAGCTTTTGTTAAACAAAGTTTATTTAAGAATATAATTAATATGTAAGAAAAAAAAGCAATAGCTTTTAGCAATTACAAACAAAAACAAAACAACCACTATAATATATAATCCTTAACAAAAATAACTAAGATGTTCTAATCAAACCAATTCCATAACAAAACCCTTTAAACAAATTCAATGATCAAAGTCTGATGCTCATGCAATATTGGATTTGAATCCTTTGGATGAGTTTTACAGTTCCCTTGATGGACTTAATAGTTGAAAGTCAGAACAACTTCCCAGAACCCCAGGCACTCTGGTCAAGCCACCAACAGCAGATTTTCTCCTCCAGATGGTCAGAAATTGTGCTTCCAGCTGAACGTAGAATTTCCAAAACCAGGAATCGAGGGAGACGCTTATTTTCAGCTTGATTCCCCCTCTAAAACTAAACTTTAACTGCAGCCAAACAGAAAAATTAAGCTTAAATTCACTGGAACGGGAAAAAAAAACTGTCCAAAAACACATGATCATCTTCCTAACAATGCAGTATCATAAAACAACTCAAGAGTTAAAATAAATAGACCCCATTATAAGCTATTGGAATAGCAATAAAAGGATTTCTCGTAAACAACTCAGTAGCAATGAAACCAAACTAAATAGGGTCTGCTGAAAATTGCAGAGGACAGGACTTTTTAAAAAAAAAACCTTTCTTAAAGGTACACTAATGTCACAGCAAGCGCTTTGCGACCTCCTAGATTATACTCAAAGATATGGAAAATCTAAGAATATAAGTACCAGGAGCAAGAGTAGGCCATCTGGCCCCTCAAGTGTGCTCTGCCATTCAGTAAGATCGTGGCTGACCTTTTCATGGACTCGCCTGTCCTCTCTCACCATAACCCTTAATTCCTTTTACCATTCAAAAATGAAGCTATCCTTGCACTAAGAACATTTAAAAAGGTAGCATCAACTGCTTCACTTGTGATTGCTCAGATTCACAATCTTTTGTTAAGAAGTTCTTCCTCAACTCCGTCCTAAATCTGCTCTCCCTTATTTTGAGGCTGAGTTCTCTAGTTCTAGTTTCACCTGCCAGTGGAAACAGCCTCTTTGCTTCTATCTTATCGATTCCTTTCATAATGTTACAAGATCCCCCCTCATTCTTATAAATTCCAATGAGCATAGTCCCAGTATACTCAATCTCTTCTCGAAGTCGATCTCTCCTTGAAGTCAACCCATTCAACTCTGGAATCAACCTAGTGAATCTCTTTTGCACTCCTCCCAGTGCCAGTACATCTGTCCTCAAATAAGGAGACCAAAATTGTACACAGTATTCCAGGTGTGGCCTCACCAGCTAATTATATAGCTGCAACATAACCTCCCTGTTTTTTGAACTCCACAATCTCTAGCAGTGAAAGATAAAATTCAATTTGCTTTCTTAATTATCTGCTGCACCTGCAAACCAACATTTTGCAATTCATGCACAAGAATATCCAGCTCCCATTGTACATAGAACATAGAACATTACAGCGCAGTACAGGCCCTTCGGCCCTCGATGTTGCGCCGGCCAGTGGACCCTCTAACCTAAACTATTCCAATATCATCCATGTGCCTATCCACTGAACGTTTGAATGCCCCCAAAGTAGGTGAGTCCACAACTGCTGCAGGCATGGCATTCCACGCCCTCACCACCCTCTGTGTGAAGAACCTGCCTCTGACATCCGTCCTATAACTACCACCTCTTAATTTAAAGTTATGTCCCCTCGTGTTGGTCATCACCATCCGAGGAAAAAGGCTCTCACTATCCACCCTATCCAGTCCTTTGATCATCTTATACGCCTCAATTAGGTCACCGCGTAACCTTCTTCTCTCTAATGAAAATAACCTCAGGTCCCTCAGCCTTTCCTCATAAGGCCTTCCCACCATACCAGGCAACATCCTGGTAAACCTCCTCTGCACCCTTTCCAATGCTTCCACATCTTTCTTATAATGCGGCGACCAGAACTGTTCGCAATACTCCAAGTGCGGCCGCACCAGAGTTTTGTACAGTTGTAACATAACCTCACGGCTCCTAAATTCAATCCCTCTACCAATAAAAGTTAACACACTACGCCTTCTTAACAACTTTATCAACCTGGGTGCCAACTTTCAAAGAGCTATGTACTTGTACCCCGAGATCCCTCTGCTCGACAACACTATTAAGGGTCCTAAATAAGGTCCTACAGTATCATGCTGTAATTTTTTGCCATTTAACTGAGTCCATTTTGCTTAATGGGACAATTTCTGTCCAGATGTTTTGCTATTTCTTCCTTGACGATAGATTCAAGTATTTCCCACACTATAAAAGTTAAGCTAACCAGCCTATAGTTATCCGCCATTTGCCCATCTCCTCTTTTTTTAAACAGTGGTGTCACATTTGCTGTTTTCCAGTTTGCCTGAACCAGAGTCCATTGAATTTTGGTAAATTACGATGGTTGCATTTGTTATTTCCCCAGCCATCTCTTTTAGTACCCTGAGATGCATTCCAGCAGAACCAGGAGACTTGTCTGCCTTTAGCCCCATTAATTTGCCCAACACTACCTCTTTAGTGATGATGATAATTTCTAGGTCCTCATCTGCCATAGCCTCCATGTCATCAATCTTTGGCATTTTATTTCTATCTCCCACTGTGAAAACCAATACAAAATACCTGTTTGTTGCCTCAGCCATTTCTTCATTTCCTATTATTACATACTTTTTCTCGTCCTCTAAAGGACCAGTGTTTATCTTGGCCACGTTTTCCTTTTATATATTGATAGAAACTTCTGCTTTTTTAATATTCTAAAATAGTTTACTCATAATCTCTCTACCTTTGTAGATTTTATTTTTCTGTTGACCTTTTAAAGATTTCTAAAGTCTTTAGTTTCCCATTGATCTTTGCCACTTTGTTTTGCATTTTCTTTCAGTTTGACACCCTCTATTTCCTTGGATATCCATAGTTGATTATCCTTTTCCTATAATCCTCCCTTTTCACTGGTATGTATTTTTGCTGAGCACTGTGAAAGATGGCTTTAAAAGTCTCCATTGCTCTGCAGTTGTCCCACCATAAAGTTTTTGCTCGCAGTCTACCTGAGCCAATTCCTCCCTCATTTGATTTGAATTTGATTTATTATTGTAACATGTATTAACATACATTGAAAAGTATTGTTTCTTGCACACTATAAGGACAAAACATAACCTTCATAGAGAAGGAAATGAGAGAGTGCAGAATGTAGTGTTACAATTGTAGCTAGGGTGCAGAGAAGGATCAGCTTAATGCTAAGTACATCCATTCAAAAGCCTGACAGCAGCAGGAAAGAAGCTGTTCTTGAGTTGGTTTGTGTGTGACCTCAAACTTTTGTATCTTCCTCCTCAAGAAAGGAGGTGAAAGAGAGAATGTTTGGGTGCATGAGATCCTTAATTATGCTGCTTTGCCAAGACAGTGGGAAGTGAAGAAAGAGTCATTGGATGGGAGGCCAGTTTATGTGATGGATTGGACTACATTCACAACCTTAGTTCCTTGCAGTCTTGGGCAGAGCAGGAGCCATACCAAGCTGTAATAGAATCAAAGAATGCTTTCTATGGTGCATTCGTAAAAGTTGGTGAGAGTTGTAGCTGAAATGCCAAATTTCCTTAGTCTTAGAAAGTAGAGGCATTGATGAGCTTTCTTAACTATAGTGTTGGCATGGGGGGAATCAGGACAGGTTGTTGGTGATCTGGATATCTAAAAACTTGAAGCTCTCGCCGCGTTCTACTTCATCTCCATTGCTGTAGACGGACATGTTCTCCTTTATGCTTCCTGAAGTCGATGACAATCTCCTTCATTTCATTGACATTAAGGGAGAGATTGTTGTTGTCATACCAATTCACCAGATTTTCTATCTCATTCCTATACTGTGTCTCATCATTGTTTAAGATCTGACCCACCCAACATGAATGTGAACATGAAAATTGAATAGGAGGGAATTTGGCCACACAGTCAAAGATGTAAAAAAATTATAGTAGGGGGCTGAGAACAGAGCCTGTTGGAGCACTGGTGTTGAGGTTGATTATGGAGGTGTTGTTGCCTATCCATACTGATTGTGGTCTGTGAATTTAAAAAGTTCAGGATCCAGTTGCAGAAGGAGGCCTAGGCCACGGAGTTTGGAGATGAATTTCAAGGGAATAATAGTGTTGAAGGCTGAGCTGTATTCAATAAATCTCATCCCATTGTAGTCTCCTTTGCTTAACCCAAGATACTGGTGTTGGATTTTACTTTCTCACCCTCCATCTGTATTTTAAATTCACCTATATTGTAATCACACCTTCTGAGAGGATCCATAACTGTAAGATCATTAATTATTCCTATCTCATTTACACAAGACCAGATCTAGGATAGCTTGCTTCCTCCTAGTTTTCATTGCATTCTGTTCGAGGAAACTATTGCGGATGTATTCTATGAATTCCTCCTTAAGGCTGTCTAAAAGAGATTCTTGGGTAACTATTAGGAAGAGGGGTAAGAAGCAAACGGGGAGACAATCCCCCAGGGCTGTTCCCCTCCAAAATAAGTTTTCTGTCCTGGAGGCTACAGTTGAGGAAGAATCAACTGGAGATAGCCAAAGGGAGCAGGTCTCTGGAGGTGAGCCTGCTGTGAATGCTCAAGTGGGTAGGGGAATTAAAAGATTGGGCCTGGTAACTGGAGACTCCATAGTTAGGGGGACAGATAGGAGAGTCAATAGTAGTGAACGGGACTCAGGGCTGGTGTGTTGCCTCCCAGGGGCCGGGGTCTGGGACGTCTCAGAGCGGGTGTTCAAGATTCTTAAGGGAGAGGGGAGTCAGCCCCAAGTCATAGTTCAGGTAGGGACACATGATGTAGGTAGGACAAGGGAAGGGGATATTAAACAGAAATTTATGGAGTTTGGGTGGAAACTTCGGGCCAAAACAAACAGAGTGGTTATCTCTGGACTCTTGCCTGTGCCATGGGATAGTTTAGAGAAGAACAGAGAGAGGGAATGTTTGAACTCGTGGCTGCGGGGATGGTGCAGGAGGGAGGGGTTCAGGTTCTTGAACAATTGGGGCTCATTCTGGGGTAGGTGGGACCTCTACAAGAGAGATGGTCTACACCTGAATCAGAGGGGAACCAATATCTTGGGGGGAAAAATTTGCAAAGGCTATGCAGGGTGGTTTAAACTGATTCGGGGGGGGGAGGTGGATCCTGAGTAGCTTGGATGTTACGAGGGAGGGAAATAGGGGGGTCATAGACGAGGACTATAAAGCACAGCATCATATGGGTGGAGTAGGGCATGGTTTGAAATGCATATACTTTACTGCAAGAAGTATTCGCAATAAGGTGTATGAACTTGCAGCTTGGATCAGTACCTGGAACTTCGATGTTGTGGCCATTTCAGAGACATGGATAGAACAGGGACAGGAATGGTTGTTGCAGGTTCCGGGGTTCAAATGCTTCAGTCAGAGTAGAGAAGGAGGTAGAAGGGGGGGATGAATGGCATTATTAGTCAAAGACTGTATCACAGTGACAGAAAGGAAGTTTGATGAGGACTTGTCTGTTAAGGTAGTATGGGCTGAGATTAGAAATAGGAGAGGAGAGGTCACCCTGTTGGGAGTCTTTTATAGACCTCCTAAAAGTTCTAGAGAAGTAGAGGAAAGGATTGCAAAGTCGATCCTGGACAGGAGTGAAAGTAATAGGGTAATTGTTATGGGGGACTTTAACTTTACTAATATTGATTGGAATAGCTATAGCTCTAGCTCGTTAGAGGGGTCAGTTTTTGTACAAAGTGTGCAGGAAGGTTTTTTTGACTCAGTATGTAGATAGGCCAACTAGAGGTGAGGCTACATTGGATTTGGTGCTGGGCAATGAGCCAGACCAGGTGTTAGGCTTGGAAGTTGGTGAACATTTTGGTGATAGTGACTACAATTCGGTTACGTTCACCTTAGTGATGGATAGGGATAGGCATGAACCTGGGGGCAGTAGTTATAGCTGGGGGAATGGTAATTATGAGGCTATTAGGAGAGAATTAGGGTGTATAGATTGGACTAGAAAACTACAGGGACTGGGAACATCTGAAATGTGGAGCTTATTCAAGGAGCAGCTACTGCGAGTCCTTGATAAGTATGTCCCTGTCAGGCAAGGAGGAAATGGTCGAGTAAGGGAACCCTGGTGTACTAAAAAAGTTAATTCGCTGGTTAAAAGGAAAAAGGAGGCTTATGTCAGGATGAGGCTTGAAGGCTCAGTTAGTGCACTGGATAGCTATAGATTAACCAGGAGGGAGCTAAAGAGTGAGTTGAGAAGAGCTAAAAGGGGACACGAGAAGACTTTGGCTGATAGGATCAAGGAGAATCCTAAAGCTTTCTTTAGATATGTTAAGAATAGAAGATTGGTTAGGGCAAGATTAGGGCCAGTCAGAGACAGTAGTGGGAAGTTGTGTGTGGAGCCTGAAGAGATTGGAGAGGCACTGAACAAATATTTCTCTTCGGTATTCACGCAGGGAGATGTAAATGTAGTTGTGGAGAACACTGGGATACAGGGTTGTAAACTGGAAAGTATTGAAGTAGATAAGGAGGAGGTGCTAGATATTCTTGAGGGTTTGAAAATAGGTAAGTCCCCTGGGCCGGAAGGGATTTACCCTAGGATTCTCTGGGAGGCGAGAGAGGCGATTGCAGAGCCTCTGACTCTGATCTTCAGGTCATCGTTGGTTACAGGTATAGTGCCAGAAGACTGGAGGATAGCGAATGTGGTCCCATTGTTCAAGAAGGGGAATAGAGACTTTCCTGGGAATTATAGGCCGGTGAGTCTTACTTCTGTTGTGGGCAAAGTATTGGAAAGAATTATTAGGGATAGGATTTATAGTTATTTAGAGAGAAATGAATTGATTGGGTATAGTCAGCATGGTTTTGTGAAGGGTAGGTCGTGCCTTACTAACCTTATTGAGTTTTTTGAAAAAGTGACCAAAGAGGTGGATGGGGGTAAGGCAGTTGATGTGGTATATATGGACTTTAGTAAGGCGTTCGATAAGGTGGCCCATGGAAGGCTTCTGCAGAAAATGCAGATGTATGGGATTGAGGGTGATTTAGCTAATTGGATTAGGAATTGGCTAGCTGATAGAAGACAGAGGGTGGTGGTTGATGGAAATTATTCATCGTGGAGTTCGGTTACAAGTGGTGTACCTCAGGGATCTGTTTTGGGGCCCCTGCTGTTTGTAATTTTTATAAATGATCTGGATGAGGGTATTGAAGGATGGATTAGTAAATTTGCAGATGACACTAAAGTCGGTGGAGTGGTAGATAGTGAAGAGGGGTGTTATAGTTTGCAGAGGGACTTGGACAAGTTGCAGAGTTGGGCCGAGAGGTGGCAAATGGAGTTCAATGCGGAAAAGTGTGAGGTAATTCACTTTGGCAGGAATAACAAATGTGTAGAGTATAGGGCTAATGGTAGGACTCTTAATAGTGTTGATGAACAGAGGGATCTTGGTGTATATGTGCATAGATCCCTGAAAGTAGGCAGTCAAGTCGATAAGGTTGTTAAGAAGGCATATGGAGTCTTAGCTTTTATTGGTAGGGGGATTGAATTTCGGAGCCGCAACGTCATGTTGCAACTGTACAAAACTCTAGTGCGGCCGCACTTGGAGTATTGTGTGCAGTTCTGGTCCCCCCATTATAAGAAAGATGTGGAGGCATTGGAGAGGGTACAGAGGAGGTTTACCAGGATGTTGCCTGGTATGGAGGGCAGGTCTTATGAAGAGAGGCTGAGGGATTTGAGGTTGTTTTCGTTAGAAAGAAGGCGGCTAAGAGGAGACCTTATTGAAACATATAAGATGATTAGAGGTTTAGATAGGGTGGACAGTGATAGCCTTTTTCCTAGGATGGAGAAAGCTAGCACGAGGGGACATAGCTTTAAATTAAGGGGTGGTAGTTATAGGACGGATGTCAGAGGTAGGTTCTTTACCCAGAGGGTGGTAAGGGTATGGAATGCCCTGCCTGCTGCAGTTGTAGATGTGCCAAGTTTGGGGGCGTTTAAGAGGTCAGTAGATGAGTTTATGGATGAAAAAGAAATGGTTTAGGTTAGAGGGTCATTGCTTTTTCTTAATTGGTCGGCGCAACATCGAAGGCCGAAGGCCCTGTTCTGCGCTGTTATGTTCTATGAATGACTTGGTGTGACCAATCAACATGTAGATTAAAATCCTCCATTATAATTGCTGTACCATTTTCACATGCACTTGTTATTTTCTTGTTTATTTTCTGCCCCACCATGATGATATTTGGTGGCCTGTAGACTATGCTATCAGTGATTTTTACTCCTTACTATTTCTGATTTCCACCCAAATAGATTCAACCTTCTTCTCCAGAGAACCTGTATCATCTCTCAGTACTGTTCTGATGTCATCCTTAAATAGCAAAGCTACACCACCTCCCTGGTGGGGAGATAGGGTATGGTCTCTGGTAGACCAAATTCAATTCTGATAAAGATCCCCAGATCTTGGAATTATATGAAGGATTCACTAACACTTCAGTTGGACTAACCTGATCATCTTGGAGAAATGACAGTTGAACTTGTTTAAAGAAACTTGTGATTATTTTAGTTAGAATGTTGTTGGTTGTTTTTGAATGTTGTGTACTGCGGTTCAAGTTGTCATAGCTGTCAAAGTATGAGCAGAATTTTCAGTGCAGTTATTGGGTGTGCATTGGCCTGAAGCCTCTTTAATGAGATATATTCATAAAATATTTTTTCAACTTCATAGTTCCAGAGCATCTATCAGTCAGGGAAAGCCTTTGGGAAGAGCTACACGCTGTAC
Source organism: Sphyrna mokarran (assembly GCA_024679065.1). NCBI lineage: Eukaryota > Metazoa > Chordata > Chondrichthyes > Carcharhiniformes > Carcharhinidae > Sphyrna > Sphyrna mokarran. The sequence continues at coordinate 71,376,511 of JAGIQG010000006.1, forward strand.
TAACAATGAGTTAGCTTAGCATGCCAGAGGTATGCGCACCCTGGAATGCCCTGTTTTGTTATATCTTGCAACCCTAGGCCCAATGGGAAAAATAAAAGCTTTAACGAGCCTATGGAGATTAAATTTTTTAGTATTATTATAAAGTGAGTTAAGTGAACATACTGGCTAAGTTTTGAACTTTTTCCTGTAATATTATTAATTTTTTTATCTCTATAAATTACAAATGCTTCTTTCAATGATACATAATGGAAATTAATGGAAGTACATATGAAAGCTTGTGGATTTTACTTCAAGCAAGATTTTGGCATTGTGAATAATTGATTTTTGTTTTGCAAATGTTTTTGATGAGTTAGTGAAATTTGGTATTTTGATTAGTTTATTTTTAATGAATGTGGAATTTGAGACATCAGTAGACATTACGAAAATTGAGCGGACTTGTCATTTCTGTTGGCAGATGAATCCAAAGTCTTTGCATCTATCTGTTCAATATAAAGTAGAATACTAATTACCAATTAAACTGATTCGTAGGAATAGGTCAGTTCAGTTCCTTGTGCTCACTAGATCATGGCTGATCCATATCATCCCTTAATACCCTTGCAGAATAAGAGTGTATCAGTTTTGAAATTTTCAGTTGAACCAACCTCCTCACTTTGTAGGAGGTGCAATTTACAGAGTTCCTCCAACCTGAAGAAATGCTTCCTGGTGTCAGTCCTGGGTGATCTAGTTCTGGGGAATCATTTTGGGCCCCACATGCCAAGAGAAATTGTTTCATAAGTATTCATGTTGATTAGTGGCTAAGTTGATAAGGAGGTCTTTTTTCCAGATAAAGAAGAAGCTTGTCAAAAGGATGACAAAAGCAGAAGAAGAAGAGGAAAATGGCTATTCCCCTGAATATAAAACAGTCATTCAGATCTCTTCAAAAGACCAACTTAACATTACAATGTCAAAATGTGGTTTGACCATGCTTAACAATTTGGCAACGGTAAGAAATGAAACAAATGGAACTCTAATTATACTTGCCCATGATAAGTTATAGATATTAATGCACTACTTAGAATAATAGGAGCTTCTACCATGCATTCAACTGAAGAGTTACAAATTGGCCAGGAAGGAGCTAAAGAGAAAGTTAAGAAGAGCTAAAAGAAGACATGAGAAGACTTTGGCAGGTAGGATCTAAAGCTTTCTATAAGTAAAGATTGATTAGGGCAAGATTAGGGCCAGTCAGGGACAGTAGTGGGAAGTTGTGCTTGGAGCCTGAAGAGAATAGGAAATGCACTAAATGAATATTTTTTGTCAGTATTCATGCAGGAAAAAGTCAATGTAGTCAAGGAGAATACAGGCTTCTAGACTAGACAGTATTAAGGTACCTAAGGAGGAGGTGTTAGCAATTCTTGAGTCTGAAAATAGGTAAGTCCTCTGGGCCAGGATAGGATTTATCCTGGGATCCTCTGGGAGGCTAGGAAGGAGATTGCAGAGCCTTTAGCTTTGATCTTTATGCCATAATTGGCTACAGGTACAGTGCCGGAAGATGGAGGATAGCAAATGTTGTCCCCTTGTTCAAGAAGGGAAATAGAGACCATCCTGGGAATTAGAGACCGGTAAGTCTTACTTTTGTTGTGGGCAAAGTTTTGGAAAGGATTATAAGAGATAGGATTTATTATCATTTAGAGAGAAATAATTTGATTGGGGATCATCAACGTGGTTTTTTTTTTGAAGAGTAGATTGTGCCTCACAAACCTTATTGATTCTTTGAGAAGGTGACCAAAGAGCTGGATAAGGATAAAGCAGTTGATGTAGTGTATGTAGATTTTAGCAAAGTGTTTGATAAGGTTCCCCATGGTAAGCTACTGCAGAAAATAAGGATGCTTGGGATTGAGGGTGATTTAGCAGTTTGGATGAGGCATTGGCTAGCTGATAGAAGACAGAGGATGGTAGTTGATGGGAAATAGTCAACGTGGAGTTCAGTTACAAGTGGTGTACCGCAGGGATCTGTTTTGGAGCCACTGCTGTTTGTCATTTTTATAAATGACCTAGATAGGGTGTAGAAGGATGCGTTAGTAAATTTGCAGATAACACTAAAGTTAGAGGAGTTATAGACAGTGAGAGTAGATGTTACAGTTTGTAGAGGGACATAGATAAGCTGCAGAGTTGGGCTGAGAGATGGCAAATGGAGTTTAATGCTGAAAAATGTGAGGTGATTCACTTTGGAAAGAGTAACAGGATTACAGAATATAGGGCTAGTGAAAGGACTCTTGGTAGTGTCAACAAGCAGAGAGATCTGTGTACATGTACATAGATCTCTGAAAGTTGGCACTCAGGTTGATAAGGTTGTTAAGAAGGCGTATGGTGTGTTAGCTTTTATTGGTAGAGGGATTGAATTTCGGAGCTGTGAGATTATGGTGCAACTGTACAAAACTCTGGTGTGGCCACACTTGGAGTATTGCTACAGTTCTGGTCACCACATTATAAGAAAGATGTGGAAGCACTGGCAAGAGTACAGAGGAGTTTACCAGGATATTGTTTGGTATGGTGGGAAGATCTTATGAGGATAGGCTGAGGGACTTGAGGTTGTTTTCCTTAGAGAGAAGAAGGTTAAGAGGTGACCTAATTGAGGCATACAAGATGATCAGAGGATTAGATAGGGTGGACATTGAGAGCCTTTTTCCTCAGATGGTGATAGTTAACATGAGGAGACATAGCTTTAAGTTGAGGGGTGGTAATTATAGGACGGATGTCAGATGTAGGCTCTTTACTCAGAGGGTAGTAAGGGTATGGAACGCTTTTGATTGGCCTCCCATTGCCCAAAGGATGTCCCTCACTTACAATATTGACCACTGACAGGGAGACATGCCATTTGTGTCTCTTTAATTATATATCTTCCCTGACTTAAGTACTTCCAACTTTTACTCTGCCTTCGCTTCAGCATCCATAATCTTCACAAATAGCAGATTCAGCAATGGCTGGTGTCTACTGGTCTACTCCTGAACTGGTTGTACCTCTCATTAATTGGATGACGAACACACCCCTTATTAAATTAACATAATTGGAGATTTTGACAGGTGCATTATTTGCTAATGGAGTCAGGACCCAAAACTGTTGTGCTGACAGTGTCCTAGTCAATTGACAATCCTGGCATAAGAGTTCTTCAAGATTTTTCAATATCTTTAGAAAAAACTACAAAAATAACAATTTTTTTACCAACATTGATTTCAGTCACTTCATAAAGTACTGTCTTAATTGTTGTTAATACCTGGTACCGTTTTTGTAATCGAAGGTTGATAACAAAGAACAAAACAGCACGGGAAACAGGCACTTCGGCCGAACGAGCCTGCCCCGCCACCCCGATGTTCCCACCTCTACCTGTGATCCCTGTCTATGTTTATAGATCTATGGATTAAAAACCAAATTTGAGACAATTTAGGGAGAATTTGTTTTGCTAGTTAGCCTAAGAGCACATCTTTGGCATGTGGGACAGCTACTTGTAACATTAACAGGCACTTTAAAGCAGGATTGTTTTGAAAAGCCATAGGGCAACATAAAGGGAAGAAAGATGCTAGAATGTTGAGTGCAGTAGACATTAACAGCCATTTTCTCCCTTTGTAGTACTTCTGAGCTAAGTGATCTGATGAAACATTATTAGCAGCATGTGGTTAATATTCCTTATTTGGTTAAAAAATTAAGGCATCTATTTTTCTTGTGAAAATATGTAATATTTGTTACTGTTTCTGCAAAAACCTTAAGGAAGAGACCTGCATTTTTGTTTCTACATAAAGGAATACATGATGGGATTTTTTTAATGCATAAAAAAAATCTTCACAATCTTAAGAATTGGCCACATGGCGCAAGATGCTGATTTATGTCTTGCATTTCATTTTACAGGCATTTGCTGAAGCTGCTGGTCGAACCAGTGATATTTTCCAGAAGGACCAAACACCTTTCACAGTAAAGAATTGCCTAGGACTTGTTGCTACAATTTATCCCAGTGAGTCATTTATCATAATTGGTACAAATCAGCAAAAAACATCTTATGAACTTAAAGATGGAGATCTTCTTAATATGGATTATCAACGTACAAAAAATGAAAAGGACCAACTGTCAATATTGAGCAATACGAGCAGCAAATCATTTTATATCTCACTGAGTAAGTGCCTTCTTTTCCTCTTTAAAAACTATCGAGATAAATGTATGTTTGTTATTTTTTCAATTGTGAAGTGACCACTTTTGTCACATGATTAGATTTAATTGAATGCCATTGTTTTGAAAATTTTCAGATATGTTGTGCATTTAATAGTGTTAACATTACAATTGAGAAAATGGGGCTTGTTGGAATGATGGCTTTACACATTTCTATAACTGTAATTACTTTCCAGTGTGTCCTTCAATTTAGTTTTCATTCCAATTAATACCTAATTATAAATGCATGAGTACATATCTATTATGGGGTATAAAGATGTGCTTGAGACATGGAACATGATTTGTAGTACTAACAAATCATGTAAATTTATTTTTCTCTAAATAATTTATGAATTAGAAAAAAGAGGAAACTGATGTATCATAAAAGCGATTGCGATTTAAGGTCTGAATTAAGAAAAGAAAATGGTTTTTGAGTAGGTTTCCATTGGCAGAGCAACTAAAAGGTCATACCCTCTTCAGCAAGTAATAATCACTAATCTATACATATAAAGAAGGAATTTTTGGAAGGCAAAGCTGACTCATAGGCTAGAATATAGATTGCCATGCTGAATAGAGTAGCTGGTGGAATATCACTGTTTCTTTGACTTTGAGTTACTGAATTCTGATCTAATCTTATGCAAATCAAAAAACACATTGAAGAAAGGGATGAGGCAGATGTTATTAGTAATACATCATTTGATATTTCTATAACGCAACGCATGTTTATGGAAAATTATATAAATAAGAAGATATTCCAGATATTGAGGAATAAAATAAAAAAATGCTGTAGAAACTCAGATCTGGTAGCATGTGTGAAGAAAGAAATGAGTGTTAATGTTTCAAGTCACCACAGTTGCTGCCAGACCTGTTTTATTTTTCTAATACTTTCTGCTGAAAATTACATAAATTGCTTTCTGATTTCCTTTTCAGAAAAACTATTCTATGAAAGTACCTTCTAACTTTCCACATTTCTGAATCCTATTTCTTTTAACATTAACACACACCCCTGAAAAAGAAATCAGGAATTTAGAACATAGAACACTACAGCACTAACAGGCCCTTCAGCCCACAAGTTGTGCCGATCATATCTATACCTACCAGGCCATAGAACTATCTGTAATTCCCAATCCCATTAAATCCCATGTACTCATCCAGAAGTCTCTTAAAAGACCCTAGTGAGTTCGCCTTTACCACCACTGATGGCAACAGATTCCATTCACACACCACCCTCTGAGTGAAAAACTTACCTCCAACATCTCCTCTGTACTTGCTCCCCCAGCAACCTAAACCTGTGTCCCCTCGTAGCGATCATTTCAGCCTTGGGAAATAGCCTCTGAGAATCCACCCTATCTATTCCTCTCAACATCTTATAAACCTCTAATCAGGTCGCCTCTCAACCTTCGTCTCTCTGGGGAGAAGAGACCTAGCTCTCTCAACCTATCTTCATAAGGCATGTCCCCCAATCCAGGCAACATCCTTGTAAATCTCATCTGCACCCTCTCAATAGCTTCCACATCCTTCCTATGGAGAGGCAACCAGAACTGCACACAGTATTCCAAGTGGGGTCTGACAAGGATCTTATAAAGTTGCAGCATCACCTCAGGATTCCTAAACTCAATCCCTCTATTAATGAAGGCCAGTACACCATATGCCTTCTTGACCACATCCTCCACTTGCGGGGCAGATTTAAGAATCCTATGGACCCGGACCCCAAGATCCTTCTGCTCCTCAACGCTGCCAAGACTCCTACCCTTGATATTATACTGCTTCATCCCAAAATGGATTTCACACATTTATCCGTGTTGAAGTCCATCTGTCACTTCTCCGCCCAGTCTTGCATCCTATCTATGTCTCGCTGCAACTTCAGACATCCCTCCAGACTATTCACAATACCACCGACCTTCGTATCATCGGCAAACTTACTAACCCATCCCTCCACTTCCTCATCCAGATCATTTATGAAAATTACAAACAGCAGGGGTCCTAGAACAGATCCCTGGGGCACTCCACTGGTGACTGACCTCCATGCAGAAGAAGACCCATCCACAACTACTCTCTGCCTTCTGCAGGCAAGCCAGTTCTGAATCCACAAGGCCAAAGCCCCTTGGATCCCATGCCCTCTCACCTTCTCAAGAAGTCTTGCATGGAATCCAAACGCCTTGCTGAAATCCATGTAAACCACGTCCACTGCTCTTCCTTTGTCAACGTGTTCAGTCACATTTTCGAAGAATTCAACGAGGCTCGTAAGGCACAATCTGCCCCTAACAAAGCTGTGTTGACTATTTCTGATCATATTGAATTTCTCTAAATGCTCATAAATCTATCTCACAGAATCCTCTCCGTCAAACTCAGTGAGGTCAGACTCACTGGTTGGTAATTGCCCAGGCTATCCCTGTTCCCCTTCTTGAAAATAGGCACGACGTCCGCAATCTTCTGGAACCCCTCCCGTCTCCATCGACGATGCAAAGATCATCACCAGGGGCTCTGCAATCACTTGCCTCACCTCCCACAGTAACCTGGGGTACATCCCATCCGGACCCGGTGACTTATCTACCTTGATGGAATTTACCAGTTCCAACACCGCCTCTTTCTTAATGTCCACGTACTCAACCTTTTCAGTTTGCCGCAATCCTGCAGTACAACCCCCCAGATCACTTTCCACTGTGAATACTGAGGCAAAGTACTTGTTAAGCACCTCTGCCATTTCTTCTAGTTCCACGCAGACATTTCCCCCTTCACCTTTTATAGGTCCTATCCCTTCTCTTCTCACCTTTTTACTCTTCACACATTTGTAGAATGCCTTGGGATTCTCCTTAATCCTACCTGCCAACGCCTTCTTGTGACCCCTTCTGGCTCTTCTAATTTCCTTTTTAAGCTCCCTTCTACAAGTCTTATACGCTTCTAGACCCTTAACATCCCCTAGCTCCCTGAACCTATTGTACAACTTTCTTTTCTTCCTAACTAGGTTCATCACAACCTTTGTGCACCACGGTTCTCTCGACCTACCAAAACTTCCTTGTCTCACTGGAATGTTGTCGTGCAGAGCTCCAGACAAACATTCCTTGAAAATCCGCCACCTTCCTTCAATACTTTTCCCCAAGAACACCACCTTCCAGTTTACTCTTCCAATTTCCTGCCTAATGATTTCCTATTTCCCCCTACTCTAGATAAACACCTTCCTATCCTGCCTGATCCTATCTCTTTCCAATGCTATCGTGAAGGAGATAGAAATATGATCACCATTCCCGAGATGCTCTCCTACCGAGAGATCCGACACCTGTCTTGGTTCATTAGCCAGTACCAGGTCAAATACAGCCTCTCATCTCAGAGGCTTTGGCTCCAAATGCGTAGAACTTTCACATTCTTCCTCTGAATAGTGAGCCTTGAGATGGTGTCCTAATGGCTGGATAGATTATAGTTCTGGGGGACAGCTGCCATTCCTGCTAATCATCAATTTTCCACTCTTTAATACTTTCTGCATGTGTTGGTGGATGGGACTCGCCACAATTTGACCACTCTCGGGATGCTCATTATGCACTCTCTAACTTAGAATCTTGTCGAGATCATGAGAATGATAGACTCCAATTGGAATGCATGTTCTTAAGACATTTCAAGAGATTCAACAAGTGCCTTTCTACTATTGAAATTCCAAATCAACTATTGCAAAGAAAACTTCTGACTGTATGATGGCCATGACCACGTGCGCTTGGGAGGGAGAACTCTCACCCATGCGTTCCATCACTGTTATTCTCATGATGACCATTACCTTCATCCCCTTTTGAGTCTTCAGGTTTGGGGACTCGCCCCTGGTCCTCAGCAGCTCCCTCAGGTTATGGGCCTTCTCCCCTGAAAGACAGAAATGCAGGCTCTCAAAGCACAGTACCGGGACATTCCTTCAAGATGCCTTACGTGCCTCTCCATTAGTTTTCTTGGTTTAAAGAACATTAATTGATTTTTCATGGCTATCGTATTTGTTGCTACTGCACTGCAGAACGATATACACGCTGTGTATATACAAGGCTGGCCATGCTGCAAACGACAAGGCCAGGCTACATTTTTGAGAGGGGCATCTCACCCATCTACTGTATTGATCTTAATCAGATTGCCTCAGTGGAACTGAGGTCACCTGGGCTGTAGGGGATACAGACACAATTGGTTTCAAGGTCACATTTAGGATCCAAGTATATCCAAGATGCAGATATAGGTGAAGAGTGCAAAAAGGATTAAAAGAATGATTCCGAGCCAAAGAGCTTCAGTTATTAAGGTAGATTGGAGAGGTTAAGACTCTTCCTTGGAGAAAAGAAGGTTGGAAGGAGGTATCATAAAGGGATGTGGACAGAGTAAATGTGGAGAAATTATTCCCACTCCTGAAAGGATTAAAAACAAGAGCACAGATTTAGAATTACTCGCAGAAGAAGCAAAAATGACAGGAGAATTGATTTTCCACATGTCTGGAACAAACTGTCTGAGAGAGTGTGATGGAGGCAGGTTCAATCCAAGCATTCAAAAGGGAATCGAACTGTTATCTGAAAAGGAAGTATGTACAGAGGGAGCACTGTGCAAAGAAGATTCCAAAGGTCAGTCTTGTCGAATTGTAGAGCAGTTCCTTCACAGAATCCCTGTCTGCACTAAATGTTGATCATCCTGGGATAAAATATGAGGAGAGACATCAATCAGCATGTCTGCATGTGATTCCTTTATCTATTATGTAGTTCATGCAGTCTAAAGCTCTTGGGAGGATGGTTTTGCTCTGTGGATGGCACAAGAGGGAAAACTGTAGATTGTAAATGTTTGGTGGACAAATCATTGCATGGTTACTCAGAGGTTTAACAAACCATGTCCTAGGTCACCAATATTGTAAGAGCATGAAAGGTATGAAGGAAATTTTGTGACTTCCTTGTGGTACCCTGGGAGTGGCCCATGGGATTTTCAGTTTCCTGCATTCTCAATGGGTGGATTCTTCAAGATGGTTGTTGTGGATATGAGAAGTTTTGAATTGGAATGAGGGGTGCAGCAGATGAAGTGTACTGATGTGGTGATTTGAAGAGCTTTCTGAGCTACTGCAAACTAGATTAATGGGGTAAGCATCACAAATTGGGGCAGCAGAAACACTGATAATGGCAATATTGGCATGAAACAATTAACATATGACAAACAAGGGCCAGCTTATAATCTGCAACAATTGATCAGTCAGCAAACAAATACATAGTACTTAGACTTCAAGGTTCAACAGGTCACCTCCAGCAGCATGTCAGGATTTTCCAGGCTGATCCGTGGAGGCTGCACCATTTGGTGCTCTTTTAAAGGCAGAAACTCCAAATTGTGACAGAACAAAAGGAGGCCATTTGACTCATTACGTCTACATCAGCTCTATGAAAGAGGAATTAATTTTGTATCACCTTTTTCCTATACCTCCATACATACTTCCTTTTCAGATTAAAGTCCAATTACCTTTTGAATGCTTGGATTGAACCTGCTTCCATCACATTGGGGCAATTTATTCCAGTGTGGAAAATGGTTCTGCTGTCATTTTTGCTTCTTTTGCCAATAACTTAAATGAGCGTCCCTTTGTTTTTGATCCTTTCAGGAGTGGGAATAATTTCACCATATCTATTCTGTCCTGATGAATATCTTTCATATTTTCTTTCGACCTTTCCTCCAAGGAAGAGTCTTAACCTCTCCAGTCTACCTTAATAACTGAGGTTCTTTGTCTTAGAATCATTCTCATTTATTCTTTTTGCATTCTTTACTTATGTTTCCATTTTGTATATGTTTGGATCCCAAATGCAAGCCTGAAACCAATTGTGTCTGTACTCAGAACATGCCTCCTGCCAAAATTGACTAAAGTAACAAGTGAAGTTGGATAGCGTTCAGAGCTGCAGTTTGCAAGTTACCAATTGGCCCAACTCATGTTTCACGACCCAAAGATGAAAATTTGGCCCCGGATAATGAACTGGGAAATGTTGCAAATTTCACCTGTTCCAACCTGTAAGGAGCTAGGTGTGTAGGGGTTCATAGCCATGGTCATTGTCTCAGCCATTGGCAGTGCTTCCCTCATTTGTTCTTAAGGTTTCAATTGTGGAGATTGGCAAATTTTAGCGAGCATCTCCTTAGTGAGCTAGGGATTTCTGGTAGATTTTTTGTTTTGAGGTTGAGTTAGAAAAATGCTGTCTGCAGATCTTGAAACAAAAGTTTTTGATGAGAGACTTATTCTTCCTCCTTGACTTCTGCTCCCTTTTTCTGGCAGCTTATCCAACTCTGTTTCCTTTGTTCATTTTCTTTGTCTGTAGACCAAGGGAAATGCAAATGTACCCATGTTTGATAATGAAACAAAGTCCTTTCGCTTTTTGTAGGCTTTAAATATGAGTGTAAATGACCCAACATTTCCAAAATCTTGGGTAAGGGAAGGGAAAAACAATTAGCCAATAGCCTGCAAGTTGCTTGTGATCCCCTTATATTAGGGCTCAGGCAAAGTGTTCTTCCTTTTACTGAATGCACATTTAGCTGTACGAGATTCAGAGAGGACAGTTGAAGGTCTGTTGAGCTCAAAAATTGATTCCATGATCTGCTGACTCTTCTTATTTCTAGCATATGGTCCCTGCGTGTTTACTGATGTCCCATCAAACTGGCATTCTTGCGCGAAAAGTCTGCAGTCATGTCATGGATATCATTTTGGAACCAAAACTGGATTATAGTGTAGACCGAGTGGTTACATTGATGCCATGACAGCGCTGCTGCTTCAGGGATCATGTTAAGTCATTGGTCGCCATTTAGAACCCAGCTTTTCTACATGATGTCTTGAGTTAGCAAAATGGTGCAGAGACTTTGTTGCATTTATCATTTGTGTTCAACAAAAACATTGAGGACAACTGGACAGAGTGGCACATTTGCTGTGGTGCTAGTTTATCAGACAAATTCAAGAAAGTACAGGCATGTACTTCACAAAATATAGTGGACCCTGAGGCCATTGAGAAATTGGAATCTTTTGTCTTTCAAATGGAAGAGAGAGGGAGGACCATGAGATACTGTTTTAAAAAGTTTGAGAACGTTTGCTCACTAGTGAAGAAAGTCACACTTAATAGATACTTAATTAATGCCACCAACCAAAGGTTTGATGAATCAATACAGTCCTACTCTGCAACTCTAAAAATCTCAAAGATATAAATTTGGTGCACACTGGTAATGGTGCCCTTAACTATGAAGCAAAGATAGTTGATGAGCTGTATAACAGCACTGGATGTCATAACTCCCATAGACAAGGCCACAGAGTGGGTTTTAACAATGATGGCAGCACTAAAGAAATCTGGCAGTGTCAGAATTTGCATTCACCAAGTGCATTTAAACAAGGCATTGCTCAGATCTCAACATTCAAGAAAGATGGCTGAACAGCCCAAAACTGACATAAATGCTAAGGTTTTCAACATCTTGGATGTGAAATGCTGTTTCTGCCACTTGTTGAAAAATGCTTGCAACACATGACATTCATGTCTCTAGTACATCGATATTACTTTCCCCACAAGCCCAATGGGATCTTCACTGGCAGTGAAGTCTTCCAACAGTGCAGACCAGACTGCAAAATAATCATTAATGACATCCTGGTTTGGGATTGTCCAATGCAAGAACCTGTCTTCATCTGGTCCTTGAAAGAATTAAAACCGTACATTTAAAGCTCCATGGTGGCACCATGGTTAGTACTGCTACCTTACAATGCCAGGGATATGAATTTAATTTCAGTCTTGAGTTACTGTCTCTGTAGAACTTGTATGTTCTCCTCATGTTTGCATGTGTTTCCTCTGAGTGCTCTGATTTTCTCTCATAGTCGAAAGATGTGCAGGTTAGGATGATGATCATGCTAAACTGGCCCTTTAGTGTCAGGGGGATTGACAGGGTAAATACATGGGGTTACAGGGTGAGATTGTTGTTGGTGTATGCCTGATGGGCTGACTGGCTTCCTCTGCACTTTAGGGATTCTAGAATTCTAAGATCTCCACTGTGATAGATGCAGATTCAGAATCAACCAGAGTCCCTACGTGAGTCACTTACTCATAGCTGATGGTGTGAAGTCAGATGTAGGCAAGACACAGGCTATGTGACAGATATCCATTCCCATAAACATGCTTTGAAACGTTTCCTTGATATGACAGACAATCTTTCCAAATTCATTCTGTGCTATTCAAGTCACATTATCAGCTCCTCTACCAGGATGTCAAATGGCGTCGGCAGGAACACCACACTGTTGTCTTGAACAGACTCAAACAGACACTCAGACCGCCTGTTAATGTTTGAGCACCTGTCCTCCTATCAGTAGACACCTCCCAGCAGAGACTTGGTGCAGTCTGCACCTGGAAAGGCAAAGCAGTAGCCTTTGCATCAAGGGCCCTCACTGACACTGATACTCATTATGCCCAGTTTGAGAAAGAACTCCTTGCTCTAATGTTTACCTGTCAAAAATTCCATGATTTCATTTTTGGTTATCCTGTACGTGTTGAAAACTAGTCATCAGTGGCTCATAACTATTCCAAAAGAAGTTTCTTTACATCTGCATGGCTTCAGCATATGATGCTGAAGTTACAATGCTGCAACCTGTGTTATCTTCAAATGCGGTAAGGAGCTGTATTTCACTGATGACATTTCCAGAACCTTTCTACCCGCTATAGTCACAAACTGCAGACCAGGCAGATTGTGAGGAGAACATTGACATCGTGACTATAGAGGTGCTTTCCTCGATTAGAATCCAGGAACTCAAAGAAGCCCAAGAGGCAGGTATCCTAATCAGACAGCTTCACAACGTCACCATAAAATTCTGACCTGAGTCCTCAAGGGTGCTTCCCCGCAAACTCTGCACAACCTTTTTCATCAGAGATGAATTAGCATAAAGGATGGATTGAGTTGACCAGAAATTTATCATTCCCAACTCTCTGAGAAGTACTATATCCAACAACGCTACTACCAGCACTCGGAGTTGAAAGCAACCAAATATAAAGTATTGAAATCACTATTGACTCTCCATGTATGTTGACATGGAGACAGAAGTATTCAGATGTGCACCATGCAACACATTCAAGCCACATCAAACCAAAAAATCACTGCACCGATATGTAGTACTGGACTTCCTATGGTCATTTAAGTCGGCTGACATTTTTTGAATGATAGAGTGAACAATACTTGGTCCTAGTTGATGTGCATCCCATGTGGTTTGAACTCAGCCACTTGCCAGACATGAAGTATAATACAGTCATAATCAGAATTGAGATGCATGGCATCCCTTAGAGGATAATGATAAACAAGGCTCACCAATTCTCCAGTAAATTTAGGAATTTTACTTGCACGTGATATTAGAGCATATTAGAAGACAAAAGGAAGACATGCTGGAAGTGCCATTGTAGAAGATGGGATGGGGCAGAGCAGATAGAAGAATGGAATGGAGTTCTTGCAAGAAGCAGGGTGTGGATACATGTAGTTGAGATAACTGTAGGTGTTAGTGAACTTGTAACGAGTATTGTTAGACAGTTTATCCCCAGAAGTGGAGATTGAGAACTCGAGGAAGGAAGGTGTCAAAGATGTGTAAAGATGAGAAAATGGTGAAAGTTGGAAATAATTTTTTTTCTAGTTGCAGATAAGAGCAAGAAATGGCACCAACTGTGTCATTGATGTACTAGAAAAAGAGGGGCCTGTATATGTTTCACATACCCTGCAAAGAGGCAGTCATAACTTGGACCCATACTGGTAGTCATTGCCACACATTTTATTAGGAGGAAGTGAAACATTTGAAAGGAGCAAGAGTTTAATGGAGAATGAGTTCAGCCAGGCCAAGGAAGGTGGTGGATAGATGGATAGAGACTGTTCAGGCCTTCGTTTATGAAAGAAGTGGAAAGATCTTGGACTGCCTTGATGGGAGATGAAGGATAGAGTGATTGGACATCCATAGCGCAGAGGTAGTGGTTAGGGCCAGAAAACTGGAAATTGTTCAAATAATGCAGGACATCAGAAGAATCACAAGTTTAGATGGGATGAGACTTGGGCAAGGGGAGAAAGGTTGAGTCAATAGAGGAAAAAATAGGTTTCAGTGGGGTAGGAGCAGACTGGAAAACTGGTCTACTTTATGGATTTTAGAAGGAGGTAGAACCAGTATGTTCAAGGTCGTGGGAAGTTATGGAGGAAAAACCTTCAGAGGGGATGAGGTCAGTGACTGATTTGACATTCAGTGGTAGTGTCATGATCCAAGAGCAGACAAAAAGAAATGTCTTGAGAGTTGGTACTCAGCTTTTACAAGGTAGGGAGCGACAACACTGCATTTGAGTAAGTTTGATAACAGAGAATGGAGTGCAACAGTTTGAGAAGAAGTAAGTTAGAGAGGATGAAGGGTGCAGAGAATGAATAACAGATCAGACGAATGGAGTCCAGGTGGAGGGAGAGTATTGGAGATGGGTGAAATTGTCCATTAAGTGAGGGGAGGACTCCTGCCCAAAGAAGAAAACATTGGCAATAGAAGAATTCAATATTGTGCCAACATGAAATTCATTGTGGTAAGAGAGGGGAAGGCAAGAGTACATAATCAATATATTGCAAGAGGTGGGATTAGAAGAGATGAGGTCAGAAGGAATGTAAGAAGATGAAGGATCCAGAGGGGCATCAGTACTCATAATTTTATGGAGCTTCTTTCTTAATAACTGAAAGGAAGAGAAAAAGTTTCTTGTTAAAGCATCAGATGAGATGAAAAATGAAATAAAACTCTGAATCAGGGCATCTTTGAAATAGGGTGAATCGGTGCTTTTGGAGTGAGGGGTTGGATATGTGTGTGTGGCTGCATGTGATACCAAGTGTAGATCAGTGGTGGGAACAGCATGCTGAGGAACTTTGTGTGCCTCAGAGGTAGCTGTCATCCTGGATGGATTTGAAACATGAAGACTAGAACTTCATTTGGTTTCAACATGGAATAAGTTGGAGTCAGAGATGGTTGCTGAGGAACGAGATGTGGCAGTAAAAAGAAGTTTTGGTAAATTCTTTATCAAACGCCAGGAGGAAATTAGAAAGCATTGAAGGATGCAAATTGAAATTCCTTAAAATAGAGAAGCAGAACTTCTTCAAGGTAGGCATTTATGGAAGAGAAATGACAGTGAATTAAACGCTGAAAGGGGGGAGTGGGATCAGCTGCCACATCAGGAAAGATCAGGCATAGATAGGTTAGAGGGAGAGGGACTTATGATAAAAGTCAAGGCAAAGGAAGTTATGATGGTGGTAGTAGTAAAGAAACAAAGCATGGTGCAGTGAAGCTGTTAATAATAGAATAAAGATTAGCTCTGTCTGAAGGCAAAAACATGAATACAAGATACAAAGTGGCATTAGCATTGGGTGAGGGAGGGAAAACATGCAAGATAGAGCTTTTGGTCTGCGTTTGATTAACTCAATTTTGAGTCCAGAAGATTGCAAAGTGCGTAATCGGAAAATGAGATGCTGCTGTTCTAGCTAGCAGTGGCCTTCGCTGGACCACTGCAACAGATTAAAAACGGAAATGTGAGCATGAGAGCAAGATGGTGAATTGAAATGGCAAGCAATCAGAATGTTGGGGATATATTTGTAGAAAAGTTTTTCCACTTGTGGCCTTGTTGCTTTTGCTAGTTAGTTTGATTCTCGATCTTTGCACCAATGAGAACAATTTCTTCCTATCTATTCCATTTACAGCCTTTATGACTTTGAATACTATTAACAAATCTGGTCTCAACTTTCTCCTCCAAAAGCAGTCCAGACTTCTGCAGTCTTCCTTTCTAACTGAAATTCCTCATCCCTATCATTCTCATCTACACCGTTTTCTAAAGCCTTCACATCATTCATAAGTGTGATATCCAGAACCAGGGAATGATTCTCCCACCTCGCCATGATACTTTTCTAGTGCAGAGTGGTGGGAGAATCTCACATCTGTACATGTGCGGGATTCACGCATACACATCCACTGCGCACACATCTCTCAGCGCTGGATTTCTGGCACCATCAGATCCTTGCTGTAAACTGGTGGGAACACCAGCTAAGCTGCTTGTATCAATTTTTAATGTCATTTCAATGTGATTTGCAGGCCCACCATCCTCTCCCACTTAGCCAGAGTATTTCCTGTGTGGTTTACAGTTGGTCCCCACTTTTGGGAAACTATCAGGACAACCCTGCTGGAGTGAAGGGATGCAATCTGGACCCCCCAGGGGGTTGGGTGGCAGGGAATAGTGCCCCTGTGATTGTTGGCACTGTCCAAGGGACAAAGTGTCCAGGCCTGGGGACACCTGGCACTGCCCATTGGACATGGGCAGTGCCTCAGGAGTGGGGCATGATGGGAGGGCTTTGGGTGGGGTATTGGGACCAATGAGGTCAGGAGGGATGCAAGCAATTAGTGTGGGGTCAGCTGGGGATGAGGGATTGGGCCTGGGAATGGTGGAGGGGCTGTGATCAGACTATGGGTTGGCTATGGCCATGATGGTCTTGCACTGGCCAGCAAAAAGGAAGGCTTAGAGGTCTGTTAATTTCAGTCTCCCATATGGGAGTAGGCCTTGTCCTCTGACATTTCAGGATATTTATGCTGGCGGTGTACAGACTGTGAGGAATTCTAGTACGAATTCTTACTGGAAAACCAGCATGGATTACCAGTTTTTCCTGTGAATTTGACACTTAGAACTTTTGGGAGGCAAATGACACCACACACACACACACACACACACACACACACACACACACACACACACACACACACACACACACACACACACACACACTTTTATAATGTTCTGTAGCATTGCTTACTCTATACCCTATTCATAAAATCCAAGATACTGTATGCATTCTCCATCTGTCCTGACACCTTGAGTGATGTATGTAATTCCTCTTCCCTTTAGAATTGTACTCTTTATTTTGTATTAGCTTCTGTTCTCTGCCCATTCCAACAACTTGTCTGTCCTTTTAAAGTGCTACAGTATCCTCCTCATTGTTCAAAATAGTTTTAAGTCTTCTATCATCTGAAAGTTGTGAAGTTGTGCCCTATATAATCAAAGTCTAGTATTAATACATATATCTGGAAGAACAAGGGCTCTCACGCTGACTGGGGATTTCCATTACAAACTTTCCTCCAGGATGAAAAATAAGTCATTCACAGTTACTTTTTCTCAGCTAATTTCCTATCCGTGTCACTTTTCTTCCTGAGCTCTAACTTTGCCCTCAAAACTGGGACGTTTTATTATATTGAAGGAATACTTATATATATTTGTTTAGTTGCTGCTACTGAATTTGCAATGATAAAAGTCTCACTATATTTACTATGTTAGTTTAAAGAAGTCACAATAGTCCAATGGTTTATACACAGCATAGAAGGTGTGAGGCTTTTTTCTAATGTACACAGATCTTAAAACAAGAGTGGCCTCGTGCATTCCATTTGCTTCCTACCTCATATACCTTGACAGATGACATAGTGACAGGTTTAGCACACTTTGGGAAAATATGAGGTAGGTAATCTTTCTTGAAATTTACGAGAAAAGTATATAAAATTGCTATATATGTGAAATATTTTATGGAAGTACTTTTTTTCAAAAGACATGCATATTTGGAAACTATTGAGTAAAGTATAGTTGTGTGTGCATTTTTAAATTTTGTACGTACTAATTTGCTGCGGAGAAGCATTTACGATCAGTGTTGATTTATTATCTGGAACTAATGTGGAATTGAATGTTTGCAACAGCAAATAAATAATATAAATCACTAAAATGCCCCATCACTCTAGTTAAATAAACCATTTTTCTTGTTAAATTTCATTGCATGCAGCTCCTCAAGGCCACACTCCTGCAGACAAGATTCCACTAACTAAATTAGGCCGTCGTCTGTACAATATTATGCATGAGGAATCAACTGTTGAACGATCCATTGTATGTCAGATTGATGCAATCCAAGGAAGCAAAAGAATAACAATTCGTTCTCCTGTTCAGGTATTCTGTTCATATTAGCTATTGCATTCTTTTTTCAGATATGGCTGTTTATAGAAATGTTAATCCTTCTAATGCATAATTTGTTATTTTATTTCTATTGTTTCATATGCTTATATGTTTTACAGATAAATATGAGTATAAAACAGTAAGCCCAAAATGGAATACAATAGCAAGGGACTCCACATACTCCCCAATTAAGGAGCTGTTTTGCTGACATAAGCATCCATAAAAATCTGTTCTTAACCTCTTGAATCTTACAACAGAACAATGAGTGTACTCATCCACTTTGTATGAATTTCTATCTAATAACTGGACTCTGTGCAGGTCACTTGACATTCTCAATTTTTGCAGCAGAAGTAGACCATAATCTGCTTAAATTGAAGACAGTTGTCCAGGAAATTAATTTTTGTGATATTTTGCATGAAAGAACCAATAGTACATTTTCCTATAGGAATCTGAGACCTTTTGAATTGGCATCGTGCTCTGTTCATTAAAGTTCTTCAATGAACAGCACAAGAACAGATTATCTGGTCATGATTACATTGCTATTCGAGGGAGCTGGATGTGCACAAATGACTGCCTCTTTTTGCATAATAACAGTGACTACACTTCAAAAGTACTTAATTGGTTGTAAAGCACCTTGAGACCCTAAATTGGCATGAAAGATGGTGATTAAGTGCAAGTCAGTTTTCGATTTTTCTTATCCAATACAATAAAGAAAAGATATGAAAAGAGAAAATGCTGGATAATTTCAGCAGGTTTAGCAACATCTGTAAGGAAAGAAAAGAGTTTACATTTCAAGTCCGGATGACCCTTCATCAAAGCTGTCTGGCTTAGCTCTATCTATCTGTCCTCTTCAGATATCTTACCTCACAGACTAGTGTGGGCATTTGGAACAATTCTGCATTGTTCATTGAGGAACTGTTAATGAACAGAGCACGATGCCAATTCAAAAGGTCTCAGATTCCTAAAGGAAAATGTACTATTGGTTCTTTCATGCAAAATATCACAAAAAATAATTTCCTGGACAACTGTCTTCAATTTAAGCAGATTATGGTCTACTTCTGCTGCAAAAATTGAGAATGTCAAGTGACCTGCACAGAGTCCAGTTATTAGATAGAAATTCATACAAAGTGGACAATATCCTTCCATTACATAGCTAATGTTTCTCAGTCATAGTAACAGTTGCCTTACAAACATAATATACTATACTAGTGCAGGTGGGGCTAATATGATTGACGTAATTTCATATCAACACATGCAAATGAAGTGTTTTGTAAAAAGCATGTATTTCAGGCAGTTTTACAAGCCATCTATCACTGATGTATCCAATTTTGAAATAAGCTAATCAATTATGTAAATGTTTCATCTGGATATAGTTGGAATTTCTGTATTAAATTTAGAATGTTTTAATTGAATTAAACCTTAATTTACAGATAAAGAATCATTTTTCGGTACCTTTCAATGTACATGAAGATATGGAATCTAACTTGAAGATTCTTGGTACAATTCAGCCAAATGAAGAGTTCAACATTCCTCTACTTTCTTATAGGTATTTGAATTTTATAATATTTATTTCTAAATATTTGTATTTTTCATGGAACAATTTGCATCAAGTTTAAAGCTATTCCTGCATTACAGTATGAATAAAAGAACCTGAAGTGAAATTCATTTTTCATTACTACTTCTATGGTTCAATCTAATAGATGTCAGTATATCTCAACAACTAGTATTATATAGAATTTTCAGCATAGAAACATGTCATTTTACCATTGGTCTTAATTAGATGTTTATGTTCCACACAAGACTCATTCTATCTTACTTCATCTTACCCACCTCAGCATAATCTTCTCTTTTTCATGTCCTTATCTTACTTCTCTTTTAATATATCTATACTAATAACCTCATTACTCTGTGATAGTAGGTTCCATATTTTAGTCTGTATAGAAAGGCAATTCTCCTGAATTCATTACTAAATTTACTGCTGACTAGCTTGTATAGCCTCTAGTTTTAGACTCATTCACATGTAGAAACATCTTCCCATTGTCTACTTTATCAAAGGTACACAATTTTAAACTCTATTAGTTCCCCTTTCTCCCTGTCCCACCTATTTCTAGAGGGGAAAAAAAACACTTTGGTCACCTTTTTCCTGATAATTATAATCTCAAGTTTACTTTTTTTGGCGATGGAAGTGTTTGGTCCCAATGAAGGAGCTCCACACACTGTTGTCGTAACTTTCTTTTCCTTTTAGTGCTAAAACATTTGCTGTGCATTTCTAATATTTTACAATATAAAGGCTTCAGTTAGGACTGTCCTTTAAATCAGATTAATGGATTTTTCCTTTCAGAAGCTGATCAGACTGTCAGTTCAATTTATTTTGGGATATGTGAATATCATAGAAATCATAGAAACCCTACAGTACAGAAAGAGGCCGTTCGACCATTGAGTCTGCACCGACCACAATCCCACCTAGGCCCAACCCCCATATATTCTTGTATATTTTACCCACTAACCCTCTAACCTCTGCATCTACAGTCAATTTAGCATGGCAAGTCAACCTAACCCCCACATCTTTGTACTGTGGGAAGAAAGTGGAGCACCCGGAGGAAACCCACGCAGACATGAGGAGAATGTGCGAACTCCACACAGACAGTGACCTAAGCCAGAATCGAACCCAGGTCCCTGGAGTTATGAAGCAGCAGTGCTCACCACTGTGCGACCACGCAGCCCCACGTTAGGTATAAAATTAGGTTAGGGTTAGGTATTAGGTTAGGTAAAATTGGTTAGGTATAAAATTGTTTCATGTGTTGTTTTAACTTCATTAATCTATTTACTTTCAGCAAGTTAAAATGCCAAACATGTTGTGTTGCACAACCAAAAATAAATGATCAATTTTCAGCATTTTTCATTATTTTAATTATGCATTTGTATAACTGCCTTTAAAATAATAAAGCCTTCAAAGGCACCTCACTTTGTGTTATCAAACAAAATATGACACCATGTCAGAAAAAGATATTGGGACAGCTGACCAAAAAATAAAGAAGTAGATTTTAAAGAGCATCCGAAAGGAAGAGAGGGCAGGAGAGATCTGAGGGAATCCCAGAGTTTAGTCTTTAGCAGCTGAAAGCACGTAATACAATGGTGAAACTATGAAAACTGAAGATTCGCAAAGTGCACGTTTGGAGGAGTGCAGAGATCTTGCAGAGTTGTACGGCTGGAGGATGTTTTACAGATTGAGAGGGATGAAACCATGAGGGGAACATGGGGATAAAAATTCTCAACTTAAAGATTTTAAAATTGTGGACTTAACTGATTTTAGTCCCTGCTTTGACTTCATGTAGCACGTCAGAAAAATTTTAAGCAAGCTATCAGAGCTAACTACGATTCATGGTTTTGTTTCTGCTGCTTGTTAACATCACAATTGGAATATTTGCAAACAAAAGAATAAATTGCATTTATATAAGCATCTATCATGACCTCAGGCTATTGCATGTGCTTCACAGCCAATGAAATAATTCTAAAGTGTAGTCATGGCTGAAATGCTCCCATCTTGTGGGAATGGTAGCAAGTAAAAATCCATTGGGCTTGGGTGGAAATTTCCAGGTCTTGAAGCAGGTGTAGTTCAAGAATCCCACCCATTGCTATAACATAGAAAATTGGACATTAATTTATATATAGAAAGGTCCAGAAACAGTAATTAACACCAAACACCTATTTTAGTGATTTTTGATGGTAGCTAAGCATGCTAACAGGTTAGCTGATAGGGCAGAGTGAGGAAAGTACCCCTGTTTTCATTCAATTAATTGTGCTCAAAAACTCACTTAACCTCTGAATTTCATGCACCTCCAGCCTGTTAATCATTTGTGGCAAGTGTGGGCCTTGTTTCAGATTTTTAAGAGTTTAAACTTGCCCCTCTGTCACATGTACTAGTGCATTAAAATTCCCTCTGAGTGTCAGCTAAAAGCATCAAGTTGTGCTTTTTGACCATTTTTTCCTAACTTGTTCCCTCCATGAATATCGTACGCTTCTGAGATGGAGTCTTGCTGAATCCAGTGTCTTCTAGCTAAACACTGAGAAGACCAAAGCCTTCCCCTACAATTTTTAATAATCCCTTTATTATCTCCTTAAATTGGTCTACCCTAATATCATTTTCAAACCTAAGCTAAGTTTGCAACCTTTATATTTCTCCATCATAAAGACCTGCATTCAGCTCCCTAAACCATTAGTTTCATCCCCTAACTTAATCCATCTGTTGTTGAAATCCTTATTCATGTTTTTGCTTTCTCCTTGTTTTTCAGCAGCCTATTCTCCACCTTCCATAAAATATAACTCTCAAAAATCCTGTTTTACATATTTTAATGGTATGTCCTGTTCTCTCACACTGTTTTCCTTGCTCATTCTTGGATGCCTGTAATTCAAAATTTTCATCTTTCTTTCAATCCTTGTATAGTCTCAAGGTAACCTTCAGTGCTATGTCATCTCCAACAAAACATTTTCTCCATTATTCTGGCCTTCTGTGCATGACCCTGTGTCTTTCCACCACCATTACATGCTATATCTTTAGTCTAGTTTAGCATTCTGTCTCTGAACTCATCTATATTTGTACTTGCTTATCCACATCGTCACAGATTAAAATCCATATCCTTAATTAAGCTTTGTTTTCCCCTTTAACATTTCAATATTTGGTTTAGTGCCATTTTTCTTCCATTTCTATGAAGTTATTTGGATATTTTCTATGATAAAATTACTATAAAAATGCATATTTGTGTTGATAACCTTTGCTTTCCCATGCAAAGCAGAAAAAAATTTCCTTGTGATTTTACTAATATTTTCAGTTTTTATACCCTTCAAATCGTAGGTTGCATTTTTTAAACTTGTATAATAAAAAGCAAAATACTGACGTTGGAGATTTGAAATACAAAGAGTATTGGCAGCATCTGTGAAGCGAGAAATGGAGTTCATGTTTTGAGTCCAGTACGATAACTTTGGAACTTCCGAAACATTAACTTTGTTTCTCTTTTTCTTGAGATTTCAATTACCTTATTTAACGTGAAAACTAAATACTGTGAATGTTGGACGTTTGATTTCTTAATGGACACTATTAGCGCCTTTCTCAGCCTTTATCATCACCATTTACGTTCCTTTCATCTACTTCATTTTTATCAATTACAATTCCCCTCCCCAGGTAGTATAAATCTTGTCTGAGTTTTTTAATCCTCAGCTTTAACGAAGGGTCATCCTGACTCAGAACGCTGGCTCTATTCTCCCCCCACAGATGCTGTCAGACCTACTATGTTTTTCCAGTATTTTCTGTTTTACTTCATTTTAACATGTTATTTGTTTAATGAATTACAGGTCAGATCTTCGCTTGCAACTGGTTTTGAAAGACAAGAAAGTCGATCTTTGTGAAGCTATCGCGTTTGGTCACGTAAACACAAATGCTGAAATAGTATTTCATCGCAAATGCCAGTTTTCTGGAGATGATGAGCTGGATTCTGTAATGATCAATATAGTTGCAATGCACGACACACTGGCCTCTGACAATGCTGATGAAACTAATAATGCTTACGTTCTTCATTTATGGCCTAGTGCAATTCTTCAAAACCTTTTGCCTTACACTGTCAGTGTTTCCTTAACGGAGGTAAGTTTGCCTATGTAAGTTTTGTGTAGATATCTGTATTGATGATTACATTTATTTTCCTCAGTTATTCTTTCTCCATATTGAGTAAAATCTTATTGCCAGTGTCTCAGGGAACCCTGAGACACTGCTTTCCAGCCATTCCTGTTGGATCTTCTGATCCCACTGACTGCCAGCATCGCTGCAGATTTCCTGGCAGAGAAGGATACATTCAACAGGAAACCCTATTGGATTTCCAATGGATCTTATCACCAATTATAAGATTCCACTGTCAACTAATGGCAGGCTGCCTCCCACTGACGCAGAACATATAGTGGGTTGCATGGTAAATCCTACCCACTATTACTGTTAAGAGTTCTAATTCACAATAACCGCAATCTACTAAAGAATAAAGTATCACATTCTAGTCATTCCTGCTCAGTTATTTATTAGTTATTCATCATTAATCATACAGTTTATTAATGCTGTCAACAGATTTTTACCTCATTACCTGTTTTGCATAGAACTCTGATTCAGGTTAGAGTAATTTAATAAATCCTTCTGCAATTTTATGAAAATATGATGTCACTAAGCAAAGCAACCAGTGAGTCAACAACTGAGTGTCTGGCAATAAGTTATTCAGTGGTGGAAACTTTACTAAGCTAAAGCAGCCATTTTTTTTCTGTGCTTGTTTTGGCAACTTTTCCATATAAATATTGTCTGAAAGACAGCTGACCAACAGATCTCTTGTGTTCTAGAGAAAGAAAAACTAATTTTGATTATCTTTTATAGGTGTTCAGTTTCTTTCAGCTACCTTTACCTAATTTTTTCAGGCCAGAATTCCATATGGCCTTCTCTTAAAAGAGAACAAAGCTGTGTTTGGGTCTTGATTGTGATATCAACAGCTGTGACGCTTGACTATAATCTTGTAATCTCATTGGTTGAGATGCCCATCTTCAAAGTGCGAAGGTGCAAGACACATGACTTTAGATATATTGACTGGCTGATTTGAAAGGCATACTAACTAACGTATTAGGGGAGGCTATGACCTATATTAATGCTAGATTGTTAATCCAGAAACTCAACTGATGTTCTGGGGACTTGGATTCAAATCCCACCACAGTGAATGATGGAATTTAACTTCAATAAAAAAAAATGTGGAATTACGAATCTACTGATCATGAAACCATTGTTGATTGTCAGATAAATCGTCTTGGTTCACTAATGTCCTTTAGTGAAGGAGATCTGCCATCTTTACCTATTCTGGCCTACGTGTGACTTCAGAGCCACAGCAATACAGTTGACTCTACTGAAATGCCCTAGCAAGCCACTCTATTTCAAGGGCACTCCATTTCAAGAGCAATGCCCATGTCCCATGAATGAATTTTTTAAAAAATGAGCTAACTTGAACTTCAAACACGAAATATCAATCTTCATAATTTGCACATCTAAAGCACCTTTTATGCAGCAAAATATCCTATATGGAAGATACGTAACTGATGGGAAGAGGGGATTGAAGATCAGGCAGAAAACTAAGAAGAGGCAACAATTGGAATAAAATGAGAAAGTGAAGCGATGAATGGGTTTGGGATGCAAATCACAGCCACAGCAGCCAGTGTTTTTAGTGTGAGTGTAGAAGGGGCCTCATTACAATGATAACTTTTTAAGTTGTCGACTGTATGTATGTGTTCTGCAATTTTGACATAAATGCAATCCAGCTACTTTGGATTAGCAATATCACTCATTTTACAGGGGGCAAAATTTTATGTTCCCCCCCCACCCCCAAGCAGGGTTCTGATCTGGGAGTGTAAAATCGAATAGCTGGGATTCCCCTTGGGATCCCACCCACCCCAACCTAGAAGCAAATTCATGACTGGCCGTGCAGGGCCTTGGGCAGAAACCTATTCTTTACCCTGTTATGGCCCTTATGTGGCCATTTAAGGCTTTTTCATATCCAGCCTTAACTTTATAGGCTGGTGGCAGTGAGTATGAGTAAGGTGGGAAACACAAGAAAACTTTCATCCCTCTGAGGTGGAAATGGAGTGGTGGAATACTTCAATCTATAAGCCCTTCAAGTTTGGCATGCCCTCCTGTCCGGGACCTTAGAGCTCTGGCCCTCCCTTCTCCTGCATCTCGAATTACGCTTGGACTCCTCTGCATTTGGCATCCCTGGAGCTTACCTTTACAACAGACTTGGTTCCAGCCCGAGTGCCAAAGTCTCACTTCTGTGTCTAATCTTATTGGCTGACAGCTGTCTTGGACAAAATTTCTTTCCAAGAGTGAATGGAAGTTCCATCCACTGGCAAATTATGCTCAAGTGAACTTTAAATGATAGTAGGCTTCCAAGCATCAGGAGTAATGTATTGCATACTAACTCTCAGATTAGCGAATGTTGAGCACTTCAAAACATTGAGACAAACTCACTAGCTTATATTACATTAAAAATAGCCAAACCTGCTAACCAATTCTGGCTCATTGATTCTGTCATGATTTTCTTATTTTTCGCATGTCACAGTTATACACATAGATTTTGTTATTCTCCAAATTTTCAATAGTGTTATCTCCCTTTAAGTTGATTACTGAAATTCTTTCATAGGTCTTGTAATATTGCCTGCTTCAAAGGCATGAGTAATGAATGCATGACTAGGAGTGCAAAAATAATTTTCATATTTTATCTATCTATACGTCTTTCTCGTTTTTTCTAATTTTCAGTTATGTTCATATTTAACTCAATGCAACAACTGAATAACAATGCTATTGAACTAATGTCTAGTATAACCCAGCAGTGGCCTTAATACTATTTTCAGAGGTTTGTGAATTCCTGCTTTAAATTATAGAACAATGCAATTTTAGTCTTCGTTGTCTGTCAGAACATATTTTTGCACATACAAATATACTGAACATGTTGAAAAATGAATACAGTAATCGTAGCTTTTAACAGTTTTTAAAAAAAACTGTTGTTGCAGAAAAGTATGAAACAGAAGTTGACTCTTGATGAAGGACATTCTGCCCAGCTTCATGATGCTGTTCTGGATAAATCTAAATTGACACTGACTATTATTGACTACTTAAAACATAACTGGGCAGGAGAATACGAAATCAAAAGCAATCAAACAGATATTGAACTAATCAAATTTAAATCATACTTTGATGGTGAAGAAAGTGAAATGGATATTGCAATCCTTACAACATACAATGTTGGACATGTGATGCTAGAATTGTACAGCCCCTATTGGATGATGAATAAAACTGGACGAATGCTTCAGTATAAAGCTGATGATGTTCACCGTAAGCATCCTTTGGATTACAAAGAGCCACTGCTTTTTTCCTTTGGATCAAAATTCTTTTTTGAAAAGAATAAGGTAAGCTGTTTGTCCTACTTGTTTTGTCTTACTAATATTTAATATTTATTTGTTTTTCTCAAGTATTAAATAAAATGACATTGTACAAAGGATGTTACTGGGAAAGTGCATGGGTTTAGGTGCAGGTGAGCAGTTTCTTATGAGCTTGGTTGTAATCAGTAATTTGTTTCAAAAAGTAATACGAAATCGCAGTTATTTATTGTAAGAATGAAGCCACAACATTTCTCAGTTTAAGATAAAGGTATTTTTATTATACAAGAGTCAAACAAGGCAAATATTATAAATTCTATCTTGAATAGCAACCTTTGCCTTAAGATTCATAATCAATCTATATTAAACCATAAATTAACATATTTAATATGAATTAACTGTATATAAATTATAAATGGTACAGTTAAGTGGGGGCAGGTGCTGCCAAAACAGATCTTGAGACAGAATTGGCTCAGCAATCCATTCAACATGTCATCAGTCTCAAAATCAAAGTCCTTCAAAACTCAGATTACTATTGATGCAGGAACTCTGAAATAAAACTGTTGGAAAACCTCAACACTTGTGGCAGCATCTGTGGAAAGAGATTTACCGTTTCAATCCTTTTAATTTTCCATCAAAACAAAAGAGAGGGAGAATGGTGATGAATTTTATGCTGTGTAGAAGGGGCTGAAGCAGGTAGAACAAAGTACAAGGTCAGATAAATGGAAACTAGAAGTAATTTGACAAAGGTATAATGGGCACAAGACAAAAGAGTGTTAATTGCCATGTTGAAGACTAAAGCTGCTGATTGTAGTACATGTTAATGGCAGAATAAAAGTCAGCACTGTAATAAAATCAAGATTTCAATGACAGATGGCCTTTAGGTCTGCGTTACCACAATGAACTTCAACTCCACTTTTTCTAATATTTAGCCTCATTCCTAGTTGACAGCAGTGCACAACAAACCTGGTTTCAATAGGCATAGTTTTCACCAAAATGGCACACTTCCATAGAACCTACAAACATTGTCTGGATGATGTGAACCCGGTGTAGAGATGCCGGCGTTGGATGGGGTAAACTGCATTTGCCTGACGAAGATGAAAGTCGAAAGCTTGCAGATTTACTATCAAATAAATCGGTTGGATTTAAAATTGGTGTTGCCAGATTCTTACTGATGTGAACCCACTAATGTTAACATGAGTAACATAAACAGCTATCGCAACTGTATATTCTCAGTTTCTGGATCCAACCCTTCCTTTTCAGCCTACCTGAACTGCACCACTAGGATTATCATCTTCAGCATCTCCTAAACTCTGATGGCTCTTGCCCTTTTATAAGAAGTTTGAATTTCCAGTCTCCATTTGTGTTTGTATCCTTAAAAACTAGGAGTGTCAATTCCTTTTGTCAGCTTTCCTTTTCAATTTCCCTTTCCATTAGAGTTTCTCTCAAAAATGCAGGCTTTAAAACTATGAATTCCTTCACAGATTAAATTGGAAAAAAATGTCAGTACATCAAGGTAAAGCACGGGGTTAATTATCAGGATAGGGCCTGAATGGGATTGTGGTCAGTGCAGAATCAATGCACCAAATGGCCTCTTCCTGCACAGTGGGGATTCTATGAAGTCAGCTTCAACTTTCCGACTTCAGCACTTCACTTCAGTGCGTTAGGCTGTGTAGATGCAACCTTCTCTAGAGAGGTGGATTTCGAATTTACATATTGTAATTGTTCAACATGAGTAATATTGACGTGGATTTTGCATTATCTCTTTGGATCCATGGTTCTGTGAGTTTCTCAGACTTGTTGGTGAAAGTAAAGAGAATGCTATCAAATAGAGGAGGCAATGAGGTGGGCTGGTGCCATGTCAGAGAACTATTGCCAACAATTAAATGTTCACAGTTTTTTTTAATCTGTGAAAAAAGAGATTGTTCACAATACTTGTGCTAAAAGATTATGTAATATAGCTTCGATATTTTATTGACAGTGGACTGGTGCAACATTTAGAGGTCTAATCTGTCAAATCAGAATGTGCGCTGCTTATGCTCTGCGACATTGGACCTCAGATGAGGATGAAGATAATCAGCAGTGGTGTAGCATCTTGGCATTGTCACTTGACTGGTAATCCAGAGACATGGTAATTTTATGGGGACCTGGGTTTGAATCCCACCACAGCTGATAGTGAAATTTGAATTCAATAAAAATTAGGATTTAAAGTCTAATGGTAACCATGTAACCATCATTGATTTATTGCAAAATCTCATCTGGTTCTTGAGGGAAAAACATCTGTCCCTTTTACCTCATCTTCATATGATTCCAAATCCATTCCACAGCAGCAGATGTTGAAAATTTTGAAGTGGTGGGAAGCTTGAAGTAAGACAAATGTGATTGTATTGTGCAAAGGGACAGAAAATAGCAGCTCCTGCTTCCAAGTCTTCAACGTTGTGATTGTGGCACTACTTAAGTTTGCAAAAGCCAGTGACTGGAATATATGCAATACCTGCAAGAAGTGAGCCACAGTATCCTGAAAAAAAAACCCATTCCAATATGGATGACTGAAAATGCCCCCTCAAAGGCAGTTAGGGATGAGCAATAAATGACCAACATCGCATGAAGCAATTTTATAACTCTGCCTGCAGGTGGTGCACCATCTAAGAGAAGTATCAGCAGAGAGGTACAGCTCCTTGGAGGCCATACTTTATACACATCTATTTCATAGATATATAGATTCCCCACAGTGTAAAAAGAGGCCATTTGGCCCATTGAGTCTGCACCAACCACAATCCCACCCAGGCACTATTCCCATAACCGCAATATTTACCCTGCTAATCACCTGACACTAAGGATTTGTTTAGCATGGCCAATCAACCTAATCTGCACATCTTTGGAGTGTAGGAGGAAACCAGAGCATCTTGAGGAAACTCATGCAGACATGGAACGAATGTGCAAACTCCACATGGATAGTCACCCGATGCCAGAATTGAACTTGGGTCTCTGGTGTTATGAGACCATGCCACCCAAGATTTCCTCAAGATCTTCGTGTCTCAGGAGGCACAGAGTATTGCTTCAGATGACACATTTTCAGCCTGCTGGAATCTGGAATCTGACCTCTGCCAACAGGATCTGTTAGATGTTTTACCAGTGTCTGGCAATTCCGAAGCACCTACAATTCTTTCTGCCTCCAGATTCTTCCAGTACTCTACTAAAGACATTTCCAGGATATCTCATTGGTATTTCACAAATTCAAAGATGGAAAGATATGTGACCAATGGTTTGTGGCAAGGCTGTCAATTGTGAAAACTTTGACAGAGGTGTTGTCAGTCAGAGCAGGACATCTGAGTATCCACTCAGCTGTCTTCCCATAGGTATAGTGCATTATTGATTAAACAACCAGATCACAAGGATGATCGTGGCCAACCAGGACTTCTACTCCGTAAATGTACAGTTAGTGTGCAACTACAAAAGATGATCAAGCAAGTAAGCACAAGTTTCCTGCCTTGCTGTATTTGTTCTGTTGTGGTCTGACCTCACCTCATCTCTGCTTCTCAGAGTTACTGGCAAGGTACTCGAAACTCAAACTTATTTCAAACATGGCTTATATGATGCCATTCAAAAAAGTGAAGACTGAGGCCCCTGGAGTAATAGGAGTAACACCATATTACCACCAAATGCTTTATCAAACAAACAATCAATGTAATAAAATTGTGATTTGCATGTATAGAAAGAGCTGGAAATGCTTTGCTATATGCATGAGCCAAGATCTCCAACATGGTGTAATTGTGCAGTTGTGAGATTTAATACTGCATTAGGAACTGGACTCAAAGCATAGAGCCTCTTCAGTCTAGAGGGAATCCAAGAGGTGCTGGTGGGGTGGAAGAGGGAGTTTAAAGTCACAGGAGTTGATGCAGGAAATGCAGCTACAACCATGCTATCCAGGATGTCTTCGTTATTCTAAATGTCAATTGGATTTCACCACAATGTGTAAAAGCTGCTAGTGCAATCCCTTCACCCATTTCCCTCCTGACAATGTCAGTGAAACAAAGCAGAAGCCATTATTTGATTTGATTTATTATTGTCATATGTATTAACATAGTGAAAAGTATTGTTTCTTGCATGCTATACAGATAAAACATACCACTCATAGAGAAGGAAAGGAGGGAGTGCAGAATACAGTGTTACAGTCATAGCTGGGTGTAGAGAAATATCAGCTTAATGCAAGGTAAAGCCATTCAAAAGCCTGACAGCAGCAGGGAAGAAGTTGTTCTTGAGTCGGTTGGTACATGACTTCAGACTTTTGTATCTTTTTCTCACTGGAAGAAGATGGAAGAGAGAATATCCAGGTTGCATGGCATCCTTATTTATGCTGGCTGTTTTGCTGAGGCAGTGGGAAGTGTAGACAGAGGCTGTTTGCACAGTGGATAACACAGCAGCAGCCAGTATTCAGTGACAATTTATGTCACCCCATTCATCATCATCACAACAAAGTGGCACTTGCCAACCAACAACTAAAAAAGGGCAAGACGAAAGAGTAAGCGAAGAATAATGAATTGGGTAATATCGTGCAAAAATGACAGTGATGTATGCTGCATGATTATTATTGGGTACCATGATGTGAAGTCGCATTCTCAACATCATTTCACTCAATCTGGATAATATAGCAGGTGGCTAGGACTGGAAATTGGGCCCTCCTACACTATTCAAGTTTAATCAAATGGGATACTTAACTTCATTATTGTATCAATTGACTCCAGTAATATGTGGTGTGAGCAATAAAACCTTGATAAGTGTTTTTCACCTCAGGTGGGTTTCTTATTTTTTTTTAAACCATTAGTCCATTAGGACTGGTTTAAACTCTGTAGCTGAACTCTGAGTTTCAACTCACTACCTCCGTCTTCTTACCAGGAAAAACATGGGAATAGTTGCCTCCTTTGGGAGACACGTCCTCCAGTAAGGATGTGGAACACGAGTTGCCTGTGTTTTTAGGCCCCACCCCTTCGGAATGATTGTGCAAAACATATTCCCCCCCCCCTGTTTTTTTGACAGTGTCAGAAAATAACATGAAAACCTGGCTGTTTCTGGGGAAAAGCATGCCAATTTTCACTCAAAATCTGACACTTTGCAATTTTTTTAAAAAAACTTGCAATCCAGGTGTAACATTGCAAGACTAAATCTAAATCTATTAAATTCACTGATGTCATCCCACCTGTAAGCAAATGGGAAATGTATGATCTATACATACCTGGCATCCAAGATGCTTTGCCTCTTCCTCAGGCATAGTCTTTCCCCTCCCAGCCCTGAGACTACCCTGTAGCTTGCTGGCACAAGAATACATGTAATGAGGTCTTACTTCCCCAGTCGACCTCAGGAGGTCTTAGTTTTTTCTGGCATTGCATCCAAGTACGAACACAAGACCTACACTACTGACCTCTAATTGTAATCTCTTGCTGCACATTTGAAGAGAACTCTTCTCTCCCTGGTATTAGTTGTTCACACCTGGTCGACACAGCCCAAAAGACAGCATAGAGAAATTCTTTATTGAATCTCATGTACGCTCTTTCTGCTTCTCCTGTTGCATCCTGAAGAAAATATGCTACAACTACACAGCTCTTCTATGTTAAGATCTTGAAAACATGTTAATGCTCAATTGAGTGCCACTTGTGATCAGTGGTAAGAAGCAGCTCTGACTGTGGATATTCCAGAAAAACATTGAAAATATTCACACTTAACTAAACCAAGACTGATATTTTTGACTCAAATGAATTCTCCAGATCTATGTAGTAAGCACGTATTTGCTGGTCAGTGATCCTTTAAATGAGTGACTTTGACTTCCTTCAGGGTCACAACCAATTACTTTGGACACCAGGCATCTTGCCTTCCAACACAATTGTGCCAGTCATTGGTGAAGCCCTGCATGTATAGATGTCATTGCTGGCTTTGATATTCTATGCAGTTTGATACTTACTTCCTTCCATGGAGGAAAAAAATCATCACGAAGACCTGCATATCATACTGAGGCAACCTCTTCCATTCTTGCTGCAGTGGAACATTGTGCATTTGGAAATGTTGTCAGTGCATCACATGTTCTCAGTTGCAGCCCAAGAAGCAACTTTTGTCTTAGGCCACAGGGTACAGCATGTGCATGCAGTTAAGCAGAACGTGGAGAGTCCTGCACACTCCTTAACTATACCATTCACTCTTACTGACTGAAATATGAGTTAGCATAAAAAACCCAAGTTGTCCCGTGGAAGTGTGAATCTCTGAGCTCTGCTTATGTCTTCTGATGACACATTCTGAAAAGGAATGAACACTTCTAATAATCACTGTCACAGATGGCCTGTATACCACTATCTGCTGGATACCTGAACCCGACCTGGGAAATAAAAAGCATGAATGAAGCTACCATTTGCACATGAATGACATTACAGTGGCTGGTGGCATCATCAGTATGAGTGAGTATTGTATGCCACATGACTGCTTGATATTTGATCTGTTTAGCAGGTAGCCAACCAGCTAACCCCATTCTCTATCTCTCACCGCCATGTACTCTGACATTGTTTGACTTTGATGTGGAGATGCCGGTGTTGGACTAGGGTAAACACAGTAAGAAGTTTTACAACACCACGTTAAAGTCCAACAGGTTTATTTGGTAGCAAACACCACTACCTTTCAGACTGCAGTGCAGCACCCAAAGAGAAAAGAGTCAAATTGGACTCCTCCGGAAGGCCGCTGTCCTCAACTTGACACGCATGCCCTGGCTGTCAAGAGATGCGTCAATGCCCAAATTCACCAGCTGCACTTACAAGACAGCCCTGAACATCACCCAAGCACAGCGCAATGCCATCCACACTCAAGACCAACTGCAATATTGTCATCAAACCAGATGAAGGAGGAGCCATTGTCATACTGAACAGAACAGATTACTGCAAAGAGGTATACTGACAACTGTACAACGAGGAACACTACAGACAGTTACCTGCAGATCCAACCACAGAATACATCCATCAACTCAACACTCTGATCAAGACCTTTAATCTAGACCTTCAGAGCACTCTTGTGCTTTCATCCCATGTACTCCCTGCATTGGAGACCTCTAAGGCACAACCGGCCCTCCCGTTGTATCAGGCAATGGGACCCTGTGCGAGAACCTCTCCAGCTTCGTTGAGGGCATCCTGAAACCCATTGTACAAAGAACCCCCAGTTTTTGTCGCGACACTACGGACTTCCTACAAAAACTCAGCACACGTGGAGCAGTTGAACCAGAAGCACTCTTGTCACAATGTATATCTCGGCACTCTACACCAGCATCCCCCACGATGATAGCATTGCTGCAACTGCCTCGGTACTCAACACCAATAACTGTCAGTTTCCACTTGGAATTTTACAACTCATTTGCTTCATCCTGGAGACATAACTTCATGTCTTCACCTTAAATAACCAGTTCTTCTTCCAGACACACACAACAGCCATGGAGACCAAATTCACACCTCAATATGCCAATATCTTCATGCACAGGCTCGAACAAGACTTAATCACTGCACAGGACCTTCAACCGATGCTATACAATAGATACATCAATGACATTTTCTTCCTTTGGACTCGGTGAACAATTACTGAAACAACTATATGATGATATCAACAAGTTCCATCCCACCATCAGACTCACCATGGATGACTCTCTGGATTGGTTGCAGTCTTGGACATGCGCATCTCCATTAAGAACGGTCACCTCAGCACCTCACTATCGCAAGCCCACTGGTAACTTCACGGTGCTCCACTTCTCCAGCTTTCACCCTAAACACGCTAAAGAAGCCATTCCCCCACGGACGAGCCCTCTGCGTACACAAGATCTGCTCAGATGAAGAGGATTGTAACAGACACCTCTAGATGCTGAAAGATACCGTTATTAAAGAGGATATGGCACTCGATTCAACAGGTCCGATGCGCCACAGCGAAAAACCACACCTACTTCCTCAGAAGACAAACATGGAACATGGTGGACAGAGTATCCTTCATTGTCCTGTAGTTTCCCGCAGTGGAGAAGCTATAACGTCTCTTCCGGAGCCTTCAACATGTCATTGATGAAGAAGACGAACATCTTGCCAAGACCATCCCCACCCCCCACTTCTTGCCTTGAAACAACCACACAACCTCAAACAGACCATTGTCCGCAGCAAACTACCCAGCCTTCAGGAAAACGGTGACCACGACACCACACAACCCTGCCGCAGCAAGCTCTGCCAGTCGTGCTGGATCTTTGATACGGATGCCATTAACTCACACGAGAACAGCATCCACCAAGTACACAGTGTACACTCTCTTGCAACTTGGCCACCATTGTCTACCTGATACGCTGCAAGAAGGATGTCCCAAGGTATGATATATTGGGAAGACCATGCAGGTGCTACAACAACAGATAAATGAACACCGCTCGACAATCGCCAAGCAAGAATGCTCGCTTCCTATTGGGAAATGCTTCAGCGGTCACAGGCATTAGGCATCTGATCTTCGGGTTAGCGTTCTCCAAGACCGCCTTCACGACACTCAATAATGCAGAGTCACTGAGCAGAGACTGATAGCCAAGCTCCGCAGACATGAGGACAGTCTCAACTAGGATCTTGGCTTCGTGTCACACTATCTGTAACCTCCATGACTATTGTGAGTGATTATGAGGGAAATGCACAAAAGCCACAAAATGATGAAGTAAGTGATAAATGAATAGATAGGGATGTAAGTAGGTAAGAGGACTGGGCTAGTTGGCGAAGATTGATATGGCAGAAATAGGTTCGAGAAGGTGGAGAGGATAGAGTAATACCCACATCAGAATGTAGGTTAATGTACTTTCACGATTTTCCTGCCTTACTGGGGTAATTGAATCTCTTCCTGTATTGGATCCAACTATGCGGCATCACTGTTTTCAATAAACCAATAAGCAGACAGTTTAAACAGGAAATGTAATAATTTGGGAAATTCTTCTTATACATATATTTTTGTGTATTGCACTTAAACTTCAATAAAGTGCCAAGCTTTTAAATTCTTGTCACTGCCAGAAATGGGGATGGGAAATTTATACCATACCCATCTAGGAACATCAACTTGCTGTTTTGGTTATTTCCCTTGTGAACCTCACAATGAACTTTGTGCATCATATTTGCATAACTTCATATAAATATCCTGTCTTCATATTTGAATTAGATTTTGTGATTTCCTTCACATTTGCCATTTGAGATGGTAAAATTTTCACAAATCAGGTTGTTGTTGTAAAATACTCATCATTACATAAATAAATACCTTCTGAGCTTATTTCTTGAGGGTAATCATTCTAATGAAGTAATAACTGATACCCCATTCATAAAGGGCATTATGATATACTTTTGTAGTGAAGTCACTGCTGTAATGTAGAAATGATGTGGAGATGCCAGCATTGGACTGGGGTAAACACAGTAAGAAGTCTCACAACACCAGGTTAAAGTCCAACAAGTTTATTTTGGTAGCATAAGCCTTTGGAACACTGCCCCTTCATCAGGTGAGTGGGAGTTGCGTTCACAAACAGAGCATATATAGACACGGTTGGAAATTTACCGACATGCCAACCCCGATTCCAGGGGCAGGCTCAGGTTGGAGAACGGGATTCACCGTTGGCTTTGGGCGGATGTGCAGGTAAAATTCTGCCTATTGTGTCTATGTATGCCCTGTTTGTGAACACAATTCTGATGAAGGAGCAGTATTCCGAAAGTTTATGGCTTGTGTTACCGAAGAAACCTGTTGCATTTTAACCTGGTGTTATAAGATTTCTTACTGCAATCTGGAAAAACATGGTAGAGCTAAGCATAATTAATATCAGCACAATATATGAATTGAAATACATTGGCATGTGTACAGTGAAATTCAATTTGTGTTAATAATAATTTAAAATTATAGGTTCAGCTTAGGATTACTGACAGCCAATTGTCAGATTCATTTTCTTTGGACACTGTGGGCAGTTATGGCTCGGTTAAATGCAAAGGACCAAAAAAGGAATATCAGGTAAGATAACATAATTACTGAAAATTGTGATCTATAGCAGTTTTTTTAAATGCGTGAATTACATTAATCCTATTATTTAAAGAGATAATGTTCTGACTCTTGAACCTTGCCAGTTTGTCTTTTGCTTCACCAACACAGTTTTTCAAACTAAATCACTTCTATACTACCCTGATGTAATTTCTTTTTTAAAAAATATAATATTTAGTTGGTGCTGAAAATATTCTGTTGGATTGGCTGACAGGACTCTGGCCAGAGGAGGATCCCTTTTGACAGGGAATTAGCATTCTGTTGGCTCACATGGAATTCATCCTTCAGTTACAAAAGAACAATGACTGCAGAACCAGCAGCTCAATCTGTATAAGAATCAGTGTAGCTATGCAAAGAACTGTTTGTGATCTATAGAAGACAAAGATGTGTAACAAGTACAAGCAGGAAAGGAATCCATTTAACCTAATGTGGCAGGGAGATGAGAACCAATGCCGGAAATCAAAAGGAAGTAAAGTGGGAACAGAAACAAAAGGCAGCCAAGAGGAAAACTGAAAAGCAGAGAAACCAAAGTCAAAATTCAAAAAGGATCACAGTACAGAGACTGTGGAGAACCCAGTGAATGAGTCCAGTAAAGCTAAGAAAAATAAAACACAGGGAAAATGTACAAAACATGACCGGACAGGTGGTCTGAGTAAGCAGAGCGGAGAGCAGGAAAGTCTAGATTAAGCTGCATTTATTTCAATGCAATAGGCCTAATGAGCAAGGCAAATTAATTCAGGGCATGGATGAGTACGTGGGACGGGGATATTAGAACTATTGCTAAAACATGACTAAGAGAGGGCAGGACTGGCACTCAATGTTCTGGGGTACAGATGGTACAGGAAAGATAGAACAGGAGGCAAGAGAGGAGAGGGAGTTGCATTTTTGATTAGGGATAACATCAATAGTAGTATGAGGGGATATATCCAAGAGTTTGCCCTTTGAATCTATATGGGTTGAACTGAAAAATAAGAAGGGAGAGATCACTTTAGTAGAATCGTAGTCCAGGCCTCCAAATAGTCAGTGGAAAACTGAGGAGCAAATATGTAGGGAGGTTATAACTAGACGCAAAAAAAAGCATGATAACAATAGGGGACTTAACTTTCCCAATGTTGACTGGGACAGCCAAAACATTAGGAGCTTGGATGGAAAGAAATTTGTTGAGTGTATTCAGGAGGAATTTCTCATTCAGTCTGTGGATGGCCTGACTAGGGAATGGGCAAAACTTGACTTTGGGAAATAAGGAAGGGCAGGTGACAGAAGTATTACTTTAGGACCAATGACCAATATTCCATTAATTTTAAGATAGCTATGGAGATTGATAGGCCTGCCCCAAAAGTTAAAATTCTAAACTGGGGCAAGGTCAAATTTGATAATATTGGACAGGAACTTCCAAAAGTTGATCGGGGGAGTCTGTTAGCAGGCACAGGGGTGGCTGGAAAATGGGAGGCTTTCAAAAGTGTATTCACCAGTATTCAGGGTAAGCACATTCCTTTTAGAGTGAAGAGCAACCTGGTAGAAGCAGAAAATCCTGGATGACTTGTGTATTGGGGTTCTAGTTAAAAAGAAGAAGGAGGCGTATGACACGCATAAGCAGCTGGAACCAAGTGGCCCCTTGAAAAATATAGAGTAGGGTTAAGAGAGAAATCAGGAGGGCAAAGAGGGAACATGAAGTTGCTTTGACAAATAAGGCAAATGAAAATCCAAAGAGCTTCTACAAATACATAACTAGGAAGAGAATAGGGCCTCTTAAGGATCAAAAATTTTCATCTATGAATCCACAAGAGATAGGTGAGATCTTAAATGAATATTTCTCATCGGTATTTATTGTTGAGAAAAACATGGATGTTAAGGAATTTGGGGAAATAAATAGTGATGTCTTGAGGAGTGTACATCTTACAGAGAAGATGATGCTGGAAGTCTTAAAGCGCATTAAGGTAGATAAATCAATGGGATCTAATGAAATATATCCCAGAACAATGTGGGAGGCTGGGGAGGAATTTGTGGGTCCCCTAGTAAAGGTGTGTGAATCATCGACAGCCACAGATGAGGTGCCTGAAGATTTGAGTGGCGAATGTTGTGCCTTTCTTTAAGAAAGGATGCAGGGAAAAGGCTGAGAAATAAAGGCTGATAAGCTAACATCTGTAACATTCTGAAAGATGGGATATAGGCATTTAAAGAGGCCTGTTTAGGGACAGACAGCATAGCTTTGTGAATTGAAAATCATGTCTCACGAATGAGTTTTTTTGAAGGGGTAACCAAGAAGGAAATGAAGGTAGTTGCAGTTGATATTGTTTACATGGACTTTAGCAAGGCCTTTGACAAGGAGCTGCGTGGCAGGTGGTTGTATACAGTAAAATCTCATGGGATCCAGGCTGAGGTAGCCAATTGGATACAAAATTGGTTTGATGGTTTTCAAAGGTTGTTTTTCAAACTGGATGTCTGTGACCATCAGGGTGTCTCATGGATTGGTGCTGGGTCCACTGTTATTTGTTATTTATATTAACAATTTGGATGAGAATTTAGGAGGCATGGTTAGCAAGTTTGCAGATGACACCAAGATTGGGGCATAATGGACAGGGAAGAAGGTTATCTAGGATTGCAAAGGGACCTTGATTAATTGGGCCAGTAGGCTGATGAATAACAGATGGGGTTTAATTTAGATAAATGTGAAGTGATGCATTTTGGTAGATCAAATCTTGGCAGGACCTCAGTTAATTGTAGGCCATTGGGGAGAGTTACAGAACAAAGAGATCTAGAAATACAGTTCATATTGTATTGTCTTGAAAGTGGAGTCACAGATGAATATGGTGGCGAAGGCGGCATTTGGCATGCTTGGTTTCAGTGGTCAGAACATTGAATACAGCATTGGGATGTCTTGTTGAAGTTGTACAAGATACTGGTAAGGCCGTACTTGGAATACTGTATGCAATTCGGGTTACCCTATAATAGAAAGGATATTATTAAACTAGAAATAATGCAGAACAGATTTACTAGGATGATATCGGGACTTGATTGTTTGTTTGAGTTACAAGGAGAAGCTGGATAAACTGGGACTGTTTCACCTGAAGCTTAGGGTTGTTGTTATAAAGATTTATTTAAAAAAAAAAACTGAAGTGCATGGATGAGGTAGATAGTCAACATCTTTTCCGAAGGGTAGGGGAGTCTAAAACTAGAAAGTGTAGATTTATGGTGAGAGGGAGAGACACAAAAGGATCCAAAAGGATAGCTTTTTCACTTGGAGGGCGTTGAGTGGTTGGAATGAGCTACCAGAGGCAGTAGTAGAGGCGAGTACAATTTTGTTTCTTTAAAAAAGTATTTAGACAGTTACATGGGTAAGATGGATATAGAGGGATATGGTCCAAATGCCAGCAATTGGGTTTAGCTTAATGATAATAACTGGGCAGCATGGACAAGTTAGGCCAAAGAGTCTATTTCCATGTTGTAAACCTCTATGATTATAACTGCATTAGCCTGAAATTCGAGAATATAATGCAGTAATTAAGTAAAGATATTATTATCATATACTGCGATGAAGCCTTTCGTCAACTTGGAACAGATGTCAAAAGGAATCTATAATTTTATCATTTTTGTCACAGCTGAAATTGAAATGTGCAATTGAGCAACTTTAATAGATGAAAGAAGGAAAGACAACCGAAAGTAGTAGAGGAAAGTAAACTTGTCAGTTATGAATTAACTAGTCAAGTAAGTTTTATGATTTTCTTTGATTAAAGTTCAGTTTGTTAATGATTTTTTTCCAGGTTGGTGTGAGAATAGACAACAGCAGCTTTAATCTAACAAGAATCGTTACTTTTACACCATTTCATATGCTAATCAATCGGACAAAGCACAGAATAGAAATAGCTGAAGAATGCGAATCAAAGTGGTTGGGAATTGATGCAGATCAAGTAAGTTAATATAATTTTTTCAATCAATGGTGAATACTTTAAAAAATCAGTTGCTTGATAAAGGTTAATATTGAAAGGTATAGAGAAAAAATAAGGTAAGAAAAATAAAGTTAAAGCAGATGACTTGGGAGAAAATTACTAATTTGGACACTGA
This sequence comes from Sphyrna mokarran, assembly GCA_024679065.1. Taxonomy (NCBI): domain Eukaryota; kingdom Metazoa; phylum Chordata; class Chondrichthyes; order Carcharhiniformes; family Carcharhinidae; genus Sphyrna; species Sphyrna mokarran. The sequence goes on from JAGIQG010000006.1 coordinate 71,417,694, forward strand.
GCCAAATGTCCTTTACTGAATCCTAATATTGCATGTTTCTAACATTTGCAATTGTCCTTAAAGTTTCAATAAGCAAGTGTAAATTGCAGTTGGGGTGATGTGGTAATATTGATATTCTCTGCATGCTTGCTATGGCTCCTGCTCTGCCCAAGACCACAAGGAACTACAAACGGTTGTAAATGTAGCCCAATTATCATGCAAATCCGCCTCCCAGCTGTTGACTGTGTCTACGTTCCCGCTGCCTCAGCAAAGCAGTCAGCATAATTAAGAACCCCAGGTGTTCTCTCTTCCAATTTCTTCCTTTGGGAAAAAGATACAAAAGTCTGACATCACATACCAACCAACTCAAGAACAACTTCTTCCCTGTCAGACTTTTGAATGGACTTACCTTGCATTAAGCTGATCTTTCTCTACACCCTAGCTTTGACAGTAACATTACCTTTTGCACTCTCTTGCTTCTCTATGAACAGTATGCTTTATCTGTTTAGGATGCAAGAAACAATAATTTTCATTGTCAATATGTGTGATAAATCAAATTAACTCATGAACGAATTAAGATGGGACAAAAAGATTTCCATACTTGTAATTAGTTCATGATGTGACTGAAGCTGAATTTACTTTAAATAATTTTTGTCATTCCTGGCTATTCCTGAAGTATTATACATGAAATAAAAGATTGCCCTTCTTTTACTTGTGTTAAACTCATCTTAATACTTGTTTTCAACAAATAATGTTGTAAGTTTTGGGTTAGACAGGGATTTGGTACCTTGTTTACATTTACTTGCTTTTCAGTTTTCAGCTTATTTAGTAATAGATTTTGAGTAATATGCATTTTTCCATTTAATTCTTCATTGATTTGCCTGCTCGTTATCCAAAATATCTAATGGAAAGCAATCCCATTGATATTTTGAGTGTGAAGGAAATTTAAAGAATGGTCAACATGTTATGAATAATTTAGATTAGTATCCTGCCATTGAATGTATCATAATTTTTTTGATGGAGTAACTTGCTTTTTTTCAATTAGTGCATCCCATTTTGGCCTGCCAGAGATTCTGAGAGAATAGTAGTTCGAATTGTAGGATGCAGTGCAGCACCACAAAAAGTTTACTTCAACAAACAAGAAAATTGTCTTTTACTTCATCTGGACGATAAGGTATGAATGTTTTAGAAATGTCATGCTTTTTATTTCATAACAGAAGAGTTACCAAGTTATCTAGCCAATTGTCATAAACGCTATCCATTTTAAAAAGACGCAAGTAATTAATGGTTTTATGCAAGCATCCTTAAACTAATGACTAACATTAGGTTATATCAATTGATTCCCCGTGGTATTATTCACAGTTAATTGTGTAATGGCCTGCATTTTAACTGCACGTTTTTTTTGTATTGTTGATGGGTGCTTGTGTGTCTTTTTTCTGGTTGTGTGCATGATTTTGTTGGAAATTAAACTTTTTATCTGTTATTATTTTGATCAAAGTTAGTTATAAAAATAGTTGTCTTTAAAAGCAAAAGTAAGAGAAAAACCTAAACATGGAAAGAAAAGGAAACAAAATGGGAGGATAGAATTTATGCTCTGAAATTGTTAGACTTTGTTTGATAAGTTGTCAGATGCCTAATCAAAAGATGAGGTGTTGATCTTCAAGGTTGCGGTGAGATTCAGTGGAACAGTACAACAAGCCAAGGATAGCCAATGCAGCATGGAAGCCCGGTGACTAATTAAAATTACAAATCCATGGAATCTCAGTAAGAAATCTCAACACCAGATTAAAATTCAACAGAATTTTATGGAATCACAAGCTTTTAGAGAGCTGCTTCTTCACCCTGATGAAGGAGCAGTGTTACAAAAACTTGTGATTCCAAATAAATCAGTTGAACTTTAACCTGAAGTTGTGAGACTTCTTACTATGCCAACAAGTCCAATGCTGGCACCTTCCCATCATGAAATCTCAGGATCATACTTGCAGACTGAACAGAAGTGTTCAACCTAATCTGTGTTTAATATCTCATTTACGGGAAATCATACTGAGCAGCAAATACAGTGTATTAAATTAAAAGAAACAAAGGATCCTGGGAAGGTTGCATCATTGAAACAGTTGCAACAGAGAAGCTGGAACCAGGAGAATGGAATGGAGTCCATAAGAACATAAATAGGAGCAGGAGTAGGCCATACAGTCTTTCGAGCCTGCCCTGCCATTCAATAAGAACATGGCTGATCTGTAGTGGTTCAGGACCACTTTCTCCCCGTAACCCTTAATTCCCTTGTCAATTAAAAACCTATCCACTCTTGACTTGAACATATTCAGTGAGGAAGCCTCAACCACCTCATCAGGCAGAGAATTCCAAAGATTCACCATCCTCTGCGTGAAGAAACCCCTCCGCAACTCCAATCTGAACCGCCCCCTGCTAATCTTGAGGCTGTGCCCTCTAGTCCCGCTGTCTTTGTTAAGCGGGAAGAGTCTCTCAACCTTTACCCTATCCATCCCCTTCATTATCTTGTACGTTTCTATAAGATCCCCTCTCAGCCTTCTAAACTCCAAAGAGTATGAACTTAGCCTATTCAGTCTCTCCTCATAATCCAATGCCCTCATCTGTGGTATCAGCCTAGTAAACCTTCTCTGCACCCCTTCCAAGGCCAATATATCCTTCCTCGAATGTGGCGACCAAAACTGCACACAGTACTCCAGCTGTGGCCTTAGCAGCACCCTATACAGCTGCAACAGAACCTCTCTACTTTTATATTCTATCCCCTTAGCTATAAAGGACAACATTGCATTCACCTTCTTAATCACCTGCTGCATCTGTGTACTGTGTTTTTGCAATTCATGCACAAGGACCCCCAGGTCCCTCTGCATCATCGCATGCTACAGCTTTTCTCCATTTAAATAGTAGTCCTTCCTACCATTATTCTTCCCAAAGTGGATAACCTCACACTTGCTAACATTATACTCCCTCAGTTTAGTTTCCACTTCTTTGCTTTTTTTCAGGTTTTTCTCTTATTTTTGCTTGGGGTCAGCACCACATCTCCTCTTGATGCACCTTTTGTTTCTCTGCTGTTCTTGTCTCATCACAATTCCTAACCAAATTCTTCCTGCCATTCAGTTCCTTCTTTTTCCACCCTATTTATAAAGCTTTGTTTGTCCATTTCCCACTGACCCCTCCTGCTCAGTTATAATTATATTCCCAGTTGTAATGAAAGAATGATAACTCTGTTTCTCTCTCCACAGATGATGCCTGACCTGCTGAGTATTTCCAGATTTTCTAGTTTTATCATTCAATCCTTCAACCCTTAAATTTAAGGATATATAAGCTTCGATTATGCAATCTGTCCTCTTAATTAAAGTCTTAGTATCATTTTGATGGAATCTATGGTGTATCCTTATTAAAATCAATATTTATTTCCTGAGATGTAGGCTCCAAAACTGAATGCAAACTTCAGGTATGGTCTGATCAAACTGGCCTGCTGAAGGATAATTTTCTCCCCATTGACCAATATTCTATTAGCATTTTGAATATTACTTCTATTTTGCTCTAGCTTTTAATGATTTATGTAAATAAAATATCATAGTTACTTATTGTTGTCCTATAAAAAAAATGTCTAGAATTTTTCAAATGAATGACCTGGCACGTTACTTGCCATTGTTTTTCCGGTCACTTAATATGTGTTCTTTATAAATTCTGCTCCATTCCATCATCAGAAGTTAATATGACTCCAAACTTGGGAGTATCTGCATTTTTGAATTGTGTATCATCTATTTGAATTAAATTAAAATGTACTACAACATAATTCTCCTTTTTGATTGAATTTTCCTCTTATATTTTATAGTTTGGAGGCATCATAGTGGAAGTGCACTTGGCAGAACATTCAACGGTGATGACTTTTAAGGATTACCATGAAGGGGCTGCTCCATTCTTCATTATTAACCACACAAAAGCAAATACAATTGAATATCGTCAGAGGTACATTACATATATAATAAGGATTTGTTTAAGAAATGGCAACTGTTTTCAATAAAGTTCAATTTATTTGGGAATTATATAAGCATAACAGTAACCAATATGACAGTGACCTGGTGACACATTTTAGTAAAGAACAAGAAGCTATGTACAATATTTTTAACCAGATACTATGTACACTCATTCTAAAGATACGATTTTTTAAAACTCAGATGACCACATCTGACTGCAGTTTACTGATGGTAGTTATCGTTATAGAAATGTTTAACTCTTGGGTTTTGACCTAGATTGCATATAACAATGTATTTCAAGTTATTTTGAGTATTATTTCTAGGTTTGTTCGCAATGATTAAAAATATTCCTGTTAAAGGATCAACAGACTTACTGAATATACAGCTTTTTATAAATTGTAGTCCATTGATGGTACTTCAATCTAGCTTTTCTAAACACACTCACCTTGGAGTCAAATCATTATGGCAAAGGAGGCGGCCTTGCTGATTCTCTGCAAAGCAGTCCAGTAAATTGCATTTCCCTCACCACTTCACTTCATAATATATTCTATCCCCATAACCTTGCAAGTTTATTTCCCTTGAGTCTTTATCCAGTTTCCTTTTGAAATCACAATCATCTCCACTTCATCCCCCTTGGATGCTGCATTTCTAGGTCGTTATCACAACCTGTGCAAAGAAGGTTCTTATATCCACCTGCATTCTTGCCAAGAATTTGCTTATGTTTGTGTGCCTTAGTCCTGTACAGTCAATTAATGGAAACAGCTTTACTTTTGCCTGCATACTTGCATATAATTTAGATTTCTCCTCATTCACTCCTTTTTCCAAGGAGAAAGACCCAACTTCTCCAAGCTAACTTTCTGGCTAAAATTCCTCATCACTGGAGCTACTCAAGTAAATTTCCTCTGCACATTCTCAAGGACCTGCAAGTCCTTCCTCAAGTATGGTGATCAGAACTAAATGGCCTAACCAGACCTTTATAAAGGTTCAGGATAATTTCAATGCACTCAACCCACTGTTTAGGAAGCTCAGGGTCGCTTATTATAGAATCCCCACAGTGCAGAAGGAGGTCATTTGGTCCATCAAGTCTGCACCAATTCTCCAAATGAGCATTTTAGCAAGCTCCACCCATAAGGCACCCCCCCCCCCCCCAAAAAAAACACCAATCCTGTAACCCTGCTCATTTACCATGGCTAAAACACCTAATCCACACATTTTTGAATGGTAAGGAACAATTCAGCATGGTCAATCCACCTAACCTGCACATCTTTGGACTCTGGGAAGAAACTCACAAGACATTAAGTTTATTTATCAATGTCACAAGTCAGCTTACATTAACACTGCAATGAAGTCACTGTGAAAATCCCCTAGTCACCATACTGGTTGGGTACATTGAGGGAGAATTTAGCATGACGGGTATACATAACCACCATGCCTTTCAGACTGGGAGGAACCAGAGTAGCTTGAGGAAACTCACACAGATATGTGCCAACTCTGTATAGACAGTGACCCAAGCTGGGAATTGAACATAGGTCCCTGGCGCTGTGAGGCAGAAGTGCTAACCATTGTGCCACAATGCTGCTTTGCTATCTATTCTCCCAGTATGTCCCATCACCCTCCATTTTTAATAATCTGTGCAAATGAACCCGAGACCCCTTTTGCTTCTTCTCACTTTAGAGCTGTGCCATTAAATGTATATTGCATTATGGCGTTCTTTCTGTGAAAATGTATTACTTCACACTTTGTTGTTTTAGTTCCATCTACCATTTATTCATTCTGCTGGTTGATTTGTATCCTGTTTCTATCACTTATATCATCCTCACTATTTGCCACATGTCCAACTTTGTTGTTATTGCCAAATTTGAGATCTTGTCCTTATAATTTCAAAGGCATTTATATTTACTAAATGCAATGGTCCTAGAATTGACTTTTGGAGAGACCACCAGCACAATTTTTCTTTCAGTCTTGGGTGTCATTTTGCTTTGGCTAGGTGTCATCCCATCACATTGTAGTTGGCACATTTCTAATTTAGAAGTTGTTCTTGTTCTTCATTACCAATTTAATCCTTATGACACAGTGATCAATCTTAACCAAGCAAGATCTAAACAAAAAGTTTGTTGTTGGGCTTTTATGTTCATTTGCCCTTCAAGTTTAAAATTATGCTCCAACTGCATTGATAAAGGATATTTCAACAGCTGTGAAACTTTGAAGTAGACACAATTTTCTGGTCTTGCCGTGCCTGGCACAGATTGCGCCAATCCTGGAAAATTGAATGCAGCCCTGAAAATGGGTTTTGCATCCAGTGCGAAACAGTTTGCAGTTGTCCCGGTTTCTTGCTATTGGCACAAACCAGATCTCGCACAGAAATGGTGCAAAGCATATTAGCATATTTAAAGTCGCATTTAAATATACTTGGCCTGTTCAATGCCAATTCTCTCAGTTCCTGGGATGTTCCATTGATGCAGTGAGAACCCAGTGAGAATCACTACTGGTCTCCACCAGCAGAGAACAGGCATAATGGCTGCACTGGAACTCGGAGGCCATTGAAGCCCCTTGGTGATTGGAAACAGAGTTGGGCGGTGCCCACTTGACAATGCCAACCTGGTGCTTTGACAGGTGAACACTGCCTGTGTGCCAGGCAGTGCCAAGGGGATGGGGTCTGGTTGGCTTCATGCTGGGGTGGGACATGACAGAGGGGCTATGCATGTTGGGGTTGTGAATGGGAACCCATTGGAGGGCCCTGATGCTAGCAATCTGTATTGGGAAGAGAGCCAGGAAACATGGGGGTTCCCATTGTCCATAGGAGGAAGGTGAGGGTCTTTCAGTGCACTGAGATCAGGGCACCCTTTCAAAATGGCATTGGATCTCTTTGCAGTCAAGCTCACCAATATGTTTAGACCCTGCCACTCTCAGAACCAACATACTTCTCATCACTTCCCCAAAAAATGATTTAAATATGGGACAATTGCAGTCCTGTCTGTACCAAACAGACGGGAGTTGATCGCTCTAGTTTTTTCATTTTGTAGGAGAATTCTGCCTCTTATAAAAATTACATCTATATTGGCCAGAAATTAAATGACAGTTCTGGATTTGGTGGGATGGAATTTGATATATTCCTCTGTTATTGTCCAACAGCAATTTAACTAGACAATATTGAGATGGGAGGGAAGTTCTGGTGAACAGTTAGAAGTTTGGACATGTCAGTTGACATTTTAGGAGCAACAGGAAATAAGATCAGGAAAGGGAAAGATGTTTCTGGTAGCAGTTGGATTACTGACCATTACACTAGAAGCTACAGGCCTACAGTCAGGAGAACTAGAGAAGGGTGAAGAATGTAGATTTTCCTCCTGCACAAGAAGTGCTGAAAGAGATAGCAGCATCTTGGGGTGTAGGGAATGTTAGCCTCAACTGTCAAGAATCTAGCAACTTGATTTCTTTTAAATTGATTTCATAAGATTGCAACTTTGGTCCGGCAATTAAGTCCCCATCCATGGGAGTGCTTAGATTAAACATTCTGTACTTTAAAGGAGGTTGCCTGATTCTGATATTTTAATGCCCAATTCTCTCCCACCAATCAAATAGCAGGGATTAAAAATAAGGCCCATATAAATGAGAGGGAACATAAATTATATGGGATGTTAAATGACTGGATCCCTACAGCTGTTAAGTAGTTCATTAGCAATATTAATTATTATATTTATTATTAGTTTTCCAAATTCAAATAAAAGTACTCATTTCTTCTCTTTCAGAATGCTAGTTTTAAAATGTGTGCCTTGTATTTGAAGGCAAAGTTACCAATATTAAAATATATTTTTGGTCAGTATTAACATCCCTTTAGGAATAATGTAACAAGAACACTGAAGATTCACTTACTTTTTTATTACAAGTGCCATAATTTGTTATCAGCAGTTCAACTGGAAAGTGTCATAAACTAGAGCCAGGGAAAGCAACTTACTATACCTGGGAAGACCCAATAGGATCAAGAGTACTAAGCTGGGATTGTTTATGTGAAAATGCAACAGGAGAGTTGAAGACCATGGAGGTTAGTATATGGAATATTTTTCTCTAACACTTTCACCTTCTGTTTGGTTTTAACTTTGTGCTGCTAAATTATCTTTATATTCCATTTCAAGTTTCTGATACAAAAATCTTACTATGTATAGTATCTCTAGGACCATCGTTGGTGGTTGTTGGTTTTATCTCTTTTTCAAAGTTTTACCCACAATTTGCTATCCTGCATGTATATGTTGAGCAAGGTGACATTTGTCTTTTCATTTGTATTCATTGATGCTTTTTTTTTTAAGTTAAAATCCATTTTCACATCGTGTACATTAGAGACCAGAATTGTCTGATTGAAGATATGGACTGGTCTGTTAGCCATATCACAGGATTATTTGAAGTACTAAGGGGGTTGTATTAACTCTGGCAAGAGGAACAGTATAAAATCCAGTCTTCAGCATTATAGTCTTAATTTTGAGGTCTCTGTCAAAGGTGCTAGTGGTGTTCTCTGATTAAAATCATATTCTATTATTGTCAAGTTTTGATTTTTGAGGCAAAAAGGTATGGGTATTTCACACTTGGGTAGTAAAATTATTGAAATTGAAATTAAAATTCATGCGTTTGAACCATTGAAAATTACAGCTCTAGAACGGGCCTTTTGGCCCTTCTTGTCTGTGCCGAACCATTTTCTTTTGCCTAGTCCCACTGACCTGCACTTGAACCGTATCTTCCACACCCCTCTCATCCAAGTTTTCTTAAATGTTAAGTGACCCCACATTTATCACTTTATCCGGCAGCTCATTCCACACTCCCGCCGCTCTCTGCATGAAGAAGCCCTCCTTAATATTCCCTTTAAACTTTTCTCCTTTCACTCTTAACCCATGCCCTCTGGTTTTTTTCTCCCCTAGCCTCCGTGGAAAAAGCCTGCTTGCATTCACTGTATCTATACCATCAAAATCTTATATACCTCTGAGGAAGGCCACGTATTATGGCCGTATAATATTGATGCATATTTGCTCTACTGGCCTCAACGTTATTGTTTATTTCTTCTTTTGCACTGCATATTTTGCCAACTTATTTCCTATGTACTAATGTCTCTTTGTAAATCCTTCAGTTACTGAACAATACTTTACTGATGTGGGAGAGCATGCAAATTAGATTGGGATGATGAGACCCCCCTTTGACTATTTTTATTGAGTTAATGGAGGGCTAAACAGACAAAAATTTCTTCTGGTTCAATAATACCTTGAACTATCTATCTATGTTTGTCCAACTTGGCAGACCGTATCACTCTTGCTGAGAATTTTAGAGGAAACATACTGTTACTTCATTTGAGTCAGTGACCAAGCTATGCCATTTGCTGTAACTGATTCTCGTGACCTACGTCTTTGCTCTTGAGGTGTATGCGTGGTGCAGTTGGCACACCCACACTGCTAGAAGCAGGAGTGGTGCCCTAAATGGGGAATATATCTTTGCCAGATAACAGGAAAGCCTGTTATAAGTTTCTGCTGTGAGACACAAAATAGATACAAAAGCATTTTTCATTATGAGAGGAGACATCTATCAGAGGAGTCAAGTGAGCAGTAATGATGATACTTGTTCAGCTGATGCCGACACTGCCAAAGATGGCCCATTATGGGTCCTCCAAAGGAAAATGTAAATATTACCACTAGCCATCTATCTTGTAATTAAGGAATATATTTCACCAAGTTAAGACAGGAAAAGCTTCAAGACATAGAAGTAACAGTACCTTGGCAACTCATGATATTCTATATAGGGCAGCATGGTGGCACAGTGGTTAACGCTGCTGCCTTACAGCTCCAAGGTTCGTGTTCAATTCCGGTCTTAGGTGACTGTGTAGAGTTTGCCTATGTGTGTATGCGTTTTGTTTGGGTGCTCAAGTTTCTTCCCACAGTCCAAAGATGTGCAAATTAAGTGAATTGGCCATGTACATTAACCGTTAATGTCCCAAGGACACAGTAGGTAAAATGGATTAGTTATGGGAAACGTGTAGGGTTATGGAATACAGTGTGGGAGAGGGCCTGGCTAAGATACTCTGTCATTGAATTGGTGCAGACTCGGTGGGCCAGATGGCCTCTTCTGCACTGTAGGGACTCTATGATCAGATCAACATAATGCCTGGGGAAGTCATTGAAAGGCATACATATGCCAGCTTATCCTCTTTCTCCCTATTCTTGAGCTGGGCCATATAATTGAATGTTGCATAGGACCATCACAGTTGTACGCTGTCATAGCGTAACATGACTCAGAGGGGGCAGATCAGCAGAGTGATTTGTGTTCAGAGTGAGTGAAAGGAACAGAAGCTGGGCCACCCTGCATTCAAGCAATCCCATTCCCCACAACCCTCAACATTTGGCATAGCTGAGTTAGAGAACATGATTTGTGTATTGTCAGCAGACATATGTTTCATCTGAGAGTAATGAAGCTGAAAAACGTAATGTGCCCATATTTTTTGTATTTGTTGTGCCGAAATGTCTCAAGGAAGCAAGACTTGAGAAAACAGCATGGAGAGGAGGTGGGGTGGGAGGGATGGGGAATGGCGGTGGTGCCCTATTTTAGTGACCTCGACCTCCAACTCCTGATCAAAGGAGCAAGACATTATTCCCAAATACTTAGCGCTATTCAATCACTAAGAGGGTGTGGCACGAGAACACAGCAGGAGACCGTGCCACATACTGGATCCAGTGTAGAAAGCCCTGCTGTGATCTGAGAAGGTGAGTTGTTTGACTAAAAAGCATGTGGATTGAACTGGTGATTCACGTGTAAATGATGAACCTGCAGTGGTAGACTTAGCACATAAACCACAGTGAAACTTGTATATCTAAGGCACTCCTGAAGTTGCACACAGTAATGAGTAGAAATATGAATGTACTCCCAGGTTAAAGAGATTCATCCCTGGCAGCCCTACATAATAATTCAACATCATTTTGTATGTTGTATTTACAGAACAAGAGAGCCCACAATACAATACAGGTGGCCTGCATTGTGAGTGGGTCTGTGACATTGTAGGTGATTAGAAACATTGAGGAGACAGTCATGGAGGTAGCAAGGTTATCGACCTGCTTTATTGTTGGAGTTGGAGAATCATCTCTAACAAGTGTTAAAGGCAATGACACTTTGAAATGTGATGCTAATGGTAAAAGCAATCTTATTAGTGCACAAAGCGGAAGAGGACTTTAATATAATAGGGATTAGTTTGTATGGTAATGTGACTGCAATTGTGATTGAAGATAATGGCATACAACCAAAAGTACTTTCACAATCTGGAGAACGAAGTCTCATTTGCTCCTTTGATGTTTTTCACATAGTAGTGGCATTTGTTTATACCCTCTACTATTGCCTGGACTGCTTAGAACAATAGCAAATTACAGTTCAGAAACAGGCCTTCGGGCCCTTCTTGTTTGTGTCGAACCATTTTTTTGCCTACTGCATTTGGACCATATCCCTCCACACTCCTCTCATCCATGAGCCCATCCAAGTTTTTCTTAAATGTTAAAAGTGACCCCGTATTTACCACTTTGTCTGGCAGCTCATTCCACATTCCCACCACTCTGTGTGAAAAAGCCCCCCCCACTAATATTCCCTTTAAACTTTTATCCTTTTACCCTTAACCCATGCCCTCTAGCTTTTTTTCTCCCATAGCATCAGTGGAAAAAGCCTGCTTGCATTCACTCTATCTATACCCATCAAAATCTTTTATACTTCTATTAAATCTCCCTTCATTCTTCTATGCTCCAGGGAATAGAGTCCTAACCTATTTAACCTCTCTCTGTAACTCAGCTTCTCAAGTCCTGGCAACATTCTTGCAAACCTTCTCTGCACTCTTTCAACCTTATTTACATCCTACCTGTAACTAGGTGACCAAAATTGTACACTAAATCCGGCCTCACCAATGCCTTATATAACCTTATCATAACACTCCAACTTTTATACTCAATACTCCAATTTATAAAGGTCAGTGTACCAAAAGCACTTTTTACGAACTTATCCACCTGTGATGTCACTTTTAGGGAATTCTGTGTCTGTATTCCCAGATCCCTCTGTTCAACTGCACTTTTCAGAGTCCTACCATTTAGCCTGTACATTCTACTTTGGTTTGTCCTTCCAAAGTGCAATACCTCATGCTTGTCTGCATTAAATTCCATTTGCCATTTTTCAGCCCATTTTTCTAGTTGGTCGAAGTCCCTCTGCAAGCTTTGAAAACCTCCCTTACTGTCCACTACACCTCCAATCTTTGTAACATCAGCAAATTTGCTGATCCAGTTTACCACATTATCATCCAGATCATTGATATAGATGACAAACAACAATGGACTCAACACTGATTCCTGCGGCACTCCACTAGTAATAGACCTCCGCTCAGAGAAGCAGTCCTCCACCACCACTCGCTGGCTTTTTCCATTGAGCCAGTGTGTAATCCAATTTACAACTTCCCCATCTATACCTAGTGACTTAACCTTCCTAACTAACCTTCAATGAGGAACCTTGTCAAAGGCCTTGCTAAAATCCAGGTAGACAACATCCACCGCCTTCCCTTTCCACTTTCCTGGTGACTTCCTCAAAACTCTAACGGATTGGTCAAACATGAACTACCATGCACAAAACCATGTGACTCTCCCTAATAAGTCCTTGTATATCCAAATATTTGTAGATCCTATTCCTTATCACATCTTCCAATAACTTGCCAACCACCAACGTCAAACTTACTGGCCTGTAATTTCCCGGATTTCTTTTGGAACCTTTTTTAAACAACGGAACAACATGAGCCACCCTCCAATCATCCAGCACCTTCCCCATGAATATTGACATTTCATGCCCCATTCCTCAATTAGCAGAAGAGGAAAAACTGCCTAAGACCTGCCAATACTCCACCACATAAAGGAATGTAATGTATGTTTAGAGTCGGTGACATGTGATGTAGTGAAGGGCACCAGAGTGTAGAAGGAGGTGTCTAAGTAAGATGCATGCACAGTCCTCGAAACATGGAGGAAAGTTACAATGATGCACCAAGAGGGATTGCATCAGAGTCTCAGAATCACCTTAAGGGCCACAGTAATTGAAGCATCAGCAGCAGACGTGTGGCTATCTGGAGGAATTTACTGAGGTAATGCAAACTCGCACCGCATGTGGAGGGGGTCCATCATTATGAATTCAAACTTGCCTCGAGTTCAACTACATGAGCTCCGATCTTGACAAAATGGCCAATCTCAGGATGAGGCATGCTGCATCATTCAGGTTAAGGGCAAGAACCGTGTAAAAGGATAGAAGACTCATGCACCACGGAATATGTGAGCAATTGTGTTCCCTAAACAGAACGGTCACACCAGTGACAGAAGTTGCTGGAATGGACAACTGCAATACTTGAGCATCCAACTCTAACTAACCCATATGAAGTAACTAGGACTGAGGAGATTAGTGAGGAGAGCAAAGTTTCTGAGAGTATCTTGGCATCTTTTCTTAAACTCCACAGCCCATCCACCAAAGCCCTTTCTTCTCTACTTATCACAATGACAATGACTGCCTTTTGCAGAAGTGCTGAGACTGCAGTCTGAGATCAGATCCCAGCATGGCGAGGTTGGCCACTGTGCTGTTCAATGCCACATAGAATGAGAGGCATGCAGCCTGCTGGCACCATTTCTGAAGCAACAGTGTTGTCTCAACCACTGATGAGTTCAGCATTGTTGAATTTCATTTTGCTTTGTTAACAATCACAATTGAGCACATTGCAAATGCATGTCGCCATTATGTTTTTTCCAGTGTTTGTACATGAAGTCCCCTTGAGTGTTTACAGAGTGAAATTGGGTACTTAACATTGGCACTGAAAGCTGCTCATTGATGTCATCAGAAGCAAGGGTGTGTCCATCCAGGTCCTGCAATAAAAAGTAATTTTGTTATCCAGAACTTCAGACAAGGGTTGTAGATAGAGATATTCCATTTTTGACCATTAATGATTGCTTTTCAGGGAGGATCAGTGACCACATTTTGACATCAAATCTAATTTGTCAGGTGCTCTTATGCAAAAGCAGTCATCTGCACTTATACACTGTAGGGAAGTACATTTCAATGTTTTCTCCACTATATTTGATACTTATGCCTTCACGGTGATAGGGGTCTTCACAGGTAGTTTAAGTGGTGTTTGGTGGCATTGCATGTTGCAGATGTCAGACATTCTTGGCAATGAATGTTGGTGCTGGTTGGATAATGTGGAAGGTAGTTGAAAGAATGGCAATCACCTTTTTAATATCACCTGTGTAGCAGCTGCAGTACTGTTGGTGTATACAATTATATCTAAAGGTCGTGGATTTAAAGTCATTCTTCCTACTGGTACTCTTGGCATACTGAGCATGGCTTGGCTAAATACAAATTGTTTTTATCCTCCGACTCTGACAGCTTCTAACATATGCTCTGAATAAAACTGAAATCAACAACTGAAGTAATCTTCAGTAAATGAGAGGAGATGACAGCCCTAATGGGGCACTGTGATTAAAACAGAAATGTGATAGAACCCATAGTATAATTTCCAAAGATATACTAGTGGTCACTGCACTCCCTCTCCAGGGCCACCTGGCTACAAACATAGCCAGCTTTGAGGCACAGTGAGGTTGGATGACACTTCCAACATGTGTATATGGTCTACGTTGGGACGGAATTTCAAAGGTGTTTATTTGTGCACTTGTTTACGTGCATTATATTGAAGCCAAGTGTTGTGACTGTCATGGCTTCAGACATGTTGATGACATGGAGGCCCAGTTTTCACCATGATGGAAAGCCTCTGGAATAACAGGATGACAGGCAGGTAAATAAGTTTATTCTCTAGAGTTTACAAAAATGAGAAGTGATCTCGTCGAAACCTACAAAATTCTGAGAGGCTGTAACAGGATAGGCAGATGCTGAGAGCTGGGCCCTCAATTCAGGAATCTAAAACACAAAGACACAGTCTCAGAATGAGGGGCCAATCACCTAAGATTAATGTTGTGACTGGGATGAGAGGAGTGTGCAGTTTTGCTTGCCCCCACTGCTCCACAGCACATGCCATAATTGTAATGTTTAACTCACTCCTGAAAATAGCCAATTGTTTAATCACACTGTTGTTAAACCCAGAATAAATGAGACTTCAACCAGATTTACTTTCAATAAACTGTAAATAATTGGCTTATGATGAAACAAAGCTTTTTGTTTAAAAAAAATACTGATTGACATACAATTTGTAATCTCGAGGTGTAGCATTATATGTCTTTTAAATCCCAACATGCATACGTACAAATAACAAAACCAATAAGGTGTCTGCAGAGATTGGTTTTTAATGGAAAAAAACACTTTCTGGCCATTGGGAAAATTTTATCAAAAATGATGAAGCTTAAATGGTTTAGATGCCATCAATTCACTATCTTTGTGCAAAGATGGATCACTGGTCACAGTAGTTGCCTGGAAATTCTTCCCAAAAGGAATTCCAATATGGAGCTCTCGAGGAATAGCTTAAAGATTGATCAGCTCTCAAGGAATGGAAATCACAATCATATGTGTGCCAATAGTTCCTCAGACCCATTTTCTTATTAAATTGGGAAACATATTAACTGTCTATAAGTCCTCTAATAGTATGCCCTTTTCTTACTTTATTAAATATGTGCAAAAGTGCTCCTGCTATGTAGAATCATAGAATCCCTGCAGAGGAATCCAAGGATTCTATTCAGCCCATTGAGCCTGCATCAACAACAATCCCACCTACACCCTGTCCCCATAACACCACATATTTACCATGCTATTCTCCTGACACTGAGTCAATTTAGTATGTCCAGTCGACCAAACCTGCACACCTTTGGACTGTGGGAATCTTCATTAACTTCTGATGTCTGCTGATGCAATCCATTTGAACCAAAAATGTTATCCTTTCTAAGTTTGGTTAGTTTATAAATTATCTTAAATCATTATTTTTTTATCTCAACTTCATGCCCACCATTCCTGGCAACTACTGAAGGAAAACCATTAATATTTCTGCCATTGTATTGATATTATCTGAGTTTAATAGGGAGAATTTCTCTCATCTGAGACTTGGTCCTGTGCGGGGATGCATGGAGGATTGTTTCCTGCTGGCAGGCCGACTGACAACCATGCCTTCCAACCATATCTTCCAAACACAACCTCATTAATTACACTTTGGGTGTTTAATGCTGTATTCTGTGGCAGGGTTGGCTTGACTGCACATGTCCCAGCGTTATATCTGCATTCCATATTGAAAAGATGCCCAACATCACTGACCTACTTTTGAAAAATGATGGTTCTCCAAGAACATTCTGTGGCTAGAAGACAAACCTTGTTGATTACACTAAAATTTGACAAAGTAATCAACATAGATGTTCCCCAACTGTTGCTGTAGTGTACCAGGGACCCAGGTGGTCTCTATTCCAAATTCCAGAGGCTGCCCGAGCATTCTAACAAAAGGTCATCCAGTCTTAAAACATAGGATCTATAGAGAGCAAATAGAGCCAATCAAACCTGTTAAGAATTTCCAAAATTTTTTTGTTTTGGTTTTGATTCTTAAATTAAGTCCTGACTTCTGCACACACCATTGTGTTTTGGAGTGGTGTATTTTCCCACTGGCGTTTCAGAGAATTAGGTGTGGGATTTGGAGTGGAGAGGTTTTTGCAATCCTGCTAAAACATTTTCCTCACCCACCATTAAATCTCCTGGCAGGGGAAGGGAAGATGTTATTTGCCTATGTCCTTTTACTTATTTCCTTTTTTGTTGTATTCACTTTTGTCATTTGCTCATTGTCTGCATATTTAGTTTGTGCTTTTTTCTTTAATTTCAATATTGCCCTTTTGCTTTATTGTACAATACTGTAATAACCTATATACTTGAAGAGTTGCGGAGAACATATGATGCTCAAATCTGCTCTTTTACTTTTAGGATAAGTTCTCAGAAATTGTCATTACGAATGGGAAGATTTATTTAGCTTCCTTGTTTGAGGGTCTGCAGAGAATCGTTTTGTTCACAGACAACAAAGGAACATACAAACTTGCCCAAGAATCTGACAAAACAGAGCTGGCAGAACAGGAGATCATACTGTCATTACAGAATTTAGGGATTTCACTGATTAATAACTCCACAAAGCAAGAAGTGGTCTTCATTGGCATAACAAGGTGAATGTATATTTTGTAGCGAAATATCATGAAACAAAATTTATCAGAACTTGACCTTCAACTTTCTCACAGTTTCTTTTACCACTGTAACTTGACTTTAACCCTCAGTCACTATTTCCTTCCATTCAACATGAGACAGTTCCAAACTATTTTCAATATTGTTACATTTTTATTTATGTTGAAAACAGCAATTTTAAAACTGAAGACAATAATAATGATTAAATCTGTATATTAAATATTTTCTATATTAGGTCAATTGGATGCAATTTTATTGAATTTATTTGTTAATTCTCTTTATAACTCAGTTCTGACATTATGTGGGAAAGTAAACCCAAAGTCAAATCACGGTGGAAACCAATGAGTAGGAAACAAACAGCTCAGTTGGAGGAGATTTACAAAGAATATATTGAGACTTCGCCCCAAGAGAACCAGATTGCTGAACTTCCATGTGACTTTCAGGTCAGTTGAAAAACTGTCAAATATGAAAAGAAGCAATGACTATTTCAAAAAGCTCTTGCTCAACAGAAGAAAAATCTGTTTCTTACGTTGCTTAAGTGTGCATTTAATCTTGTCATGCCGTTTTGTCAGATCAGTATTTTACATGTGCTAATTAATATAAATATGTGGAGAAATTTATGTTCTGGTTGTAATCTAAACTTGTGCAAATTTTAGGAAAAGTAATACATTTTGAATTATCTCACATAGTGAATGCAATTGGAAGCGATTATTTGAATTCATTATAAAAATAATGGGAGCGGGATTCTTCGATCTTGCCTACTCCCACCCTGCTGCCAGCAAGAATAGAGAATTTGGCACTCAGCCAAAACTCCATTCACTGCTATAGCACCAGAGAATCCCACTCACATGGACAAGGTCGGAGGTTTTCACCAACGTCTTTGGCAGGAGTTTCAAATGGTGTCTATTATCTCTCAAAAAAGGCTCTTCTAACTCCTAATGGTATGGACATGAAACTTTTACAACCTTTTGAAGTACCAATAAGGAGAAATTATCTGCCTGCAATAAAAATAGAATATACCATCTCAACTCATCAGAAATCTCTCAGAGTCCAGATTTATAAGATCCAGGTATGTTACAATCTGAAAGCAGAAGTCCTCATGCTTATACAAATAGTACATGATTTGCTTATAAATTGCAACTGACTAATTTATCACAACTTTGATTTATATGTATAACAACATTCTATAGGGTATTGAGTTTAATTAATAATAAAATATTGCAAATGTTGGAAATCTGTGGACAGCAAATTAATTTTTATGTGACACCAATCCACATCCTCTGACCATTCTGCTTACCGCACAGACCTACCTACTCCCTGCCTGTCAATTTTGCCGGGCACTTTAAACTTCTCTGCTTTATGGCAGCTAATGCAGTAAAAAAGGGAGGTGTGTCCTCCTTGAATCCACTGAGCTGGATTGAGTTGGGCCCTTCGAGGACTCTTTTGATATAGACCCCAAGCAGCTCTAGCCATTGAAAGTTTCAGCTCAATTTTCAAGACCACGTAAGTGCGCATTAAATTCTTCTCATTGCTGCTGACTGCCTTCTTTCTAATGCTACCTAGAAATTATGGCCCAGCATTTAGTAAGGTTTGAGGATCAAATTTGATTACACCATCTCATTTTTCCATTAAAATTATAGATCAGTGGCATTATATTTTCTTTTGCTTGCATGTCATTAAAAGGCTGAGATACAGAGTAAAATACAGAGTAAAACTCCTGGATTTTCTGACCTTTGGGCACAGCAGGAGTCTGGCAAGAATCATTACTGATCTTCGCTATTGGCGGAATTAGGTGGCTAATAAACTCCAGGTGTTTGGGGCACAGTTGGGCATTGCCAACCCCTGGCAGTGCCAACTGGCACAGTGCCAACCTAGCAATGTTAGATGGATGGTGCCAAAGGTAGTGCCAAGTGGGCTGGGGCATAGTGGGGTGGAATCCAGGGCATGAGGGGAGTCATGAAGGGGGATCCATTTGGGAGCACCAATGCCCTGATGCTAATGATATTTATTGGGGAATGGGTAAACATGCCTTCAGTAAGGGATGGGTGATGGTCCCAGATGTCTGGGGAAGAAAATGGGGTGGGGGGGGTCCTCAATTCCAATTTGAAATCATAGTACCCTTTAGAAATGGCACCTGATCTCTCTGAATCTGGGCTTACCAAAGTGTTTTGGCCCTGACCCCATTACAGCCAATGTAAAATTCACCACTGTCCCAAAAAATGATTAAGTATGGCACACTGATTTTTTTCACCTGAAATGATAGTTATTTTTTGGGAAATTTCCACCCAATATTTATTAGTTTTGAACTAAGTAGCTGTTTTACTTGTGATCTTATTCACAGATTCAAAATCAACTTTCTGGAGCCATCTTCCCTTTTCCGTTTTATCCTATTATTCCTCCTAAGTCTATCACAGTGGAGTCAGGTTGGTTTTATGTAGTTAATTAAGCTGTGAAGAAGCCATTACATGTGATATTTGCTGAAAATTGAACAAACAAATGTTTTCACACTGATCATTGGCATTTTGTGATCATCCTACTAGATAGTTATGAACTCTGCAGTTCAAAACATTTTATGGCATGAATTGAGATCCAGAACCACAGAAATGTAATTTTTAATTGTTATGTTTTTACTTGATTCTTTGAAACTGTCTGCAGCACTGAGATGAAATTTTTAAACCCAGCTCTGCTTTTAAGTATTGCAGCATTTAAAAGTATTTTACAGAAATCTTCTTTCTAAAAGTTACATAAAAATGAAATGTAAACTCCTGGATCAAAATATTTGGTGAACTTTGTAGTCAGATTAGAAAATTTTAAAGCAGTTCTCAAATTAAATAAGTTTTTAAAAAAAAACAATGTATTTTTAATTTTTTCATAGCACCAAAACCTTTTGCTGATGTCAGTATTATCACAAGGCTCGCAGGACAGTCTGCAATTTCGCGTTTTAGGTAAGTCATAAACATGAACTTGATGTTGTCAATGATTATGTTGTCAAACGTGGAATGATTCGCTGATGATACTGACATGTTCAGTACCTTTTGCCATTCCTAAGGTATAAATATCCATACATAGCAAGACCTGGACACATTCAGGCTTGGGGTAATAAATAGTAAGTAACATTCAAATCATACAGGTGACAGATAATACCCATCTCCAACAAGAAAGAATCTAATCATCTCCCTGTGATACTCAATAACACCACCATCCCTGACTCACCTACTATTAACACCTACAGGTTACCAGAAACTTAACTGGACCAGCTGTATAAAAACTGTGAGTATAAGAACAGGTCAGAGATGGGTACTTACCTCCTGACTCCCAAAGTTGTGCACTATCAACAAAGTACAAATCAGGGAGTGTAATGGAATATTCCTCATTTGCCTGGATGAGTGTAGCTCCAACAACTCAAGAAGTTTAACAAGACACACACATCTGCTTGATCAGCATCCCAAACAGCAACTTAAACATTCATTCACTCCATCACTGATGCCAATTGGTAGCAGTTGTACTCTGTACAAGCAATTCACCAATGACGTTTCAACAACTTTGAGGTGAGACCAGTTGCATTTTTTCATCAAGGCAGCATT
This sequence comes from Sphyrna mokarran, assembly GCA_024679065.1. Classification (NCBI taxonomy): domain Eukaryota; kingdom Metazoa; phylum Chordata; class Chondrichthyes; order Carcharhiniformes; family Carcharhinidae; genus Sphyrna; species Sphyrna mokarran. The sequence goes on from JAGIQG010000006.1 coordinate 71,438,416, forward strand.
TGATCATGTGGCATTAAAAAGCCCATCAAAATTGAGTCAAAGGGAATCATGGAAAACTCTCCACTGGTTGCAGTCATATTTGCCACAAAGGAAGGTGAAAGTGGAGGTCCAGGACATCATTGTGGGAGTTCTTCAGGATCCCAGGTCCAAATATTTTCAGCAGCTTCATCAATGACCTCCTTCCATCATAAGCTCAGAAGTAAGAATGTTCATTGATAACTCACAGCACTATTTGCGATCATTTGGATACTGAATTAGTCCATACCCAAATGTAGTAAGATGTGAATGATGTTGTTGGGCAGACAAGTGTCAAGTAACATTTCCACCATCCAAATGCCAGGCAATGACCATTTCCCAACAAGAGATTATCTAATCATTGCTCTTTGATATTCAGCAGCATGTATCTTTGCTGAATCTCCCACTGTCAACATCCTGTTTAGCCAGAAACTGAACAGGACTAGCCAAGTAAATACTATGATTATAAGAGTAGGTCAGAGACCAGGACTCCTGTAGTGAATGACTGAGCTTCTGACTTTCCAAAGCTGCCAACCATCTACAAAGTAGAAGTTGGGAGTATAGTGCAATACTCTCCACTTGCCTGGATGAGTGCAGCTCTAACATCAATCAAGAAGTTCGACACCATCCAGGGCAAAGTAGCTCTCTTGATTAATCCTCTTCCACAATCATTCCACCACTAAACAATGGTAGCAGTGTGTAACACCTGCAAGATGCAGTGCAGGAACTCACTAAGGTTCTTTAGCACCTTCCAAGCCCATGATAGCCACCGAAGGACAAGGGGAGCAAGCACATGGGAACACTGCCACCTGGAAGTTCCTCTCCAAGTCACTCATTACCCTGACTTGGAAATACATTGGTGTTCTTTCACAGTTGCTGGGTCAAAATCCTGGAATTCCTTCCCCAATACACTGGGTGAACCTACATTTCATAGACTGCAGCAATTCAAGAAGGGAGTTCCCCTCTTCCTCAAGTGCTAATGTTTAGCCAGAGGTGCTTGCATCTCGTAAAATAAATGGAAAGAAACACTTTACAAACTCCAAACCTCCACACCTAGAGGTACAGTGGCAACACATACATTGGAACACCATAACTTATAGAACATAGAACAATACAGCACAGAACAGGCCCTTCGGCCTTCGATGTTGTGCCGACCAAAATAAAAAGCAATGCCCCTCCTAACTAAACCATTCCCTTCTCATCCATATACTTATCAACTAACCTCTTAAACGCCACCAAACTTGGCGCATCTACAACAGCTGCAGGCAGGGCATTCCACTCCCTAATCACTCTTTGAGTAAAGAACCTACCTCTGATATCCGTCCTATAACTCATACCCCTTAATTTAAAGCTGTGTCCCCTCGTGCTAGCTTTCTCCATCCTAGGAAAAAGGCTATCACTGTCCACCCTATCTAAACCTCTAATCATCTTATATGCTTCAATAAGATCCCCTCTTAGCCGCCTCCTTTCTAACGAAAACAACCTCAAATCCTTCAACCTCTCTTCATAGGACCTGCCCTCCATACCAGGCAACATCCTGGTAAACCTCCTCTGTACCCTCTCCAATGCCTCCACATCTTTCTTATAATGTGGCGACCAGAACTGCACACAATACTCCAAGTGCGGCCGCACTAGAGTTTTGTACAGTTGCAACATGATGCTGCGGCTCCTAAATTCAATCCCCCTACCAATAAAAGCTAAGACTCATATGCCTTCTTAACAACTTTATCCACTTGACTGCCTACTTTCAGGGATCTATTGACACATACACCAAGATCCTTCTGTTCCTCAACACTATTAAGAGCCCTACCATTAGCCCTATACTCTACACATTTATTGTTCCTGCCAAAGTGCATTACCTCACACTTTTCCACATTAAACTCCATTTGCCACCTCTCGGCCCAGCTCTTCAACTTGTCCAAGTCACTCTGTAAACTAAAACACCCCTCTTCACTATCTACCACACCACCAACTTTAGTATCATCTGCAAATTTACTGATCCATCAGTAAATTTGACCTACCCTTCACGAAACCATGCTGACTATCCCCAATCAATTCATTTCTCTCTAAATAACTATAAATCCTATCCCTAATAATTCTCTCCAATACCTTGCCCACCACAGAAGTAAGACTCACTGGCCTATAATTCCCAGGAAGGTCTCTCTTCCTCTTCTTAAACAATGGGACCACATTCGCCATCCTCCAGTCCTCCGGAACCACACCCGTAACCAACGATGTGTGTTCCCCTCCAAACCACACACTACTCTGATTTGTTATTGTATTGTCACAGTTGCTGGATCAAAATTGTGAAAGTCCATCCCTAACAGTAACTGCACTAAATGGACTGCAGTTGTTCAAGATGACAATTTACCACCACCTTCTCATGAGCAATTAGGAATGAGCAACAAATGTGTACTTTGCTAGTGAGATATTAAAAAAATGATATTTTCAAGCAAGCTATCGGCAGTAGTATTATTTGTAATCAAATCTGTTCTTCTTTATAAAAAATTGTATAAGTAATTTGAAAACATTCTTGCACCAAGAATAAAATAGAAACATATTGAAAGTTTTTTAAAAAGTAAATACCACATACCATAAGCTAGGAGGATGTAATGCTCTGGCCAAGGACTTTGCTGTGATCACAATATGCTACTCTGTAACTGTCAACATAAGCTTGACGTCCCATTAAAGCAGGCAGTTCAGCACTAAAATCAAAACAGGAAGTGCTGGAAATATGCAACAGGTAAAACAACATCTGTGGAGAGAGAAACCACATTTAACAGCCAGAATTCTCTGATCTTTCTACCACTGCTAGTGAGAAAAGAGAATTTGACACTCAACCAAATCTCCATTCATTGCAGTGGGACTAGAGAATCCCAGCTGCAGGCAAGACTGGAAAATTCCAGTCAACATTTCAGGTAGGTAACCTTTCATCAGAATTGGGAAAAGTCAGAGATGTAGTATTTTTTTCTCTACCTTATATTTATGTTGCATTTTTAGTATCACGATTAGCATGTTCCAAAAACGTCTGTGTACTTCACAACCACCAACCACAAAATTGCTTTTGAAGTGAAAGATACTGTTGTTATCGAGGTCAATTTATTTTAAAAGAATTGTCTGCACCTCAATCTTTTTAAGTACATTTATCATCAACAGACAGGACCTTGGCTGTATATCTCACCTGAAAAATGGTTGTTCCTATATTTCACCTCATTCAGTGTCAGTCTAAATTATATGCTTTCACATTCACATGCTTTGAGAATGTGAGATTTCAGACATTTGTCATGAGAAGGATGGGATAGGATTGAAGAAGTGGAGTTTGGAGCAAGGAATGAAAATAACGTCCAAAGTCTTCCCAATATTTAATTGAAAAATCAAGAAAAATCAATTTCTTGATTTATTTTTCAAGAAATAGGACTTGATATTCATATTTTCTGCTCGAAGGTGAGTTCATTAGCAACTAAAAAAAGTTGCCAAGGTCCTTCACCGATAAGATGCACTAGATTCTCTTAGATTTCCATTCCTTCTCTTTTGTAGGCCCAGGATAAGATCCCTTTACTTTCTATTTAGATTTCCAGATTTCCTCCAAACTACAGTTTGAATCCATACTTTACTCATTCACACAATGGTTATTTTATTTGGACAGCAACAAAAGATATGTGGTTTAGGTGGATCAGCCATGCTAAATTGCCCTCTTTTATCAGAGGGACTAGCTAGAATAAATGCATGAAGTTATGGGGATTGGGCTTTGGTGGAATTGTGGTCAGTGATGACTTGATGTGCTGAATGGCCTCCTTCTGCACTGTAGGATTCTATGAAAAGATGTAAAGCTTAGTACAGGGCCGAATCCTTTCCAACTTGGGCCAAAGACGCCGAATCTTTCTCAGGTGTCTGACTGACATTGATATCATAATTCTAATTTCTTTCACCTCAATGTGTCATAATCATTCCTGGATGATTACTCAGTAAAGTAACATGCATTAGACACACGCAATGAAAGCTATGTATAAAGAGAGACTTCATAATGAAATGGACAAGAAGAATAATATAGAAGTAACAATAAGAAATAGGGCTGTGGCAATGAGAGAGCCGTACTGAGAAATAGCAAAAGGGATTATTGAACAGAACATCAGACAAAATTAGAATAGAACATGAGCAGTGGGACAGCTTAATAGTTATTAAGCTGTCCCACTGCTCAATTTTTATTTTACTGCAGAATTTTTGTTTCACCTTCAACACTGCCATTGATTATCAATATTTTAATTACCATCACAAAAATATTTCAATCAATTGTGTGTTGACTTCAACTTGATAACTTCTAAAGATTTGTTAAAAAATTTAAACAGGTATTTTAAGGTCCTAATTCAAGAAATGGACCTGAAGTTAGATCTTGGTTTTCTTTATGCCGTGATGGACTTATTCACCCAAACAACAGATGCTGTTCTCGCAGAACAAAAGGTAATAACATATTTAACCTAAATATTCAAAAAGATTGATGGCAGAAGTTGTTTATTTTAATGATCTTTTCTTTCACTTCTTGAAGTTACTGGATGTAATTTTCAAAATTTCCATTTTGAAGCATATAATTTTTTTTGGCTCATGAACTTGGGGTTGCAGATAAGTACAGGCACATTTTGTTATTCCTGGTCTAATTGGTCTAACTGACCAATCCGAAACATAATGCATCTCAGTTGCCATTCTTTCTGATATCTAACTAATTTTTCACCACAACATCTGCCCCTAAGGTCTTCTGAACAGTGGTCACCTTTCATAACGGTTATCAGCAAAATTAGGCTCTGAAGTGCCTGTGGTGTTCATAACAAAATGATGTCTGCAGTCACTTCTGGCATAGCCTATGTCACACACCATCCTGATGAAGATGTTGACATGAGTCTGAGGAGTACTTGTTAAAAGAATGCAGAGTAGATGCAAATCAGCATATAATGCAAATTTGATTCCAGTACTTCTATTTTAGACTTCACCACTCCAGGAACCCCCCTTTCTCTAACTAGTACAGCTCTGTTCAGCAGTAGAAAGGAACTCATCCTGATCATTACTATTTCAAAGAATCATCAACAAATTGCAAATTTGTTGTTGTTAACCTTTATGAGCTCAGTTTGGTCCAGGAAGTGCTGGATATTTTGTAGAATTGCTTACAGAGAGTGCAGTCTGAAGAGAGTGGTGCTACACATAGAAAAGCCTTGGTTGTAACTATAAGGGCATAGGGCACACCAGTTGCTCAAGTCATGTAGCTAAAGCAGCAGTCCCCCTTGGTTGCTGCATGAGAGGGAGAAGATTTTTGTCAAGTGAGAAGGGGGGAAAAGGCCTCAACAGAAAGTCATAGTCATCTAGCATTTTGTGGAGCACTTTCCATACCTTCAATTAAGCCAGGAATAGTGTCTGCATCATTTAAAATTTTGTTTATTAATGTCACCAGACTTACATCAATGTTGCAATAAATATATTATGGAAATCCCTTAGCTGCCACACTCCAGCACCTATTTGGGTACACTGAGGGAGAATTTTTAGCATGAACAATACATCTAACTAGCTTGTCTTTTGGACTGTAGGAGGAAACTGGAGGAAACCCACACAGACATCAGGGGAATGGGGAGGTGAGGGGACGGAGAAGGAAGTGAGTCAGATGTACCTTAGCGGGCGGGGTGAGGGAAGGGGAGTAAGGCCAGATCATTCTCGGGCAGGGGGTGATGGGGAGGCAGTGAGGCCAGATCATTCTTTTTGGGGGGCGGGGGCTAGTGGTGGAGATGGCAGTGGCAGTGAGGCCAGATCATTCTCTGGAGGTGGGGTGTAGTGAAGTGAGACCAGATCATTCCCTGCAGCGTTGTGGGAGTAAGGCCAGATCACTCTCTGGATGGGGGGAGGTGGGTAAGATGCATCTCTACGGGAGTGGTGGGAGGCCTGATCGCTCACTGGTTTGGGAGTTGGGAGAGGGGAGACCAGATGGATCTCTAGTGAGGGAGAGGCAGGGTGTCTGCTACCAATCTGCGGGCGATCAGTGTGGGGGGGAAAGGGCAGAGGGTTGCAGTCGGTCTAGGCAGCGCGGATGGATAAGAGGGACAGTGGTGTCTGTGGGAGCCATCACTCCTGAGCCACTTTTTCTGCAGCCCGGGAGCAATCTGACACGGGCCTGTGTTTTCAAGTTTTTTTTCTAACTGCACATGTGCAGTTCAGATCTCCAGTCATTTCAGGCACGCTAAGCCCTGACCACAGGACAATTCAAATCTGTGAATTTTTTTCAGGCTGAGTGCATATGGGGGCGCCTGAAAGCAGATTTCCAAGTTGGATCTGATTTGCACCCTGATTCAGCACTTAGAATGAAAATCTTAAAATCAGGCCCTGTATCTCCAATGTGAGGCATACCACAACCTCAAAGATTGCCATGTACTTGAATGTGCAGTTTCTGTGTGAACACGCTCATACATTATGCTGGTGAATGCCTGTTATCCTGCCAGCAGTATTGATATGTATATCATGCATCAGTTTAATATTACATCAATCTTTCAGCCATCACATCAAAACTGGAGGTGGCTGCTAAGTAAAAGAGATCATTTAATGCAAGAAGATAAGAAATAGGAGCAGGAATAAGCCATAGATCCTGAAGATTGGATGGCCATTCAATATAATAGTGGCTGAACTCCCCTCAACTCCCTATATCCCTTGGTTTTCTGAAAGATCAAAAATCCATCAGTCTTGAAAGTGTTCAATGATGAAACATCCCCAGATCTGAGGTAAAGAATTCCAGATTCGTAATTGAAGAAATTTGTTCTTATCTCAGCTGTGTAGTACATTTGTTGGCTTTGATGTCCCAAGCACTGCAACTACATTATTTTACTAGAAAGTAAATTGAACTACTGATCAATCATCACCTATTTTGTACTTCCACCCAAGATCAATTTAAATACCATTCATCTTCCGTTTTATTCCCATCCCTGTGGAATCTTTCAAGAATTGAATGATTTGCTGCACAGGCAACAAATGGATGCATATTACTGAAATATCTAGAGCAGATATGGAGAGGAGTCCCAAACAGGAAACTCAGATATGCATATCTTCAATTTTTTTTCTTAGACTTCCTAACTGACAACCAACCTCATTGACAATTGAGATACTGGCAGTAGATGGTTGTGGAGATACTGAGTAGATTGTCTAGATGGGTTGTCTTCCTAAGGTAGCTTATTTGGCCCTGGAGGAGGCACCACTCCTGCTCCTGACTGAGATGCAGAATGGGAAATACTCTCCTGTTATGGATCCAGCCTTTCTCACCTCCTTTCACCTACCAAGTTTCCAGAGGTCAGAAAAATCCAACCAATGGTGGTTACAAAATCTTACTAAAATTTAGGCACAAAATTTTTTAAAAACCCATTTGAATGGATTGGCCCTCTGCTCCCTGACCTGTCTCAATTAAAATCAAAGTTAGGCAGCCTTGTGGTGGGTTGGGGAGATCAGGTTTTAAAATTTTAAACCTACCTACCCTTTCTGGTAATGTTCAAAATGTCTCCAATGGATGTCTGATGATGTGTCAAATACTGAAAATCCAAACATTAAGGAAAGTAAAAGGAATAACAAATCACCAAAATATCAGGAGCCTTAAAGTAAAACCATTCTAATATATAAGTTTAAAATTTAAATATGATTTATCTTTAAATTTATGTTTTGTCAAGCTGGAACTATTCAAGAAGGACCTTGAGTATATTCAAACAGAGCTGTTGACTGAATCTGCCACAGACACCTCATTTGTCAGTTTATATGAATATTTCCATATTTCGCCTATCAAAGTAAGTAGAAGTCTTAAGTAATTCACTAAAGTAACATAAGATTCTATTTCTTTCAGATATAATCAGATTTAGAAACTTAGTTCTTTATATTTGTGCACAACATACAATGTTACTGATTCAATGCATACGGTCAATCAGCATGGTGAGTTGGGAAGATAGCTTGAGGGCATGAATTGGGTGGCTATGTTACTGGCCCTGTTTTATGACAAGAATGGCTTTGCATCCAGAAAGAGCACAAAGCATATTTATTCATTTAAATATATTGCATAGTTCAGTACAACTACTTCTGCCCTCCCAGATGCTTTACCCCCTTCAAATGAGATGTCACGCCAGCGAGAATCACTAGTGCTCCGAAATAGTGGGGACTAGATACCATGCCGGGGAGTCAGAGACCATTGAAGCTCTTGGGTGGCCGGGGCATGGAAAGACATTGCCCACCTGGCATTTTGGCAGTAATTAGTTCAATACAATAAGTGGTCTGGGGTAGTACCAAAGGAATGGGACCTAGTGAGGATGGGACTATGCACAATAACAGAGGGCTTATGGGAGGGGAAGGGGGACTTACGCGAGGTGGATGGTTGTGCAAGGGGTGGAGCTCTGAAGGAGTGTGGACATGCAAAGCAGGTAGTTGTGTAAGGGGGACTATTTAAAGGGAGAATGGCATGCAGAGGTAGACCGTGGAGAGGTTATCATGAGGAGTCATGTTGGGGTCCCCAGGGGAATTCTCATATGAATCCTATGCCCCAATGCTGGAGACCCATATTAGTGAGTAACAATGCCACTGATGGCGGTCGGTGGGGGCATGGAGCAATGCCCCTACGTTGACTCTATTCTTTCTCTACAATTCCTGTCAGAAATGCTGAGGTTTTCCAGCATTGTCTATTTTTGTTTTAGATTCTAGCATCCACAGTATTTTGTTTATATGTAATTACATGAGTTTTATTCCAGTTTTTAGAACAGCACAACGTACAGAAGGTATTGATTTATTCTGACCCTCGAGATCATCTTTTTCAGAAAGATTTCAAAGCAAATCCATTGATTCAAAAGCTGCATTTAACATTTGTAATCCTGTAGCAGAATTAAGGGAATCTCTACCAAGCTAAGTATGAGGGAAAAAATAATCATTTAGAGGACAAAGAACTGCTTGGCATTGCAGGTAATCTGCCAAGTTGACACGTCAAAATGAAAGTAATACAAGATTGTCAACTGCAGAGGTTTTAAATTCAGTTATCTGCAAGTCAGCAAAAACTACATTTTCTGACTCAAGTCTGGTACTGTCAAAATTATTTGAATGCAGACTCAGTGGACCCATGACCTCTTCTGCACTATATTATGATTTTATGATTTGACATTTCAATATTGTTGCCAAGGGTAGCTAACAATACTTATCATCCCCTTAAACTAATGTTTATTTTCTTATAGCTGCATTTGAGCTTCTCTATCAGTTCTGGAGGAGAAGAAAGTAACAAACAGCAAGAAACAGAAATAATACCACTGCAGTCTCTGAACCTTTTGTTGAAAAGCATTGGGGCAACTCTCACAGATGTACAAGATGTTGTCTTCAAGTATGTGAATTTATTCTATGGTTTCATCAAATTTTTGGTGTACAGTTATAAAGAAAATAACGTTTTCTTGAAAATCTCATTGAGGTAGACTTGTTACCATCCTGGCTGGACATCTGATTATACCAAGAGTGCATAATTCTTACAGAATTCAGCTATCTTGGACTTTACCTATGTACAGCAGTATGGATAGGTGAACAGAATGAATGTCGGATCTCATAGCACCAATGAAATGCTTATAGGACTAGTCAGGGTAGATGCTGGAAGAATGTTCCATATTGTGAGGAAGTCAGAACTAGGGGGTCACAGTTTGAGATACAGACAGACCATTTGGAACTGAAATGAGGAAAAATTTCTTCACATAGGAAGTGGTGGACCTATGGAATTCTCTACCACTGGGGCCAAAATATTGTATGTTTTCAAAAAGGAATTAGATATAGCTTTTTGGGCTAAAGTAACCAAACAATTGTGGGGGGCGGGGGGAGCAGGAACATGTTATTGAATTGAATGATCAACCATAATCATAATCAAAGACAAAGCAGGCTCAAAGGTCTAAATGGCCTACTCCTATTTTCTATGTTTCTATACTATGTCACAAATACTTTAATCAAAGAAAATGGTTAATGTTCAAGCGTCGAGAATATTTTGGAAGAGTTTGAGTTTTGAAAGATTGTCCCTTAAAGGGTTAATGCAAGAGTCTGATTGTTTTTTCCTAAAATAAAGCATCCTTTTAAAAGAGGGAATTAAGCAATTTTAATGAAGGTGGATAACTCTTGACTCTGATGGACTATGTACAAAAGGAGTCAAATGATACTTTATGGCTCTAGAAAAAACATGCCTGGAAAAAGTTGTTTAAAAGTTGGTTTTGGTTTTGCTTTGAGAAGAAAGATCAATTGCAGTCCAAAGCTAGTCCACAACCAGAAATAAATATAAGCTGTCTCTAAGTCAATTTACTTGGTGGAGTTGAGTACTTGCAAGTGATTATTGAGTCAGCGATTGTTTTGCAGATCAGTTCTAAAAGACAAAGTGTATAACGCAGACATCATTTCAAAACTCCACTGTCTTTCCATTTCCCTTGATTCATTGACTTTAACCTTTGGCAAAACTTCTTTATTTTTATTTATTTCATGTGCATTTGTTTGCATGTGCACGTGTATCTGTGACATTCGGGGTATCTGGAAAGAATAATTAGTATGTTATTTATTGAAAGAAGATTATCAACACCTTTAATTCTGGGTAATACTGAAGGTAAACATTGGCCACTTTGGTGTGTAAATCAAACTTTTAACGTGGTGACATGTGAGCAGTGAAATTAGTCAAACTGCACACTCTTCCCATTCTGATATCATCAATTGGTTGAAGTCAAGTATTGAGTTGTTTACTCTGCTGCATATCTATTGGACTTCAGTGCTGGCCTACATATTGGCAGAACAGCTTTGCAGTTTCCCATAATTCTAAGTGACTTCAGAACATCTTCAGGTTAGTTATAACCATGGATTATGGTGCTCTGAAAGCTATCTCCTCAATTTGGTATCTGATTCTTGGATGTAATTAATTTTTGTTCATGTTTGAAATAAAACCTTCCTTTTCCTACATATTTAATGTTTGGCTAAAATGCTAAAACTAAGCATGCCAGACTTCTTTGATCATTTAAACCACTTTAAAGTACATCAAACAGAGGAGATATTGAGAATTGCATATTATGTGGTTGTGTAAATTTCATAATTCTTGCTGATTTTCATTTGGTCATCAAATATAAATTATCAATCACCATTTGAATTTATAATTTACTTGTGCTAATATCACTCATATTTATTATTTCCAAAATGCACAGTTATTATCCTTAAGAATCATGTAAGTAGTTTTCAATAATGCAGATCTTATTCGATCTGGAATCTAACATGAATAAATTAATTTGAAGTTAATTTACGGTTGACCAGGCAAAAATTGGCAGCTGTTGTGCATTCGACAAAAAGTCAAGAATTGCAATTTGACAACCATCTGATTAACTTTTCTTTTGGTATTGATCATGGAGGAATATTATCCAAGGTACTAGGAAGAACTTTTTCCTCACTTTCAAATAGAACCCATTTTGCATATCATCCCAAGAGCATATTGCAATCGTGTCCTTTCACACAGCTACCAAATGGAGGAATGTTGGAAGGTTGGATCCAATCGTTTTGAACTCCTGTTCTGATGCATCTGAAGTCCCCAATTTTAAAGCCATCATACTTTCTCATTTCTAATTAGAAAGTAACAGAAACTATGATCTGACAGACTAACAATTCTGTTGATTGTCATTCAAAGAGAAATCACTTTCAAAAATATTGGGCGCAATTCTCTCATTCATACTCAAGAAGTGTTCCTACAGTGCCTGTCAGATTGGATTCACCGTTATTAATCTATAAATTTATACCGCAAAGCACACTAGCTACCCAACTTCTCAGAGATCAGTGGGGGAGGGGGCCTTTGTAAAGGATCTCTCCATCTTCCCCTACTACAGCCCTGCATTGAAAGAACAGGTCACCCCTCACCCACCATGCAGACATACATGTAATGTCACCTCCCCCACAAGAGAGACACTCCAATGTGAGAACCCCCAGAACCTGCCCCCTTCAGGCCTGAGCCTTAGCAGTGGCATCTTTGCACTGACATCCTAGTAGTGACAACATGACCTGGCGTCTTAGACTCCAAGGAGGGACAAGGAAGTCTACCACTGTCAGACTGTAGAGAGGAACCCCAAGAGGCCTCGGGGTTGAATCTGCTTGGGCTGGGAAGAAAGGGGTTGACCGTGAGACTGTGCCCAGGGGTAGGAGTCTCATGGCTGGACTACCCCTTCTAGGTTTAGGAAAGGTGAAGGTCACTCTTGGCATGGTGTTCATGAGCAGCTTTCAATGTCAGGGTACTGTGAAGTCTTTGGGATACTCTGGCTACTTTAATATCCATGCCCCATGGACACTTTTTTGGGGTTTTTTTTACTTTTCATGGTTGAATGTATCTCGAGCACTTTATTTACATTGCGGATAGAAAAGAGAAGGGAAGCGGAAGCATCCAATCTCAAACCGAGAATAGCTTGTAAAATAACATTGTCCGTGTATCAGTTATTTTCCCAGGAATCTGATTGAGATTCGAACAGTAGACTGGGGGATTCATGATGGGTTGACATCGGGAATCCTTTTTGTTTTGTCTAATGCGCAATTCAACGGCCTGTTATGATTCTTGCCAAAGGCTAGTGGCCCCAGAGAATTGCTTCCGTTATTTTGTTTGAATCATTCATTTGTAGTACTGAAATTTTATTTGCATGTGTGCAAACTGTCAAAACTCAAGAATTGTATGTTCTGCTATTTCACATTATTTAGGTACTTGAATTTTCACAATGTGCTAAATGTTTCTCTTCTCATAATTATGTAGTTTTGGGGAATAGTCCTCTTGATTTTGCTGGTCATGGCAGTTTTGATCTACTCAATTGAATATGTCTATTGGCACTTCTGCTTTCCAACCTGGTTGCCATAGTTTGAAGATAATAGGACTTATTGAGATACTAGTTAATGAAGTATGTGGGATATCAGATTTCATAAATAGGGGTATTGAGTAAAAACAAAAAGTTATGTTGAATCTGTATGAAGCTCTCATTAGATCACATCTAGAGAATTGTGTCTACTTCTGACCAACACGCTTTGGGAGGATGCGAAGATCCTTGGAAGGGTAAAGAGGAGATTTGCTGAAATGGTTCAAGAACAAGGGATTTTAGTTATAAGATTAATTTGGAGAAATTGCACTTATTCTTCGCACAAGAAAGATTGAGATGATATTTTGTAATCAGTGTACAGGATCATGACAAATTTAGATAGGGTAGAGAAGGAAAAACTGTTGCTCTAGGCTGATGGTACATGGGTTAGGGACACAAATTTAAGATTTTGGACTTAAATGCAAGAAAATGAGATACTTTTCACATAGCAGGTTAAAATGACCTGAAACCCATTGACTAATTATGATCGTGGAAGCACAGATGATGAATGGCCTCTGAAGGTAAATATATGTTAGAGGGTCACAGTAATAGAGACATTGCTCTCCAGATAGTTGGCATAGATTATATACACTAAATGGTCGCTTCTTGTGCCATTATAAACTACATATTGCTCTGAATTTGCTATTTCATTTTCTATACTACTTTGACATGTTGACCAATTGGAAAGATTATTATAATTAACCTCTTGGTTCTGTGCAGTGTAGTGCAATATCCAGATTACATTCATCCATTCTGTTCCTCAGCTCTTTCTTGTGAGCTAATGTTTTACTGTTGATTGTTTTCTTTAATTGTTTCCAAAAGAACCCTAGAAGTAAAAGGGTGCAAATTGATTCCAAACTTGAATTTGTTAAATTCCCTATCTATCTTGATATGTAATAAGCTAAATAAGCTTCAAACAGAAACCATTCTATTTCCATATATTAATTTTATTTTTAACTTAATAGCCCTTTTACTAAATAAGGACAAACCGTGACTTGGTAAAGAAAACAGTGATTTATTAACACTGCAGAAAATCTACATTAGATTCTAAACAATGGGTTTGTGTGCAGATTAAAATCGGCTTCAGAATGCCCTATCATCTTGCAAATTTTCAAAATGCATATCCGTTAGAAATTAAATGTCTATCCCAAATTAACCTCATAATGAAGATCATACATGAAAACAAATTACTGCAAAATACTCTGAAATAAAAGCCAAAAATGCTGAAAATGTTCTTCGTGCCTGACAACATTCATGGAGAAAGAAATAAAGTCACATATTCATGCTCAGCGCAATCTGGTTAAAAAGATCTGCAACAAGCAACGTAAGAAGATGCAAGGAAGTTTGAACCATTATAGTGGAGTTATTTCTTTTTCCACTCTCTTCACTGAGAAGTTAGATTTTCCAAAAGTTCCTTTGACTTGGAGCCACAAGCGAAATAGTGGGTTGCTCCAACAATTATCATACACAATTGAAAGTAGTTTCTAAAATATAGGTCTAAAATCCTGTTTGCCTTGGAAGTTGTATATTTTCACAAAATTAATTTAGGGGTTATTTGGTATTTAAAACCTAAAAATTCATTCAGTATCCAGAAATCTGAGCAAATTGTGAAAGATATTTAAGTTTCAAATCTAATCATTACAGATTTGTGCTACTTAATATTTGCAAGAAACTACCACATTAAAAAGTACGCTGAAGAACAAATAAATCTTATGCCATTGTACTTAATTATTCTGTTCTTTCCAGGCTTGCATTTTTTGAAATCAAGTATCAGTTTTATACTACACAACAACTTCAGTGGGAAGTAATCCGCCATTACTCTAAGCAGGTAAGCTTTATATTTGCTATGCAATTTTAGTAGTACTGTTACTAAATAATCCTTCTCTTTGCAGGATGGGTACTTAGTCTATTAATTTGTAAATTATTAAACAATTGTGTTTCCCTCCATCTAGGCAATCAAGCAATTGTATGTACTTGTTCTTGGACTAGATGTCTTAGGCAACCCTTTTGGCTTAATCAGAGATTTATCTGAAGGAGTGGAAGCATTTTTCTATGAACCCTATCAGGTCAGATTGCATTCTATAAACTATTTAATTTGTGCATTATTCAGTAGGATCACTTTGAACATTGGTAATTTAAAAAATAAATTTGCAAAATATGTTGCTGTTTTTAGGTGCATTTTTTTATAACTTCTGAAAATCTTACTGAAATTTTGAATAGTAAACTGCTAACACAAGTTTAAGGTGCTGGGGATCAAGTACAGAAGAGATATTAGGGGTAAGTTTTTCACTGAGGGATGGTGAGTGAGTGGAATCGGCTGCTGTCGGTGGTGGTAGAGGTGAACTGCTGGGGTTTTTTAAAAGACTTCTGGATGCATACATGGGATTTAATGGAATTGGGAGTTACAGGTATGTTACAGCTGTATGTCCTGATAGTTATGGATATGATGGGTGCAGTTTGTGGGACGAAGGGCCTGTTTGTGCTGTAATGTTCTATATTCTATGCTAACCTTTTGTGAATTTCACTTCTTTGGAAGATATAAGCAGGAATAGACCATTTGGCCCTTTAAGTCAGCTCTGCCATTCGTTTTAATGATGGCTGATCATTGAATTCGATACCCTGATTCACTCTTTTCTCCATTAACCCTTGGTCACTTTAGCCCGCAGAGCTATATCTAATTTATTCTTGAAATCAGACAATGGTTTGGCTTCAACTACATTCTCTGCTAGTGAATTCCACACATTCACCACTCTGTGAATGAAGAAATTTCTCCTTGCCTCAGTTCTAAAAGTTTACCCCTTATCTCCTAGTTCTGGACTTTCCACCATTCTGAATCTATCCTGTCTAACCCCTGTTAGAATTTTATAAATTTCTATGGGATACCTTCTTACTCTTTAAAATCTCCAATGAATAAAATTCTAACTGATTTGGTGTCTCTTAATATGATGGACTTGCCAT
Organism: Sphyrna mokarran; assembly: GCA_024679065.1. Lineage (NCBI taxonomy): Eukaryota > Metazoa > Chordata > Chondrichthyes > Carcharhiniformes > Carcharhinidae > Sphyrna > Sphyrna mokarran. The sequence continues at coordinate 71,454,255 of JAGIQG010000006.1, forward strand.
CCCAGGAATCAGCCTGGTAAGCCTTCACTTGTACTCTCCCTATAGCAAGGATGTTCTTCCTCAGATAAGGACACCAAAACTGTACACAATACTCAGGGAGTAGCCTCACCAACACCCTATACAATTACAGCATCCCTACCCCTATATTCAATTTCTGTTGATATGATGGCCGATGTACCATTTGCTGCTTTTGATGCCTGTTGTACATGTATACTTACTTTCAGCAACAGATGCATCAGGATACCAAGGTCTCAGAATATTCACCTCTCTCAATTTACACCCGTTCAAGTAGTAATCTGTCTTCCTATTATTGCTACCAAAGTGGTAACCTCAAATTTATCTACATTATACTGCATCTGCCATACATATGCCCACACACTCAGCCTGTCCAAATCGCAGTGAAGCATCTCTGCATCCTCTTCACAGCTCACCGTCCAAACCAACTTTGTATCATTTGCAAATTTGGAGGTAATACATTCAATTCCCTCTTTCAAATCAATAATATATAATGTGAACATTTGAGGTCCGAGCACAGATCGCTATGGAACCCCACTAGTTACTGACTGCCGTTCAGAAAATGACCCATTTATGCCAACTCTTTGCTTCTCATCTGCTAACCAGCATTCTATCCATCTCAAGACACTACTTACAATCTCATGTGCTTTAATTTTACATAATCATCTCTTACGAGAAACCTTGTCAAATGCTTTCTGAAAATCTAAATGAACTATATCCACTGATTCTCCTCAGTCAACTCAAAGAATTCCAAATGCTGAGTTATGAAATCCTTGATAATGGACTCCAGCAACTTTCCCACGACCGATGTTAGGCTCACTGGTCAGTGTTCAATCAGTAATCAGTATGGATTGTTTATTCGCCATGCATGGATGCCATGCCTGTTCTTCTCAGGCAATTTGAATTTTCAAAAATGTACCATGCATTGTACAAAATGAGTTTGTTAAATTTTGTATGGTTCACTGTGGATAATTGTTTTGACATTACAGCCTTAATCCTTCAGTGAGATTTCCATTACCACTCCTTTTTCCTTAATTAAGTCTCCCTGGTTATTTAAGCCTTCACCACTTAATTTACCCAGACCACACAGTGGCAGTGTGGCTCTTATCACATGTTGGCCTGGCCCTTACTCCTTTGGCTCCATCTGAGAGGAGTCTGAAGGAGGTAATGATCACTGAAGTGAGAGAGTAAAAGGGAACTATGACATCAAAGGCCATGAGTTCATTTGGCAGTGAGTACCAAAGTTTTTTTTTTTCTCCAAAGTTAGAGAATTAATTTTAGGAACTAGAAAATTAAATATTTCATTTTTTTGTTTATTAATAAACCTTAAGTAAAGCATTCAGCTAATCTCCCTATATTTAAATGACAACAGATAAAGGTAGGTGAATAATGATGAGTCTTTTTTGTAAGTTCAGTTGTCTAATAAACACAATAATGAAAGGGCATCTTTGACTCTTGGAGAGCATATCGTGTTCTACTTGCGAACTCCAGAACATTCCTGGATAGCCACATGTGCAGTAAGTGTTGTCAGCTGCAGCAGCTCAAGCTCCAAGTTTCATAACTTAGGCAGCAGTTGATGTCACTGTGTTGAGAGATTTGTGGATCATGCATTGATAGATGTGGTCATCTTGAGGGTAAGCAGGGAGAGAGAGAATGAGTAATGGTCAGTCAATAAGGAATGATTAATGATAATTCACGTAAGGATTGCAGCTTTAGTCAACTCCATGGCTGGTTCCATTGTACAGCGGGGCATAAAGAAGACTGAAAAAGTAATCATGATCAGAAATTCAATATTTATGGAAACAGGCATTTAGGCAGGAAGGGGGGTGAAAGCAAGGAAGTGCGAGAACATAGTCAGGTACATGAACCGCAGAAAATATATTCATGCTTTGAATAACTTGCAAGATGTAAAAAGAGAAATGTATTTCATAAAATGGACTGTTTCAGCAAAGCAACCAAGTGCAATTAGCTTTGCAATCAGCTATGTGAACCAAAAAACATTGGTTGGTGTTCAGAAATCACTGAAATAGGAGAATGGAGAAAGAGGTGACTTTAGGGCACAAAGTTGGATCTAAAATTAAAGCTCAAAAACTTGGTAGCACACCTCTGATTACCAATTGTAAATTGATTAATAGTTGAAAAAAAAAGAGGCCTGTCACCTAATAAAAACATTGTATCTTAAAACCATACGCACTCCCAAAATGTTAAGCTAACTCTGCTTGCCCCTTTTAAACAAAAAGTAATTGTCAGGTCTTGGGCATCAGTGATGAATTTGGCACTATTTCAATTCCTAGCTTCCTTTGAGAAGGTGGTGCTGGGTCATTTTGAATTCCTATTTGGCATTTGACTTGATGTGTTTCTCCAACATTTTCTGCTCTCTATCTTATGCCATGATTTGTTTCTGCAGAGCATTTATATAGCAGCTTTATAAATGCAAATGTTTACTAAATGTCACTTTCAATTTATAGGCTATGTCTTACTACAGATAATTCCCTAAAGAAGATTCGATAATGTAATGATATATGCAAATGCTAGAAAAGTGGAATAGGAGCACAAACTGCTGGACTAATGGAATTAACGATTTAAGTCCAATATCGCTCTTCAAAGAAGAGCGATATGAGATTTGAAACATTAATTCTGTTTCTCTTTCCACAGGTACTGAGATTTTCAGTGTTTCCTGTTTCAATAACCATGACCAGAATTTTGTACTCCTGGTTCTAGGTGGAAGTCCCACCTTCTGGGAAGTCAACATTTCTTAGAATGTGAAATTGCATCAGGCTTCCTGGAGTCTGCGGGGATGTGCTCCTTGCTGACTTTTCTGCCCCTCTCATCCTAAAAATTCAGATGATCAAAGTTAAATTGTTCTTATCTTATTGGTTCATTGTACCACTATTGTTAAATTCTGTCCTGTTTACAGAATCCTCCAATAGGCATTACCTTTACAAATACAACCAAATTTAACATGCTCTTCAAATTTCTTCTCTTTCCCGCTGAGAATCTCTTGGTTATATTTATTATGCTGTCCCTTGAATTACGAAGATTGGAATTTGCATTTTCCTGAAACGTAATGAAATAAATATAATTTAACTTGAATGTTAAATCATGGCTTGATTATAATAGCTTACAATCAGTTCCTGTCAGCCATAGTTGCCACCATATGTCGAACAAATAATTCCGTCAGTTAGGTGATTAAGCTTCGTTTGTAAATACAATTTAAAAATTCAGCAATATGTCATAACTTGGTACCAAGTTCCTCAGTTGTGAAGGCACTAATAGGTCACCCTAAGGGTGTACAGTAATATTTGATCCATGTACGGGCATATTTGTTACATGTTTCAGTTAAGTATTTAATACTGCATGGCTGATGACAACAGTGCTGAAAGAAAGGTGCTTGCTGTTCATGATGCTTGTAGTCGATCAGACCTTTTGTGACCCTTTGAGCAGCAACTTAAGAGTTAAATGAATGTGTGTCATCTGGCACCAAGGTACGACTTGTCTCTTCAACCAGTTAGATTGAAGAATCCTCAGTAGATACACAGGACAGAATTTTCCCATAATGTGTCAGAGTGTCAGCTTTTGTGAGAAAATATTGTGTATCTCTCCAGCTGCAAAGCTGAGTTTTCATTCTAGATTCTTTAATTTATTTTAAGTTTTATTTATTAGTCATAAGTAAGGCTTACATCAACACTGCAATGAAATTCCCCTAGTTACCACAGTCTGGTACCTATTCAGGTCAATGCATCTAATCAGCATATCTTTCAGAATGTGGGAGGAAACCAGAGCACGCAGATATGGAAAGAACTCCATGCAGATGGTGACCCAAGCTGGGAATCGAACCAGGTCCCTGGCGTTGTGAAGCAACAGTGCTAACCACTGTGCTACCATGCTGCCCCTCTGGACTCGGTGCATTATGTGGATTTCGGCATTACTCTTGCAGAGCAAGGCCTGATAGAGCCAGCAATATAAGCTCCATAGGAACCGGTATGCCATCTTTAAAGACCGCTTAAAAAAAATCCTCCCCTATGGATATGGTGGGACATCCTGCATACACTGGGGCAGATCCCCCCCACCCAACCTACACACACATACAGAGGCTGATTAGGCATCTCCCTAACCCATACCATTCAGGAAACATTCTGCCTCTACCCTCCTCTATATACATATACAAGCAATAGTGCACTGTCAGGATCTATACTTCCCCTAAACTGCTTCAAGTTTTGTAGAAGTTGTTGCAAACCTCACTGATGTCATGTTACGTGCATGATGTGAATGTTCAGTGGTGAAAGGGGGAATTGAGGCAGCATATTGCGGGAAAACCCTATAGAGAAATTCAAGTTTATTATAATCTATTGAAATGAAAAGGCCAGGAACCTCATTACGGGCAAGGGGCATGGGAAATAGAGAAATGAGATCTTGCTGGCATTAAGGTCTCTTTCAAACTTTTGGAGTCGTGTCACTATTTACATTGACAGCTAACATTGACTCAAAATTGCCCCCACAATTAATGAAATTGTGAGGGAGAATTAATTAAATATTTAATTCAGTGTGAAATCACGAACCATAAGCAAAGTGAGGGCATGAAAAGTGGGATTTAGTGAAATAAAAAGTGGGATTTAGTGAAGTAGAAATAAAAAATAATAACTTTTAAATGTCAACAATAATTAAAATCTAAAGAAATGACATTCCATTGTCACAACAGTTAATTTTCACTGCCAGATTGGTTGCTTGGTAAGAATCAAGATTTTATCATGCTATTTATTTACTTCAATGCTGAGTCTTTTGGCATGGTACAGGTGTAACGGAGCTTATCGGAAAGCAGAGAACTTGACCAACAACTTTCTGATTTCCACTTTTAATTGCACCTACGTAGGTAACTGGAAATTACTGTCTAATTTACTACATAATAATAGAGCACTAATAACCTAACTGACTATTAAAATAAAATCCAGGATAAGACATAAATTGTTAAATAATTTTAATTTATTTTTCCTTAGGGAGCAATTCAAGGACCTGAAGAGTTCATGGAAGGAATGGCCTTGGGTGTAAAAGCATTGGTGGGTGGTGCTGTTGGTATGTATTTGCATTTTTTGAAAATAACTTGATTGTAATTAATTTTGCAAGAGCTGGTTCTCATAAAGATATCGGTCTAAATTTTCAATTTGTTTACATTATTTGGTTATATTTCTGTTTAGGCTTTTTGCTTTCCTTTTTTGCTTTCCTTTTTTGCTTTCCTTTTTTGCTTTCCTTTTTTGCTTTCCTTTTTTGCTTTCCTTTTTTGCTTTCCTTTTTTGCTTTCCTTTTTTGCAGAATATTTCAAATTTAATTACTTAACAATGTTTAAGCCATGAAACCACCAGGAGGTTTCAATGGCCTTCATTCCCACTGGCAAGGCTATCACATCTGTTCTCTGTTGGTGGGAAACATTTGTGATCCTTACTGTGAGGACCTCGACCGGTGAGGAGCCGAGGTAAGTGAGCCCAGACGATAACATCCAGGCCTCATTAATGCCATGCTAATCAATCGCAGAAGTTTGGAGAACAGTTGAAAGTAGGACATGTGATGACATTTCCCAGAATATTATCCAGCTAGAGTTGGCAATTCAAAGACACCTAATTATTGAGAATGGCAGTTAAGAACCATAGACCTTTATTCCAATAGTTTTTCAGCCTCATTTTCTTTAAGAAATTTAACCAAACCTTTATTTAGTATATCCAGCATGCTATTTTATTCACCTCATGTAAATTATGCAAAATAATCATTCAGTATGCCTGGTATTTTTCAGTGATATCACTGTTGTCAGTTTTCAAGTAGTTCATGGTGGTCATGCCTTTTTACTCATTTAATGACTCATTTATTATTTTTGAAGCTTTTTTGTTTCCTTAATTTTGCAAAGTTGACAAATCTTGCATACTGATTCTTCGGGGCTTTGGAGGAATATGGGGCACTGGAGGAATGCAGAGAGTGTAGGAAAAAACTCAAATGGAGAGCTAAAGGGCAAAAAGAGGTCACAAAATGGTCTTGGCTGACAGGATTAAGGAGAATCTTAAGGCAGTTTATTCATATGTTAAGAACAAAAGAGTTGTCAGGGAAAAAAATCGGACCCTCAGGGACAAAGGAGGGGAATTATGCTTAGAACCCAAGGGAATAGGGGAGATCCTAAATGAATACTTTTACATCAGTATTCACAAAAGAGAGGGACATGTTGACTTGGAGTGTCTCAGGAGGTGTTGACCCATTAGAATCTCCATTACAAGGGAGGAAGTGTTAAGTTTTTTAGGGAACATTAAAACTGACAAATCCCCAGGGCCTGATGGGGATTTGTCAGAGTTTGTCTATTTGAGATTGCTTTGGGAGACAAGAGATGAAATTGCTGGGCTTCTGATGGAAATCTTTGTCTCTTCATTGGACACAGGTGAGGTCCCTGAGGATTGGAAGATAACAAATGTGGTACCGTTCTTTAAGAAGTGTAGCAAGGATAACCCGGATAATCGTAGGCTGGTGAGCTTGACGTCCGTGGTAGGGAAGTTGTTGGAGAGGGTTCTTAGAATGTATGCGCGTTTAGAACGGAACAGTCTTGCTAGTGACAGACAGCGTGGCTTTGTAAGAAGGAGGTTGTGCCTTATAAATTTGGTGGAGTTTTTTGAGGAGGTGACAAAAACGGTTGACGAAAGAAGGACTGCGGATGTTGTCTATATGGGTTTCAGTAAGGCGTTTGACAAAGTCCCTCATAGCAGGTTTGTTAAGAAGGTTAAGGCTTATGGGATACTAGATTGGTAAAGAACTGGCTTGACCACAGGAGACGGAGGGTAGCAGTGGAAGGGTCTTTTTCTGGCTGAGGTCTGTGACCAGTGGTGTTCTGCGGGGCTCTGTACTGGAACCTCTGCTGTTTGTGATTTTATATATATATATATAAATGATCTGGAAGAAGGCGTAACTCGTTATCAGCAAGTTTTCTGAAGATGGCTGGACTTGCAATAGCTATGAACATTGTTGAACAATACAGCAGAATATAGATAGGCTGGAAAATTGGGTGGAGAAATGGCAGATGGAATTTAATCCAGACAAATGCGAAGTGATGCATTGTAGAAGAATTAATGTAGGGGGGAGCTATACAATAAATGGCAGGGCCACCAAGAGTATAGAAACACAGAGGGACCTAGATGTGCAAGTCCACAAATACCTGAAGGTAGCAGCACAGGTGGAGAAGATGGTGAAGAAGGCATATGGCATGCTTGCTTTTGTAGGATGGGTATAGAGTATAAAAACTGGAGTCTGATGTTGCAGCTATATAGAATGCTGGTTAGGCTACATTTGGAGTACTGTGTCCAATTCTGGTCGCTGCACTACCAGAAGGATGTGGAAGCTTTAGGGAGAGTGCAGAGAAGGTTTACCAGGATGTTGCCTGGTATGGAGAGTCTTAGCTATGAGGAGAGATTTGGTAGACTGGGGTTATTCTCCCTGGAAAGACAGAAAATGAGGGGAGACCTGATAGAGGTGTACAAAATTATGAAGGGTATAGATAGGGTGAATAGTGGTAAACTTTTTTCCAGGTTGGAGGTGACAACCACAAGGGGTCACAGGCTCAAGGTGAGAGGGGCGAGGTATAACTCCGATATCAGAAGGACCTTTTTTTACACAGACGATGGTGGGGGCCTGGAATGCACTGCCAAGTAGGGTGGTGGAGACAAAAACGCTGGCATCGTTTAACAATTACCTGGATAGTAACATGAGCAGCCTGGAAATGGAGGAATACAAACGAATGGTCTAGTTGGACCAATGAGCAGCATAGGCTTGGAGGGCCGAAGGGCCTGTTTCCTGTGCTGTACTGTGCTTTGCTTATCAATAACATCAAAGAGTGTTAAAGAAATATAATAAATATAAATGAGTAAATTTAGAACAGTTTTCATTCATAATACTAATTCTAAACTGTTCCTGCAGGTGGTATTGCTGGTGCTGCTTCTAGGATCACTGGTGCAATGGCAAAAGGTGTAGCTGCTATAACAATGGATGAAGAGTACCAGCAGAGACGGAGAGAAGCCATGAACAGACAACCAAGTGGAATTAAAGAAGGCATTGCACGTGGAGGAAAAGGATTGGTATCGGTAGGATTTGCTAAATTATATTCTCGCACCCTCGATACCACCAGCAATGTAGTGCGTGATATGAAAACATACATATACAGCAATAGGAATAGAACATTTTAGTCTCTCAAAGTTTGTTCCATTATTCAATGAAATAGACGATCTGTGTGACTTTACTTATACTTACCTTTGTTCTGTGTGTCTTCGGTTAACAAAAATTTATCAATCTCTGATTTAAATTACTCATTAACTAAGAATCAGCTGCCAGTAGCAGAAGAATGTTCCAGCCTTTTACCACCCTTAGTCTATGAAAGTATTTCCTAATTTCATCTCTAAAAGACTGAATACTGACTATTAGGCTTGTCCCCAACCAGCACAGTGGATTTCCAAGTTCTGATCTTACCAGCTAGTGGAATGATAATAAATATGCCACCGGACATTAGAAAACTCACTTTAATATATTAGCATGCTATTTAGCTAGCAATTCATTCATAGGAACAAGAACAGGCATTCAGCTCCACAAACCTGTTCCATCATTTAATTAGATCATGACTAATCATATTGTAATTCCATCTAGCCACCTTAGTTCTATGATCTTAATATCCTTGCCAACAATAAGTCTGCTGCTCTCCATTTTGAAGTATTCAGTTTTCCTAATCTGGCTTTATGGATGTGATATTCCCAGAAGAAAGCCTTGAAGGAGGAAAGAGTGTTAGAAGTGGAGAAATTTAGAGAAGAGAATTTCAGAACAGAGAGCCTAGACAGGTGAAGTTTATATCTTAAATAATGGAATGATAAAAATCTGAAATGCTCAATAGACCAGAAATGATCTAATATAGAAATCTAATGAGATTGTACGTCTAAATGACTTGGGAAAAAGTGAGGCCATGTGGTGAGAATTTTTAAATCAACCTGTTGCTTAAATGCAAGCCAGCATAGATTACCAAATCACAAGGGAGGTGAGTGAGCGGGACTTAAACACTGCAAATTATATTCCATTCTGAGCACCACATTTCTAGAATAATGTCAAGGCCTTGAAGGAAGAACAGAAGCAACATTTTAGAATGAAACCAGAGATGAGGGACATCCCCTTATGATGAAGGCCAATATACTATCTGTCTTCCTTATTGTTACACGTGCATTCCAACTTTAAGTGACTCTTGAACAAGAACACCTAGGTCCCTTTAGGCACCTCCCTCCATTTAAGAAATATTCTTTCTGTTTTTCCACTAAATTGGATAATTTCCCATGTTTTCACATAATATTCCATCAGCCATGTTCTTGCCTATTCACTTAGCCTGTCCTAGTCTGTTTGAAGCCTTGCATCCTTGCCACAATTTGTATCTCCATCTAGCTTTGCATCATCAGCAAGTTTGCAAATATTAAATTAGTCTCCACATCCAAATCATTGTATAAATTGTAACAAGCTCTGGTCCTACCACTGATCCTTGTGATAACGCACTAGTGTATCTACCATTCTGAGAATGGCCAATTTTTATTCCTTTTCTCTGCTTTCTGTCTGTTGAACAATTCTTAATCCATACAAGTATGTCACCCCCAATCCCATGTGCTCTAATTTTGTTTTGTTAATCTAAATGACATCTTATTAAAAACTTTCTGAAAATTCAAATACCTTATTAAAAGTCTTCTGAGAATTCCACTGGTTCTCTCGTATCTATGCTACAAATAACATCTCAAAAAGCTCCAACAGGTTTGTCAAACCCTTTCATAAATCTTTTCTATATTCTTCCATTACATCAGGATTGGCCATCTAGATATGTCACACTAGTAGCCTACAATTCTGCTTCTGCAATCTGCCAAACTTCTCACCCCAATGTCCCTCTCCCAATGACCTACCTCACATACCCATGTCCCCTATTTCCTTGATAGGGGATTTTCACAGTAACTTCATTAAAGTGTTAATATAAGCCTACTTGTGACACTAATAAATATTTTTTCTAAAATGTCCTTAATGCTCCCATATATGTTCTATGCCGAATATCCTCCGTACTCCTTTGCCTACTCACCAAGAATCCATGTTTATGGAGCTCTATAATGTTAATAAGTCTTTAAAATGCTCATAAAACTTTCAAAGTAAACAAACATATTCAGTAACCATTAAAAAAAATCCTATTAATGGCCATGAAACTGTCAAAATAAGCAAGTCCACAGTAATTTTCACAGCTGTGTGAACAAACCCTTCTGGGCTGACTTCATTAGTGAGGTTTGGAATTTAGCCAAACTGGCATAAGATTCTGTTAAATGACTATCAGTTACCTCTGCTGACCTGTTTCCATTACTGGGTTCACCAAGTTGACGAAGCATTCATAAAAGGATTCCATTTCATGTTTGTGTCAGCAAACTTTTCAGAAACTTTTGAGAGTCTTTTGAAGAGTTTAGCCATCCGTTCAAGTTTTAAATCAGGGAACCAGATCTCAGACTGCCATTAAATAGAATAATTAAGTCAGAACCAACAAAGTTGGATCTGAATATCAATATTGTTCAATGCACAAAGTACCTGAAGACTTTACCACTTTCCTATTGTTGGTCAGTTTAATGGTTACTCCTCTATTAAGAACAAAGTCTTAACATAAATCACTACATTGAAAAAAATTTAGCTTATCATAATTCATCATGACATGCGAAGTTGGCAACACCTTTCAAACTTTTTTGTCAAAAGGTTTTCAGCTCCACACTAGGGTTCTGTCATGGTTCACAAACCTCTCTCAACTAGTATGAACAACTTCACCTCCAGAAGGCAGCTTGAATCTATCAGAATTACAGGGCTGGGTTTGAAATGCTGTCCCTGCTCATTGGCAATGAAGCCAGTAAGGTCGGGACAGCTACGTGCATGCTCACTCTCCTATACTTTCCAGCAATAGGAATGCACATGTGATGCTTATAATCAGGTCCAATCCACCAAGTTGTTGCTAGCCTGCCTCTGCTCCAATAAGCCCTTGGTGTCCACTTGGAATGTGCAGTGGTTATTCCAGCAAAGCATTCGTGGAAAAGCTCATGTGTGACAAGGAAATTGGTGAAGGTTAGCATAAACATATTGGTGTCTCATGCTGTTTCTCTCACCAACACTTATAAATCTTGTTTTGATACTTACTACCAAGACACTGTTTTTGGACACAGAATCCCTAATTCTGTGCTCTTGTCACGATCAATACTTCCTCCAGTTAGTGTTCAGCATACAGTACTGATTCATCAACTGACTCTAATGGTTACTTCACCTCTTCAGTCCATTCCCTTGATGTTATACCACTGTGCAGCTAGCTATGTTAGGACTGTTCTGCCTGGAGGACATAGTGGCTTAAATGTGGCCACTTGTTATTTGACTGTTAGACAACTTTTCTTTCTCTGACACAATTTTCCATATTTTAATAAAAAGGGCAGTGCAGGTCCACAGAGGTCAATGGGCCTTTGCTGTATTCATAGAATCCCTATAGCACAGTAGGAAGCCATTTGGCCTATTGAGACTGCACTGATTCTCCAGGCCCTATCCCCATAATCCCATGTATTTACACTGCAGATCTCCCTAACTTTCATATCTTTGAACACTAAGTGGCAATTTAGCATGGCCTAACTTACACATCTTTGGACTATGGGAGGAAACCAGAGCACCCCGAGTAAACCATACAAATACAGGGTGAACGTGCAAATGTTATGCAACCACCCAAACCAAGAATTGAACTACTGTGCTACCTCACCACCCATACACAATTCAATCAAGTGGTCTGTCCAGTTTTGACATTATCATCTTCTGTCATGCTTTAGACAATTGAGAAGCTTGCTGGGGCAATTTAGAGAGTGGTTCAGAATTAATCTCGTTAGCATGGAACTGTAATTAAAGCACTTTTTTTAATGAACCAGTAGTGTTTTTATGACAGTACAACAGCTTCAAAGTTTCCTTTACTAATTCCAACTTAAGTGCAAATTTGTTGAAAGATTGAACTCAAAATTTCAAACTTCTGTGATGAATGTGCATCCTTTCAATTATTTGTGCAGATTTCTGGATTACTAGTTTAGTATGCAAGTGGTGTAATACAGTCCCCTACTGCATAGATGGTTGCTGATTCTTTTGGTTGTTTCTCAAGATAGTTCAGAGTTGTATACATTAACTATATTATGCCATAATACTGTAATATTCAACAAAAAAGTTTGAAAATGTTATGTTATAATGGCATTTTTTAAAATCTTTTTAGGGCTTTGTGAGTGGAATCACAGGAATAGTGACAAAACCTATTAAAGGTAAAAAGAAATTATTTTGATAATTTATCAAGTTTTAAATGTTCATAATTATGGAAAACTAAAATATTTTAATTTTGTAGGTGCACAGAAGGAAGGTGCAGCTGGTTTCTTTAAGGGCATTGGCAAAGGCTTGGTTGGAGCAGTGGCAAGACCCACTGGAGGCATCATTGATCTGGCCAGCAGCACTTTTCAAGGGATAAAAAGGTAAAGTTATAAGGTGAAATCACACATAAATGGGAGAAATCTTCTCACGTCATGGATCCTGACGATAGAGTTGTGAGACAGAACTGCTTGTAAATGGGGCAGCTGATGGTGAGTAGCAATAAGACATACAAGGTGTGGACCACAGCTAATCAAGCAATGAGATAAGACAGGAAGTCACCACCCCTACAATATCTTGCAGTGTCGAAGGTCCAAAAACTATATTTGAACAGCAGCCACTCCCTGCAACATTTCAGAAAAAGATCAAAAGATCTTGCAGAAGCTGCATTCTGGCTGGAATTTGAGGTCACTAGTCTGACATATGGCTCCATCACACTTGCTCTGCCTTCAACACACCACCATTACACTTGACCAACTATGGCTCATCCTAGAGCTTGCACCATTACCAGTGATCATTTCTCTCTAACTGGAACCTTGACTTGCATCCATCATTCTTGAGTTGTCCTCTGTTGCTCTCAACTCTCATGACCTCATCATTGACCTGCACTGTGTAACTCTTGATCTCACAAGAATCATGCTTCATCTCCCATCTGTAAATATTGACTCTGCTTGTGTAGCCTGGCTTCTTCCCTCTGTCACCCACTATTCTCCATCCCTCTGTCAGCCAAACACATTTCCCCTTTGACAGCCAACTCTTCCCTTCCCTCCATCGTCAGCCATGCCCCTTTTTCCTTGCCATCATCCTCCTTCCATTGTCAGCCATATCTGTTCCCCTTTCATAGCTAAAAGCCTGCTCCAATGTCTCCTCTCCCCTCTCAACAAAGCTCCCACGCTAAGAAACGCAGCTCTTATTTGATCTAAATACACCTTGAAGACTAGTTCACCTATTGCATGCCACTTCTTAACCATCATGGATCCAAAGGCATATGTTTCCTATTTGCTGTGTACATAATTCCTAAAATACAGTTTAATCTGGTGAAGTTGTGTTTTAATGAGTATGCATGACACGCTAATTAAAAAAAGAATCCTGCCATCTAAAACTTGATTGTTCTTAATCTACCAACTCAATAAACAACTTATTCAATTTATAGCATTATTTCCTTCTCCCAGGAATTTCAAAGATTCTGCCCCTCATTTTGAAAACATTGTGAATTCTTCACAATTTTTGAACCATTTTTGTCGTGCCTTTGAATTTTAATCTTTTTCTCATCATGATTAGGACTTGAGTTGATTATGCTCTTTTCTCAAGTTATAAAGAAAATGTCATGCAGAAAAATAAGTTAGTCTACAGAGGGGTTATGATTTTTTAAAATCTGATTTTAGAGAGGTGAAAGAATTGGGATTTGCTGTAACTGTTGGCCTTTTCACCCATCAGTAAAACAGCTAGAGGACTTGTCTGTTGAGGTAGTATGGGCTGAGATTGGAAACAGGAGAGGAGAGGTCACCCTGTTGGGAGTCTTTTATAGACCTCCTAAAAGTTCTAGAGAGGTAGAGGAAAAGATTGCAAAGTCGATCCTGGACAGGAGTGAAAGTAATAGGGTAATTGTTATGGGGGACTTTAACTTTACTAATATTGATTGGAATAGCTATAGCTCTAGCTCGTTAGAGGGGTCAGTTTTCGTACAGAGTGTGCAGGAAGGTTTTTTGACTCAGTATGTAGATAGGCCAACTAGAGGTGAGGCTACATTGGATTTGGTGCTGGGCAATGAGCCAGACCAGGTGTTAGGCTTGGAAGTTAGTGAACATTTTGGTGATAGTGACCACAATTCGGTTACGTTCACCTTAGTGATGGATAGGGATAGGCATGAAGCTGGGGGCAGTAGTTATAGCTGGGGGAAGGGTAATTATGAGGCCATCAGGAGAGAATTAGGGTGCATAGATTGGACTAGGAAACTACAGGGACTGGGAACATCTGGAATGTGGAGCTTATTCAAGGAGCAGCTGCTGCGAGTCCTTGATAAGTATGTCCCTGTCAGGCAAGGAGGAAATGGTCGAGTAAGGGAACCATGGTGTACTAAAAAAGTTAATTCGCTGGTTAAAAGGAAAAAGGAGGCTTATGTCAGGATGAGGCTTGAAGGCTCAGTTAGTGCACTGGAAAGCTATAGATTAGCCAGGAGGGAGCTAAAGAGCGAGTTGAGAAGAGCTAAAAGAGGACACGAGAAGACTTTGGCTGATAGGATCAAGGAGAATCCTAAAGCTTTCTTTAGATATGTTAAGAATAGAAGATTGGTTAGGGCAAGATTAGGGCCAGTCATAGACAGCAGTGGGAAGTTGTGCGTGGAGCCTGAAGAGATTGGAGAGGCACTGAACAAATATTTCTCTTCGGTATTCACGCAGGGAGACGTAAATGTAGTTGTGGAGAACACTGGGATACAGGGTTGCAAACTGGAAAGTATTGAAGTAGATAAGGAGGATGTGCTAGATATTCTTGAGGGTTTGAAGTTGGATAAGTCCCCTGGGCCGGAAGGGATTTACCCTAGGATTCTCTGGGAGGCAAGAGAGGCGATTGCAGAGCCTCTGACTCTGATCTTCAGGTCGTCGTTGGTTACGGGTATGGTTCCGGAAGACTGGAGGATAGCGAATGTGGTCCCATTGTTCAAGAAGGGGAAGAGAGACCTTCCAGGGAATTATAGGCCAGTGAGTCTTACTTCTGTTGTGGGCAAAGTATTGGAGAGAATTATTAGGGATAGGATTTATAGTTATTTAGAGAGAAATGAATTGATTGGGGATAGTCAGCATGGTTTTGTGAAGGGTAGGTCATGCCTTACTAACCTTATTGAGTTTTTTGAAAAAGTGACCAAAGAGGTGGATGGGGGTAAGGCAGTTGATGTGGTATATATGGACTTTAGTAAGGCGTTCGATAAGGTGCCCCATGGAAGGCTTCTGCAGAAAATGCAGATGTATGGGATTGAGGGTGATTTAGCTAATTGGATTAGGAATTGGCTAGCTGATAGAAGACAGAGGGTGGTGGTTGATGGAAATTATTCATCGTGGAGTTCGGTTACAAGTGGTGTACCTCAGGGATCTGTTTTGGGGCCCCTGCTGTTTGTAATTTTTATAAATGATCTGGATGAGGGTATTGAAGGATGGATTAGTAAATTTGCGGATGACACCGAAGTCGGAGGAGTGGTAGATAGTGAAGAGGGGTGTTCTAGTTTGCAGAGAGACTTGGACAAGTTGCAGAGCTGGGCCGAGAGGTGGCAAATGGAGTTTAATGCGGAAAAGTGTGAGGTAATTCACTTTGGCAGGAATAACAAATGTGTAGAGTATAGGGCTAATGGTAGAACTCTTAATAGTGTTGATGAACAGAGGGATCTTGGTGTATATGTGCATAGATCCCTGAAAGTTGGCAATCAAGTCGATAAGGTTGTTAAGAAGGCATACGGAGTCTTAGCTTTTATTGGTAGGGGGATTGAATTTCGGAGCCGCAACGTCATGTTGCAACTGTACAAAACTCTAGTGCGGCCGCACTTGGAGTATTGTGTGCAGTTCTGGTCCCCACATTATAAGAAAGATGTGGAGGCATTGGAGAGGGTACAGAGGAGGTTTACCAGGATGTTGCCTGGTATGGAGGGCAGGTCTTATGAAGAGAGGCTGAGGGATTTGAGGTTGTTTTCGTTAGAAAGGAGGCGGCTAAGAGGAGACCTTATCGAAACATATAAGATGATTAGAGGTTTAGATAGGGTGGACAGTGATAGCCTTTTTCCTAGGATGGAGAAAGCTAGCACGAGGGGACACAGCTTTAAATTAAGGGGTGATAGTTATAGGACGGATATCAGAGGTAGGTTCTTTACCCAGAGGGTGGTAAGGGTATGGAATGCCCTGCTTGCTGCAGTTGTAGATGCGCCAAGTTTGGGGGCGTTTAAGAGGTCAGTAGATAAGTTTATGGATGAAAAGGGAATGGTTTAGGTTAGAGGGTCACTGATTTTTCTTAATTGGTCGGCACAACATCGAAGGCCGAAGGGCCTGTTCTGCACTGTAATGTTCTATGATTTGCGTTAGTATTTCTCTCACTTAACTATTTTCAGTAGAGATGTTAATGAAAGCATGTTTAAGAATCAATATCCAGTTCAGACCACAAAGGGGCACTATTGTTATATTGTTGGTACTACTGATCATGTAGTTACATATTGGCAAGACATTCACAGGGTACCAGGTTGTGCATTAGTAATTCAGCTTGAGCAAGTGACAGAGAAGGGGATTGTATTGTTTGAAAGGTAATAGAATTTATAGAGCACTTCCTAAACCAAGTTTGAATTTTGAAGCATTATGAAACATATCAGATATTCCCAGTGAAGGTCTTGGATTGTTTAATTTTTTACAACTGGCTTAAAGGAACGCTTTAATTTTTGTATGTTGTGATTTTTAATACTAGACATAAAGCAGGCTTTCATGAAAGTTTAAATCAGAAGAAACGATGAGGGGAATGATTCTTTGACCTCATGTGCACAGATGCATATCATATTATGAATGGAGAATGATGCCAAGTGGGGGCAGGGTGTCGTTACTAATGACTAGGAGATCAGGAGGAGGGGTGGGGGTAGGCCTATAGAGTTATCTGGATATCTGGGTGCCCTATTTAAAGGGTACCCCAATCTCAGAGGAGCCAACCTGGCCAGCATCTTTAGGTATATGCATCTCTTTCCCAGTGGGAATCTCCCCAACTCCCAAAAAAGTTTTATTAAGGCTGGTTTTTCCAGTTTCGTTTGCCCTGCCACAACTGTCTGTGAAGAATGGGGAATTTGGCGCTCAGCCAAAACTCCATTCACAGCAGCAGATCTGAAGAATCCCAGCTGAGGGTAAGGTTGGAGAATTCTGGCCTGAGTGTGGTGGTTTGTGATCTGGATTGTGCTGTGTCACTTTCTGGTAATTTCACTGCTTTTCATACTGAGGACAACACTTAGATTTTTTGGGAGAAATGCGCCCTATGTATGTTCATGTGCTACCTGGAAATGCAAATATAACTTAAAACACTCATACCATGATGCCACCCATGCACACACCACAGACCATCTCCCCACCCCCCCACACCACCCACCACACACACATGGACTCTGAAGCACAAAGCATACAGCTAGTTTGTTAATAGAATAACAAGAAGCAAATCATGTAGTCAAATGGTTCCTTTAAGATGTAGAGTTGCATTCCTGGATACATTTTTTTTATAGTTTTTAGATGAATCTAAGTGGAAAACCTTTGGATTTCCAGATGAGATTTGGTCAAGTTTCTGTAAAGGTGAATCTTTGCAGGTGAAAATGAATTAGTGTGTCTCATGCTGTCTGGGAAGATTGGTTGTTCTGCTGTGTCCTTTTCTGGCTGGATGAATGGCTTATTTTATGTAATGGTTTCCAGATTGATCAGTCACTGCTTCCTTTTTGAAATAATAAGGTTCCTTATCTAAAGCTGGTTACAATTGTGTGACTATTTCTGTTGTCCATGTAAACATTTTGAAATTTGGAGGCACAACTACACAATAGGGGTTTAATGGTACCTGTTCACACCTGCTTGTGGTAAACTGATTTCTCTGCACATCTCTTTCTTCAGTATCAAGCTCACAGATGCTGTCTGGGAGGCAATTGGGTTTTGAGTTTTGGCAACTATATAGAGAATAGGACCGTAAATTTGACAAGTGATTTCTCTCCAACAGGCCTATTCAAGGGAGGGTTATCCCTCCACTGTAATTTACAGTGAGAACTTTTTAGAGACTTGAGGTACTTCTTTGACAGAAATAACAATAGTCACCTAACTCTCAGCGGCTACCTTTGCAGCATTATCCAATTTTTAAATTCAAGATTGTAAAGTCCACATGACTATGGTACCCAATTCTCCTGAAGAAGGTTAAGAGACATTCTGGCGTGGGGGCCCATTAGAGCGGGATTGGAGTGGTGCTGCTTGTATTGGGGGAGAGTGGAGGGGGAATAAAATTAAGGGAAAACACCATCCCCTCAGTAGTCAACACTGGGTGGTGACTTCAAATAAAAGACATTTGTGTAAAATAGAGGGCGGTTGGTTGCTGTGATATTGACTGAAGCCTGTATCTTGACAGGTAGGAATGTAATATCCTTGCTGGACATGGCATTTTAATTCTTTTTAATATGAATTGGCTTTATTATGTGTTACACTATGACAGAAATTTATTTTAAAAAGATGAGAATATTCATTAATTTTAGTATGTTCCATCAATTATTGAAGTTTCTGAAACAAGTTTCATGCTGGTTCACCAAGTGAAGCATTCGATATACTTTTAGTAGTGTTCAATATTCATCCCTGCAAATTGCACTTTACGTAGAATGAATGCTGCCAGCTGGAAATTATTAGACACTAGGGTTTTTTGCACATTTAGATGCACGTTATTTAGATGTTTCCTTCTTTGGCTAGAGCTACAGAAACATCAGAAGATGTTGTGAGCCTTCGGCCACCTCGATTTATCCATGAAGATGGAGTAATTAGACCATATAGGTTGAGAGAAGGGATTGGCATGCAGATGTTACAGGTAATTGATTACACTCACTTGGCTCCATTTACTGTACGAGAGTATTTCTAATATTGAAAAATGAAATTTGTATTTTTTTTACTTATGAGGATGTTTCAGAATGTTTCAGCACTGCTTACTGTATGTACAAATATGCACTCAGTATCACTGATATGGTGATTGTGTGCTTGAGTATTTTTCCAATGAAAAGTGGCACAGAAAACTGCAGTGAAACTAACCAGTTATTTTACTTCTTTCCTTCTTTATCACGCTTGCAGAAAGGAAAGGCCAGCAAAGAATGGAATAGGTTGACACTGACCATGCTGATGATTAATCTGATCAAATTGCTGTTTACCATCAATGCATGCATTCATAACAGTCCAGTTGTCTACAGCCATTATCATAAGTGGTCTTTTTAGTGTCTTACTGTTCTATGATGTTTTTGTTTTTAGTTGAAAAGGTGCATACTGGAAAGTACATAGGGATAGACAGAAAAACGGACAGCATTCCTGTATTCTTGAATATTTCGAACTAAAATACATGCAAGTTGCATACTGGAAAGTACATAGGGATAGACAGAAAAACGGACAGCATACCTGTATTCTTGAACATTTCGAACTAAAATACATGCAAGTTGCACAAATCAAAGAAGGCTGAGAAGAGAATTTTGCAAAACATATCTTTAGAGTAGGACACGTTCTCTTGGTGTTTGTTTACTCTCATGTTTGCAGTTTTAATTTGGTTCATTCTCTTTTTGTTGTTTTTAATTCTATGTTAAGTATTGCAGTTTGTATTTAATAAGAATTGCATGCAAAAGTCCAGGTAATTGTACAATTGTGAAGATGCTGTAATAAAATTTTTGTTCAATTTTTATAGTTCCATTCATGTCAGTCAGCATACTGCTTTGTCCTGTTCAACTTCTACATCTTTGTTTTCCAATTCACTCTAGTATACAACTAATAAAATCATAACGTGCACAAAAATGGCTTTTTATAATTTCTGTTTAGACATATAATAAGCTATGAACCTGAAAATGTTTTAATACTCTAGTGTTCTATAATTTTCTTACAAATTCACTACCTTTTATGAAAGTGTGATCAATTTTTTAAAATATTATTCCATTATTTGGCACATTGTTGCTATGAGGAGGTGCTCTACATAAAGTGAACTATAATTTCAGATGAGCCTAGAAACTGATTTTGAGCCATTGAGTCCTGAAAATTGTGTTTTTCAGGGTTCTAAAAGTTCTGTGTTAGATACCAAACTGGTTTGAACAATAAATTTGGCCATTTCAGGATTTAAAGAAATTGATAGGGGCATGACCTGGGAGATGGTGGTAGAAGGAACAGATGAGGAATTGATGTTGACATCACTACAACAGCCATGAATGAATCTCACTGTGATGGATCACTGTGGAATGAATTCTTTTTAAAAAAAAATTGATGAATTCTTCTAATCTGTTACTTTCATGTAAGAAGGAGTTTTGAAAAAAAAACCTGAAAAATATCAAATTTTATCACTCCCTCAGTAGCAGTGGCAAAAATGTTAATATTTGTGAAATATTGCTTTCCTAACTTTTAGAATTTTAAGTATGGTTTGATATATCGTTTGTATAACAGCTTTTAACCAAATAAAACTTATACTCTAGTCTCATGTTCTAAGTGACCTAGTTACGGGTAAAAGGTAATGGGTTGAACTTTTCCAGAGTGGCCACTCTATCTTCTTCTCCTAGCTGAACTTTTTCCCAATTCTAATTTCCAACTCAGGCCAGGCAGTGTCATACATCCCTGAGGCCTAGCATCAAGTGAAGCTTAGTTAAGTATAAGGAGATCATGCCCCTTTTTTAATTGCACCAGCTGCCATAAATCGAGTAAGTTAAAGGTCCTTCACAGACCAGGGAAATGGTGCAAGTATAAGAAAAGTGGGTAAGATTTGTGGGGTTGAATCAAGCCTCCAGGGAGTTGGGATGGGGGTAGTGTCATATCGGACCTCTGGAAAGGTGTGGGCTGGGGGAGTCAGATTTGAGTCGGGCCTTAAAAGGGGGATTAGATCAGGCTAGGCCTTGGTGAGAAGAGAGTAGCAGAAATCCAAGATTATTTAAGTGGCACTCTATCCCAAACAAATAAGAAAACGATCTTGTTTGATGTATGAACATCTAAATTAATCCAAGTTTTTATTTGGATTCTGGAATGCACTGCCTGAAAAGTTAATGAAAGCAATTTCAACAGTAACTTCGAAATAGGATTTGGATATAAACTTGGAATGAAAAATGTGCTAAACAATGGGGAAAGTTGGAACTAATGGGATAGTTGTTTCACAGGACTGAGTGGCCTCCTTTGTTGTACCATTCATTCTCAGATGAACTGTCTCAGCATAGAACCATTTGAATCCCAATCTTGCAAGTAGCAGATATTTGAGGAAAACCAGATTTTAAGTGGGTAGTTCAGCAAAAACTATTAATGAAAAAAATCATTTGATACATTCTCTGGCACAGTAGGAATGCTCTCTAGCATATTGATTGAAAGCAGTTGCTCTATGAAGCAATTAGCTATCTTTATCCAAAAGGTACTGTTAAATGAACATTATATAACAGACAAGAATTTGGCAGTTTCAATTCAGGTGGGAAAAAAAACTGGTGTGGAACTGTCCAGCTCCATTGACCAATTTTCACTGTACATCTTGGTCACTTTTAATTTGCAAAAAAATGAGTTGGCTTGGTTTGTGCCATCACTCTGGCAAAACCGGATTCTTGGAGCTGGGAATAAGTACCACTGAGATCTGGGTGCTGTTCTTAAAGAACACCCCAATAATTGAAGAAAATGATTCCCCCCATGCACATACATGTGACCTTTCCCAACGACACCCCTCCCCATCATTGCTGGCATCGGTGCTCTCCCATTCCCTTACCAATCTGGCAATGCCAACTTATGCTGGGGGGAATTGCCAGAAGCACTGCCTGGCCCCTCTCCTGTGAGAGCTCGAGTAATCTTTGCATCCCCAGGGCGATCCCCACCACAGGTTCATGTCTGGTCAACCTTGTTGTGAATCTCACTGATGTTACATACGTCTAGTGAGGAAATTAGGAACGAATGGAAATTAGGTTCTTGTTTATTATGAATGTGAACCTCGTTACATCAGTGAGGGGAGGCAAAAATTGGAAATCGCAATCTCAGCGGCGATATTTATGATTCCTTGGTTTTGCTAGTTTTTGAGAGCTCGCTAGCAATTTTATAGTTGGAGAGTGCTGCCTTAAGATCTTGCCCAACCTTACTCAGTAGTTATTGAACTATTGCTCATGCTTCTCTTGTGTCCTATTCAACTGTTCGGTGGAGTGGTAGATAGTAAAGAGGGGTGTTATAGTTTGCAGAGGAACTTGGACAAGTTGCAGAGCTGGGCTGAGAGGTGGCAAATGGAGTTTAATGTGGAAAAGTGTGAGGTAATGCACTTTGGCAGGAATAATAAATGTGTAGAGTATAGGGCTAATGTTAGGATTCTTAATAGTGTTGATGAACAGAGGGATCTTGGTGTATTTGTGCATAGATCCCTGAAAGTAGGCAGTCAAGTCGATAAGGTTGTTAAGAAGGCATATGGAGTCTTAGCTTTTATTGGTATGGGGATTGAATTTCGGAGCCGCAACGTCATGTTGCAACTGTACAAAACTCTAGTGCGGCTGCACTTGGAGTATTGTGTGCAGTTCTGGTCCCCACATTATAAGAAAGATGTGGAGGCATTGGAGAGGATACAGAGGAGGTTTACCAGGATGTTGACTGGTATGGAGGGCAGGTCTTATGAAGAGAGGCTGAGGGATTTGAGGTTGTTTTCGTTAGAAAGGAGGCGGCGAAGAGGGGACCTAATTGAAACATATAAGATGATTAGAGGTTTAGATAGGGTGGACAGTGATAGCCTTTTTCCTAGGATGAGAAAGCTAGCACAAGGGGACACAGCTTTAAATTAAGGGGTGATAGTTATAGGACGGATATCAGAGGTAGGTTCTTTACCCAAAGGGTGGTTCGGGAGTGGAATGCCCTGCCTGCAGCAGTTGTAGGTGCGCCAAGTTTGGTGGCGTTTAAGAGGTTAGTTGATAAGTATATGGAAGAGAAGGGAATGGTTTAGTATGGAGGGGCATTGCTTTTTATATTGGTCGGCGCAACATCGAAGGCTGAAGGGCCTGTTCTGTGCTGTTATGTTCTATGTTCTTCTAGCACTGAGTGATAGCACTCTCCAGTCTGAGTCAGAAATTTGTGGGATCATGCCTTGCTTGAGAATCATGTCTTACTGATACCCAAGTATAGCACTGTTGGAGATACTGTTACAGGCCCATTTATTACCCCAAGTGGACACAAAATAATCTGTCATGATATTCAAATGAAAGTAGGCAGGCAATTCTGTCTAATGTCTTAAGCAATATTTATTTTAAAGCGTATCTCACAGAAATGGATTTATCTAGTCATTGTCTTAACTCCAGCAACAAAAAATATCCTTTTTACCTATTTTTTTTCCCATTTCCTGTGTTGATGTGCCATTGTAGTATTATCACTGGATGACTAATCCAGAGACTCAATGTATTACTTTGGAGACTGAGCTTTGAATCTCACCATGGCAGATAGTGGGATTTGAATTCATTTAATAAAAATCTGGAATTAAAAGTCTGATTATGACAATTAAACCATCTGGTTCACTAATATCTTTAGAAAAGGAAAGTTGCTGTCATTACCTGATCTGTGTTACATGTGATTCTAGACCAAGTAAGGACAGCAAATGCCCTCTGAAAAGGCTTAAATGGCTGAGTAAGCCAAACAGTTGTATCAAACTATTAGGTTGATGAGGAATTAAACCAGATGGACCATCTGACATTGACTTAGGCATGGCAAGTGACAAGGACAAACTCAATCCTGTCAACCACATAAAGCCTTCCTTCAATATCTGGGTACTTGTGCCAAAATTGGGAGTGCAGTTCTGCAGCCAAGTCCAGCAGTAGCACCGTATTCATGCTC
The DNA here is from genome assembly GCA_024679065.1 of Sphyrna mokarran. Taxonomy (NCBI): domain Eukaryota; kingdom Metazoa; phylum Chordata; class Chondrichthyes; order Carcharhiniformes; family Carcharhinidae; genus Sphyrna; species Sphyrna mokarran. The sequence continues at coordinate 71,478,233 of JAGIQG010000006.1, forward strand.
TCAGAATCGTATTTTACAAATAATGTTCAAACGCCACCACCACCATCCCTGGATATGTACTGTCCCACCACAGGACGTGCCCAACTGTAGTTGCAGTACAGTGATATATACTCGAGAGAGTTGTCCTCCACATTGGCGCAGGACTTCATGAGGTTTCATTCTATCAGGGGAAACATGGACAAAGGAACATCCTGCACCAAGTAATGCACCCTGCCCCCACTACCCACACACACCTACATACGTAGCCCCACACACACAGTTCTGCCCATCACCAAGAGTGGCAAATTGGAAGCAGTACTGACTGAGCTGGTTGAGTCCTGAAGGACTCATTTGCTAGATTGGATTGAACATTGAAGATGGTGAAGGAACAAACGTAATTACTAATCTAAATGCTGCAGACCCATCCGACCATGACATATGACATTATCAGTGGGAGGCACCACTGCACAATCTCTGTCTTCACATTGAGGATGCCCTTCATCATGTGTGCCACTGCCACCTTGCTAAATGAGATAGACTTCGAACAAATCTAGTAACTTGAGACTGGGCATTCATGGGGTGCAGTGGGTCATTGACTGTAGCAGAATTGGACTCAACCTCAACCTGCTCGTTCTACCATTGCCATCAAACCAGAGGATCAACCTTGGCTCAATGAAGATTACATGAGAACATTCCAGGAATAACGGGCATACCTAAAAATGGTGTGAAGTGACAACCCAGGACGACTTGTGTGCCAAACAGTATAAGAAGCATGCAATAGAGCAAAGCAATCCTACAATCAATGGATCAGATCTAATTTCTGCAGTTCTGCCACATTGGTTGTAAATAGTAGTGGACAAGTAACAACTCAGAGGAGAAAGCTAACGAATATTCCAATACTCAACTTTTGCATTGGTGTGTTATGTTCTCCAAAAATTAAGACTGAAACATTTGCAACCATCTTCAGCCAGAAATTCCAACTGGCTGATCTATGTCAGCTGCCTCCAAGGTCCGGCATCTTGGATGCAAGTGATCACCAATTCGATTCACTCCACGTGATGTCAGGAAATGGCTCGGGACAGTGAATATTGCAAAGGTTATTTTGACATTTTGGTAATAATACTGGAGAATTCTGATCCAGAATGTGCTATAACCCTTGCCAAGATGTTCCAGTACAGCCACAACTGTGGCATCTACTTGGCAATAGGGAAAATTGCCTTGATGTATCCTCTGCACAAAAGGCAGGATGAATCCAAAATTACTGTCCCAACAGTTTACTCTTAATCAGTAAATTGATGAGAGGAGTCATCAATAGAACTGTCAAGCAGCAGTTGCTTATCAATAATCTGCACACTGATGCTTAGTTTGGGTTCCATTGGGCTGTCTCAGCTTCTGTCCTTTTTATAGCCTTGGTTTAAACATGCACAAAAGAGCTGCATTCCAGCAGTGAGTGAAAATGACCACCCTTGATATTAAGCCACAGCATTGATAAGTGTGACATCAAGGAGGCTGAGCAAAATGGACTTATTGGGATTTGAGGCAAAATGCCCCATGGTTTGGATTCGTACCTAGCACAAAAGATGTTGTGATTGTTCGTGGTCAATCATCTCAGTTCCAGGATATTAGTGCAAGAGTTCTTTTGGGTAGTGTTCTAAGCCCAATCATCTTCAGTTGTTTCATTCCTTCCAGTATAAGGTCAGAAATGGGATGATTGCATGATGTTCAGCATCATTCTCAACACATCTGATACTAAAGTAGCCATGTCCAAATGCGACAAGACCTGAACAATGTGTAGGCTTGAGTTAACATATGGTAAGTAACGTCCATGCCACAAAACCAATCTCCAACAAAAGAAAATTTAATCATCGCTTCTTGACATTCAGTGGCATTACCATCAATGAATTCCCCATTATGAACATCCTGGAGGATACCATTGACCACAAACTGAATTGGACAAGCTGTATTAATACTGTGGCTACAGAATTAGGACAGAAGCTGGAGCCTGCAGCAAGTAAATCACTTTTTGACTCACCATCACTGCTTTCTCAAGGGCATTTAGGACAACAAATACTAGTCTAACATGCAATGCCCATGTTCCTTAAATGAATGTTTAAATAATGGATGTACATATTACTCCTCTCTCCCCTCTCTCTGACTCTCTCTCACACACACACACACACATACCCATCTCTCCTCCTTCTGTCTCCTGTGAGTCTTTTCTCTTGCACTCTGTTGCTCATATCTTTGGCTTAACTTACTTTTTGTCTGATTACGTCTCATATGAAATGCCTTAATTGGAATATTTTGTGAAGCTAAAGGTGCTATTTAAATTCAAATTGCTGTTTTTCTTTCTCATCTATCTCCATCTTTCAAATTCGATATGTGTCAACTCCTTTCAAATTTTGTTCCCAATGTCCATCAGAAAAAGGCAATTGCAGAACATATAAATCGTTTTGCTGAACGATAAGATCTGTTGCTGGCAATAGATGTTTACATTGAGATGACAGAAGCAAAGATTGAATTTAATCAAAGAAGGTTGGGATTAATGGACAAAAGCTTTATGAAATGTACTGTCATTGCGAAAACTTTTTTTTTATTCATTATGGAATGTTGGGTATGATTGGCAAAAACTGGCAGCCCATCAGCATTTGCCGTTGAGAAGATGGTGACCTATCTTGAACTGCAGTTGTCAGTTTTGTGAAAGTAGCCCACGGTGCTAAAAGGCAGGCAATTCCATGATTTTGACCTGGTGACGATGAAGGAACGGTGGGATGGTGGCATTGTGATTAGCACTGCTGCCTCTCGTAGCCAGGGACCAGAATTTGATTCTGGCCTTGTTTAACTATGTGGAGTTTGCACGTTCTCCCTGTATCTATGCAGATGATCTCCAGATACTCTGGTTTCTTTCCACAGTCCAGAGATGTGCAGGTTGGGTGGATTGGCCTACTAAATTGCCCTTGGTGTTCAAAGATGTGTAGGTTCAGATGGATTAGCCATAATAAATGTACAAGTTTATGGGGGGTAGGGCAGGAAGATGGACCTGGCTGTCTCAGATTTGGTGCAGACTTGATGGGCTGAATATGGGTTGAATGGCAGACTTGTTGCACTGTAGGAATTCTATAGTTCTATATTTCAAAGTTGGGATGGTATATGACTTGGAGGAAAACTTGTTTTTCCATGCTATCTGCTGTCCTTGACTTTTGATGTCACAGGTTCAAGAAGTGCTGTCAGTGAAGCGTTGGGGGGTTGCTGTGTTGAATCTTGTAGATGCTGCGTGATGCAGCCATAGTGGTGGAGACAGTAAATGTTTCAATGATGTAAGAGGTGCCAATCAAGCATGCTGTTTTGTTTTGAACATAGTGGAATTTTATCAGTATTGTTGAAGCTGCACTCATCCAAGCAGGTAGCAAGTCTTTCATCACATTCTTAATATGTGCTTTGCAGATGGTGGAGAGGCTTTGGGGAGTCAGAAGGTGTGTCACTTACTAAGAATACTCAGCCTCTGAGATTTATTCTTGTAATTGCAGTATTTATCTGGCTGGACCAGTTAAGTTTCCTGTCATTGGTGAGCCACAAGGCTTTGGCGAGGAAATCAGTGCTGGTGATGCCGTTGATGTCAAGGGGAGATGGTTATACTTCCCCATTGAAGCTGGTCAGTGCCTGGTTTTTGTGTGGCATCTACCAGCACATGCTTCAATGTTGCTCAGTTCTTGCTGCATATGAGCAGTGATTGCTTCATTATCTTAGAAATTGTGAATGGTATTGAATATTATGTAGTTTTCAGCAAACATCCCCACTTAAATAAATAAACTTATGACGGAGGTCATTGATACTTATGAAGATGGTTGGATCTAGAACGCTGCCTTGAGAAATTCCATTGGCAATGTCTGATTGGTCCCAACAACTAGAACCATTTTCCTTTGGGCGAAATATGACTTCAGCCAATGGAGAGATTTTCTCCTGATGCCCATTGACTTCAATTTTTTTTTTTAAGATTCCTTGATGTTTCAATGTAAAGGGGAGTCATTCCAACCTCATTTCTAGAATTGGGCTCTTATGTCCATGTTTAGTCCATGAAATACAGTCTGGAGCCAGTGATCCCGGTAAAACTCAAACTGAGCATCAGTATGCAGATTATTGGCAGCTAAGTTTTTCTAAATGGCATTGTTAATTAAGCAGATGATTAAAAGTCGGCAGATTATTTTAAGTAAATTCAGGAGGTCAGAAACTGCATTATTTAAATGGGTTTGTACTTCAATTGGAAGTGTATTTAATAATGAAGAAAGTGGCAAAAGAGGCTTTAAATGGTTTGGTGGAATGAAATTTATTTTGGAAAAGTGCAAAGTGATGCATTTTAATGGGAAGAATGATGAAAGATGTTAAGTCTTTTAAATGGCTTCCAAACAAAGTTAATTATACAGAAATCTTTGAAGATGCTGGGTAGATTAGCAAAACAGTTAATAAAGCATATGGAATCCTGGATTTTATTATTAAGAAATAAATGGGCTACATCTGCTTTTCTTTCTAAACTTATATGAATCGCTAGTTTGGCCCCAGCTAGAGAATTATGTCCAATTCTAAGTGCCACACTTCAGGAAGGTTGTGAAGGTTTGCAGCAGGCCCAAAAAATATTTACTAGACTAGTTCCAGGGATGAGGGGTTATGGTTACTTGAAAAGACTGGAGAAATAGGGATCATTTTCCTCACAACAATAAAGACTATGAGGAGATTTACTAGTGCTTTTTTAAGATCATGAAAGGTTTTGATCAAACCAATGTTGAGAAACTGTTCCCAGCAATTAAAGACTTGACAGCGAGAGGACACTAATTTAATATTATTGGTAAAGAACCTGAAAAAAAAATTAGAAAAGGCTGTTTAAGTACTTGAAGGAGAAAAAAATTGCAGGAATATGGGTAAAGGGGAAGGAAGTGGGACCTACTGGACTGCTCTTTGAAAAAGCCAGAACTTGGCCTTTTTCTGTGCTTTATTTTCTATGGTAGGATTTGAAATAAAATTAATACTTTAACTATCACGAGCACTTGTGTAAAATTTGATAGATGTTGCCTCACTATGATACTGAATGATTTGATATGGGCATCGTTTTTGTGTTAGCTGTGGCTTAGTTAAAGAACAAAAAAAATTACAGCACAGGATCAGGCCTTTCAGCCCCCCAAGCCTGTGCCAACCATGTTGCCTGAGTGAACTAAAACCCCATATCCTTCCAGGAATATACCTCTATTCCCATCCTATTCATGTATTTGTCAAGACACCCCTTAAAAGTCACTACCACATCTGTTTCCACTACTTCCCCGGCATCGAGTTCCAGGCACTCACTATGTATGTAAAAGAAGTCTGCCTTGTACATCTCGTTTTAAATCTTGCCCCTCGCACTTTAACCCTGAGCTCCCTAGTAATTGACTCTTCCATGCTGGGAAAAGGCTTCTGATTATCCAATCTGTCCACGCTTCTCAAAATCTTGTGACTTCTGTCAGGTAACCCTCAACCTCTGTCCTTCCAGTGAGAACAAACCAAGTTTCTCCAACCCCTCCTTATAGCTAATGTCCTCTATACCAAGCAATATGCTGGTAAATCTTTTCCGTACCCTCTCCAAAGCCTCCACATTCTTTTGGCAGTGTGATGACCAGAATTGAACACTATATTCCAAGTACGACCTAACTAAGGTTCTATAAAGCTGCAATGTGACTTGCTAATTTTTAAACTCAATGCCTCAGTCAATGAAGACAAGCATGCTGTATGCCTTCTTGTCTACCTTCTCCACCTGCATTGCCACTTCCAGTGACCTGTGCACCTGTACATCCAAATCCCTTTGGTGGAATCCAAAGTGAGCAATTTGTGAGCAGGTTATTACTATGTGCCACTTGATAGCACTGTTGATAATCCCATCAGTCACTTTACTGATGATTGAGAGTTGAATGATGGATAAGTAAATGACTGGATGTGTTGGATTTGTTTTGTTTCTTGTGTACAGAACATACCTGGATAATTTTCCACATTGGTGGGTAAATGCAGGTGGCTGTCTTGGAACAGCTTGGGTATGGGAGTGGCAAATTCTGAAGCACAAATCTTCAGTACTATTGCTGGAATGTTGCCAGGACCCATAGCTTTTGCAGTATCCAATGCCTTTAGCAGTTTGTTGATATCATATGGAGTGAATTGAATTGGCTGTAGATTGACATCTGTGATGCTGAGGACCCCCAGAGGAAGTCAAGATGGATCATCCACTTGACACTTTGCTTCAACCTTATCTTTTGCCCTGCTATGCTGGGTTCCTCTATCATTGAGGATGGGAATACTTGTGGAGCTTCCTTCTCTAGTGAGTTGTTCAATTGTCTGCCATCACCACCATTCATGGCTGGATGTGGTAGAACTGCAAGGCTTAGATCTGTTGGCTGTGGAATCACTTAGCTCTGTCCACTATTTGTTGCATATACTGTTTGGCATGTATGTTGTCCTGTTTCGTTGCTTCACCAGGTTAACATCTTATTTTAGGTATGCCTGAGTTGCTCCTGGCATGCCTTCCTGGAGTCGACATTGAACCAGGATTGATTCCCTGGCATAGTTGTAATAGTAGAGTTGGGAATATGTCAGGCTATGAGGTTACAGATTGTGGTTGGGTACAATTTTGTTGCTGCTGACGGTCCACAGTACCTCATGGATGCCCAGTCTTGAGTTGCTGGATCTGTTTGAAGTCTATCCCATTTAGCACAGTAGTAGGGTATCCTCAGTGTGATGATAGGATTTCACCTCTACAAGGACAATGCAGTGATCACTCCTACCCCATACAGTCAAGGATAGACGCATCTGTGACAGGTAGGTTGTTGAGGGTAGGGTCATAGAATCACAGAATCCCTACAGTGCAAAAGGGGGCCATTTGGCCCAGCAGCCTGCACTGACTGCAATCCCACCCAGGCCCTATTCCTGTAACCCCACATATTTAACTTACTAATCCCTTGACACGAGATCAATTTAGCATGGCCAATCAACATAATTCACACAGCTTTGATCTGTTGGGGAAAATCGGAGCACCAAGTGAAAACTGACACAGACATGGGGAGAATGTACACAGTGACCTGAGGCCGGAATTGAAACTGGGTCCCTGATGCTGTGAGGCAGCAATGCTGGCCACTGTGCCACCATGCTGCCCACAAAGGTTTTGCCCTCTTGTTGGTTTTCACCATCATCTGCCACTGCCCCAGTCTAGCAGTAATATCCTTTCGGAGCTGGCCAGCTCCATCTGTGGTGTACTACTCAGCCACTCTTCGTGATAGACATTGATATCCCCAACCCAGAGTACGTTCTATAGCCTTGCCACTTGGTGGTTTCGCCAAGTGGTGTTCAACATGGAGGAGTACTGACTCATTAGCTGAGATGGGGAAATGGTACATAGTAATCAGCAGAATGTTTCCTTGTCCGTATTTGACCTAATTCATGCTGTACAGAGTTCCCAAAGCAGCTCCTTCTCGACTGATATCACTGTGCTGTCACCTTTGATGTGTCCTGCTGATGGCACAGTTTTATATTGCATTTTTTAAAACTGATCAAACATCTGTTGGAGGATTTGAATTTGGATTATTAGTCCACCAACATAATTACTGCACCATCGTCTTATAATTACTGTACAGTGACATCTGCTAGGAATTCTGAAACTACCAAAATACATTTATGCATTTTAGCCACGAGATGAGACAAGGTGTGTATAGTGGATGTTCAACACTATCTGTGCAAATGCCAAGACGACTGTTTGGCTATGTTCAATCTGATAACTAAAAAGGCAAAGTATAAGATCTATTTTACTTTACATTATAAATGGATACATGCTAGATATCATTGAAGAAATATAACAATAGCATGAAGGATAAAATAATGATTATGTTTATTCCTCAATTAATGAACGTAGTTTAACAATTAAAATATAAAATGAAATAAAAACAGGAAATGCTGAAAAGACTCAGCAGGTCTGGCAGCATGTGAAGAGAGCAACCGTTAACTTTTTGGGTCTGTATGACTTCTTCAGAGAAGAAACAGCTGCAGAACGTTGTATATCACTCATCACTTGTAACCTCTTTGCTGGGCAACCATGTTTATTTGCCAGCAAGCAGAGCCTTGAGGGGCAGGCAACATTGGATTCTGCTTCCATCAATTTTTTTGAAGATGTTGGTCCTAATCACTACATGCCATGCCATGTTATCAGCTGCAACAATATTAACAGTGCTGAATAATGTAATGAGCAAATGTCTTGTCACAGAGAAAAATTTTGTGTGTATGTATATACTATATATACATATATATTTTTGAATACATGCAAATCAAGATCCTAAGATTTTACTACAGCATGGTCTCTCACAGATTCATATGATTAGAAGATTCCTTTGCTGAATATAAAGAGGCCATTTCACTTGATTGTGATTTTGTAATCATTGAGTTTTTGCTAGCACTTTAAAAAACCTTAATGAAAAAGTTGGAGAAGCCATGTATGCATATATAGAGTGAAGAAGAGAACAGCAGCAAAAAAATGATGAAAAAGGAGTTGTAGGTGGGTCATAGAAGAAAGGGGGAATGCTCTCAGAAGGCATTTTGCTCACTGTCACGGTATACAAATAAGACCCTTTGCTTCTTGGTCTGTACAAGGGACCTCAATTCATACTTCAGATCATTGTAGATTTCTGCAGCCTCCTGAAAGAAGACCTGTTGCCGACTTTGCCATTGACACAATCATCTGATATTGAAAATGGCCATAATCCTCAGCTTTTACGCTCTGGCTTGTTTCAGGCTCCTGTGAGAACTTCTCTCAAATCATCCGAAAATCAATGTTGAGACTTGTCACAGCGGCTTGATTTGCCAGAACCAGTTATATATCAAATTTCCAAATGATAAAGCATTCAGACTGGAAAAGCATTAGAGGTGCATCTCTGACAGGCTTACCTCAAGCACAAAGTGCGTACACTTGAAGACCATTTTGGATAGGCCAGAAATTTTGTCTAACTGCAAGGATTTGCATCTCATCAATGTTCAACTTGCATGCTACCAGAAGGAGGTTCTTGTAAATATATATTTGATAGCAGGGAACTGCAATTATACCTTCATTATAAACGTTCATCACAATATCTCTTCTTTCCCACAGCACCATGTTTTTGAGCTGCAATCAGTGTTTGAGAATGGGAGAACAATTACAATAGCAGTTGCAAGGTTAGTTACACAGCAAGCCAGTGAATACTCAAGTTGACTTTCAGATGCCTTGATATGTTAGGAGACTTGTTGTGCTATTCGCTTTGTAGCATCTTAGAGTCTCCAGAAAAACTGGCATTTTATATTCTGCAAAGAATACTCAGCAAAGAACCAGGAGAAGAAAGACAAAGATGGCTTGCAAGACTTATCATCTGATCAAGAAGAGGATAAGAATCCCAAGAAGAGATGACAGGGTGCATGCTGAGAGAATGTTTCCCAACAGAAAAGTAGAATTGAGGCCACTGAGATCAGCCATGATGAGGGGCTGAATGGTCTACTACTCCTAATTCATATGTTTGTGTGGTGAAGAAATTACTGAAGATGATAATGCTTAGTGTGAGGAGCATTTTATAACCTGGAATCCAGCAAGACATTTAATGCAGCACTAAAACCCAGAGATCACTTAGTGCCACATCAGAGTAATTCAAATAACAATTGTGCAACCTTCAGATCACTGGCTTACAGTTCTCCAGTTGCCACTGTGAAAATATTATATTGATTTCCACACCCATGACATGATGGTAAGACAGGTACAGAACTTTATTTTTTGAGCAGCTGAGATTGTGAGCAATTAAATGAGGAAAAAGGAAGTGAGCATATGTAAGGAGTAAGGATATGAGATTGTGTGGTGTGTGTAATTTGGTAGGGAGGAAAGTGATGTTGAGTGGTTTGAAAGGCACAGGAGGGAAACGAGATTGGAAGAAGAGATACATAGTAGGTATTGGGTAAAACAAACATTTATTGGTCATTCTATTCTGGATGCATATCCTGGCACAATACTTTTGATGTTCCCTAACATGAGGTCTTTGCTGATGAGACAAGTTATTTTTACTCCCACTTGCATGGATCAGCATATCCCTCCTGAATCTCTGCATCTAACAAGTACTATAAGGAATATAGCCTTTGCGGCCACGTAATTTGATAACTTACCCGTAGAACCGAGAAACCCAAAACCAGTATTTAAATTGTCCAGGTTTCCACACATTGCATTATATTGTGCACATTCCCAGTATATGTTTTGACTGAGTGAAAACAAAGATAGTGGTGCTTATGTTGATAACTATTCAGATGAATTTGAATTTCTGAGCATCATTTTTCTTAATCTTGTGAGCCCAAAATTTGAAAATCCATACATGAAAGCTGAGAACCATAAACTCCAGATGAAATTTTCCCATCCTACCTGTCATGGGAATCATAACAGGCAGAGGTGGACCATGCAGAGGTCCATTGACCTCTGGTGGAATTTTTTGATCTTGGAGGGAGTGTAGCCAGAAAATCCCACTCGTATGTTAGACTATTCAGTTTCAAACCAGAGGGAACTTCATATTAATTTTCACCTCTCAGATAACTTCATTAATTTTCCTGCTTTACTGCGTACACTGACATTCCTTGGAACTTAACAAGGTGAATGCTTGTAGAACAAAGCATCATCAAATTTAAAATAATAAAATAATGTGGTAAATTGCAAAGTAGTGATTCAATTTTAAATTCCTGAAATAAAATTGAATTAGGAGTTCCACAGTTTAGAAGAATGATTTGAAGATTACGCGATGAGACTGTGAAAAGAAGGAAGAATTAGTTTAGAAAGGTAAGATTACTGAAACACATATGAAAATAAAATGTATTTTAACATTCTACCTCTAATCTTTGATGTGATGGTAAGATTGAAGTGTGTTATCGGTTTACTATGAGGCAAAATTCTAATTTTTGAGTCAAGTTCAGCTGCTGCATAACAATAGATTTAAGAAGAAGATATGGCTGTAAAAGAGATATTTTGATTGACAAAAGTCTGTTGTATTAAAATTTATTATGTTCCAAAAACATTACAATTTCCTTATTGATATTTAGTAGCATAACAGTATCTTTTGCTTCTGAAAAATTATCTTAAGATATCTGTATACTAATACATACCTTAGCAGGAAATAAGAAGTTTTGTAGGCACAGTTATCAGTTGATATCAAACAATTATATGATCAAAATGATTATGTAAGATATTTTTGTGTTGAACTGTAGAGGTGCTGAAAAATACACCATTTAAAAATATTTTAAAAGAAATGCATATTACAATCTAAATTCAGCAAATTGGAATTTGCAGATTTGTCTACAGGTTAGATTCTTGTCAGTTTCTTATAACTTTTACCATTACTTTCCATACAACCAAGTTATATTAAACACCAATCTACACCAATCTCGCTTCAAGTATGTAAGTAGACACTGATAAGAATTGATTAGAGTTAGCTAGGTTTGTCTCTAACACTAAATACAAGCCAAGGTCTGTTCAAACTGACAAAACCATCTCTAGCATGGGATTACCTTCATGAGAGGATTATCAAGGGAAAGAAAATTAGAGGATAAAAAATGAGTGAAACTTCTGAACTTACCTTTACAGTTGGTAATTGATCAATTTATGAGAGAAAATAATTTAACGTAGTTATTTCATTAGTGACAATTATTCAAGTCATTCTGTAATCATTTTTTAAAGAACATCAGTTCTTAAGGATGTGAAGTAAGCAATAAATGGTTCCTTATTAAAAGCATTTGTGACACTATATTAAAAATTCATATTTCCTTGGATAGAAGAACTATAATTTCTGGCAGTCCACGAAATGTATTAGCTATAGTTAAAATTAGTACTCATGTTTATATAAAGCAGAAAAATTGTTATTTCTACTAACCGAGCCATATAATGATCTGAGTTTTTGGAAAAAGACATGCCAGCAAAAAAGGATCAGATATTGGAAATATCAATCAACTTAATTTTCTCTTGACCAGTCAGTGTTTTCTTTCACACTTTGCTATTCAGAGAAACAAAGTGTTATAATGAAGAATTTATTATCCTGGGGTCCAAATGTAAAAATAAATGGCACTTTAAAATCATGGCTAGGATCCTCCGCTCCTGCTGCTGTGAATGGAGATTTGATTAAATGCTAAATTCTCCATTCTCGCTGAGCTTCAAGTTTTTAGGTGTTCAGATTACCAACAGCCCGTCCTCGTCGTTCAATGCAGACACTATAGTTAAGAAAGCCCATCAACACCTTTAATTTCTCAGGAGACTAAGGAAATTTGGCACGTCCGCTACAACTCTCACCAACTTCTACAGATGCACTATAGAAGACGTTCTTTCTAATTGTATCAGAGCTTGGTATGGGTCCTGCTCTGTCCAAGACTGCAATAAACTGCAAAAGGTCGTGAACGAAGCCCAGTCCGTCAATGAAACTATCCTCCCATCCACTGACACTGTCTACACTTCACGCTGCCTCAGCAAAGTAGCCAGCATAATCAAAGCCCCAATAGAATCAGGACATGCTCTCTTGCACCTCCTTCCATTGGGGAAAAAGTCTGAGGATACGTACTAACTGACTCAAAAATACTACTTCACTGCTGTCATCAGACTTGCATTAAGTTGACCTTTCTCTACCTCCTAGCTGTGACAGTATCACTACATTCTGCACTGTCTCCTTTCCTTCCTTACGTACAGCAGCATGGTGGCATAGTAGTTGATACTGCTGCCTCATAGCGCCAGGCATCCTGGTTCAGTTCCCAGCTTGGGTAACTGTCTATGTGGAGCTTGCACCTTCTCTGTATTTGCATAGATTTCCTCCAAATGTTCTGCCCACAGTCCAAAGATATGCAGGTTAGGTAGATTGGCCATGCTAAATTGCCTCTTAGTATTAGGGGAACTAGTTAGAGTAAATGCTTGGAATTCTGGAGATAGGGCATGGTGAGATTGTGGTCATTGCAGACTCAATGAGTCAAATGGCTTCCTTATGCACTGTAGGATTCTATGGGTTCTATGTACAGCAGGCTTTGTCTGTATAGTGTGCAAGAAACAATACTTTTTACTTTATACTAATACACGTTACAACAAATCAAATCAATCATGGCAGGGCAGTCAAGACTGGAGAATTCCAGCCTCTACCAATAAAGTTTCACACTAATGGAGCAGAAATAGAATGGTATAATTCAGCTGTTCTAGGTGGAGCATCAACTCACTGTTGGTGTATCAGATCAATTTTCATGAAACCAAACTAAGAGATTGTGATGACCTTAAATATTCCAGGAAACAAAAAGGTAAGCAATGTTGCTGAGCAATTCACAAAAGAAGAAAATAATTTAGCTTATTTTCCCCAGTGAACTGTCTAAGCGTGATGTAGGATTAATGAATTTGGGAGCAGATAAAGATGGCACATGTGTCATAGGATATCCATGAAGCCAACCAGGAGAGGTTAAAGACCATCTATTAATGTAAACAAGGAAGATTTCCCAAATTAAAACAATCTCAAAGAGAAACAGCGATCTTGAAATCCGAGCATAAGGAGTTATATTTCTGTGATGTCACTCACTGAGAGATGATGGCTGAGAAGCGTTTTAAAGAGTGTTACATACTAACTTGGTTACTATGTAAATAAATGTGCTTTCAATGAAAGACCATTGCCTCCACCTAGATCTCATTCAGAGTAAAAACTAACGAACCCTGAGGTAAAACTGTGAGAATGGAAAAACAGCACGGTCAAAGATTTCAAAAGCAATAGCTCTTTTCAAGAGGGTATATCCTTACTATACAAACTACATTTAACTTCAGGACTATCTTTAAAGTGCCCACTCAGAGTAGACATTTTTGTCATTCATATAAGAATCATTCTGACTGTATTCATGTCTCCAGAACAGGGATCCAATCGAGAATAAGATTAGTGGTTTTATCTCCTAATGCAAGAAGGTTATCAGTGGAACCCAGTTCAATTCGATGTTAGCCAGGTACGAAGAGCTCCATCTCAAAGGCCGTGCCAAATATTTATAAGAACTATGTTCTGCTTTATGCTGGGTTCATGAAATTAGTAATGTGTAATTGTCCAGCGCAACAAGATATTGTGTAGAATTAAATTATTTTCTGGCGCCATTGCAATTTTGTTTCTGATACACATAAATATGAAGATTCAATAAATTTCAGGATTTGGCTTTGTAGTATTCATATAAACTAACATTTATTAGTGAAGTATACAGTTCTAAGCAAATGACCTCAGAAAATTATAGGTAGAAGTGACTTAGGTAAGATATTGGCCACTTCTAATGTTGATGGGATTTAATTGCTTTCTTCTATTACCATAAGTGTTTATTTAGGATAATGATTTGTATGGAATAAAGTAATTTTTAAGGTTGATATACTTGATATTACTAAAATCTATTCTGTCCTGAAAGAAAATCCTCAGTTTTTCTTTCTAAGCGTATGCGGATCAATAGACACTTCAGAGGTGCCAAATGAAAATTGTATCCTGCATGTGGTCTTTAATGATTTTTATGCACACTAACATATTATTGCAGCTGGTGGAAAAATACAACATTAATTATTGAATCGTTGACTCTGGACATTTGTTTCTACTTTATAGCTCAAATTGCTTTCATAAAATTAGATCATGGGACATCCAATCAATGATACAAAAACTAGTGCGGTGCTTCAAAAGTTTAAAAAGATTTTTTTGTTCTGTTTTGGGATTTCTCAAGCTTTAGACATGTTTTCTTGCCCCTAATGATCAAGTTTCTTTTCTGGTGTTTAGACAAATGAATAGAACTTGCAAGAGTGGCCAGGAGCGCATTAAAACGGGTATGTCTAGAGGTAATGAAGACGAGGTTGAAGGTTCCAGCATCAGATGAGTTGAGAATGGTGCGGAGTAAGGTGAAGTTGAGGTGGAAATAGGACACTCTTAGTGATGATGGATATTTAGTTGCAAGTTCATTTCATGATCAAATGTGACATCAAGGTTCCTATAGTTTAATTCAGCCTCAAAAAATTGCAGAGAGAGGGATAGCATCAGTGACTAGAAAAGAGTTTATGGCAGGGACAAAAAATAATGGGTAGGATTTTCCAGTCACCCCACCTGAAGTCAATGAATTTTTAAATGGTCTGCTAGATTTTCTGTCCGGTCTGCTAGATTTTCTGTCCTGTCTGCAACATTCCCGCTGTGGGCAGGAATGGAAAATTTATTCCAATGTCTTAATTCCTCCAAATATTTAATTGGAAAAATGTTCTGTTATGACTTGATCATTATTCTTTACAATTATTTAGAGAAGGTGGTGCTTTTGTAGATCTCTTAATGATACTAGCAAATTCACCCATCATCCCAGATGGTTTTCCTAACCTCTTATAAAAATAGTTTGAGTTCATAAAATGATATCTGTTTTAGCTGTTAACCTATGTACTGTAGATTTAGGCCAAAATATTCCACACTCAATCATGGCAGCATTGACTCATTCTGCTGCAGTGAATGGAGGTTTGGCCCAGTGCCAAATTCCCAGTTCATGCTGGCAGGGTGGGACATATGACACCAAAGAATTCTAGCCATAATTTTATAGGTTTACAGAATCTTATGAACATACAGAATAGTTGCAGGAATAAGCCACTTAGCCCATCCAACCTGCTCCACCATTCAATAAGATTGTGACTGATCTGATTGTTACTTCAAATCCACATTCACATCTACTTCCCAATAACTTTTTAGCCACTTGCTTATCTATCTAGCTCTGCCTTAAAAATATTTAAAGATTCTCAAAATCTTTAAAGATCTTGCTTCCACTGCCTTTTGAAGAAAAGAGCTGTAAAGACTTAAAACTCTCGAGAAACAATTCTCATCTGTCTTAAATGGATAACCTCTTATTTTTAAGCAGAGACCAGTAATTCCAGATTCTTCCAGAAAGAAGAGAATCCTTTCCGCATCCACCATGTCAACAGTCTTCAGAATCTTATTCGAATCAGTTTCCATATTAAAAATAATTGACATCCAGTTTGAATATTTCCTTTACAACTGACTTTATCCAGTCAAGTTCAGTCTGTGAAGAAAGCAGATTTCAACTAGTGTTTCAACATTAGTTTATAATACTCTTGTGATCAGCACTTCGGAAGTGGTTTTCAACTGGATATTCAAATTTTGCTAGAGTGCATTTGCTTACGCAGAAGTAGAAAATCACATCAAAATAAGGCATTCTTAGATGAAAGATCCATATGTAAATTTACTAGTGCCATATATAGAAGTAGGAAAGTAAATTGTGAGCCAAACCTAGTCTATCTTGGCCATAATCAGATCAGCTATGATTTTGTCTGAGTTTACAAAGGGTTAAATGGGGGGAAAAAAGGGCAGATGGAGTATATTGTGGGAAACGTGAATTCATCAACTTTAGCAGGAAGAATACAGAAGCAGCATTTTGTTAAGATGGAGAGAGACTGCAAAATTCTGCAGTACAAAGTGATCTGTGTGTCTTAGTACATGATTCACAAAATATTAGTATGCAAGTACAGCAAGTGATTAGGAAGTCAAATGGAATGTTGTGTTTATTGCAAAGGGAATAGAATATGAGAGTAGGAAGATTTTGCTACAATTATATAAGCATTGGTGAGACTACATTGGGTGTTTTAGTCTCCTTACTTGAAAAAGGATGTAATATTAAAAACAGTTCTAATGGTCATTGGTCTATGCAGCTCTCTTCGAGAGCAGTGGAGACAGGGTTATTGAATATTTTTTAAGGCTGAGTCAGATTTCTGATTGACAAGGGAGTCATAGAGTATAGGGAGTATTGAAATAGCGGATTTGAAGCCACTTCTTGATTTTTATCAAATGGCGGAGCAAACTTGAAGGACCCAATGACCTACTCTTTGTTCATATTCTATGTAATTGCCTAAGCAAAGAATGATAAAAATAGCAATGAATCAATAGTAGACAACATTCTAGTCTTGATAAATCTGTATTTCAGACTTGTATTATCTCAGCGTCTGGTATGATCTTGATTTGCAAATTTTCTTTCACTAGAAAAGTTGCTTAATTATACATTATTTTTTTTGAAGCATAATTTTAAATAGGGCAAAACAATTCCAATGCTTAGTGCTTTCATTTTAAAATTTTATTTCTTCAACTTCTAAAGTACCTTGTACTTTCACAATTTCTCCATCATGGTACTTTAGTAATGCAACTCGATAGTTACTACACGAAGTGGAATTTTTCGGCTGTGTTCGCTGCGAAACCATAAAATTCTGCTCAAGGTAAACAGACCCTTCCATAGTCCACCCCTTGTTCGTTCTGATTCCCGTGGTGGGCAAAACAGAAAAATTCACCCCAAGGTATGTTACATAAATAACCATTGTGGCTATTTAAGATTAATCCTTCCCTACAATATAGAATTGTTTATATTAAAAGTGTTTCCATGTGCAACCTAATTGTGGCATATTACTGAGGGTAGGTGCGTTTGAATAATAACCTGATTTTTTTTCCATCCAGATATTTGTACAAATGATCATCATCTTGATTTTAAGTATTATTCAAGACTACTACCATAAATACAATTGTTATATTTCATATTCTTATCATATTTCCAAATGGTGATCAAATTAATTCTCCTTGCAGTCATATTTCCACTATTTTAAAATTTACTGAAAGGAAAAATACATATTTACCACTTCTCTCTCTCTCCCAGAAAATTGAAAATGGAAGATATGCCAAGTGCAAGTACTTTGGCCACAAAATGATTAACAACTCAGACTTGTTTATGATTACAAAAAGGTAAAATTGTAAGCTATTCCATGGGTTATAAAATTTGTTTTTTGAAAATCTTCCGATGCTGATGATTATTGTTCTGCTGTCTTTGTTTGTAAGGTTCTGTGTCTATGTAATCTAACTACATTTGAACTATATATTTGAAAGATTCCAAACCCATTGGTGAAAAGTTGATGTTATGGTCTTAGGTGTCTATGTTAATATGCTATTTGGAACAAAGCCAATAACCACTCGCATAAGTGCACTTCTCTCCGACAAAGTTTTGTGTGTTTAAGTAAATGCTGAAAAATCAAAGGTTTGAACAGGAAACATTTGCCATTAAATGCAGGCCAATTTACTGGAACATGTCTGTAGTCGCAACATGCAGCAGAAAAATATACACTCTATTGGACTAAGCTTCAATATATAAATCAATAGATAAATATATTTTACATGTAATATCAACCTTAGTTCAATTCGTAGTACTCTCACTTCTGATTCATAAGGTTTCAGGTTCACTATCATTATCAACATCCTGCGGTCACCATTGACTAGAAACTGGACTAGCTGGATAAGTACTGTGGCTACAAGAGCAAATCAGAAAATGGGAATCCTGTGGCAAGTAACTCATCACCTGACTCCCCACAGCCTGTCCATCATCTACAAGGCGTAAGTCAGGAGTGTGATGAAATGCTCTCCACTTGTTTGGATATGTGCAGCTCCAACAATATTTAAGCAGCTCTACACTATCCAAGACAAAGCAGCCTGCTTGATTGGCACTCTGTCCTCAAATGTTCACTTCCTTCACCGCTAGTGCACAGTCACAGCTACATTTGCATTGCAGGAACTCACCAAGGCTCTTTAGGCAACACTTTCCAAACCCATGTTCTCGACCATCTAGATGAACAAAGGAGGCACATATTTGGGAATATCACGACTTGGAATTTCTCTCCAAGCAACTCTCTATCCTGACTTGGAAATGTATCATCATTGCTTCATTGTCACTGCATCAAAATCCTGGAATTCCCATCCTAGCAGGACTGTGGGTATACCTCCACCTCAGGAATAGCAACAGTTTAAGAAGGCAACTCATCACCACCTTCCCAAGGGCAATTAGAGATGGACAATAATACTGGCCTGGTCAGTTGACCCCCCCCCCCCCCCCCCCCCCCCCCCCCCCCCCCCCATCCAGTAAATGAGTTTTTAAATAGTTTTACACTAGGTATGAGCAAATAATCAAGGCTGACAACACTCTCCTCCCACTGCCACCATCCCACAGGCAGTATTAAGGAGATTTGCACTGTTGGAAGGATTAATATTCTCCCAACCGAAATTTATCTCTCAAGTAACTTTAAAAGACACACATATTCTGGTTCATCATCACCTTGCTGTTTATGAGATCTTTCTGTGAGTAAACTGGCTGCCCTGTTTCCCTGGTTATAACAGATACCACACTTAATAGTATTTTGGTGATCATAATGCACTTTGAGATATCCAGTGGTCTGAAAAGTATTGTATAAATGCAAGCCTCTTTCTTTCAGTTGAGCAGAATAATGAACAGCATTTGGTACAAACAGCATACTTGCGAAAATTAAAAGGCTTAACATTGTTCTTGCTTTGTTAAAAATAAAAGATGGTCTCTTGCATTAACTCCCACCATATATGTAAAATACAAAAACCCATTTCTCATACGGCAAAATTGAATCGTGAAGTCATGGGTGAGTTGGCTGTCATTGTACTAATTGCTGATAAACATAAGGCCAAAGAATAGAACATCAGAATTCAGATTCAGAGGTATCTAAGTGTCCAAGCACATAAATCACAAAAAGCAAATATGTAGGTACTGAAAGTAAGGAAAGCGAATAGAATGTTACAATTTCTCATGAAGGGAATTGACTGAAAAAATAGAGACATTATGCTTCAGCTCTACAGGTCAGTGGTGAATCCACACCTGAGGTACTGTTTGCATATGTGGTCACCTTATTTAAGGAAACATGCAAATGCATTAGAAGAAACTCAGAGAAGATTTACCGGGCTAATACCTGGAATGAGCAGGCTATTTTATGAGGAAAGATTGGGCAGTTTAGGCTTGTATCCACTTGAGTTTAGATGAGTAAGAGATGACTTGATTGGAGCTTCTAAAATCCTGAGCGGTCTTATCAGGGTGAATGTGTTGAGGATGTTCCGTCCTATGAGAGAATCTAGAACTGGAGGTCGCTGTTTAAAAATAAGGGATTGGAATTTTTTTTCTCTGATGGTCATAAGTCTTTGGAACTCTTTTTCAAAAGGTGGTGGAAGCAGAGTCTTTAAATATTTTTAAGGCAGAGTTAGATAAATTCTTGACGAACAAGGGGATGAAAGATTATCGAGGTTAGACAGGGATGTGGCTTTGGGGTTATAATCAGATCAACCATATCAATTGAATGAGAGAGCAGGCTTGAAAGGCCAAGTGGATTATTTCTGCTCCTAATTTATATGTTTGGATATGCTTTCTAAAATGTACTTTGAGGATATTTAATAGCTATCTATATGTTGTTAATTACTAAGTGCATCTGCTATGTACAGTGAAGTTCTTAACCTGCTTGTCTGTACCTAATCAAAGTGTCAAACTGACAGAATTTGAATTAAATTTCTGCTAAACACAAGTGTAAGAAATATTTCTAAAAATAATGAGTCATATGTGATCCTTTTACATTCCAGACTGAAACATGTGTTCAGATGGAAAAGTTCCATTACATACTTTTCTACAGTTTTGTTATCAGCAATATTGAGGCAGAAATGTGCTATGTTTATCAGTTACTGCATTTCTAAAAGGCCATTTTAGGCAGAGGCTTATATCCATTTCTTAAGCTTTTATAACACAACAGTAGAGGTCATCAGTTCTCAAGGCTAATAGAAGATTATGTTGTGATATGTCAGGTGGTAAGTATCAGAATAACAAATCCCAACAGCCAATTTGAACAAATTATCACAACGATATACAATTTGTATTTATGAGAAAGTGTCTGAAGTTAGGAGAAATAATTTCAATCTACTTGTGAAGATTAGAAAAATATGTTTAAATTTAATTTTTCAAAAGAAATTCAGACATAAGACATAGGATTATCTGGCCATGCTTGCCCCAAAACTGATAAATCTGGACCGAGGTCAACGGACCTTTGCATGGTCCCATCTGCTTGCTCCAATTCCCGTAGTAAGTGGGATGGGAAATTTTCCTCCAAAGTTATTTATAGTTAACAGTACTTTCACAAACATTTCCCAAAACGATATCTGTTTAATTCAATTAAACATTCATTTTAGGCAAAAGTCCTCATGGTTTTCAATTTCAGTTTCCAGTAATATTACCACAAAATACAAATCTCAGGTATAAATAGTTTCTTTCAAGTGTATGTATTATTACTAAACATTACTTCACATAAGCATCTCTCAATTCAATTTGGTCATCTTATCACACCAATTGGATGTAAGGCAGAGCCTTTGCATACAGAAATATAGCTGCCATTTTCTGTACAAGCACCATTTTAAAATTTGTACAGCTGAACATCTAACTGCTTAAGCTAAAATAGTCTTTAACTCATTTTATATAGTCTGTAATATATTTACAAAATAGTAGAGGATGAAGTCCACATGAGAGTAGTTAGTAACATTATGTAAAGGAAAATAGCTTAACATAAGCCAAAACTGTAACTATAATGTTATAGAATCCAGTGGGAGGTGAACACATTAATGTAAACAATAGACTTTAATGTTGAGAGGGCAGTACAACTTAAATCTTTGTACATGCTATCGTTTTGCAAGGAGCTCTTGCAAAAATGTCCTTTACCTAAGCAAATGAAAGCAGCATGCCATCCAAGAGACAGGTGATGTACTTCCAATTATTAACCTGGATACTCTGAACAAGTTGGTAGAACTGCAGAAGCTTGTTCTTTTTTTAAATTCCCTATTTCTCCCTGTCATCCAGTAGACAAAGTAAAGTCAAAACATGGGTCAACCTGCATGACTAACATCAATTCAAATAAAATGTTAATGTAAATTCCAAACTGCCAGTTCAGGTTTGCACTAAGGTGAAATGAAAAAAACCTTTGGACTGTGTTAAAACTTAGTATTTATGATGTGTCTTTTATTAATTTTATTATCTTTTTCTAGTGGTATTTTGTTTGTAACCCAAGGAACATTTGGGCAGTTGAATTGTGAATGGCAGTACAGCTTTGAGGAATTCACTAAAGAGCCTTTCATTGTTGATGGAAGGAGGCTACGTATCGAAGCCAAAGTAAGTAAATGATTGGAAGCCAGTCTTACTGCTACTTGCATTGTTATTGATGACATACACTGTTTTAAAAAAAATGAGAAAGTCAGGATGTATACGTTGACTTAGAAAAGGTGCTTTTGTTTTCCATGTACCTATTATCAATAAACGTTAGCAATACATTCAAAGTGGTATTTTTCTATAACTTCTGACGTCATATTCTCCAGACATTTCATTGAACATGTCCCCAATTGTCATTTCAGTAATATTGATTAATTTGAACTACTATACCGTGTTGTATAGCACTTTAAGTGCGCATGTATCATAATTGTTGCAATACCTAAAATGCAGTTATCTTTACTATTGTACAACCTTTCCCTACGTCACTTACCAGTCTAACTTTAATTAGCAACCTGTAGCAACCAAGCTGCCTATTTGCACCATCACTTCAAACTTTAATGCCTTTTTTCTCTAATAAATCATTATCCTCTCCCACCATGAACATTTTTCTTTGTATGGTTCCCATTTTTAAGCCTTAAGTTCATTGTCATCTGCTATACATTTCCATCTGTTCTGTGCTGCCTTTACACATTCTACACAGGTCAACTGCATACAGTCCTTTATAAATATGTGTTGTTATTGGAATGTGAACTTTGTGAATGTCAGATTTCATAGGCAATTTTGATCAAAAATGTAAGCTTGATTTGAGTGATTTATTATTCCTCATTTATTCACTATGTTTTCTTAAAGGAACGTGTCAAGTCTGTATTCCATGCAAAAGAATATGGAAAAATTGTGAATTTCAAAACTGAAGATGATGCAAAGGTATTTACTTGTCTTGTTAAGTATGTCTACACTCCATTTTGAACATTACACATTAATTCTTGAAGTAATAATTGCATTAGCCATTTCCTCAACCTTAAATGACCAGCTTCCTCTCCTCTCCTCTCCTCTCCCCAATGTAACCTGACTGCAAATGCCAATTAAATCTCAAGAATGCAAAGTTGAAATTCATCAAAAGATTGCTATATGATTTTCTAATGGTGGATAAATAACTGTTATGATTCAGTAAAAGTTAATCGCTGTATAAACTGCAATATGGGCATGACGAAGGTTCTAGGTCAGTTGGTTAGCAGAATTTCACATTTAAATCATTAACTCTCATATTCCTACAATTCCCCCCTTTGATTCTTAATCATTAATTACAAATCACAATATCATATCCCTCTGCTGTCTTGAGTAGTTTATATATATGCCCTTGTATTATCAAAAATTAAATATCAATGAATACACAAAATAATAACTTCATACTAGTTCAAACCTTGGAGATGGTGCTCGTTTAATATATGATGTGTGTATCCAAGTCATTTTCCCTTTCAACTGCTAAGTGGGTTACCAGTAGTACTTGATAATAAGATCCTTCCCACTTTGCTCCAAAAGCTTCAGGCTGTGGTTTCTTAACACACATCCATTCACCTGGTCCTATCATGTTCACCTTCATTGTTCATGCTTCATATGTCTTTGGCCTGTTGTGAAGCAAGACTAACTGCTTTGATTCATCAATAGTTTCTGGTAGTGAATGAGTCTTGTAATTGCTTTAAATGGGCTAATCCTGGAGTCTGATTAGCACTAGTTGTAATGCTAGTACGACCACTTAAGACCTTACTGAAGATATTTAGACATGCTTTCATTCTTTCCACTTGTCCAGATGACTGTGGGTATTGTGTGGGACTTCACTGTCCATGTTTCTCAACACTCAACACATTTCTTGGCATACTGGGAACCTTGATTCGAATCTGTACTCAAGGATAATCCTATCGGGGAATGTAGTCTTTGCAGAGCGCTTTAACATAGAACATTACAGCACAGAACAGGCCCTTCGGCCTTCGATGTTGTGCCGACCAATATAAAAAGCAATGCCCCTCCAAACTAAACCATTCCCTTCTCTTCCATATACTTATCAACTAACCTCTTAAACGCCACCAAACCTGGCGCATCCACAACTGCTGCAGGCAGGGCATTCCACTCCCGAACCACCCTTTGGGTAAAGAACCTACCTCTGATATCCGTCCTATAACTATCACCCCTTAATTTAAAGCTGTGTCCCCTCGTGCTAGCTTTCTCCATCCTAGGAAAAAGGCTATCACTGTCCACCCTATCTAAACCTCTAATCATCTTATATGTTTCGATTAGGTCCCCTCTTAGCCGCCTCCTTTCTAACGAAAACAACCTCAAATCCCTCAGCCTCTCTTCATAAGACCTGCCCTCCATACCAGGCAACATCCTGGTAAACCTCCTCTGTACCCTCTCCAATGCCTCCACATCTTTCTTATAATGTGGGGACCAGAACTGCACACAATACTCCAAGTGCGGCCGCACTAGAGTTTTGTACAGTTGCAACATGATGCTGCGGCTCCTAAATTCAATCCCCCTACCAATAAAAGCTAAGACTCCATATGCCTTCTTAACAACTTTATCCACTTGACTGCCTACTTTCAGGGATCTATTGACACATACACCAAGATCCTTCTGTTCCTCAACACTATTAAGAGCCCTACCATTAGCCCTATACTCTACACATTTATTGTTCCTGCCATAGTGCATTACCTCACACTTTTCCACATTAAACTCCATTTGCCACCTCTCGGCCCAGCTCTGCAACTTGTCCAAGTCCCTCTGCAAACTATAACACCCCTCTTCACTATCTACCACTCCACCGACTTTAGTGTCATCTGCAAATTTACTAATCCATCCTTCAATACCCTCATCCAGATCATTTATAAAAATTACAAACAGCAGGGGCCCAAAAACAGACCCCTGAGGTACACCACTTGTCACCGAACTCCACGATGAATATCTCCCATCAACCACCACCCTCTGTCTTCTATCTGCTAGCCAATTCCTAATCCAATTAGCTAAATCACCCTCAATCCCATACATCTGCATTTTCTGCAGAAGCTTCCATGGGCCACCTTATCAAATGCCTTACTAAAGTCCATATATACCACATCAACCGCCTTACCCCCATCCACCTCTTTGGTCACTTTTTCAAAAAACTCAATGAGGTTAGTAAGGCACGACCTACCCTTCACAAAACCATGCTGACTATCCCCAATCAATTCATTTCTCTCTAAATAACTATAAATCCTATCCCTAATAATTCTCTCCAATACTTTGCCCACAACAGAAGTAAGACTCACTGGCCTATAATTCCCTGGAAGGTCTCTCTTCCCCTTCTTGAACAATGGGACCACATTCGCTATCCTCCAGTCCTCCGGAACCACACCCGTAACCAACGACGACCTGAAGATCAGAGCCAGAGGCTCTGCAATCTCCTCTCTTGCCTCCCAGAGAATCCTAGGGTAAATCCCGTCCGGCCCAGGGGACTTATCCAACTTCAAACCCTCGAGAATATCTAGCACATCCTCCCTATCTACTTCGATACTTTCCAGTTTGCTACCCTGTACCTCAGTGTTCTCCATAACTACATTTACATCACCCTGCGTGAATACCGAAGAGAAATATTTATTCAGTACCTCTCCAATCTCTTCAGGCTCCACGCACAACTTCCCACTGCTGTCTATGACTGGCCCTAATCTTGTCCTAACCAATCTTCTATTCTTAACATATCTAAAGAAAGCTTTAGGATTCTCCTTAATCCTATCAGCCAAAGTCTTCTCGTGTCCTCTCTTAGCTCTCCTCAATTCACTCTTTAGCTCCCTCCTGGCTAATCTATAGCTATCCATTGCACTGTATGCTGCGTGTTTGGCAGCAGTGTTCCTGGTGAGGTTACTTCTACCCACCTGGTGTATTTGTCCTATCACTAGTAGACATGTTTATATTCTTGGCAAAGAGGAAGGGGTATATAATCAAACTGCAAACATTGGAAAGGTCCGGGGGGCTGATACCTTTCACTGAGGTATTTTTGCCTTTGGACCATTATTTTATTGGCATGTAGCACACCTATCTAATAGCTTTTGCATGTGTTTTTTGAACTTATGCTTTCACCATTATTTATCAAATCATTGAGTCATTTGCTGGACTCCTGTATGCCCATAAGAGTGAATTTGTTGGGCCAGATAGGATATTAGGATAGATGAGGCCACTGGTTTCCCAATCTTTGTGTACTGCCACACATTTGAGCTCCGTCTTCCAACCAGCCCATTTCTCTTCCTGTGATGCCATACTCTACATTTCTGACAAGTCTCTCAAGTCTTTAGGGTTTCTAACCACTAATTCTCTAGGCTGCTTTTGCCATTCTAGAGTCAAGAGTTCTGCAATTTAGTTTGCAGCTTGATTCCAAAACTCCTTAGAATGGACTTTACATTTCAAAATTGCTATTTGTTTAGGGAGCTGAAAAATTTCTACAGTTTCTTTACTTTATCCCTTTCTTTAGAAGAGTACTCATTTCTGTCATAGACTCTTGCTGTATCCATACCTCGGCCAAAGTCGTGCTATCCCAAAGGCATTTCGTGAATGGGTGTGAATATTACCTGAAGCCTGCTCAAGACCAGGCAGCTAAAGTGTAAATTGTAAACTGACTTTTTTAAAAATTGAACATGTACATGACCCTTTTTTCTTGATCAGAGGGATGGCAGCTATGCCTACTTTTCTACACTTTCATTCATATTCATTCTATCCTAATTGAACCTGGCCGTAAATTGGTCAAGAAAGTAAGCTTTCTCAAATAACAGAATGCTTTTCTCCCATATTTCTTAAAGGGACTGCTCCCTTAATTTTCCCTTGCCTTCTGCTGTGTAATAACTGGAAATATATGTATTTGTGGTATGCTGAGCTCATAACACTAACATAAGAAAATACCCTTATGATTGATTACAGAAATAAAACACTGGAAATGCATTGTTAAATTTATTATCAGACAAACTTTATGTCCCAGATGTTTCACAGTTGAACATAAGGAGTCCGCAAGGATGTCAAGGCATATAGTAAGAGGTTGAGAGGTAGGAAAGTGTAGTTAAAGTCACAAAAAAAAAAGTCTATTCCTGTTCATATTTACATTCTTATGCAGAGAGAGAATGCCAGTGTTCAAGACCACTAATGGTGAAGCAATCAAAATTGGGGATTTACTTGGCCAGAATTAAAGCAGGATAGATCTGAGTTGTGGAGGAAATAGGGAAATAAAAGGTCAGATGTTTTGAAATCAAAGATATGGTAATTTAAAAATCTCATAACATTTTCTATTCCTAGTGGATTTTGGCAAAACTACAAGAAGTGCGGGAAAGAAGAGTACAGGATTATCATCTGAAGATATGAATAAATGTTATGAATTTTGTAAAAACATCATGTTTTATGCTACAATTGAGTTGAATCCATATTAACAAAACTTTGTAAATGTACAAAGATGTACAAAATAGTATGAAGATTCCACGTCAGTTTTGATTGTTAATCATGACTATTTTAATTATTTACTCTAATTCAATGAATTCTAATAGTTATAGGGTTAAGATGCAAGTTTAAATTTCTATTATATTTGCTTTTGATCTTCAATAGTGATGAGTAAACAGTTCTGAATTTTTAGCAGAGGCTACACTGCAGTGTAATCTGAAAATTACACTCCTAGTGAATACCTTTAATGGTGTAATAGTGTTTAATTTGCATGGCTAAATGGGCTTTCCCAAAAGAAAGCTCCGTGCTACAACTGCCACACAGATGCTATCAATAACACTGATGTGCCAACAATTTTCTTCACTGCAGTGCTATTGGACTCACTTTTGTGGCACTAGGTCAACTTGAAATATCCAGATGTTTAACATTTTTAAGTTGGCATTGTTGTTTTTGTGGGTTTTTAAACAACTTTTTCAAGAAAATTATGTGTCAGTATATTTCAACATTAGGAAGAACCTGCTGGGGTGTTTTTTTGTTTATAGCATTTTGAGATTAACTAATGCAGAAAACCCTCTAATCGAAATTAAGATTAATTTAAGAATTGCAAAAGATATCCTTTAATTATATCCCATCACCTTTTGAAGAATAACATTCTAGTTATGCACAGTCACAATGTGTATACATTTAATGCATTTTTGTATATAATTAATCATGCTCATTAGTAAATTAAAATGTTAGTTTATATATAAAGATAATTAATGGGATATGTGCTTAAATATTAACTGCATTTGATCCACTTTCATGCAATCTTAATGCACTGAAATCAAAACAATATAGAATTTCAAATGATCCATACAAATCTTTTTTCCTTGCTTAATGTTTTTTATAATGGGATTCTAATATATTCAAAAGTTCTACTATGGTTTTTATCTTGACAGATTTGAACACTGGGTTAATTTTTTGTATTAAAAGTCTGAAATTAAACTGCTGGATATTTCAAAATCATGGGCATATGCATTTGCTACTTGGTCAATACTAGTTAGTTCCTAAAGTACACATGTTGCTGAATCCATCCACTAGTGTCTTCTGTTAAGAAAATTTTACATATACTGTTCCAGTATTATATATATATTGACCACTGAATCATTGCTTTATAACTGATCCTGTTCATGGCTAATTGATTTTAAGTTCCTGCCTTTGATAATATAATGTTGATATGCAATTTTCTACAAACAACTTTCCATTATGAAGATGCACTATATCATCTAAAAAGTTTAACTTATCTTAATAAATTCTTGTTAGCAACATATGTTGTAGATAGTTAGTTACTACATATGATTTAATAACTGTCATCTTACTGACCATGAAAATAGTAACATTCAGGGAGGGAGGCACATTTTTACAGTCTGTACCAATTCTAAAAACAGCTATTCTCAAATTTCTTAGAGTATATGTAAACATAAAACTATTTTTTAATAAAGCCTTAGACAGTTACAGCATAAATCTATAAACAGTTTAAATTGTACATCTCTGCCCCTTTGAATTTCACATGGTTACTGTTTTTTTAAAAGGAGATTTTTGACCATCTCACTTGCGTTATACTCATTCCAGGAAAATAATCTGCTCAGAATTTCCTCAAAAACATGGAATTGTAAATTGAGAGAGCTAATTGAATATAAATCTGGTAGCAGAATTAAAAGCATCACATTATGCTTGTCTGACAGTTTTGCCACATTCATTAAACTGGCTAGCTTTATTACAATAAGTTCAAAGAAAAATCCACTTGTTTACATTAATATGTTTAAATCATAAACTTTGTATTGGACAAAATATGTTTGGAAAAATATACATACGTGTGAATAATCATTTCAAAATCAGCAGGCCTAATCGTGAAATTAGATAAAATTTACTAATTTAGGTGTTGCTAATGCTGAAAGTGGTAATCAGATGTTTTGTGTTTAAGTAGTTTTTTAAATACCATGAGGAATGCTAGACAATATTGATGTACAATGGCATCAAATCTAAAGAATGGGAAATGGAAACAATCCTGCAGTTACACAGCCCACATTTTGTAGTCAAAGGTACTCAGTGCTAACTTGTGTTTGGATTGCCTGTATTTCTGAAGTCAGTTTGAATTTGGTGCCATTTATAGAAAATCTGAGGTCCAGCTGCAGAGAAGGCAGAAATCAGCTCTTTGATTGAAGAACTGTTAGTAAAACAGCAAGTTAAACTGGCTTGGAACATTATTTCCCTCAACATTTTAATTGTTATACAAAAAGTAAAAATTGGGGCATACATGACTAGAGGAGAAAAGATTCTATATTTTTAAAATTATTTTTTACGTGCCAGTAATTCAAAATCAATATTAAAACTTTGACCAGTTGGTAACGACAGCTTTAAGCCAACTACAGTTAGTTCAGTGATTCGCTGTTTTCCACACCACATAGAAAAGTAGAGATTATCACCAACAGCAATTTGAGTAGATGCCTGAAGTTGAGGGTCAGTTTTACACAGTAATGACAACTAACATTGACTTGGAATTTGTAGTTGTCAGTGAATTTGTTGATCAAGTACACGGACTCAGAAAAATGATTTTGAGGTAGATGCACCTACTGACAGTTCAACAATCATGAAAATCCTTAGAAAGGTCAGCCAGAGAACAGATAGATAAATAAAATAGTTTAAATAACTTTCTAAGCAGAAATCTAACTAATTAGATTCTCTCATCCTGACATTTATTAACAAGGTAATTTTTGTTGCTCATTAATCAGATCATGTATTTTAAAACCCTAATAATATGCAAGTAATAGTCTTGAAAAATATAATGCAATAGTCCATGTAACATTTCTGTAACTGTTTGGCAAATTTGCTTCAGCACAGTTTAAAACAACCCGCAACAACACCTGATAGCCACTTCATTTGTGATAGCAACAACCTTTCACAAATTGTTTTCTTCAGCCATCAGCAAATGTATATACCCTATCCCCAACTAATTTGCCTCCTGCCACTCATCATTCATCGATGGAAGAATGCCAATGCTAGCATTATTATGGTAAAATAGCTGGTGATTGGCAGTTAAAAAATAGAAAATGCCAAAATTATACAGCAAATCCATAAATTATTTGAAATGAGAAATGTTAGCCAAGTGTTTTTTTTGGATGCACCTCATTAGCTAGAATTGACGCAGAGTAGTCTTCAGTACATCTTAACTCTCTTCAATTGCTGCTGTTGGGTTTTTATACATATTGATATTAACTAATCAAAAATAAAATAAACTATATATACAAATGGAAAGCCCCCTCCCCCCAAAAAATGGACTATAGCTTATTGGAGACCAAGAATAGTTGTGTATCAATTTTATCAGTATCTGCCCTTGTGAATGCTAAGGGGAATAAAACTCTGTCACTAATATGCTTATGTTATCCAATCCACTGAAGCATAAATATCAATCTCCCCTCTGCTCACCGTGATATTTTAGCAATTGGATAAACCAAAAATATTTGCATCTTCAAATAATTGGAAATTGTAACTAGATATGACTGAAAAGGTACTTCTGTGGAGATCAACTTTATAGACTGATCATTTTACTGAAATTTGTTAGGGAGATAAACTAAAGTGAAACATTGTGAACTAAGTAGTATTTTAAGAGCCATCTCTTTTGTTTTAACCATTGCTCTATGCTTTTGCTTTGTACTGTACCATGGGTGCCTTGGGTACAGTTAAATGTACATCAAATGCAAATTGAATAAAAGTATACGGCTATGGAGTCTACATTATTCAGTGTTGTTTCATCAGTAAAGCATATTTGCTTGATCATCTAATAAGATAGATTACTGTATGTTTATTATGCTTAAACTCTTCCAAGTTTCACTGAACAAGCTGGATAACCCATGCTAAAATTCACCTCACTCTCTACTTAAAAAATACTTTTGTTTGTGGATTAGCACAGCCCTTGAGCATTCAGTGGCATTGAAGAAAATAATTATATCCAAGTGTGTGGTGAATTTCAGGTATATAATTGTGTATTTAAAAACAGGAAATGCAGGACAAGCTTAATATCTGATAGTAGCTGCCCTGCAACAGTAAATGTTTCACATTTATAGCCTTCATCTGTTTCCACAAAGCAAATAAAAAAAACAGTTGCAGATGTTTTTCATTTGGTTAGACCCTTAAGATTAGGAAACTGAGGAATAGTCTCTTACATGCAATGATTTGTATCAGTAATCTGCTCTGCATCTACAGCTCATCCATTAACTTTGCCAGTTTCTATCTCCCAACATCTAACTGTGAAGAAACCACATGCACATTGCAAGAAAAATTGGAATGACTTTATATGCTATGACAACAAAAAGTAAATTAGTTAATGCAAAAAAGATATAGTAACTTAAGGTTATCATGTATCCAGATAACATGAACAACAAGGCAGAAGAAAACATACATCACATTATGAAACCAGACTTCACTCAAATTGACTGAATCTAAGTTTTTTGTTGCTCTGCCTAAGTTCATGCACCAGAATCTGGAACCTCAACTTGTCCCAGGCCAGGAATAACATGATTAACAGACTATTTCAATAGATGCACAATGCCAAATACATGGCAGCTTTTCCAATTGGAACAAAGCTTTAGGTGCCACTGGAAACTTGCATTACTTTCTCCACCAATGTGCATTAAAACCCAACTTCACTAGTCAACAGTGGTACCGTGACACAGTGTACTATTTTGACTAAACCTAGTCAAATAGTAAACCTGGCAGCATCTGTAAGGAGAGAAAAGAGCTCATGTTGAGTCTAGCTGACTCTCTGTCAAAGTTAAAAAGGCACAGAACGTGGATATACTGCAGGGTCAGGAAATTAAAGATGATCATAACTACAGAAACCAGGAGAAAATCCTGCTAACGGCAGTCCATTGAGAGAATAAATGGCCATTCATACCCAACAGCAGAGAAGCTGAAATCAGAGGACAAGATGTAAACAGATGAAGATGTGGGGTTGCCGGGAAGGGGGGGGGGGGGGGGAATGGGTGGGAGGTAAAATTTAGGAAAGGGGAGAGGGGGAGCATAGGGGAACAAATGTAAGGAAAAGGGGAATAAAATAGGGGAGAAGAAAAATGAAGATAGACAAAATAATAAGGTAGAGAAATTTTTTAAAATAAAAAAACAATTATGTGCTTTTTCCTCAAATATGGATTCCAGCCTATAGTTTTCAATAGGGTCCTCAGTGTGGTCCATCTCCTGCATCATGACCCTCATCCCTTCTCCTCCCTCCTAGAACAAGGATAGAGTTTCCCCCTTGTTTTCACATTTCACCCCACCAACCTCCGCATGCAAAGAATAATCCTCGAGGTGAGGTAGAGCTAATCATGTGAACTTTTTGAATTCATTGTTGAGACCGGAAGCTAGACAGTGCCTGGCCTGAAGATATGTTGTTCCTCTGATTTGCGTTGAACATTTGCTGGAACATTGCAGCAGGCCAAGGACACATGGGTGTGGGTGCAGGATCGTGTGTTAAAAATGGCTGTTGGCCGAGCACTTTCAATCTGTGCACAAAGCAATCACCCAGTCTACATTTAATCTCTCCAATATAGAGGTGATTACACTTGATGAATGAAATAGACCAAATACAGAGTCTTGGCTTTTATTGGTAGGGGGATTGAATTTTGGAGCTGCAACATTATGTTGCAACTGTACAAAACTCTAGTCTGGCCGCACTTGGAGTATTGTGTACAGTTCTGGTCCCCACATTATAAGATGTGGAGGCATTGGAGAGGGTGCAGAGGATGTTTACCAGGATGTTGTCTGGTATGGAGGGCAGGTCTTACGAAGAGAGGCTGAGGGATTTGAGGTTGTTTTCGTTAGAAAGAAGGCGGCTAAGAGGAGACCTTATTGAAACATAAGATGATTAGAGGTTTAGATAGAGTGGACAGTGATAGCCTTTTTCCTCGGATGGAGAAAGCTAGCACGAGGGGACATAGCTTTAAATTAAGGGATGGTAGTTATGGGACAGATGTCAGAGGTAGGTTCTTTACCCAGAGAGTGGTAAGGGTATGGAATGCCCTGCCTGCTGCAGTTGTAGATGCGCCAAGTTTGGGGGCATTTAAGAAGTCAGTGGATAGGTTTATGGATGAAAAGGGAATGGTTTAGGTTAGAAGTTTATTGCTTTTTCTTAATTGGTCGGCGCAACATCGAGGGGCGAACAGCCTGTTCTGCGCTGTTATGTTCTATGTTCTAATTGAGAAAGATTCAAGTGAAACGCTGCTTATTCTGGAAAGTGCATTTTGGCCCTTGAATGGTAAGCATGGAAGAGATAACGGACAGGTGTTACATCTGTGATTGTATGGGAAGGTACTATGAATGATTGGAAGCACATTGGGTACAATGGAAGAGTGATTCGGTTATCCTGGAGGAAACAGCATTCTCTGCGGAATGCTGACAGAGAGAGTGAAGGTAAAATGGGTTTGGTGGTAGCATCTTGCTAGAGTTGACAAAAATGACTGAGGATTATTCTTTGCATGCGAAGGCTGATGGAGTGAAATGAGAGAACAAGGGGTACTCTATCCTTGTTCAGGGAGAGAGGAGAAGGGATGAGGATTTTGGCGTGGGAGATGGACCGCACATTGAGGGCCTTTTTGATAAATATGGATTCCCACCTATAGTTAAGGAAAATAGCACATCTTAGAGCTTATCCAATGATATTAGCTTCTCTATCATTTGGCTATTCACATCCTTTATTTTCTGTTTGAACTGCCAGTAACAGCCTTTTCCCCTGGTTTTTATAGTTATGAATCAGCTTTCATTCCCTCATCCTGCTGTATAAATATCTCCCACTTTCTATGCTTTTTAGCTTTGACAAAGGGTCATCCTGATTTAAAATGTCAGCTCTTCTCTCTCTTAAGAGATGCTGCCTTTTCCAGCAGTTTCTTTTTTGGCCCCATGTAACAGATATCACTAGTCCAAATGATTCAGCATTCACTCAGGCACTACTGTCTCAGAAACTGATTCTTACACTATTAATTGAGTTCATGGATTTATGAAGTATGCATGGTATTAAAGGTCAAGACACTAGTCAGGGTATCTAAAGCAACTCATCAAAAAGAGGATGAATTTATTGAGAAAAGCATGGTAAACAATAAGAGTTAGAGGTCATCCATCTTGCAGGAATATCCTCACACTTAACAAGGCTTTCCTAAATTTGGTGAAATAATTCCAAAGTACTGTGGATGCTGGGGAATCTGAAATGAAAACAAAGTACTGAAAAAAACTCAACGGGTCCCACAACATTTTGAATATTTTTAAGTTGAATAGGACCTCAAATTTCTCCAGCACTTTCTGCAATATGTATGATGTGGTTTCAAAAACTTACTTTTTCTACAATCATACGCCAGCACAATAAGGGTCTCAATGGAAAATTAATCAGAATTAGGTGAAGCTACTGTAATCTGCTACAATAACCTAGCCAGAAAGGTGATGACTAAGATGTGTTTCTTTGTTAACCAACAGATTTGCCAGCAAACAACAGAATTACATTTCAGAGTTTGGCCTTTCTAGTTCCTGGTACTCGAGTTACGAGTTCTTTCTCACTGATGCCATACATTCCATTTCACTGATGAATTTCCTTTGGTTTCAAAACTCTTTGCATTTGACACTGTTCTAAAACATGATTCAATCTAATGGGGGAGGAATACACTCTCAGTTCCTTTTGAAAATAAATGTATTTTTCCTAAAATAGTTCTTACTGAGTTTGTGCATTTCTTAACATTTTAAAAGTGCATTCTATTGCATAAATTAAGATAATATTTGCCTGATAGTTGCAGAGTACAAGTTATAAATTAACAGTATCTCACTTCATGATCATTTTCCAAATAATTGGATGACATAACTATTGATCCCTTAATATAGACTTTCCAGAAAAATAAAATTAGATGAACTGAAACATAAGAACCAAGTTTATGTTTAATTTCAGGTCAAACCAGCAGCATTACCAAATATGAAACATCTTTAGCTTCAAAGCACAGATCAGTTAATTATTGATCAATGAGAACTTTACAATACAAGAATAAAAGAATCTTAGCAATCTCTGGTCTGTCAGATCTTAAGATTTGTAAATCATAGAATCTAAAAGCCTATGTGAAGATAAAACATATTTAAGTGCCATGTAGCTGAAATAAGAATACTGAAAGTGCATTTATTCTAGATTTCATCCTTCTGCTATCTATTTTAGCACCTTCTGAAAACATAGTATTTGACTAGTTGATTGTTTATGGAACCATATTCTTTCTTGCATTCATTGCTCAACTTTTTCAAATTACAGAATAGGTTTAAATCTATATCCAATTAAAATTATATATCCAAATAAAACTATTTTGATTTCCAATTTGTAAAATTCCTGCTTTAGTTGGGTGGCTTTAGCCAAGAGCACTTTGCATTTGGAGATCACATGTATTACAAGAGATGTTGAAACAACACTGAATTCTCTGCTTTAACATGCTTGTAAAATCATTTAGTACAAATCCCAATGAAGCTATGATAATTATTTTCACAAATTTATAAGAACCAGAACTCATGAACACTAAAGGAGATAATATAAAGTATAATATTATTTCACCCAAGTTAAAACTACCCCACCCCGTCACTCTGTATTGCCAACCTGTTAGTATTTAGGCCAACATCACTTAGATTTCATTTGGATTTCTTAGAAAATAATCCTATTCAAGGAAAATAGACAGCACAAACTTCATTGTTTTGAACTAGAAACTTAAACATGGTATGGTCCCACAAAATTCTGCAGCATTAGTGCACCTTAGCATCTAATTCATTCAATGAACCAACATAATAAAAAGCATTAATGACTAAAGAAACTAATACTGCAGACTGACTTCACTTACATGCACCAAACTAGTCATACTCACATGATATTCCAACATATCTCTATGCATCAGATGCTCAAATTCAAAGACACAGTATTGTAACATTCAAAAACCATATCTATTGCATAAAATATAAAAATACAATAAAAAGACAGTGTTGAATCTGAAAAATTACAATAATTTCCAACAATCCTTCTCATTATAAAATATAGCAGTGAAAGAAATTTTAAAAGTCAGTATAAGATTAAATTACAGGATTGTGCATTACAAGTTAGATTTCAGAACTTCAAAAATAGCGATTACTTATCTAGGTCTCCTAAAATGTGGAAACACCTGTACATTCTTTTACAATTACTGATAGGATATTATTTCAAATAGTATTCCTTTTTGACCAAGATAAATAATGTTAAAGCCACAAAAGATGCTATATATTATATATATAGGATACATATTTACAGTTGCTTTAAGCATTTCAACATGATGTACCTATGTGTAATTCCTATTATGGTCGTGATAGAGCAATTCCATCTATCTTTTGCAACTCCTTAATATCTGTACGAAACAAAGATTTGAAGTCTTTTACAATCTAGGCTTGTAAATGGCATTGTTCACATACAAAATGACCTTACATTTTAATTGCTTTTAAGAACATTTCACATTTGCCCAAGAATCATTCTAATTCTTTTTTGCTAATAAAACCAATTTAGCCTTTTATATTCTTAATATGTTTACTGTACACTGCCTTTAATGATAGTAATAATTTATGATAACATTCTAAATGTTGAAGATATCTAGATTAATCTACACCATGATCCCAAACATGGATTAATTGGGATAAAATTAGAAAACTCGAAGAAAAAGTCAGAATATGTTTTGTACATCAATCATATACTTTCTTTAAATAGGTTAATTCAAAGTTAAAATACTTCATATGCCAAATGTAACCCAGCTAGTAGTCATAATCAGAACCATGAAGTTTTTTTTGTACCTTTTATTTTGGGTAATCTTTGCATTCAGTAAACTTCTGGATTCCAGGATAACCACATATTTTTGACACAGTGAGTGAGATATATAAAATCAGAGTTGGGAGCGTTCTTACTATTACAAAAATTGTAAAACAATCACCTTTGGAAAACATATTTAGGTCTATTTCTACATCATTTTTAAACCCACCTCAGATAATAAAGCTATAAACATCCCTGTTTGACCTATTTTTCACAATGTGTTGAATACCACTTTTGTTTTGTAAATAGAAGACTTCTATGTGAATAAAAAATTCTGAACAAAACACAAGTGATTAACCAAAAGTTACATATATGCACTGTCATCACCAAGTTCTCCTTAGAACTGACAACTTGTGTGCGAGTTTGTAAATGTAATTTACAGGTACCAAGTACATCTTTGAACTGGCAAGTAAAAAATAGAGAGCTTTACAAAAAGTATTGAGTGATATGAAGTGGGTTCGTAGTATCAGTCCTTTATACAAGGTTAAATTCCTTCAGGTTTAACTGTAGGATAGTGTCCTTGACAGCAGCAAAGACAAACCGTATATTCTCTGTATCAGTGGCACAAGTGAAGTGAGAGTAGATGACCTTTTCTTTGTCTGGATTCTGATTTTGATAGGTCTTTAAAATGAAATCACGAGCAGCCTTGGC
Source organism: Sphyrna mokarran (assembly GCA_024679065.1). Taxonomy (NCBI): domain Eukaryota; kingdom Metazoa; phylum Chordata; class Chondrichthyes; order Carcharhiniformes; family Carcharhinidae; genus Sphyrna; species Sphyrna mokarran. The sequence goes on from JAGIQG010000006.1 coordinate 71,516,085, forward strand.
ATCTTGTTGAGGACCTATGAAGCATCACAATTGCACAAATCAATATAGTTGATACATGTTATTGAAACATTAAGAAAACAAGCAGAAGCTCACAAATTACATCATGAATTGTTTGTAAATGAGCAAACTGCCTCACTGCTGATTAAGATGAAAGTGTGCATATTCTATGCGCCAGTGATGATCAAAGTCCTCATTTTTTGTTGAAATTTACTTGTGACTCACTGAAGGGATCCCTGCCAGCTGTGGTCTGTGGTCAGGGAGGTGAAGCAGGCAATGTTTAGGCTGCCATTTCCATCCTGTTCCTCATATTAAGAAGAGGACGGTGCGTTCCTTAAAAAGTTGATGTACGAGATGATAGAAAGATGATGAACATGACTTAAGCATGAATTGGTTTAAAGTGAGGGAGCTTCAGATCATCAGCTTCACAGTCTTATCCAGACCTATCTTTGTTTAGTGGCAAGATGAGTCTAGGTAGTTGGCAATATGGTGCTGACTCCCCTTCAAAACCAGTGGACTTTAGATCAGTCTCATCTGTTGGTTCTTAATTCAGTCCTCACATGCCAGAGTAGACAAATCCTGAAACTACTGAGGGTAAGAAATTGATGGCTACCTAATTTGGTTTGGCTGCCTGTCGAAGTAGTTTACTAGAGTGTTGGGAACATATTCCCTCTCACATGGGCTCAACTTACTCATTGGAATATCTCATTTTTTAATGGTCCTCACCTTTAAAGTGGTGGAGGCAGGCACTCTGGAGTTATTTAAGGGATACTGAGATGGCACATGAACAGAATGGGAATGGAGGGGTATAGAAAACTGATTTAAAATAGGGATCACGAGCCTTGGGAGTCCCTGGGAAGTGTGTAAATAGATGATATTGATGTACTTGTTTTTATCCTATAGGTGCTTTGGTTGTCTAACAAGGGGCATACATGCGATGGGCCGTGAGAGGGCTGCTCTTGGATTTTTGAGAGAGTATCCTAGTGCTTCACGTCGTTAGTGTACGCTTGACCTGGACCATTTGATGGGCAACATGACAGCTCAGTGACTATCGCTGTGCTGTGCAGATACATGGATTTGGGCCTGTGTCTGTGGGAGTTTGCGCATTCTCCCTGTGCTTGCGTGGGTTTTCTCCGGGTGCTCCGGTTTCTTCCCACATCCCAAAGATATGCCGTTAGGCTAATTGGCAAAACAAATTCTCCCTAAATTGGCTCAAATTTGGTTTTTTAATCCATAGATCTATAAATAGAGACAGGGATCACGGGGTAGAGGTGGGAACATTGGGGTGGCAGCGCAGGCTTGTTGAGCTGAAGGGACTGTTTCCAGTGCTGTTTTGTTCTTTGTTCTTCTTTAACCCAGCCCTCACTTGTGGCTGTTGGGATCATATATGAAAAAATGGGATGCTGCAATGAGGGAACTTAAGGAGGTTTATTTTTGAATGAATTTAGATGCTACGGATAGTATTATTCAACTGTAACTGTCTTTCAATCTTCCTCCAACTCAACACTGAAAAGATCTTCAACCCATACCCTCATATCAGGCTGAAACAATCTCAGCATCCTATTCAATCCCAAATTAAGCTTACAACCACATATTCTCACCATCACAAAGACAGCCTACTTCCACCATTATCACCATAATCGTCACTGTCCCTACCTGCTTATGTCTTTGCCACCAAATCCTAATGATTGCCATGCATCACCGCCCAGTTTTCCTTCCTCCAAGTGCTATTAAATTTAGCTCATCTAAAATTTCTTGCATTGAAATTTCACTTGCCTTTCTCCACTCTCCTTGTTGATATGCATTGGCTCTCAATGTCCCAACAACTCAAATATATCATTTTCATCTCTGTACTATTGCATAAGCACCCGAAGAGAAAAGGTTTGTAGAGTGATGGGGGCAAGCATAGCGTGTAGAACTAGCTGATTTGATCATGTAGAAAGGCTGTTTGGACACAATGGGTTCAATGACGACAAAGTACAGGATTTCTATGATTCTCCACGGCCTTGCACCTTTCTGGCTCTACAACTCCTTCAAGTACTACAATGCCTGCTCTCCTTGCTCACCAATATTGGCACTGAGTCCTACAATAGAATCAGAACCAGCTGAAATTAATTCAGGAATACTTATTAAAAGTTTATTAAGAAGTTCTGTCAATGAATTTTCATCACCCATTGAAAGGGAAAATTTACTCTAGTTTCTGGCCTGATTTTTGTCAGAAAGCAAGTTCTGTACAGAAAAATTATTGAGAGATTTGGGAAGAACAGGTTTTACTAAATATCTACAGAATTTAGTTATTGGGCTATTTTATTTTTTTCCCTGTGGAATTCTTACCCATAGGTAGTCTGATTAATATACTATAGGTCTTATGGCCTTTACAAGGCTGAAGTTTATGAGAGCAAGTGGTTGTATTGGTGGACGAGAGATTGCAGATATGGGAGTAGTATACTGGATAACGTTTTGGGCTAGAAAATACTGCTCCTCTCGGCCCAAAAGTAAATACATTTGCCTCATTGATTCAGCCTTCTTGGTCTTCCAAGTTTCCCGAGGTCTGAGAAACCCAGCCTCTAATAGCTAAAAATATAATTATAAGCAGGCTGCCCTTTTTTTTATGTTGGCAGCCTGCTTATAATTAAAATTCCAAGAGCAAATTAGCTATCTGCCACTCACCGCACCACTGTTAATACTGGAAGTAAACAGATTTAGCCTTCATTTCAGATTTTTTGCACTTTCAACCTCTGACACAACCTCAGCCCACCTGTTTTTGGAAGTTAAGATACAGCTAGAAATCTATAACAAAACAATTACAAGCATTTCTTCTAAAAGAAACAAATCAGTTTATGATCATGAGCAGAGATATCCAACTTACGTATCTACAAACGGATATAAATATATACATTTACTGATATTTGGGTAAACTTTCCAACATAAACAACCTATTTTGTAACCAACAAAAGACCCATTCAACTAGTATGAAAGTTTTACTATAGGATTTACAATATTGTAAATGGATCAAATTACCATAAAACACTCACCATTATATTCTGGGAAATAATCAACTAGATGAGAATACATGATCTTTTCTTCCAGGAGATCCTTCTTGTTTAAGAAAAGAATGACTGAGGAGCTGTGAAACCAGGGATAGGTGATAATCGTCTTAAATAGTGCCTTACTCTCCTCCATGCGATTCTAAAAATAAAATATTAAATACTTCTGTACTAAACAGATATAACAGGAGAATACAAAAACCATATAGTTCAAAAGGCAAAACTTCCCCACTATTCTTTGTTTCAGAGCAGCCCAAAGATATCTTGGAAAGTTAATTCTGTACGACACCAGAATTCTGTTCAGTTTTCTTGCCTACTAGACCTCCTTTCATCAACCAAGATAGAATGCTATTATTTTGGAAAAGTATTTTAATTGAGGAATTTTACCAATTAGGTTTTCACACCTCCATAACTTAAATAATGCACTCTGACCATTCAGAGGTGAATTGATGTTTACTGAAAACAGATTTAAATATGCCACAGTGAATATAATGATGAATCTAGAGTGGCACAGCAAATGGTCAGTAAATGGACTTTGGTTTATAGATTAAATCAAAGAGGCATAAATAGAACAGACCACCCAACACTGACCCAGAAACAGGAAATGTCAATGGCACAGCAAGCCCAGTTGACCCTGCTATGTCTTCCTCACATCTGGGGACTTGAGAGCTATCCCACAGACAAGTCAAGCAACAGCTTGATATTGTAATACTCACTCAATCATATCCTACAGCCAATGCCCAGATTCTTCCATACAATCCCTAGATAAGTTCTGTCACATTGGCAGGACAGAAACACCAGAGACAGTAGGACAGATTGTTAGAATCAGGAAGGTATTGCCCTGGGAGTTTTCAACATTGATTCTGCACCCTATGAACTCTCCTTTCACCCTCCCTTCACAACTGAATCAGTACTTTGCCATGATCCATACTACTTCAAAGCAAAACAGTGGGTAGCAAGGGCACAGAATATATTCTGGATGGGGAGACTTCAAATAACCATCACCGACAGTAACTCAGTATCACAGTTACTGACTGAGCTGGCTGAGTACTGAAAAACACAACCACCAAACTGGGCCTGTGGCAGTGATGAGGAAATCAACAAAAACGAAAAACCTACTGTACCTCATCTTACCAATTACCTGTCACAGATATATCTATCTGTGAGGGTACAGATAGGAGTAACCACTTCACAGTTCTTGTGGAGACAAGGTTCCATCATCACATTTGAGGTATGCTCCATAGTTATATGACACTACCACCTTGCTAAATGAGGTGGATTTTGAGCAGATCTGGCAACTCAAAACTTGGCCATGAGACAATGTGAGCCAGCCAAAACAGAATTGTATTCAACCTATTCTATTCACAGTCTAACCTCTTTTTGCTTAGCATTACCATCAAGCCAGATAATTGACCCTGCTTCAATGAGAAATGAAAGAACGTATCAGGAATAGCACAAGCATACCTAAACACGAGATACCAACCCAGTGGAGCTACAACATAAGACCACAGCAGAAGCAGAGCGTAATTGGTATATTCCACAACCAACAAATCAGATCAAAGCTCACAGAACATCCTGTCTTGAGCAGTGGTAGATAATTAAACAGAGATGATGGCTCCACATACATGTCCACCCACAGCTAACAAAAAAAAAAATGCCTGAAGCATTTGCAATCATTTTCAGTCTGAAGTGCATGTGAATGATTTAACTTTATGCGAAGTCCCTAGCATTACAGGTGCCAATATTCAGCGAACTTGGTTTACGAAATATGGTATCAAGAAATGGCTGGAAGCACCGTATACTGCAAAGCCTAGGCTTCTGACAATAGTGCCAAAGACTTGTATTCAAAAACTAGCTATGTGTCTATCCGAGCTGTTCCACTACAGCTACAACACCAGCATCACTGTAGAAAATTGCCTAGGGATGTGTGCTGATCAAAAAAAGCAGGACATCCAATTTGACATTAATCATCCATTAGTCTACACCCAATCAGCAGCAAACGAATGGGAATTGTCATCCACAGTGTTATCATGCAGTACTCAAAAGCCCAATGTGAGTTGTGCCACTTGGTTCATCTCATCTCATTACAAGCTTATTCCAAATATGGGCAAAAGGGCCATATTTGACACTAAGGCAGTGTTTAATAGAGCATGGCACAAAGACAACTTAGTAAAATACTTAAGGGAAATATCTCCATTGGATAGTCTCATACTAAGCAGGAAGAAAATGGATTGTGGTTGTTGGAGCTCAATCATCATGTAGTTTTACTTGCTTTCAAAGACATTGCTGCAGGAGTTCCTCGGCATAATGTCCGAGGGCTAAGCATCTTGAACTGCTTCATCAATGACTCGCCCTGCCTGAAAAGCTCAGAAATCTAGACATTCGCTGACAGTTGATCTGTCCCTTCTCAAGACAGAAGCAGATATGCAGCAAGACCTTGGACAACATTTAGGCTTAAATTGATATATGGCATGCCACATGCATATTACACAAATGGCAGGTAATAACATCTCCAACAAGGGAGAAAATAACCATTTCCCTTTGACAGTCAATGGCCTCAGTATCACTGAATTCTTCACCATCAACATTCACTGATCAGATTAGCATTGACCAGACACTGAACTGGACGAGTAATATAAATTCTGCAGCTACAAGAGCAGTTTAGAGGTTGGAAATTCTCCGATGATTAGCTCACTTTCTGGCTCCCCAAAGCCTGTCAGGAGGCAGGAGTGTGATGCAATACGGCACAAGCCAGGAGTGTGATGGAACAGTCTCCACTTTCTTGGGTGAATGCAGGCCCAACAATACTCAAGAAGCTCCACACCATCCAGGATAAAGCAGCCCACTTAAACACCAATCAATTCACCACTTCAAATTGCCACTCCCTCTACCACTGACAAACAGTGGCAGTAGGACGAGCCATGTACAATATGCACTGTAGCATATTCCTGCAGCAAATATGCAACCTCAACAACCTAAAATGATAAAGATAGCAGATGCATAGGAACACGCCTACTTAGAAGTTTTCCTCAAAGCTCCACACCATTTTGAATTTCCATATCCACATTAGATGGAATGCAGCCATTCAATATGGCAGCTCACCATAAGGGCAACTGGGGATGGGTAACAAAGGCTGGTCTTGCCAGCAAGGCCACATCCCGTCATTTTTTAAAAAAAAAATAACTTGATTTTGGAATTATTAGAAATATTACAGCAGAGAAAGAAGCTATTCACCCTCAGTTCTGCATTGTTCTTTGCAAGAACTCTTAGTCCTACCATTCCATCATTTCCCCATAGTTCTGCAAATTGTTCATCTTTGCATGCTTATCCAATTCCCCTTCAATAGCCTAGACTGAATTTGTCTTTGTCATTTCTCAGGCAGTAGATTCAGGATCTTAACTAGTTGCTGCATAAAAAGGATTTTCCTTATATTATCATTGGTTCTCATGCCGATCATCTTAAACTAATCCCTGATTTTAATTCCATCCACCAATTGAAACTATGTCTCTTAATTGACTCTGTCCAAAACAAGTCATTCTGGATTTTTGCAGTCATGAAGGCTATGGGGGTCTCCCAAAATGGTGAGCAGAAGCTATGCTCTCATTTTGGGCAAACCCTTTTTTTGGGTTGGGAGGCAGGTGACAGGTGACAGATTTGAGATTCCAAATTTGGAAATTACAAATGCAGCAGAGCTATTTGAATTCAGGGATAGGCAATAAATGCTGGCCAACTAGTGCCATCCATATCCCACAAATGAATAAAAAAAGATCATGCCTTTGAGGGTTCTTAACACTATGAAAACAGGGACAAGTCTCCAGTAAAATCTTAGTCTTAAGACAATCTTATTATTCCATTGCTGTTAAACTATTACCTCATTATCACACTCAGCCAGAACCTGATCATATTCACTTAGTGCAACTAGGAAAATGATTGAGGTTACATTTTCAAAACAATGAATCCACTTTCTTCGTTCAGACCTCTGACCTCCAACATCTACCATCCTACAAAGTAAAGCAAAAAATGTTTCAAAATTTGAAAAACATTTTTCAAACAACATAACATCATTTGTTTTGAGTATTCTTATCTATATAAAACAGAAATAAAATTTTACGAGAGTTATTATTGAGAACACAGTGCAGCCCATCGGGGATTTTTGTTATTTATTACACTCGCCACAATGTCGATCATGAAAATTTTCAGAAATTCTTAATATGATCAACTGAATCATTCTGAGTGGCACCAATTACAATCCATTTTTAAACGAAACTTTGCATCTACTGCCATGTGCAAGGTAAACTTCTAGCATTCTACAGAAAGACAACCCAATTGCTGCAGATTCTCCCCCTCACCTCCCAAACATGAACAGGCTGCTTGATTACTGACGGCAACGAATCAACCAAGTGTAGAACTCTGAAGCATTCACAACTTCTGTCAGACACAACGCATTAATATTTTGTTAGGATCAAAAAGAAATTTGCAAAGATTTGCAGCTGGGGCATTAAACAGCTGGGTATCCTACTCCATGGGCATGTGATGAAATGCTGGCATCCATAGTGACCTACTGGCAAGGCTTTTCAAAAGTACTGTTTTCAAGCCAAAGTATTTCTCAAAAAGCGACTTGAGAATATAAATAATTTATAATTAAACAAAAGGTTTGAAAAGTCTCTCCCAATATGAATTATTGATTTAATCATGTCCAACTAGGCCTCACCACAAAATTAAACAAGGATCTTTCTTGAAGAAACAAAAAAGTGAATTTATAATGCCCAGGCAGGCAAATGCACAACAGCCTGAAAAGGAGCTAGCAACACTGGTGTCTCCAATAACAGAAGACATGATTTTTCTTTTTTTTTGATAAATGGGGCTTCATTGGTGAGGTGTAAGATACAAGGGAGCTTATTCTCTTGGTGCACAGAGAAGCTTTCAATAGTTAACTCTCAAAAAAAAAACTAACACGATTTTAAATTTAAAAAAGCAATTTATTTTTAAATCTCAATTCTTGAAGAGGACTGCCCTTAACTTCACACACATTACTTCATAATTATGACAGATTCCTGCACTTTTATCTTTAAGTTTTGGATTATGAGTGTGGCTGCAACAACATTGTCTAACCAATGTCGATGCACATTTCAGAGTATGAAAGCACTGTCATTCTAAGTACCTGCGGTAAAAATGTTCAAGGAGCAAATTATTGATTCAAATATTCACTCCAGCCAAATATCAGCACCTAGGAGGGTTTTTAAGTCACTTGTTACAGTTGCAATTCAGTTAGCAGAGTGATCAAAGATGGAATATTAATTTGAGCCTCAGGTAAGTATCGCAGTCAAATTAGTGCTATACAAGCTGCCAAATTATATGTTTCCTGATTGACTGATGCAAATAAGTGATGCAAAAGATTCCCAGTTTTTTAGAATGTACTTTAGAATACGCCTTTATACAAGATAAAAGAGTAAAATACTGCACATGCTGAAAATGTGGAAAAAGAAACAGAAAATACTGGAAAAACTCAGCAAGTGTGGCAGCATCTGTGGAGTTAATGTTTCAAATCCATACAACTTACTCAGACTGAAGAAGAATCATATGGACTCAGAAATAATAACTGTTTCTTTCCCCACAGGTGCTGCCAGACCTGACGAGTTCATTCAGCATTTTCTTTTTTATCCTCTAGACATAATGTTATATTTTCTTTTCACCTAAACTTCTTCACATTAGGAAAAAAAACTACTGGCCATTTTTAACAATTCAGTTACCTGAAGATTATGTTCTCCAAATCAAAAGGATATTCAATGATTCCAGTTGTTGGCACTCTAACTCGCAGTACATCTTGCTGAGTTGGTATATACATTGGTGAACTAATGCGATCTACATCACTAAGATAGCTGCAAAATGCAAACAGAGGGATTAAAACAAACGACATAAACCTCCAAAGCGATTCCATGCATCACTATTCAAGAGAAGCAGAACTAAAAGCGATTCAAGGCAACAGTTGTCAAAGTCAAACATGTGGAATTGTGCCTAAATCATCTGGAATCCTGAAAATTGACAGGATTCTGATCAAATCATACATCTTTACACAGAGAGAGAGAGACAGAGAAAGAAAGACTTTTTGGCCAGCATTTGCTCTCTGGCAGAACAACCCAAAAGCTAATCGCACTGACTACTCCCTCCACATAGACTTGCACAGAAATCCCCTTATTCTAATATTTAGTAATTTTTCCCTCAAAGGTTGCAATAGTCCAAACCTCAAATACAGTTCTGTTTCAAGTTCTGTTAAATCTTTGCATAAAAATCTGATAACCTCTCCTGCAGAGATAATTCAAGAGATTGGGTTTTGGCCATTGAAAGCATGAGTACCCACAGTGGAGAAACGGCAAGAGGCCAGAATTGGAGGAGGGCAAATATTGGAGGGCTGAAGGCAGGAACAGTTTTACAACAAAACACATCCTGACCAACAGAGGCATCCTGTCACTGGCCACCTGTTGTACCTCTAGACCTGGTATAGAAACACTCAGTCAGCTGAGCTGGAGTGCACATTGACATGGCCAGACAGTTAGCAGGGCAACCAACCAGAGGCTCATCACTCCCTGCCTTCACAGCTGAGCCTATTATTAGACACTGCTTGGATATACAGCAGGGAGGTAGTAATAGTTGGCAGCAGGAGAACACAAGAATACAAGATGAGGGACAGGCATGGTGACCAGCCACAACAAGGACACGATGTGGTAAAGCCGAGATCTGCACCAGAAGCAGAGGGTACCCCACCCACTGTCCTAGGCCAGCAGCAGGCTAGCGAGGCTCAGAGTTAAGGAAGAGGCACAGCAGCCATGATCAGGATATAGCGTCAATGAGGCAGGCTGATTCGAGGATCTCAGGCAAGTGAGATCAGAACTAAGGGGCTGGCGGGGGAGGGAGAGCACGCGAGTGGACTGCAGGGGAAGGAGACTATGCAAAGGGATTACAAGGGAGAGAGAACATGTGAGGAAGTCATGCGAAGGGAGAGCTTGTGAGACTGTTACCAAGGCAGGGAGAATAAAAAGAGCTTTGTTTAAAATCCAAAATCAGAAAGCAGAGTGGCAAATCAGAAATCTTGGAGGGATCAAGACAGGTACTACGGATTTGGAGTTGGGAGTCATCAGCGTATGTGCAATTTGTTGCGTTCTCGCATTATGTCATCAAGGGGCAACACCTACACGAGAAATACGAGGGCTCCAGTGATAGATTCTAGGGGGAAGGGGATCCTGATGTAATGATGCAAGAACAGAAAGGGGAAACCATTGCAGGAAATTCTCCAGGTATGAAATAACTAAAAATAATCAGACATTAAATCAAGTGAAGAAGAAAATAATCTGCTTTAAAAGAAAACAATGCAAGTAGTGAATCATTTCTTTCAGTTTACTATCAGTCCCTCTAAAAGTTTAAGTCCATTCTACATGCCAGTTGGCCGTTAAATGATTGAGGTGAGCCGAGCCAACTGGAGGCAGGCTCACCCCTCAGGATTTTATGCAATGTAAATTCCAGCTTCGCAAATTATTCAGTCACCATTACTGTAAAATCCCAGTTAGGAAAAATATCATCATTCAAATACTAAAATGGCAATTTTTTGAAAATCTTAGTGTTTCATTCCTCTTAATCTTCAAGCAATAAGGGATTCTTAAACTGGCGCATGCACTTTCTTTGTAATAACTATATTCTGTCTGGAGCAAAGTTTTGGTTCAGATGTGACAGTCTCATTGTCACATTGCAGTTGTAGAACATAGAACATTACAGCGCAGAACAGGCCCTTCGGCCTTCGACGTTGCGCCGACCAATTAGGAAAAAGCAATGACCCTCCAACCTAAACCATTCCCTTTTCGCCCATAAACTTATCTACTAACCTCTTAAACGCCACCAAACTTGGCGCATCTACAACTGCAACAGGCAGGGCATTCCATACCCTTACCACCCTCTGGGTAAAGAACCTACCTCTGATATCCGTCCTATAACTATCACCCCTTAATTTAAAGCTATGTCCCCTCGTGCTAGCTTTCTCCATCTTAGGAAAAAGGCTATCACTGTCCACCCTATCTAAACCTCTAATCATCTTATATGTTTCAATAAGGTCCCCTCTTAGCCGCCTCCTTTCTAATGAAAACAACCTCAAATCCCTCAGCCTCTCTTCATAAGACCTGCCCTCCATACCAGGCAACATCCTGGTAAACCTCCTCTGTACCCTCTCCATGCCTCCACATCTTTCTTATAATGTGGGGACCAGAACTGCACACAATACTCCAAGTGCGGCCGCACTAGAGTTTTGTACAGTTGCAACATGATGTTGCAGCTCCGAAATTCAATCCCCCTACCAATAAAAGCTAAGACTCCATATGCCTTCTTAACAACCTTATCGACTTGACTGCCAACTTCCAGGGATCTATGCACATATATACCAAGATCCCTCTGTTCTTCAGCACTATTAAGAGTCCTACCATTAGCCCTATACTCTACACATTTGTTATTCCTGCCAAAGTGAATTACCTCACACTTTTCCGCATTAAACTCCATTTGCCACCTCTCGGCCCAGCTCTGCAACTTGTCCAAGTCTCTCTGCAAACTATAACACCCATCTTCACTATCTACCACTCCACCGACTTTAGTGTCATCTGCAAATTTACTAATCCATCCTTCAATACCCTCATCCAGATCATTGATAAAAATTACAAACAGCAGGGGCCCCAAAACAGACCCCTGAGGTACACCACTTGTCACCGAACTCCACGATGAATATCTCCCATCAACCAACACCCTCTGTCTTCTATCTGCTAGCCAATTCCTAATCCAATTAGCTAAATCACCCTCTATCCCATACATCTGCATTTTCTGCAGAAGTCTTCCATGGGCCACCTTATCAAACGCCTTACTAAGTCCATATATACCACATCAACCGCCTTATCCCCATCCACCTCTTTGGTCACTTTTTCAAAAAACTCAATGAGGTTAGTAAGGCACGACCTACCCTTCACAAAACCATGCTGACTATCCCAATCAATTCATTTCTCTCTAAATAACTATAAATCCTATCCCTAATAATTCTCTCCAATACTTTGCCCACAACAGAAGTAAGACTCACCGGCCTATAATTCCCAGGAAAGTCTCTATTCCCTTTCTTAAACAATGGGACCACATTCGCTATCCTCCAGTCTTCCGGCACTATACCCGTAACCAACGATGACCTGAAGATCAGAGCCAGAGGCTCTGCAATCGCCTCTCTCGCCTCGCAGAGAAGCCTAGGCTAAATCCCGTCCGGCCCAGGGGACTTATCTAACTTCAAACTCTAAAGAATATCTAGCACATCCACCTTATCTACTTCAATACTTGCAACCCTGTATCCCAGTGTTCTCCACAACTACATTTACGTCTCCCTGCGTGAATACCAAAGAGAAATATTTGTTCAGTGCCTCTCCAATCTCTTCAGGCTCCACGCACAACTTCCTACTGCTGTCTCTGACTGGCCCTAATCTTGCCCTAACCAATCTTCTATTCTTAACATATCTAAAGAGAGCTTTAGGATTCTCCTTGATCCTATCAGCCAAAGTCTTCTCGTGTCCCCTTTTAGCTCTCCTCAACTCACTCTTTAGCTCCCTCCTGGCTAATCTATAGCTATCCAGTGCACTAACTGAGCCTTCAAGCCTCATACTGACATAAGCCTCCTTTTTCCTTTTAACCAGCGAATTAACTTTTTTAGTACACCATGGTTCCCTTACTCGACCATTTCCTCCTTGCCTGACAGGGACATACTTATCAAGGACTCTCAGTAGCTGCTCCTTGAATAAGCTCCACATTTCAGATGTTCCCAGTCCCTGTAGTTTCCTAGTCCAACCTATGCACCCTAATTCCCTCCTTATGGCCTCATAATTACCATTCCCCCAGCTATAACTACTGCCCCCAGCTTCATGCCTATCCCTATCCATCACTAAGGTGAACGTAACCGAATTGTGGTCACTATCACCAAAATGTTCACCAACTTCCAAGCCTAACACCTGGTCTGGCTCATTGCCCAGCACCAAATCCAATGTAGCCTCACCTCTAGTTGGCCTATCTACATACTGAGTCAAAAAGCCTTCCTGCACACTTTGTACAAAAACTGATCCCTCTAACGAGCTAGAGCTATAGCTACTCCAATCAATATTAGTAAAGTTAAAGTCCCCCATAACAATTACCCTATTACTTTCACTCCTATCCAAGATCGACTTTGCAATCCTTTCCTCTACCTCTCTAGAACTTTTAGGAGGTCTATAAAAAGACTCCCAACAGGGTGACCTCTCCTCTCCTGTTTCTAATCTCAGCCCATACTACCTCAACAGACAAGTCCTCATCAAACTTCCTTTCTGTCATTGTGATACAGTCTTTGACTAATAATGCCACTCCTCCCCCCCTTCTACTTCCTTCTCTACTCTGACTGAAGCATTTGAACCCCGGAACCTGCAACAACCATTTCTGTCCCTGCTCTATCCTTGTCTCTGAAATGGCCACAACATCGAAGTTCCTTAACCCAGACTTCTATATCCTGCTACTGACCTTTGGGGTGATTTATAATCAATAAATTGGCAGTTATTTTGCACTGCATTAAGTTTATGGATCCAGTTTATTTAGAATTTAGGGCACAACGTCACAGTGGTTATCACTGTGCCTCACTTCGCCAGGCACCCAGGTTCAATTCCAACGTCAGGTCACTGTCTGTGTACAGTTTGCACATTCCCCCTGTATCTACATGGATTTCCTCTGGTTTCCTCCCACAGTCCAAAGATGTGCGGATTATGTTGATTGACTATGCTAAATTGACCCTAGCAACAGGGGCTTAGCAGGGTAAACGTGAGGGTTACGGGAATAGGGCTTGGGTGGGATTGTGATCGGTGCTGATATGACAGGCCTCCTTCTGCACTGTAGGGATTCTATGATTCTATCCTGGAATTATACTTCATCTAGAAAAACAAAAAAGTTTTGCAATTAGTTTAATTTTAATTTAGGAAGGTGAAGATGAGATTATCCATTACTTAAAAGTGTGGTGCAGCAAGTTCAAAAAGACTAATCGCCAACTCCTGTTCCAATGTTCTTGTACTAATTTTAAATACATGTTAAAGCTAAGCAAATTTAGGCAAAACATAATTTTGCATGATTCCAATGTTAATGGTCAAGTAAAACAGGAATATCATGGAGCTGCTCAGAATGCCAGAGGCTTCTAATGTGCAAATCAATGACTCCAATCATTGTCAGCAATGGTTTCAGTTATTGTAAAGCTATTGCACAGTTTTAAAGATGAGTGAAAAAAAAACAATAAATGTTTCATACCAGAAGAGGTACCAGTGATACCATTTTTGTTTTGAGACAAGGGATGAAGAAATGTTGAAGCCAATACAAATTGAAGACTGTATTCATTGATCCCGAGAAAGCTTCCACAAGCTGATGAGGGAGGAAGTCTGGCGATTCAATTCTTGAAGTCCCCAAGATGCATGCAAGACTGTTACCAGACATGGACAAAGAGTACGAGACAAGAGGAAGAACCAGCGTGGTGGAGAGTTTCACAGATAAAGTTGGATTACAGCAAAGATTGGCATCAAGCCTCTTTCTCTTCCTGACTGTTACAAACGTTTGAACTGAGCAACTGAACAACAAGTGAGATGTCAACGGTGTCTGCAGAGTGTCTGGAGAAAAGCACTGGAACACAGGTATGAAAATCAGTCGGCCAAAGATCAACACGTTGACTGTCAGTTTGAACCTTGGGATGATTATGAATGACGATTTGGAAAAAGATTTCAAGTACCTGAGGTCAGTGGTGGCAGATGAAAGTGTGGAAATGAAAATTAAGCAACATATTTGCTCTGGCTTGAGTAATTGAAAAAGAAACAATGGAACATTATGGAATAGATATAAAAAAAATCACTGAAACTAAAAGTACAAGTCTATAAGATAGCTGTGTGATCAGCTTTGTATAGTGTTACACAGGTTTGATACAAATGAGACACTGATGCTGAGATAGCTACGTGCAGTAACGAGAAAGTAGAAAATCAGGAATCCAGTGAAGATTGTGGGAGCATTGAAGAAAGTAAAGATCAAAATGGTATGGTCGTCTACTGAGGCAAGAGAGGAAACATGGTGAAGAAGGAGACTGACAGGAGAAAATGCAAGAGGTTCCAGTATTGTGACAAAATCAAGTAATATGGATAAAATGGACAATAACGATGAAGGATGAGGATTGATTTTATCAGATCCATATTATCACCTATTATTTATATTGCATCCAAACTACAGGAATTTCAAGAAGTGTTTTTCTAGATTTTTGTTAGGGACCATTATATATCAAATTGTTTTTTTTTTACCATATCCTGTTTTAGGCTAGTAGTGCAGAATACATTACACAGAAGAACTGAAAGGGAGAGCTGGGTTAAAAAAAAATCTTTTGATTCATAGAACATAGAACAATGCAGCACAAACAGGCCCTTCAGCCCACGAGTTGCACCAATCACATCTACCAATCCACAGACCTATCTATAACCCCCTATCCTATTCTTTTCCATATACTCATCCAGAAGTCTTTTAAAAGACCCCAGTGAGTTTGCCTCAACAACCTCCGACGGCAGTCGGTTCCATTCACTCACCACCCTCTGATTGAAAAACCTACCCCTGACATCTCCTTTGTATTTGCTTCCCTGCACCTTAAATCTGTGTCCTCTCGTAGTGACCATTTCAGCTCGGGGAAATAGTCTCTGAAAGTCCACCCTATCTATTCCTCTCAACATTTTATAAACCTCTATCAGGTCGCCTCTCAACCTACGTCTCTCCAGTGAGAAGAGTCCCAGCTCCCTCAACCTAAGGCCTGCCTCCCAATCCAGGCAGCATCCTTGTAAATCTCCTCTGAACCCTCTCAATAGCCTCTACATCCTTCCTATAATGAGGCGACCAGCACTGCGCACAATACTCCAACTGGGGTCTGACAAGAGTCTTATAGAGCTGCATCATTACCTCCTGACTCCTAAACTCTATTCCTCGATTAATGAAGGCCAGTACAACGTACGCCTTCTTGACCACTTCCTCCACCTGCGAGGCCGATTTAAGAGTCCTATGGACCCGGACCCCGAGATCCTTCTGCTCTACAACACAGCTAAGACTCCTACCCGTTATATTGTACTCCTTCATCCCATTATTCCTGCCAAAATGGACCACTACACATTTATCTGCGTTGAAGTCCATCTGCCACTTCTCCGCCCAGTCTTGCATCCTGTCTGTGTCCCGCTGCAACTTTTGGCATCCCTCCAGACCATCCACAACACCACCGATCTTTGTATCGTTGGCGAACTTGCTAACCCATCCCTCCACTTCCTCATCCAGGTCATTTATGAAAATGACCTTATATAAAAATACCTTTGGTAAACTTTTAAGATTAAATTAGCTTTTCAGTTTTCTTGGCAAATTTTAGTTTCTTGAATAGAGTTGAGAGGATCTGACATTCAGCAATGCAAGAAAACAAAACAAAATGCATTTACTGATGTGAGCACAAGTCTCCATCTCCAAAGGTCCTAAAATCTTCTTTAGCTTTTTATTGCTTTCTCAACTCTTTGTTAGATGTTAATTGAGGGATGAAAGACAAGAGTGTATGTATGAATGAATCTTGAGGAAGATAGTTTAGAACAAATTTTATACTTACTATTTGGCAGAATCAGACAGCTGATACTCTCGACGTCTATCATAGCACTCCTGGATCCCAGGATCATTCCATAATTTCTTTATTGCTTCAACATATGTTTTATCAAATGTGATGACTTTATCCACCTCCACTTCTTTGACCATATTTGCATTGTCCTATTAAAAATAATATGGCATATTTAAGAGTCTCGTCATACCTACATTGAAATCATAAATTGAAAATAAGGAATTTTCTAACTGAAGTGTCTTATGGAATCCTATCCAGTAAGTATAAATTTTACAGTGCTGATCATTGCTTTTATAAAAACACATTAAAATGGCGGGAAGAGTCAATATTCAGCAGATGTTTCTTGTAAACAACTTCTACAGTCATTGGATTAGCTTATCAAATCATAATTTCAAATTTATTATGACAATATATTCATTTTGGTCAGCTGAAGTTCTGGCCAAGATGATTTTATATTTAATTCATTTCGTATGACTGTATCCAGCAGTCTTAAAAACTCTAACTTAGAGTTTTTTTTATCGTATTGCTGAAAAGAAAGATATGTTGTTGAAGCTCTCTTTTAAGCAATATGCATCCTAACTTCTGTTTAAAGAAACAGTGGAGGGAAGTTACTGAATAAATCCATAGGAGTCTGCTGAGGAACATTTAACAAAGAATTGGAATATTATTAAAACAAGTAAACTACACGATACCAGACAAAAATGTTGTAAAGCTTTCAAACTAATATAAGATGATGATTTAAATTCTAACTGTTCCTTTACTCAAGTAATATCTTAGCAGCATATAAACCAATGAAAAGCTACCACCAGCTTCACACAAAGGCTTCTTGCTTGGGACTGGCACAGTTGCAAACTGTTTTCTTCCAGTGAATTCCAGAGCATTCACTTGATGTTTCTCACTCAACTCACCCAAAAGCCATTCACTAAATTCACTGTTTCTTCAAGTGCAGAGCAAACACGAGTTCCCCAAACTCCATCTTCCAGTAGCACCTCCATAAACTGATAATTTACTGAGTTCTATAATTGATTATTCAGCTAAACTCCTGTCTCACTAGTCTTCAAGTTTTGCTTCTCAGAGAGCTTCCCTCACTGACACACAGACATTAAACCATTCCTCTTTCAACCCTTTTCTTTCCTAAATGTGTTCCTGGATTATTGTCACAAGGAAACTGTAATGTTTTTCTATTTCATATTTTGTTTTTAAAATCATTAAACCTTCAATGTCTTTTAATCCACCTATTTAACTTAAGGGATTGTAAGACCTCATTAACGTGTACATACACAATCAAACCCAAAAGAACTAAAACTTTTCATTCACAAGATAACCCAAACATCCAGCCTGCAAGGTTCATAAACAAAACACAAATGAAATGGAAACCATTTTTATCTTTCTTAATACACAGATACGTATAGATTATATATAAACAAATTCAACTTCAAATTATACATCACAGCATTTGTGTAGTATATTTTTGAGGCCACTATTTCCAACAGATTCATCACTAACACTTATTAATCTTTTATTCGAGTTGCATTAAATATGATGATCCATTTATGTCAATTAATTGAATGCAAGATGTTAGTAATTTAAATAAATGAAAAACTGAAGTAATTGCAAACAAACATTGAAGAGCAAGTAAAGGTCACTAACTATGCAATAGATATAAATGTTAAAATGCAAAGCAAAAGTTGACTGGCAGTGCTAGTTAGTGCAAGAAATAATAAAACAGTTGTGACAAAAATTTAGGAAGTGTTAAAGAAATTCAAACACTCAAATTTCAATTTTTTAAACAAAAAAACAAACTTTATTGCATATAAAAAGAAATTAAACAAAGCAAGCACCAATAATTTATCACTACAACATATAAAAACTTATTCTATAAACTAAGTTATATTTTTCACTTCCAACCTCCAAGAGTCCCCTTACACATTACAAATATCCTGAAGGTTCATTGACTTTAACTGGAACCAACTCAAACACATGTCCCAGACTAGGAAGTAATGAATTTCTCCTCAGCTTTTCAGCTATTCCTTGAGGCATGAAATTGCCTAGAGATCTTTCAATTAGTTTTTGTCAAATTAATCCTCTAAATTCTCTTCAAAACCTCATGGCTATGAATTACTCAGTTAAAACTCAGGCTGTATCCACTCTCAAAACTAACTGCTGGTTTTCTCTAATGAAGGTGCCTGGAGATTTCTTCCTCTAGCTCCAAGCTAGGGAATTCTTCCAGCTACTTTCCCCCCTCCCGCTCACAAAACCCAAACTGAGCTCGAGTTCCACCCACATTCTGTTCTATGATTAATAAGGTTAGTATTTTTCTCACTTAGAAGTACAGGCCTGGTTAAAAATCATCACCTGTTGGCTCAATCCAGTGAGATATAGTCTACACCCAAGCAAAACAAGAAGGGTCTCTCTCTGAACAAACACAAGACAGTTGAAACAAAATAACATTTTGCCACAAGAGCCTAGCCCTATGACAGTATGTCATGTTTTGTAATGTCTTAAAGCAGAAAGTGCAAATTAATCATTGATTACCATCAACAGAACTTTTTGGTTGTCTTCCTTTTAAATAAATTTATATTTTTGATAGTTTTATGAGTTCCTCTCCAAGAATTACTGGCCCTGTTAACAAACTTTCTTGTTTACAATTAATTTTCAACTTCTTTTCATCTAGAAATTACATGAACAATTTACATATTTTACTGAAGTAAGGGTAGGCCGCCTGGCTCCATTACAAAGATGTGCCATCCATTGTTCACCATGGCAGAAGGGCAGCTTGGAGGCAGTGGTTAGCACAACTGCCTCACAGTGCCAGGGACCAACATTCCTATCTCATAGAACACTACAGCACAATCAGGCCCTTCAGCCCACAAGTTGTGCCGATCATATCCATACCTAACAGGCTATAGAACTATCTGTAACTCCCAATCCCACTAAATCCCATGTACTCATCCAGTAATCTCTTAAAAGATCCCAGCGAGTTTGCCTCTACCACTACTGACAGCAGCCGTTTCCATTCACTCACCACCCTCTGAATGAAAAACTTACCTCCTAACATCTCCTCTAATTTCATTAGCCAGCAGCAATCAAAATCCACCCTTGGATGACTATCAGTGTGGAGTCTACATGTTCTCCTCGTGTCTGTGTCTGTTTTCTCCCACAGTCCAAAGACGTGCAGATTAGGAGGAATGGCCACGTTAAATTCCCTTTAATGTCTCAAGATGCGTAGCATACTGGGATTTGTCATGGTAAATGTGTGGGGTTACAGAGACAGGACAGGGGAAAGGACCTGGGTAAAGTACACTGCCAGAGAGTCAATGTGGACTTGATGGGCAAAATGGCTTCCTTCTGCACTCTAGGATTTGATGGTTCACACCTTATCTCTGACCGGACAAGATAAAGATAGGTTGCCTTTTTAACTGTAATTAACTCCAAGCTTTTTAATTTGCATTTATTGCAGGATTGTTCATTAGCTTTTCAATCAAATGTTTCCATTTATCTCACATTTAACACTTTAATTCCCAAAACCAAATGTCATATCCTAAAATGAATGAATTATGAACTACATATCTACAACACATTAAATAATTCAACTGGAAAAAAAATCAATCTGAGCACCAGCAATTTGCAAGCTGGATTTTACAAACAATCTGCAGGTGAGAAAGCAGGCACTGGAGCTGTAAAATAAGACACCATGCCATCAGTTGAGTGCCCATACCTGACCACCTACCCCTGCCACAAACTTAGGTGTGACGGGGCCCGGCTCTGGAAAAGGGGAGAGGCATATTAGACAGGGCATGAAGTGTTGATGGATATTGGGGAAGGAAAGCAGATTGATACAAGGGTCTCAGAGAGGAGGCAATTCCTATCTCCTCTAATTTCACTAGCCAGCAGTACTCAAAATCAAACCTGCTAGTCTGTGTATTAGACCTAGATCTCTTCTACCACTTGTTAACTTCAAAGGAGTAATGAGATGAGGCCCAGGGAATTAGGTAACTATTTGAAAAAGCAACATTTTTAGAGCTATGTGAAAAAAGCAGAATAAACAGGATGGAAACCAAATGCACTGAGAGTGGTGGAGACAGTTAGTGTAAAGACATTCAAGATGGAATTGGACTGTTATCTGAAAAGGAAGACCGTGCAGGGTTACGGAGAAAGGCAGGAGAATGGCACTAAATTAATTGCTTATTTGGAGAACTGATGCCAGCACAATATCTGAATGGCCTTCTTCTGCATTGTAGTAATTCTGAGATTCCTTCCTATTACATTGTACATTTCTATGCCTGACTATATATAATCAGCTTTCTCATTGAATGTGGAAGAGGAGGGAGAATTAAGATGTATATTTACTCTTCATTTAACCTGTACTTCCCACATGAGTACAAGCTCAGAAGTAAATATAAAATAAATTGGATCAAGTCAAGTAGGAATTGGGTTACTTTGCTACCTAATCACAAAGGCAGAGTTCACCACAATTTTTCTGAAATCTTTCTTCATGAGACACCTGAAATGAACATCCTGAATATTTGTTCATTGTAGGACTATTTCAAAAGTCTGGAAAAATCTTTAAAAAAAACAATTTGATCATTTTGCATAACTAAAATACCATTGTTGGGACTGAAACAAAGATCAGGTGACAATGTGAAATCAACAAGGTGAAATCTTGAGAATAACAATGATATCCTTATAAATAGTGGGGTCCATTGCCAGAACAAAAAGGACTCATCCAGGAGACAGGTCATTTTTTTTTTAAATCAAACAAGGACAATGACATTTTTTTTAATGCTGTGACATTAACTGAAATTAACCAACATGGTGAAGTTGGGAAAGGGAGCAGCGCTATAACTAGATCCCATACAAAATGGATCACAGGATAGATGGCAGTTAAGACACCAGATGCAGATGCAGTAACCCTGAGACACAGAAGAACATGGACAGGAACTTCAGCAAAGGAAAAAAACACCACTGGTGACACAGGAGTGAGGCAAAGCCACAGGAGATGAAGCTCTAAGATTTCTTCAGCTTCTCTTTCATAACTCTGCATGTCCGTGCACTTAAAGAGTTTCAATCCTGAAGAAATTCACCCTCATGTGTATCTTGGGCAATTTGGAAGTTGATCTTGCAAAAGAGATCAAGCTACAGAAAGAACTATTTCTGTCCAAAATTTGTGATATGAATAAATTCAAGATAGCAAATCAATGGGAAATGCACAAGAACAAACTAACACCCTCCTGAAGTGATAAGAATTAGTAGTCTAGAATGGAAGGTTATTTAAATTCAAGACTTTAATCTATCCAATGTAAAATGGGAAACAAGTGGTTTAGAATCAGAATTGACCCATGACTGTTTCATTCACAAGAGAACTGAGAAATACTTTATTTAAGTATTTATTGTTTTGTAATTAAAAACACCAACAATAACTTAAAGAAATGAAGCTCCACACTTCCAAGTTAATTTTCAGTGCCAGTGTACGATTGTGCACCAGTCATTAAGATTTACACATCATTAGAATGCAGTTAGGCATGAATCAACTAAGAACAAAACAGCACGGGAAACAGGCCCTTCGGCCCAACGAGCCCGCGCCGCCACCCCAATGTTCCCACCTCTACCCGCGATCCCTATCCATGTTTATAGATCTATGGATTAAAAACCAAATTTGAGACAATGCAGGGAAAATTTGTTTTGCCAGTTAGCCTAAGAGCACATCTTTGGGATGTCGGAGGAAGCCGGAACACCCGGAGAAAACCCACATAAGCATGGGGAGAATGCGCAAACTCCCACAGACACAGGCCCAAATCCATATATCTGCACAGCACAGCGATAGTCACTGAGCTGTCATGTTGCCCATGAAATGGTCCAGGTCAAGTGTACATAAACAACGTGAAGCAGTAGGATACTCTCGAAAAAAATCCAAGAGCAGCCCTCTCACGATCCATTGCGTGTATGCCCCTCGTCAGACAACAAGGTGGACCAAAGCACCTGTAGGATAAAAACAAGTACATCAATTTCATCATCTATTTACACTCTTCCCAGGAATCCCAAGGCTCATGATCAAGTTCCAATTTATCTGGCATGTTTAATGGAGTATATATCTATTATGCAAGTAGCACAAAGTCAAGTACTTCCAAATATTTGAATACAAGATCTCTCTAGAGTTCAATGTTTTGGGGGAGCAGTGTAATACAGGCTTCAATTTTCTTACTTCCGCATGTAGCTGTCAATGTGCAGTTGCCAGAAGCTGCCGTCTGATTTACACTTTATCGGTATGCACAGATAGACTCACCATTATTTTCACTTAACTTCCAAGTCATTGATGTTTAGAACTTCTAAAAGGCACTTGATACCACATATTTATTAAGCTTAAAATTGTGTGCATACAAGACAGTGCTTTGGTATGGATTTAAAAAGTGACTGAAGGTGAAAAAACATGTACTGGTTCTGGTGTTGGGGTGGTGGGAGCAGGAACCGGGTGGGGGGTGTTCCCAGAGTTCAGATCGGGGACTATTAATGTTTCTAAAATAAATCAATGTTTTGGATTTGAAATGCAGTCTATATTGGCTAAATTTGCAGGAACACTGAAATTAATAGAAGCTACTCGTGAAACAAATGGAAACATGAGGGTCTAACTGCAGAAAAGTGGAAAGATAAAAATCGGTAACATACACACCACAATGGTGCAATTACAACCATCGTAGAACAGCAATCAACAAAGTGGATAAATTGTTCAAACATAGAAAAAAAGCAAAATGTAAATCAAGGGGACTGTGATCAAAGTTGTGCAGGTGTTCTAATCAGACCAGATCTTATATTGCATAACCAGCCCAGTCAGTGAGAAATAAAGAACATGTTTAAAACGTTGGAGGCAGTGCAGAGAATAAGATTGAATTGGGTAAAATAACTGGGGAAATTTGAGCTTGCAGGCAACACAGCCAAGATGTTTTCATAGGGGAATACAAGATAGCAAATAGTATGGGAACGTTTAATCTGCAAATACTAATTTAAATTAAAGAATGGGACTCAGACAAAATGACAGCTTCAAACTAGTATGGGGTAGTTGCAATGATATCGCAAGGTAAAATACAGAAATAATAAAAAAAGAAAAAATCCTGGCATAATTTGACAAACTGGGTGCAGTGATGATAGAAAAGGTAAAATTCCTCTGGATCGTATAAATCCAGAGGAGCCAAATGGCCATGCTTACTCTTAAACTAGTTAAAACTGAGCATGGCCATTTTGGCTGTGACAATATACATGAACAATTTACTATATACTTACACTTGCACGGGAAATTTGGTTACATTATATACAAGTACTTGTCATAAAATTCAGAACTGTGTAGTTTTGCAGTGGCCCAAAAAGAGAAAATGCTGAAAATCTTAGCAGGTCTGGCAGCATCTGTAAGGCAAGAAAAGAACTGATGTTTTGAGTTCAGACAACCTTTTGTCAAAGCTTTGACAAAGGATTGTCTGGACTCAAAACATTAGCTATTTTTTCTCCTTACAGATGCTACCAGACCTACTGAGATTTTCCAGCGTTTTCTCTTTTAGTTTCAGATTCCAGCATCTGCAGTAATTTGCTTTTTCTTCATTTTGCAGTGCAATAGCTACCAAACAATGCAATTAACTTTACCATACACACAATCATAATGCTCCAGTCAGTTGTGCAGTGCTAAAAATGAACACTGTTTACTTAATAGAAGCATAGGAATATCTAGTTCTAGAATTATGGTCTATCCGTGTGATCCCAATTTCCAAGAAATATTATATGCAACAAAAGAAACTCAACTAATATAATGCCTTTAACACAGGGGTGCCCAGACTTCATTGATTGGAGATGCACTTTTCCAACAATCATAACGTGATCTACCAGTGTGGTTTTCTCATTAGCCACCCCCCCCCCCCAAACATTCAAAAGTGTTGTACAATATAGGTGTTATACTGCCTGACTACAAATAAAACAAGAAAAATGCACCAACAACACTGTTGCACGTGATCATGCAAAGATTTCCTTCCCTAAAGGGCATTAGTTAAATAGATGGGTTTTTAAAATAAGCTGGTTCTTTTGTAGTCAACAATTCCAGAACTATAAGCCAGTTTATTTAGTTGAATTTAAATTCTCTGACTTTTTAAAATCTTGCCCTCCAGAACATTAATCCTGGTCTCTGGATTATAAATTCTGTACCATAATATGAAGTGGAAAATTCCTAACCAGTTAATAAAGTTTTTAGACGACATACCTTAAGGCATTGACAAGGCTACCAGCAAAGAGTTAAATTAAAACAAGCTAGTAAGCTAATGAGAGAATAGTTTACATTCTTATGAATGCAGTAAGGGAATTAAAGAAGTAAATATAATTTTAAAATATGCTAATATTTTAAATGTATTTTAAGTATTGTATGAATCATTGCTTACTTCAGCTAAAAGCCAGTTGGCATATTGGAAAGGCAAATAGTTCAGAGCCAAAGGCCTGGAAACCCCTGTGGTCAGCAAAATTCATTTCAGAAAGTTTCTGATGCGGGAACATAGATTGTAACATTAGGACTTAGGACAGTGACATGCCTGGATGTGGGATCAAATATCTATCTGGTTTGGCAATGATTGTTGTGGCGCTGGAGGATTTTGAAAATAAATGTGCAATTTTTGGCAAAAATTGAGCTGTTTCTCAACCAAAAGTGACTATAGGTCAGAAAACAAGAGGTGATAGATGTGCATGTAAAAATACAAACAGCACTGTGCTAACCGACCCCAAATTTCTGGAGGCTAGCATGCAGGATGCTGACCATGAATGCATTTCAAATGACAAGTCTGGAGATGATCAAAATATGAGCAGAGGAAATGGAGGCAAATGATATTAGAGATATGGAAACAGGCCATTTTAGTGATCCTGTGGATATGTTGTCAGAAGTTCATTTTGGGGTCAAATATGACATCAAGGTTGCAAAAATCAAGCTCAGCCAAAAGGATTTGAAGCATTATGTATCGAATTGTTGCAACTTGTGGTAGAAGAAAAAGGTTGTTGGCTGTGGAGCTAGTTAGAACTGGTTCACACTGCAACCTAGAAAATAATGGAAAGGTACTTGCTGAGAGGTTGCTTAAGTTGCAAAACTTGTTCAGCAGAGAGAGTATATAAAAAAAAGGATACAAGGAAGCGTTGTTTATTATGACACTGCGCAGCTGGACTGAACATCATGTGCCTTTGAAATAGAAGTTCATAACCAAAAACTGTGTTCATCACTAACTCTCCAAAGAGGCTTATGTCAGGATGAGGCTTGAAGGCTCAGTTAGTGCAATGGATAGCTATAGATTAGCCAGGAAGGAGCTAAAAAGTGAATTGAGGAGAGCTAAGAGGGGACACGAGAAGATGTTGGCTGATAGCTTTAGGATTCTCCTTAATCCTTTCTTTAGATATGTTAAGAATAGAAGATTGGTTAGGGCAAGATTAGGGCCAGTCATAGACAGCAGTGGGAAGTTGTGCGTGGAGCCTGAAGAGATTGGTGAGGCACTGAATAAATATTTCTCTTCGGTATTCACGCAGAGTGCTGGAAATGTAGCTATGGAGAACACTGAGGTACAGGGTTGCAAATTGGGAAGTATTGTAGTAGATAGGGAGGATGTGCTAGAAATTCTCGAGGGTTTGAAGTTGGATAAGTCCCCTGGGCCGGACGGGATTTACCCTAGGATTCTCTGGGAGGCAAGAGAGGAGATTGCAGAGCCTCTGGCTCTGATCTTCAGGTCCTCGTTGGTTACGGGTGTGGTTCCGGAGGACTGGAGGATAGCGAATGTGGTCCCATTGTTTAAGAAGGGGAAGAGAGACCTTCCAGGGAATTATAGGCCAGTGAGTCTTACTTCTGTTGTGGGCAAGGTATTGGAGAGAATTATTAGGGATAGGATTTATAGTTATTTAGAGAGAAATGAATTGATTGGGGATAGTCAGCATGGTTTCGTGAAGGGTAGGTCATGCCTTACTAACCTCATTGAGTTTTTTGAGAAAGTGACCAAAGAGGTGGATGGGGGTAAGGCGGTTGATGTAGTATATATGGACTTTAGTAAGGCGTTTGATAAGGTGGCCCATGGAAGACTTCTACAGAAAATGCAGATGTGTGGAATAGAGGGTGATTTAGCTAATTGGATTAGGAATTGGCTGGCAGATAGAAGACAGAGGGTGGTGGTTGATGGGAGATATTCATCGTGGAGTTCGGTGACAAGTGGTGTGCCTCGGGGTCTGTTTTGGGGCCCCTGCTGTTTGTAATTTTTATAAATGATCTGGATGAGGGTATTGAGGGATGGATCAGTAAATTTGCAGATGACACTAAAGTTGGTGGAGTGGTAGATAGTGAAGAGGGGTGTTATAGTTTACAGAGGGACTTGGACAAGTTGCAGAGCTGGGCCGAGAGGTGGCAAATGGAGTTTAATGTGGAAAAGTGTGAGGTAATGCACTTTGGCAGGAACAATAAATGTGTAGAGTATAGGGCTAATGGTAGGGCTCTTAATAGTGTTGAGGAACAGAAGGATCTTGGTGTATGTGTCAATAGATCCCTGAAAGTAGGCAGTCAAGTGGATAAAGTTGTTAAGAAGGCATATGGAGTCTTAGCTTTTATTGGTAGGGGGATTGAATTTAGGAGCCGCAGCATCATGTTGCAACTGTACAAAACTCTAGTGCGGCCGCACTTGGAGTATTGTGTGCAGTTCTGGTCCCACATTATAAGAAAGATGTGGAGGCATTGGAGAGGGTACAGAGGAGGTTTACCAGGATGTTGCCTGGTATGGAGGGCAGGTCCTATGAAGAGAGGTTGAAGGATTTGAGGTTGTTTTCGTTAGAAAGGAGGCGGCTAAGAGGGGATCTTATTGAAGCATATAAGATGATTAGAGGTTTAGATAGGGTGGACAGTGATAGCCTTTTTCCTAGGATGGAGAAAGCTAGCACGAGGGGACACAGCTTTAAATTAAGGGGTATGAGTTATAGGACGGATATCAGAGGTAGGTTCTTTACTCAAAGAGTGATTAGGGAGTGGAATGCCCTGCCTGCAGCTGTTGTAGATGCGCCAAGTTTGGTGGCGTTTAAGAGGTTAATTGATAAGTATATGGAAGAGAAGGGAATGGTTTAGTTTGGAGGGGCATTGCTTTTTATTTTGGTCGGCACAACATCGAAGGCCGAAGGGCCTGTTCTGTGCTGTAATGTTCTATGTTCTATGTTAACATGATTTGATGCTAAAATCTAGCAGTTTGAAGCCAGAAGCCAACAGTCAGTTGCCAAAGGGTGAAATCGATAACTCGGGGGGGGAAAAAAATTTGCAACGTGAACTGAATTCAATGGCTTCCATCATCCTAACATTTAATTGGAGGAAATTTTGACTCATCCAGTACTGAATGTCAGACAAGCAGTCTGATAAATTAGCAGCAGAAGCATTGGAGTAGAACTGGAATTCTTCAATGTCCATGTGAAAGGCAAAGCTGTGTTTTTGGATGTTACCAAATGGTAATATGGAGACAAGAATGACGAGGGCCAAGGATAAATCCTTGAGGGATGCCTGAGTCAATGATGCAAGAGTGGAAACAGAAGATATGGCAGCCGGTGTTCTGGCTGTTATTTTTGAATCACTATCAGCATATTTGTTTAAATTACTGAGATATTTATTTCACAATTATTTTTAAGATGTTTTCTTTACTGTACTTAGAGTAACTAAAGTGACAGTAATGGAAGGTGATTCATGACTAATAAAAGGCCACTTTAGTCTACTGAAATGCACTGCAGTAAAGGAACCTACCCACACACTCACTTTCCCTGTGATTCATCATGCATTAACTATGGAAAAATAGTTTTGGTCCAAATTTAATGGTGTATAGTAGTTTCAACTGGTGCAACCAAATTTGCTTCTTTATTTGGTTCCCACTAAACAATTAAATCACAGGAGAGAACAATTACATTCAAAGCTAAGCACCAATTTCCCCATCACATAAGGGACAGCAGCAGTTCAAGAAGGTCAACTATCATCCTCACAAAGCAAATAGGGAGTGACAATAAATGAAATCATGCTACTGTCACCCAACTCCTGAGAACATTTTTTAAATGCTTCACAAATCTAGCTGAATTGTCCAAGCAAAAATAATCATTCTGCAACTTTTATTTAACTTCATTTTCAATTGTTCACTATTAGTGTCACTATAACAGCTTGAATTTTATGCTTGGGAGTTAATTGTCTCATCATGATGAGTCAATTCTTTAATGAGTCATTTATTCTACAGATATAATTTGGCTATAAAGATGGTGCCAAATCAAAAAAATTTAGCCAACTATTTTGTTGGAATATATCTGCTCATGCCAAAGACCTTAATCATTCTTCTGTACATAATATTTTTGGGGGGAAAATCCACTTAACTGCCTGCCAGAAATACCAACCTATTTAGAATTACAAATCAAGCGAACCTTCACAACACTTCAGATACTTGCACAAAAAAAAATTCAATGTATTGAGCCAATGGCAATTCTTTACTAGCATTATCCAAAATAATAAAGGGTAGCATAGTGTTACCATCACTGAACTAGTAAATCTGAGCCCAGGGAAATACTCTGGGGGTCTATGTTTAATCCCACCATGAATTCATTGTTGATTGTTATAAAAACCTATCTGATTCACTACAGTCCTTAAGGGAAGAAAATCTGCTGTCCTTAGCTGTTTTGGTCTACATGTGACTCCAGATCCACAACAAAGTAGTTGACTCTTAACTGCCCCTCAAGGGCAATTCAGGATACAAAATAAATGACAGCCCAGTCAACAACATCCAAGTCCTGAAAAAATAAAAATCTAATCTTGTTTCAAGTATGTAACCAATTGTGCTTTAAATGATGCAACAGTCCATGTTTCAACCACTCCCTGTAATATTACGTAAATAAAGTTTTCCTAATCTTACTCTCCAAATGACAATTGTGAATGTTATTCAATGCAGCTTTCTTTCATTACTGTAATTCAGTCAAAACAGTAACCAGAATTATTTGTTTAATAAATTACATTAGAGTTGGCCTTAGCATCCAATTCAATGCCTCAAATATAATTCACAGGCAACTCAAAATTCACACTGACAATAAAATCATTTCAGTGATTGGGAATATGTAACCTTTTCAATATTGATGACTGAAGTTTATTTCAAGTTTAGGCAGAGATAGATGGTTCCAGATTCAAATTTCATTTTTCCTTCCTGAATACAGGAAGGCATTGCACTGACCAGCTGGAATATGTAATATTACACACATAATATGCATCACTAAATTACCAAAATAATCAAAGTCCTTGTATACTTGGAACCCATTAAAAAAATGTCTTTGACTTGCAAACTCTCAAAGTTACAGCAACCTCTTAAAAAATTTACTCTTCTTAAAAGTTACAAAGCCAATGCACAGAATGGGCTATGCAGACCCAAATCCTTTCCTTTGCTTGCTCCAAACATCAAAGCACATTCAAACTGAATTCAATTCATAGTCCTCACAAGAGGGACATATAAGATCCAAGTTGAGAAGGAAGGCATTAAACCTGATCTTGGGCTTGATATGAAGGTTGATCTTAACTTAAAGCCCAAGAAGCAACTGAAATAATGCTAAAGTCAGATATTAGCTGCTAAGGAACTACTACAGTGCATAGAATAAGTTATATTTATATAGCACCTTTAATGAAAGGTGTCAAGGCATTTGAGGAGCATTATATCAAGCCACCAATGCACATGCACAGAGTTATACATGTTTCTGCATTACATAAGGGGCATAAACTTATCATGTACATTAGACAAGGCACACAATTTAAACACTCATTTGGATTTATCGTCCTCCATAACAAATGCTTTGCTGTATTAACAATAAGAAGAAATCATCTCATAATTCATTTCCTGTTTTGAATTTGGCAATGATGCAATTGCTGGATCAAGACCCCAATTACTTATCAATGGCAGATGGTAGAGAATTACATCATACAAACTGCCATTCACTCACATAATCAATAATATGCCTGATGTTATAAAGTGAACAATTTATTCATTTATCTTCAAATTTGCATGGAATAAAAAAAACTTGGAGTTATTGTTGAGATGTATTTTTAAATTATTTTTGTTAAAAAAATGAGGAAAGGAAAATAATTTTTACATCTGCCCATTCCAATTTATTTTTCAAAAAAAAACCACCAGAGGGCACTCAAGATTAGATTCACATTTGTAATTGTAAACAAAATACCATTCCAACACTAAGAAAGCAGTTGACAATCTGAGATACTTGGTACCACTGCATAATTACACCCCATTCAGATTTGTTCACAGAATGGTGTGGGAAGAAAGGCTTCCAACTCCTCATGCACAGGCATCAGTACTTGGGAAAGAGGCTTCTGGTTGGGATGCTTCCAAGTGAATGCTAAAGCCATGAACAGAGTTTAAATAAAGTGAAAGGGAAAAAAAGATCAGATGAAGGGAGATTTAGAAATCTAAAGACAAAAGTCAAAACAATATAGATTAATGCAGCAATTAGAATAAAACCAAGTGGAATGGGAGAAGGAGGAATGGCATGTTAATGCAAAAAATAGTGGTTTAAAAAAATAAAGCTCTTTATTGGAATGCTTGAAGCATTTATAACAAAACAGACAAACTAGCTGCACAAATAAACATCAATGGGTTTGATATAATCATCATTACAAGCTAAGCAAGGGAAATAAAATGACCAGTTACACAAAATTTCAAAAGGATAGGCAGAATGGAAAACGCGCAGTAACCCTGATAAGAAAGGATGGCACAATAGTAATAATCAGAAAGCACCCTGGCAC
This sequence comes from Sphyrna mokarran, assembly GCA_024679065.1. NCBI lineage: Eukaryota > Metazoa > Chordata > Chondrichthyes > Carcharhiniformes > Carcharhinidae > Sphyrna > Sphyrna mokarran. The sequence continues at coordinate 71,547,604 of JAGIQG010000006.1, forward strand.
AGGAGGTTAGGCAGCAAAATCAATCTGGGTTAAGCATAGGAATAACAAGGGTCAGAAAGTGCCTACGGGAATAGTTTATCATCTCCTTAGGGATGTATTGTTGGACAGAACACTAAGCAAGAAATCACTGGATTTTGAAACAAAGGCAATGTAATAAGCATGGGGAATTTTAATCGAGTAGAATACACTAAATTGGCAAAGATAGTCTGGAAGATGAGTTTGCAGTTTCTAGAATGATTCATTACAGAATCAAATAAAGACAAAGTTATTGTAAATATAGTATTGTATAATGAGGCAGTATTAATTAGTAATCTCGTAGTAAAAGATCCTCTCAATAAAAATGATCTTAAATTCATCTTAAGTTGAGAACAGTATGCTGCAGTCTGAAACTTCTTAAACTTAAAGCTAGTTTACATTGATGCAAGCGAAGAACTAACAAGGTTTATTCAATAAGCAGGCAATAAATAATGAGCGACGTTTCAAGAAATGGTTCAAAATGTTAAACACAAATTTACTCCTTTAAAAAAAAACTTTGGAAGATCCACCTGTGGCTTACTAGGGAAGTTAAAGATAGTATCAGATTAAAATAAATGCTTGTAATGTTGCAAAGAATGCAAAGAATCTCAGAACCTGTGGATTGAGAGAATTCCAGAAAGCAACCAGACACCAAAAACTGATAAATTAGGGAAAAAAAGAACAAACAAGTTAAGAAAATGGGAACAGATTCTAACAACTTTTGTAGTTTAATAAAAGAGAAACAGCAAAAGTAAACGTTCGTCTCTTAGATGGAGAGACTCGGAGAAATTCACATGGGAAATGGCAAAGATGTTGAATACGGTCTACATGGTTGCAGGATGGTCATGACTGCGAGTTAAATATCCAGGGATATCAGACTATTTGGAAGACCAGAAAGGAAGATATGGAAGGTGATGCAACTTTGATATTTAAGAATGACATCAGGGCAGTAGTGAGAGATGATATAGATTCTACGGAGAAAAGTGTCTTAGTCTTATGGATGGAAATTAGAAATAGTAAGAAGAAAATGTCATTGATTGGCATAGTCTATAGACTGCCAAATAATATCACAATGGGGTGAGCAATAAACAAAGAAATAACTGACGCATGTGAAAGTGGTAAGGCAATTGTCATATGGGATTTTAATCTACATATCCTAGATCTGGTACAGTGTAATGATAGTAAATCCGTGAGCTTTCAACTTTACAGCCTTCGTCAGACAAATGCAGTGTTCTGATCTGCGGAGGCACTCATATCCACACAGAAAGTTACAGATTGCTGATCAGAATGCGAATCCTTACATCTTGAATAGCAGGTTAGATGTAAGGATTCGCATTCTAATCAGCAATCTGTAACTTTCTGTGTGGATATGAGTGCCTCTGCAGATCAAAACACTGCATTTGCCTGACGAAGGCTGTAAAGTCGAAAGCTCACGGATTTACTATCAAATAAATTGGTTGGATTTAAAATTGGTGTTGTAAAACTTTACTGAGTTTACCCCAGTCCAACGCCGGCATCTCTACATCATGACAGTGTAATGAGGCAGGAATAATTAATGACCTCAGTTTGGGATCCTCTTGGAAGGAGCAATCACTGTATGGTTGAATTTAAAATACAGAAGGAACATGAGAAGTTAAAATCCAATATTAGTGTCTTGTGCTTAAACAAAGGAGATTACAATGGGTTGAGGGAGGAGTTGGTTAAGGTAAACTGGGAGCAAAAACTTTATGGTGGGACAATTAAGGAATAATGGAGGACTTTCAAAGTGATTTTTTTACATTGTTCATGTAAAAGTATATACCAGTGCTAAGGAAGGGCTGTAGAAAAGAGATAATCAGCTATGAATATCTAAGGAAATAAAAGAGTGCATCAAATTGAAAGAAAATTCTTAAAGTGGCAAAGATTAATGGGAAACTAGAGGATTGGGAAGATTTTTAAAATCAACAGAAAGCCAGGAAAATAAGCTATAAAGTAAGATAAATTATGGGAAAAAACTAACTCAGAATATAAAAATAGATAACAAAAATTTCTACAAATACATGGAAAGAAAAAAAGTGGCCAAAGTAAACATTGGTCTTTTAGAGAATGAGAAGGGGGAATTTAATAACGGGAAATGAGAAAATGGCCAAGGCACTGAACAGGTATTCTTGTCTCGCTGTTCACAGTGGAAGGCACAAATAATATGCAAAAAATTGATGATAGTAAGGCTATGACAGGTGAGGACCTACAAATGATCATTATCACTAAAGAAGAAGTGTTAGGTAAGCTAATTAGACAAAAGGTAGAGGACAAGTCTTGTGGCCCTGGTGAAATGCATCCCAGTGTACTAAAAGAGATGGCGGGGGAAGCAGCAAATGCACTCTTGGTAATTTACCAAAGTTTACTGGACTCTGGGGTTGTGCCCACAGATTGGAAAACACCCTATTCTTCTAAATTCCAATGCGTATAGTCCCAGACTACTCAGTCTCTCCTCATAAGAGAGCCCTCTCAACTCCAGAATCAACCTAATGAATTTAGAATAATAAGGTGGGATCTTATAGAAAAGATGTAAGATTATGAAGGGAAGAGGTAAGGTCGAAGCAGGGAGGTTGTTCCCTCTGGCAAATGAAACCAGAATATAGCCTTAAAGTAAGGGCAGATTTAGGACTGAGGTGAGAAGAACTTCTTCACCCCAAAGCATTGTGAACCTACAGAATTCCCTTCCCAGTGAAGCAACTGAAACTACCTCACTGAATGTTTTTAAGGCAAAGATAGATAGATCTTTGCACACTGAAGAAATTAAGGTGAACAGGTGAGTAAGTGGAGCTGAGTCCACATCAGTGATGATCTTGTTGAATGGCAGAGTAGAGTCGAAGGGCCAAATAACCTATTCCTGCTTTGGTTTTCATATTCTTATGTTCTTATAAATATTTTGTAATTGTCTTCATGTGGAAGACATGAATTACATTCCAGAAATAGAAAGTAACCAAAAAGAGTTATAAATGAAAGTAATGAATATCAGCAAAGGAAAAATATTCCTCTCAATAAAGATGATCTCCCATTCTTCTTAACTCCAATGGATAAACGCCCAACCTATTTGACCTTTCTTTACAGGATAAGCCCCTCATCGCAGGAGTAAGTCAAGTGTAAGATGTCTATTCTGTTTCTAAGGTAATTGTATCTTTTCTCCAAATAAGATGACCAAAGCTGGTCTCACCAATGATCTGTATAGTTGCAATTAAACTTCCCGACTTCTATATTGCATTCACCTCGCAAGAAACATCAATATTTGCCTCCCGAATCACTTGCTCTACCTTTGTACTAACATTTTGTGATTCGTGTACCAGGTTTGAGAACAGCTATGATGGATTGGAAGTCAGCAAATGTAACACTGCTATTCAAGTAAGGAAGGAGTGAGAGGCCTGTGAAGGTAAATTGGCTTGACATCAGTCATCAAGAAAATGCCCTTGGCATTGAATTCAAGTGCAATTAGGAATGGGCAATAAATCCTGGCCTAGCCAGCGATGCCTACATCCCATGAATGCCTACAAATTTAGGCCCAGATTACCAATCCCAATTTGACAAGCCACATGAATGGTTGGTGTGCAAAATGGAACGGTCACATTCTGTTAACAGGAATTTACCTCTGTTTGGGAAAGGATGACCCCAACTCCACTCATCTAAACTTTCTTTATTGCTGGATGTTACCTGGAATGTGCTTCTTGACAAGTGTATTTTTCTGTCTAAGTTCATGACTCAAACAGCTTCTTCCCTGCTGACCTTTAAATGGACTTACCTTATACAAAGTTGATCTTTCTCTACACTCTAGCTATGATTGTAAGACTACATTCTGCACCTTTCCTTCTCCTCTATGCTATTAATGGTTTCTTTGTCTGTATAGTGCGCAAGAAATAATACTTTTCACTGCATATCAATACGTGTGACAATAATAAATCAAATCAAAACTACTGGACTTGAGTGCTGTACTTTTGGCCCTGTCATTCTGTGTGCAACTTACGCAGACACCTGATGCATTATACCAGAACTGAAGCTGATAGAGTCAAGGTAGATTTGGAAGTAGAAAAAAAATGGATGGAACTCATGTGACACAATGAAAATGTAACCTCATACGATCTGTATTCCAGCCATCGGTTACAAGTGGTGTACCTCAGGGATCTGTTTTGGGACCCCTGCTGTTTGTAATTTTTATAAATGGTCTGGATGAGGGTATTGAAGGATGGATTAGTAAATTTGCGGATGACACCAAAGTCAGAGGAGTGGTAAATAGTGAAGAGGGGTGTTATAGTTTGCAGAGAGACTTGGACAAGTTGCAGAGCTGGGCCAAGAGGTGGCAAATGGAGTTTAATGCAGAAAAGTGTGAGGTAATTCACTTTGGCAGGAATAACAAATGTGTGGAGTATAGGGCTAATGGTAGGACTCTTAATAGTGTTGAAGAACAGAGGGATCTTGGTGTATATGTGCATAGATCCCTGAAAGTTGGCAATCAAGTCGATAAGGTTGTTAAGAAGGCATACGGAGTCTTAGCTTTTATTGGTAGGGGGATTGAATTTCGGAGCCGCAACGTCATGGTGCAACTGTACAAAACTCTAGTGCGGCCGCACTTGGAGTATTGTGTGCAGTTCTGGTCCCCACATTATAAGAAAGAGGTGGAGGCATTGGAGAGGGTACAGAGGAGGTTTACCAGGATGTTGCCTGGTATGGAGGGCAGGTCTTATGAAGAGAGGCTGAGGGATTTGAGGTTGTTTTCGTTAGAAAGAAGGCGGCTAAGAGGAGACCTTATTGACACATATAAGATGATTAGAGGTTTAGATAGGGTGGACAGTGATAGCCTTTTTCCTAGGATAGAGAAAGCTAGCACGAGGGGACATAGCTTTAAATTAAGGGGTGGTGGTTTTAGGACAGATGTCAGAGGTAGGTTCTTTACTCAGAGGGTGGTAAGGGTATGAAATGCCTTGCCTGAATCAGTTGTAGATGCGCCAAGTTTGGTGGCGTTTAAGAGGTCAGTAGATAAGTTTATGGATGAAAAGGGAATGGTTTAGGTTAGAGGGTCATTGCTTTTTCTTAATTGGTCGGCGCAACATCGAAGGCCGAAGGGCCTGTTCTGCGCTGTAATGGTCTATGTTCTATCTCCTCTCTCCTCTCCTGTTTAGCAGCTGTTTGAAGTGATTGGTGACAGACCCTGCTTGACTGAAGTGGGACTTGGCTATATTACTGCTCCCTCATGTCCAGTCACAGGTTCCTTCTGGCAGGGGTGAAATCACGATCAGGCAATAACATGGCTATCCCATTGCACTTGGGGTGTGCTGATGCCTGCAATCATGGTTTTCCCTGTGCTGGATAGAAAAAGCAAGTGATCAGGGTAGCCATTGAGGTTAAACCGAGGCTTTTCCTGATGTAAGTTTTCAATGCCATCTCAGCCTTTTGGCTAAGATGAAGCTCAAGTCAAGCCCAGGAGGGGTTGTAATGGCTTATCCTATAAGATTGGATCTTGTTTGATCAAGCCAAAGGTGGGATGGATATCCTATCTTGTCAGCTTGGATTCGGTTTGTCCTCGTGTGGGAACTCTGACTGAACTTAACTGACTTTTATGTTTAGGAATAAAATACAAAAAAAAGTTTCCTCCATCCTACACTTACTGCTCCTCCATACATGGAGGAGAAGGAGGAAGTGCTGGAGCAACGAACATACGAGTCAGGAGCTATCAATGGAGAAGAACCTCCTCACTGATTCTCTCTCTCATGTAGGTGGGAGGGTAATTGTTTCATTGGTTGCTCCTGTGATTGAATTTTTCCAGGCTTCTTGGGGACTTTGAGGATAAATTCATCCATGTGTTTTGAACCCTCATAACCAGCCTTCCCTGTTCCACCCTGCCCATCGATTCTAATTCACATTTCCATGACAGCATCCATTCCACTGGCACACTTCACTGCAGAACAAAAACAAGATTCTCTTCAATGGTACATAGTTTTGTCTATGTCTCAGCTGGAAATCTGACTGAGGTGTGTAAGTTATATAAAACAGAACTACTTACAATAATTTAATTTCTGTCATGGGAATTGCTGGTGATTTGGGGTTACATACAAAAGAGTGAACAAAAATAAAACAGTAAAATTTACTTGGAACGATTATTCACTCATCTTAACTTAATCACTTTGAGATTTTATATCACACCATTAACAATTAAATATTTCTTAAATGAATCCAAGACATCTACACCCACTGGACTATCAAGTGTTTATTCCTCAAATTAGTGACCTTTAGTTCCAGTATTTGGGAGAGAAAATTGTTTTTTCACAGTGTTTTACTTTTTACCCTCATATTTTGTTTTTAAGGATCCCATCTTATTCCGTCCAATGTCATGTACTCCTTTAAGGACTGCTAACAGAATTCCAACTATCTCTGCAATATCCATCCAATTTTTCCCTAATACATACCATTCCATTTCAGGTCAAGAGCTCAACATACTTCAATTCACCATTTTCATAAACAAATACAAATCATACATTCTTCTATTTCTAAATATTTCAACTGAATTTCTACTCCTTTCTCTCCCGTTACCATCCCTAATCTATATTACCTTATTTTATTTTTTCTATGTAGTCATTTTCATTTAAACTATTCAAATGATTGTACATCAGCTTTCTTATTCACAACAACCTTTCCATTTAATTTAATTTAACTGTGAAAATAGACACCAAAACAATTGCTCAATTCAGTTAAGCGCCTACCTGCTGGAGATTAGGAATACACTAATTTCACCATATATGTAAACCTGCATCAAACCAATCTGCTGCACACTGAGTGCACATTCAGAAAAAACATTATTGTAGTTAAATGCCTCTGCTACTCTACACTGTAAAGAATGCTTCCAATTAACAGCTATCATTTGTGAATGTATACACCAACTATAAATCGGAAATAAAAATTCAAAAATTCCAACACCGAAAACATATTTATTGTTCTTTATCATTGATAGAATTGTTACTATTTGACTACCAGCAGGTCTTAAAAGTTTCCTTCAGTTAGCAGGCATAATTTGATGGACAGCGTTTTAGCTGTGATATGTTAATTTCTCAGTGGCACATCACCTGGTTTTGTGAGCGATTTCCTGTTCCTTTCACCTAACCTAACATACACTTTCAAGACAAATCCATCTTTTCTGTTCAACAGATTCACGCAAAGTGGCATTGATTCAACTGACAATGGATCAGCAAGGAACAGATGACATATCTCTGCTGCAGGCAAAAACACAAGTCCAGTGCAGCAAACTTTGAAACCTCCTCTTCAACCAGATAGAGAAAACCAAAAATAATTGAATAAAATAAAATTTAGTGTAAAAAATGAAATGAATACAAGATAAAATAAACTGTGTATAAAAAAAAGGTTTTGAATCAAATTTCCTAATTGTGGGTATCATGGGCAAATCAATGAGTTTGTTGACTTTTTTTTGCTCCTTATAAATATCCTCTGCCAATTTTTTTCTGGAAGCATTATTTAAAAGTAGAAACATTTGGTAATTCAGCAACTGAAAAGATTTCACTGTAATGCATAAGGTAGAGAAAGAAAAAAAAATTGTGACCCAAGCATTATCTAGAGGCAAAGAAAATTAGAGTCGGAGAGGGAAATCCTGGGTGGGATTTTCCAATCCCGCTCACCCCATGACTGGAAATTCTTACCGAAAAACAAATCTTTAGTTTGCCCATCAAATGCTCTGTTCTGCCCGCAACTATTCCTGCAGCGGTCGGGATCAGAATATTTAGGTCACTATCTATTTTAATCTTTATGACACAATGGAAGCTTTCAAAAAAAATTGACAAATGCAGGATCAATCTTTAAAAGCTTCCAGTGACTCATCTACAGCACTAAAGCTTATTTTATGAATTAGCTTATCTTGCAGCAATGCAACTTCTAATTAACTTACAGCAAATAGAGGAGCGCAGCTAATGTCCTTGCAAATACATTCATTAATGCTAGAAGCATCAATATTAATAAAGAAATGAGAGAATTGGCAGCAACTGCCATTAATGTCCAAGAATCAAAATGGCATGGCATGTGTGAGACATATGAGGGGTTAAGCAGTCAAAATAGCATCACAAGAAAAAGCATAGTATTGAATTTTCATAAATCTGGAAATAAAATCAAAGAATAGAAACAAAACTGATCAAGTCTCATATCAGTTCCCACTCTATATGAAAAAGATCAGGATGACATTTGAGATTTGCTACAAAGCAAAATAAGAGGAATGATTGAGTGCTGGAAGCAACTTAACAAAAACTGGAAATGCTTGTACAACCTTCAATGTATTGCATGACTGCTTCTCAAACAAGGGAGGGAAGAGAAGTGACTCTTTTCTACGTTTAGCTCATGAATAGCCCACTTAATTTTTATAAAATTGATCAGATGAACCATATATAATAATGACTATAGTACTGGCAGGTTGCCAACTAATTTAGAAACAGCAAAAGCAAGAAAGCAAATACATGCTTTTTGAGGTATTGGTTTGAACTTGGGAAGATACTGGAAGGTACTGTTCAAAAGCAAATCTGTCAGGAATAAATGATTATCCAAGATATATAACAAATTACAAGAAAATAAAATGTGCAAAAGGCATCAATAGTAAGATTTAAATGGACTATTTGGTAAAAGAAATGTTTAAAATGCTTGTACAGAAATAATAATCTCCAGGAATACAAGATTAGAAGAAGAAGATCAAAGAGCGAGGCGCTAGAACATGGCTCAGAAGACATTCAGAAGGGTCAGAACTGGAAATGCAAAGCAATAAGAGCTCCAAAAAATGTTGATACTTTCAAAACAAGAGAATAGCCAGAGAAAAATAGAAAATTGCAATTGTATTTATGCTATAATTTCAGTAAGTAATTTAGAAACTATACTTTTTGATGTCAAGAATCGGACATCATATGAAAAAGAACTCCATTTAAATCATCCTGGCTCAGTTATAATCAGAATTATCTGAAACATCTTCTTAAACCTTTCCACCTTTCACTTGTCCTTACAACATTCCCCACCGCACCTCCAAGCCCCACCCCCAATTATTAATTCCATTTCTCTCTTTCTCCACAGATGCTAACAGACCCGCTGAGTAATTCCAGCACTATGTTCTTAGATTTCCAGCATCCAAAGTTAATTGCTCTTATAATAGATCGTAACAGCTGCAATAACCACCTATCTCATGTAAACAAGGTAATGAAATGTTTAAAAAGATGTAAAAGGGGAAGGGGGAGGAAATAACTTACTACAGAATTACATATCCTTGCTCAACTATATTTTAAGTCAATACTTTTTTTAAATGAGTCTCAATGACTAGTTTGGTAAGGAAGCCTAACTTCAGAATTTTCTCTACTTCACTGAGGGGTTGCACATACGAGAATGAACCTTCCAATTTACATGCAGTATAGCTTTAGCCTGATACTTACTTGCTGGCTTCTAACCATTATTCAAATGTCAGAGTTTCTGTACTCAAATAATTTTTATTTGCCCATTGGGTTTACTTAAAGCTACATGATCCAACAACTTAGTTATCCATTAGGAGGTGGTAAACTATTTCAGCCCTTAATATACATACATTTTTAGGAATTTAGTTTTACTATAGATGCTATCTGCAATTTTAAACATGACTGAACATTTGTAAAAATTTTTTAGTACATTGAAACAATACAGCTAAGATGACATCTTAGCAGCAAGATCCTAACAGACATTATTTACAAGTGTACCTGAAATTGAGCAAAGTATTCAGAGTTGTCAATCAATGACCAAATTTACTCAGACAAGTTTAAATCTAGCAGAGAATTCATGAGGCTTAGAACTTAGGAATAGGAGTAGGCCATTTGACCCTGCTCAGAATCAGATTAAGGTTTACACCATCGAAAACAGTTGTCCCTGAAGGATAGTATTCAGTGTGAAACTTATTCTGTTTTGAATTGTTTGCAATGCTCCAAGATAATGGTCCAAATTTTTCAGTTGCAACTACATCAAAATTGTCAACCTTTGTGTTTATTGCAAACTATGAAGCTGATACAATATGGCTTCCACAAGTACATAATCCAGAAATCCCCTACTTCTCTGCAGGATGCACTGTGAAATCCATGCAGATAGAAAACTTTTGAAACCACTTAGATTGATATAAAATTCCATGTTTACACTATCAGCCCTGCTATAAGAGCATGGGCAACACAGTGGTTAGCACTGAGGCTTCACAGCTTCACCCGGGTTCAATTCTGGCTTTGGGTCACTGTTTGTGTGGAGTTTGCTCATTCTGCTCATGTCTGCGTGGATTTCCTCTGGGTGTTCCAGTTCCCTTCCACAGTTCAAAGATGTGGGGGTTAGATTGATTGGCTATGCTAAATTGATTCTTAGTATTAGGGGGAGTATATCTGGTACAGGCTGAATGGGCCAACTGGCCTCCTTCAGTATTGCAGTGATTCTATGTGAAAACAACATGCATTATTGAATGGGGAGAGGCTGAGTTTTAAGTACTAAATTCATAATTACAGCTGAACAACTTCTCTATCCTCAAAAAGCAAATATTATATTTGTAGAATGCAAAATTTCTCCATTTTGATCTTGTAAGTCAATAGAAATAAAACAAATTAAAATTATAGTATTTCATCTTCCACCTTAATTGCCTAAGTACAAAACTTTATTTTGTTCTGCAGAAAAGAATTTTAAATTGACAAAGTGACCATTTTCTGGTTTGTTACTGGTGATAATTCTGCATTGTAATTGGCTACTTAATGTGCTTGATGGCCTTTTATAGTTTGTACTATAATCAAATTAACAGCAAGAAAGAGGAATTGCACACTGCAGAAGTCATTAAATCATTATTGGTAGCTTTTGAAGTATGAAATGAACAGTTTTCAGCACTGTTGGTTCCATCAAACTACTCAGAAATAAAAAATAAATTCCCAACATGGCCCAGCAACTGTGGCAAAGTTGGTTTCCAAACTGTAAGCACACATCAAGAAGAAAAATGAAAGGCAGAAACCACCAAATCCATGTTTAATTCCAAATTGTACAGACACATTATCAAGAATTTCTACTATTATGAAAATCATTCTAGAGGCAATACAAATTTGATTGGTGCAGGTAATAAGTGGAAATACAGGAATTCATACCAGCCAAAGTTAGATTCTCCTAAGTTCCACTCCAGCAAAGTTCAACTTATGCTTACTTTGCAAAACAAAAGCGTCACAATACTTCACATCCTAACCAATAAATGCAAGCCAATCTATTTGTGTGTCTTAAACAAGGTAGAATTGTTACACCAGACTAATAGCAACTATAGCACTGAAATTTGGTGTGCTCAGATGCATTTGCATTCTCAGCACAAAGATAAAACTCTGATGAAAGCTAATGTTACGCTGGCACCATTCTAATTTAGAACCTAGTAGGCAAGCTCGAGTTAATAAAACTCAATTTCAACAACTTTTTGGATCCCATGCAAAAGCTGTTACCAATACAAAAATGCTTTTAGATATCAGCACCAATTGAGATTCAAGTCCAAGTATAATATTTCAGAGGCCAAATAAATTACTGCACCTTGTCAACGTGATACAGGAATGTACTACAACAGAATGCAAATTTTCTCATCTCGCGGCTATGGATTAATTCAGGTCATGCAGAAAATTGTATTATATAGCTACAAATAAGGGCTCTAGATTTTAAAAAAATACATATTTTCACTGAGGTGATCTTCATTGACAAGCCCAACATTTATTATCTATTCCCAGGAATGCCTCAAAGCAGGAGTAACCTGCCTTCTTGAACTACATGTGGTTATGTTATTTCCATAGTACTACTAAGTCACGAGTTCCAGTGACAATGAAGAAACTGCACAATGTTTCCAAGCCAGGGTGGTGTGTGAATTGAATTGAAATGAAACTAGGAAGTGGTGCTGTTCCCATGTATCCATTGTTGTATTATCCCTTTTTGACTTAAAGCTGAAAGCTAACGTAGAAGTTGATCACAGATCTTTAATGGAAGCTTCTTTTATTTCTACAATGTGATGCTTGTTTAGACTAAATAATTAAGGTATCTGCTATAGCACATGACATTGCATCACTTCCTGTGACAGATTTACATAATCAAATATATAAATGAGTATACTTTACATATACGCACACTCACCAAACATCCCCTTTTCCTTGAATAGAAAAAATGAATATAGTCTGAATGAACACGTGATGTTCTTTGAATAGTAATCCATTGAATGTACCGATTTTGCGCCAACATTGCTAATATATCTTCAGATCCATCTGTCAGGACTCTTCAAATGGTCTTAAGTCAACCATCTATAACTATTTGCCACAGAGCTCAGAATATTGGGTACTGAAAAAATATCCCTCTGGAGTTCCTCTCTCTTGTTTTAACTGAAGAGCACGAAGTCTCCATTGTTGACATCTTCCAGGTTTGTGCACATTTCATCTACAAAAAAGTCAAGTTGTGTGCTTCGTGCTTTCCCAGGGTTGGGCAGTCCACTTAGCATGGCTGACAAGACCAGCTGACAATTAGATTTGTAATTCTCATCAATTATATCCTTGGATCTTGACAAATAACTGCTGCAGTTTAGGCAGTGCACTCATGAACAGTTTTCTCCAGATCATCTCCAATGGCTTTTAATCTGTTTCAAATGTTAATTCTCACCTGAATAAGTGAGGCCAACAAGAGCAAGAGTTTCTCATTTGGTATTGAAGTAATTGGCCCCTGTTGGCTACAGACATTTGATATGATGGGTTTAAAGTCTGATGGAGTACATGTATCAGGACCATTGTGTAACGTGTCCACTTCTACCATCACTGCCTTCTGAGATTCATGATAATGAAGATATGTTTCAGTTGATAGCACTTTCTTCAATGCATCAAATGCATGCTGGTGATAATCCTGAGTGGATGGCCTTTCTATAGCAAATTCAGTAGGAGAGATGACTTTTCCAAGAGAATTGTTATGCATGCAACAAGAAACACGATAGACCTAGACCCTTTGGAGATCATCCTTTTCCCGAGGCATTGGCACCAACAGGGTATTTTCATTCTTGAAAAATATTCTGTCTGACCAACAGCCAAATTGGTATGCAGAGGTCGTGAGCGCTTGCGAAAAGTGAACAGACCAGTATCCGTTTTTGGCGTCAAATTTGGGAATGTTTTGTTCTATCAAAATTCAGATTTAGCTCTTATAGCGAAAGGGAAATCAACTTAGTTGAATTCTTTAGGGAGTAGCATGTGCTGTTGTTAGGAAATCAGAGATTATTTAGGGAATTTATATTTTTATACATAATTAGAAATAATGTATCATTTTAGGTGAGTTAAATTACTGTTTCTGTGCCTGGAAGAGACCTATAGTTGGATTCATGCTGGACAAAGTTATTTGTATGTGTGGGGATTGGTAACTTTCAACTGTGTTTCTATTATGTTTCGGGAAGGTTGTAGTATGAAGAATAAATTCTTGCAAGGGCACTGCTGAGCAACAGGAGTCCCACTTCCCAGAGGTGAGAGCATTCATTTGTTCTTCAGTTTTAACTAGAAGCCAGAACAGTTGGAGACATTTCATTGAGGAGTGAACAGTTCTCAATTCTGCCAGGAGAAGCTGGCCATGACAAAGGAATTGCAAAGATGCAGTCTTCCTAAGGAGCAGGATACAGTCTAGACAATCAGGGAACTGGGACAAAATGAAAGTTTCAGAAGACTTAAGTTAAAAGAGAAACTAAGTGAATGGTTCAGAACAATGAGGAAGAATAAATAAAGTGCTCTGAGTTAAAGAGACAATTTCATTAACTAGATTTAAAGTGGGAGCTGACCTCAAGGTAGCTAAAACACTTGATACAATTTATTAACAATCTAGGAATTCATAAAAGCAATTGTGACCTTTTGGACAACAGTCAAGATAAATCCTAAAGGGGTTGGTGTAAATCTTGGGCTGTACTTACTATTAAGGATGGAGCACAAGCTTTGTTTAAAAGAGTCAATTTCAAAATCCTGGAGTGTATTTCAGAATGTAAACTGCTAAGTAAAAATATTACTCAGAGAAGGATTTGAAGTGCGTTTTTGGGAGTGGAATTTGGAGACTTTCTGATGACAATCACTCTGATCCACAGACAATAATTTGGATTCAGAGCTGAGTGTGTGTTTGACCATAGCTAATCTGTGTGCTCTAAAAAACTGACATTAGCACACAATGAAACCATTGTAGTTTCAAATGTACTTTGTCACCCGTATTAATCTTAGAAGCTGTGTGTATTTGGTAAGCTAAGGGGGGAGAAAGAAGTATTATTTTCATGTTTAATTTTTTTTGTGTTGTTAAATCCAATTAGCGGTCCCTTAACAAATCAGTATAAATAGGAATGAACTACTGGCCATTACAGAAATGTGGTTGTAGGCTAACCAGAACTGGGAACTGAATATCCATGTGTATCAGACAGGAAGGAAAAGATGGTGGGGTAGCTCTGTTAATCAAAGAAAACATTAGGGCTGTAGTGAGAGACAATATAAGCTCTAAGGAGCAAAATGTGGAATCAGTTGAGTGGAGATAAGGAATAGTAAGGGGAAAAAGTCACTGGTGGGCATAGTCTTTAGGCCCCCAAATAATAACTTTAAAGTGGAGTAGGCTATGAACAAACAAAAAGCAGATGCATGTAAAAATGGAACAGCAATAATCATGGCGGATTTTAACCTCTATATTGATTGGTCAACTCATGTCGAACATGGTGGACTTGAGGATGAGTTCTTAGAATGCTGTTGAGATAGTTTTCTTGAACAGTATGTTATAGAACCTATGAGGGAGCTAGCTACCTTGGATCTGGTTCTGTGTAATGAGACAGCTAAAATTAATGATCTCCTCGTGAGGGATCCTCTTGTAATGAGTGATCACAATACGGTTGAATTTCTAATACAGATGGAGGGTGAGAAAGTAAGCTCCCAAACCAGTGTTCTCTGCTTGAAGAAGGGGAAGTACAATAGGATGAGGGTGGAGTTGGCTAATGTAGGCTGGGAACACAGACTAATTGGTGGGATAGTTGAGGAACAGTAGAGGATTTTTAAGGAGATTTTTCTTAGTACTCAGCAAAAATATATTTCAGTGAAAAAGAAGAAATGCAAGTAAAGGGATAACCAGCCATGGATGACAAGGAGAGTATCAAATTAAAACCAGTACTTACAGAATGGCCAAAATTAGTGGCGAGTTAGAAGATTGGGAAAGCTTTAAAAAACAATAAAGAACTACTAAGAAAGCAATAAAGGAAAGATAGATTATGAAAATAAACTAGCACAAAATACAAAAACTGATAGCAAATGTTTTTACAAATATATAAAATGGAAAAGAATGGCTAAAGTAAGTGTTGGACCCTCAGAAGATGAAAAGGGGAATTTAATAACATGAAATGAGGAAATGGCCGAGACCTTAAACAAGCTTTTTGTATCGGTCTTTACAGTGGAGGATACAAATAGCATACCAATAATTGACGATCATGGGACTGTAAGGGGTGAGGACCTTAAAACGATCACTATTACTAAAGATGTAGTCGCTGGGTAGACTAATTGGACTAAAGGTAGACAAGTCCCCTGTTCTGGATGGAATGCATCCCAGAATACTAAAAGAAATGGCAGAAGTAATAGCAAAGCAATAGATGTAATTTATCAAAATTCGCTGGACTCTGGGGAGGTGCTAGCTGATTGGAAAACAGCTAATGTTATGCCACTGTTTAAAAAAGGAGGTACACAGAAGGCAGGTAACTACAGGTTGGTCAGCTTAACATCCGTAGTTGGGAAAATGCCGGAATCCATCATTAAGGAAGAAATACAGGATACCTAGAAAAGAATGATTCAATCAAACAGACACAGCATGGATTCATGAAGGGAAAGTCACATTTGACAAACTTACTGGCATTTAATGAAGATATAACGAGTGCGGTTGACAGAGGGGAATCGGTGGACGTCTGTATCTAGATTTCCAGAAGGCATTCGATAAGGTGCCTCACAAAAGATTGCTGCATTAGATGAAGGTACACGGAGTTGGGGGTAAAGTGTTAGCGTGGATTGAGGATTGGCTATCCAACAGAATGCAGAGAGTTGGAATAAATGGGTGCTCTTCCGGTTGGCAGTGACTAGTGGCATGCTGCAAGGATCGGTGCTGCGGCTTCAACTGTTTATCATATACACAATGGCGGAGCAGGCTTGAGGAGCTAGATGACCTACTCCCGTTCCCATTTCTTATGTTCTTACGTGACACTGTTCCTCCAGGTTTGATTTTAAAAAAAGTAAACGTTATGCTCTTTTCAGCCAGCATTCCATTTTAGGATCTTCCCATCCAGTTATATCAACTGGGATCATAACATTCTGGATGAAGGGGAACTGATGAACATACTGTATTTAGATTTCTAGAAGATATTTGATAGGTTATCACATCAAAGGTTATTGCAGAAAATAAAAGTTCATGGTATCAGAGGTAACTTATTGGCAAGGATAGAAAATTGGTTGGCTAACGAACAAGAAGTAGGGAATAAACGTAAATGGGCCTTTTTCAGAATGGCAGGATGTAATGAGTTGTCTCCCACACAGGAATCAGTGCTGGGGCAACAACTGTTATTCCAATTTATATAAATCACTTGGATGAAGGGATAGATGGTTGTCAATTTTGCTTATGACACAAGAAACAGAAAATCAGAGCAGCAGGAGGTCATTCAGCACTTTGAGCCTGTTCTGCCATTCACTCTGATTATGGTTGACAATCTTACTCAATTGCCTGATCCTGCTATATTTGTCTCTTGAAAACATCCTTCCTGTGATAAGGACACAAAAACTGCACACAGCATTCCAGCTGTCGTCTCATCAAAGCCCTGTATAATTTCATTAAGACATCTCTGCTCCTGTACTGAAATCATCTTGCTATGAAGGCAAACATACCATTTGCCCTTCTTACTGCATACTGTACCTGCACGTTCACCTTCAGTGACTGGTGGTGTGAGGACACCCAGGTCTTGTTGCACATGCCCCTTACTATCTGGCCATAAGTTAGGAAAAGTGCCTTCCCATTTTTGCTGAGGCGAACCTCACATTTATGCAAATTATACTGTACCTGTCATTCATTTTGCTGACTCTCTCAACTTGTCCAAATCATACTGAAGGGTCTTTGTATCCCCCTCATAGCATTTTTCCCACTCAACGTGTGTCATTGCAATTTGGGAGATATTACATTTAGTTCTCTCATCTATGAATTTAATATATATTGTGAATAGCTGAGGTCCCAGTACTGATTCCTATGGTGCTCCACTAATCACTGTCTGCCATTTGGAAAAAGACTCATTCATTCTTACTCTTCGTTTCCTGTCTGCCAACCAGTTTTCTATCCATCTCAATACATACCCACAATGTGCTTTAAATTTACATGATTTCTTATGTGGGACTTTGTTGAAAACCTCTGAAAATCTAAATAGACCACATCCACTGACTCCCCCTCATCAACTCTCCTAGTTACATCCTCGAAGAATCTAGTAGATTTGTCAAGCATGATTTCCCTTTGATAAATCCATGATGACTTACCAATCCTGCCGCTGTTTTCCAAGTGTTTTGCTACAAGATCTTTGATAATGGATTCTAACATTTTCTCCATTACCAATGTCAAGCTTACTGGTTTATAGGTTCTGTTTTCTCACAATCTCCCTTTTTAAATATTTGGATTACATTAACTACCCTCTAGTTTGTAGGAATTGTTCTGGAGGCTATTGAAGCTTGGAAGAAAACAATCAATTCATCCACAATTTCTCAGACCATTTTCTTAAGTACTCTGGGATGTAACTTATCAGGCCCTGGGAATTTATTGGGCTTTAATTCCATCAGTTTCCCCTACACATTCCTTTACTAATATTGATCCCTAGTTCCTCCTTCTCATTGAATGCTGTGTTCCCCGATATTTCTGGTATCTTACTTGTATTCTTTTTTGCGAAGACAGAACCAAAGTAGATATTAAGTTGGTCAGCTAATTCTTTGTTAGCATAGAACTGCACAAGCCCTCGATGTTGTGCCGAGCTATGTCCAAACCCAAGATCAAGCTATCCCACTCCCTATCATTCTGGTATGCTCCACGTGCCTATCCAATAATCGCCTGAAGATTCCTAAAGTATTGACTCCACGATCACAGCAGGCAGTGCATCCCACATCCCAACCACACTAAGTGAAGAATCTACCTCAGACATCCCTCCTATATCTCCCACCATGAACTTGATTGTTATGCTCCCCTAGTAACAGCTACATCCACCCAAGGAAATAGTCTCTGCACGTCCACTTTATCTATCCTCCTCATCATCTTACAAACCTTTATTAAGTCGTCCTTCATCCTCTTCTGCTTTATAGAGAAAAGCCTCAGCTCCTTCAGCCTTTCCTCATAAGGCCTACCCTCCAAACCAAGCAGCATCCTGGTAAATCTCCTCTGCACTTTCTCCAATGCTTCTACAACCTTCTTATAGCGAGGTGACCAGAACTGCACACAGTATTCCAAATGTGGTCTCACCAAGGTCCTGTATAGTTACATCATAACGCCACAGCTCTTAAACTCAAACCCCCTGTTCATAAACGCTAACACACTATAAGCCTTCTACATGGCTCTATCCACTTGAGTGGCAACCTTCAGAGATCTGTGGATATGAACCCCTAGATCTCTCTGTTCTTCCACATTCCTCAGAACCCTGCTGTTGACCCTGTAATCACATTCAAGTTCGTCCTACCAAAAATGAATCACCTTGCATTTATCAGGATTAAACTCCACCTGCCAATTTTCTACTCAGCTCTGCATCCTATCAATGTCTCTTTGCAGTCTACAAGAGCCCTCTACCTCATCCACTATTCCACCAATCTTGGTATCATCAGCAAATTTACTAACCCATCCTTCAGCCCCCTCTTCCAAGTCACTATAAAAATCGCAAATAGCAGAGGACCTGGCATTGATCCCTGTGGTACACCACTAGTAACTGGCTTCCAATCTGAAAATTTTCCCTCCACCACCACTCTCCGTCTGCTACGAGACAGTCAGTTACTCATCCAATTGGCCAAATTTCCTTCATATTACTTTTTTTTAAAATGAGCCTCATTTTTAATTCCCATGTTTCGTATTATAAGGGACCTACATTTGTCTTCACCAATCTTGTTCTCCTCCTATGCTTATAGAAACGTTTGTCAATTTTTATGTTCCCTGCAAATTTACTCATATTTTATTTTTCCCTTCTTAATCATCCCTTGAGCCTTCTTTCATGAATGCTAAACTGCTCCAAATCCTCAGGGTCTGTTGTTTCTCTTGGCCAAATTGGTGCTTCTCCCTTGGATTTAATACTATCTCTAATTTCCCCTTTAAGCTATTTTTAAGTTTCCAGTTTCATTTTTGCACCAGACAGAAATAAATGGTTGTTCAGTGTTTGCCGTTGCCTATCCACCATCATCCCTTTAAATAACTTTTCCCAATGTATTGTAACCAAGTAACCAACTTGTGCCTCATTTCATCATGGTTTCCTAGAGACCCTAGTCTCAATCGACTATGTCATTCTCCATCTCAATGAGAAATTCTATTACGTTATGGTCACTCATCCTCAAGGGGCCTTGCACAACTAGATTGCCCATCATTCCTTCCTCATTACACAATACCCTGCTCTTTCATTGGTTCCTCAGCATTATTGGTCCAGAAACCATCCCATATATATTCTTGGAATTCCAATCCATATACAGATTAAAATTACCCACAATTACAGATGTTCCTTTTTCACATGCTTCAATTTTCTATTTATCATTCTCAAAATCACTATGACAGTTTGGGGTCTGTTTGTGTGTATTCTGCATAGTATGTTAATTAGCAGCCAACTAACTATGATGGCTGCTGCATCATATTAACATAACTATTTACAGAATCATATATTTAAATCAGTATACTTTAGATATTAGTAAGTGCCATACGATAACACTTACTGCACTTGTTCTTCTAGCTGGAGAGATCATGGGTGTGGAATGTAGGAGAAATCATGAGCTTGAGAGATGCTGTCTAATAATTTATATTTCACCAACTGGAAAATAAGGTTTCTTTAGACAATCCCAAGTAGGGAAAAGTTTGCATGAGAAAATACTTTTCTCTCCAACGTTGACTCTTGCTGATCTCTGGTGATGATTCCTCTGCCAAGAAGATTAGAATATAAGCAAGGCAAGTTTTCAGGCCTCAGGAAATGAGTATATAACAAAGTTTACCTTTCTGTACAGCATTACTAATTTATCAGCAATGAAAATATCCCTGTTACTTCTCTTCTGCCTTTGAGGTGGAGAATTAACCACTCTGTTCAGGACAGAGACATCAACAAAGGATGCAATCCCAAAAGCCACCCCATCACAGTTTATGTTTATAGGCATAACAAACAGAAGTGAATACAAGACTATACTAATTTTTTAGTGAACACTGGAAGAAATGAGGGGTAAAGTAAGAGGCATTTTAAACAGCTCTCAGTTACTAATACCTAGTAAACCAGAAAATATGTTTTTAGAAAATCAAAATATAATTTCAACACACCAGGTGCCTCATCTGGTCAGAAGAATTTGTTAACTTCATAGAAATATGACTCATGATTTTCAAGCCACTAAGCTGTTGGTAATTTGTCTGGTTGTACAGTCTGCTGGCAGCAATTCAGTGTAATTTAAAATAGGTTTCTTCAAGTAGAATCCCTAAATGCAGAAGGAGGCCATTCAGCCTATCAAGCCTGCACCAACCATAATCCCATCTGGGCCTTATTCCCATAACCCCATCTATTTATCCTAGCTGGTCCCCCTAACAGTAAAAGGCAATTTAGATAGCCAAACCACCTAACTCATACAACTTTGGACTGTGGGGAAAAAACCAGAGCATCCAAAGGAAACCCACACAGACACAGACAGAATGTGCAAACTCCACATAGTCACCTGAGGTTGGAATTGAACCCAGTTCATTGGCGCTGCAAGGCAGCAGTGCTAACCACTATGCCCACCGTGCCACATGTAGGCTAGAAAAATTTAAAATGGCTTAGCAAGTACAACTGATCATTCTAATTTTAAAAGTGGCAAGGTTAGTCAACTACAAAACGAACATAATCTTCAGTGCTGACAAGAAAGGTATTAGTTTTACATGGAACAGTAAACAGAAGAATCAAATGTAAAAAGAAGCAATCACTGAAGAAATAAACACGTAGAAGTTATCTGCAAGTAGCCAAGCTGTCATATTTTTAGCTTCAAGGCACTGATCTCAAGTTATTCAAGTCTGAGGTTCTCTTTCACCTCAGGTACCATATCCTAAAAGATCAACGGTGATCTTTATGGTCTCTCTAAGCAAGACTGCCAAATGCTGCTTACTTCTATGCAATCACTGAGGCTACACAATCTTATTTCATAAAACTGCATTTATACTGAATTATGTAAGTGGAAAACAGTGTGATAATCCAACATACATGTTTGCCAGTTTCTTTGCTTGTTTTTAACTAAGATTTAATATCTAAATTTGTGTATCAAACAGCATTCAAGGCACAATAAGTGAAATGGGAAAGCTGGCACACCAGAGGGGCGAGTTTTCATGAACCAAATGCCTTTTCACATTCCTGATTTTTCATACATTCTTAACTTGCTCAAGTAAGAAATCAAATTTTCTAGTCCAGATTATGCAATCAGCGCACCACACATATATCCTGCAGGTATAAGCATCTCATTATACATTGTTCTCCAGTTTTAGTTGGATTACCCATACACAGGATGTTCTTGTAACAGGAAATTCCTCCTTACAACTTATCATTACATCGAAAAGCCAGATGTCTACACTCCACTCTTCAATCAAATGGGTGGTTTCTTTTTCTTCCTGTTGGTATTTATAGAGAAACACAACCAGACACCGTAACAGAAATGGACCATAAATGACCTTCAGCTAATCCATCCTTTTGCTGGGGTTCCTCTTTCCACACCAATTAGAATAAAGCTACAGTTAGAAATTCTAAGAGATTATCACTGTTATGAATAGACTGGAACCACATTTCAAACAGGCTGCTGTTTTACTCCAAACCGTTTTATATTTTGCCATATGGAGTAATATCAACCAATACCATTTCCATTTTAAGTTTAAGTTAATTTATTTGTGTTACAAGTAGGCTTACGTGTGAAAATCCTCTAGTTGTCACATTCTGGCGCCTGTTTTATTACACTGAAAGAGAATTTAGTATGGCCAATGCACCTAATCTGCATGTTTTTCCGAGTGTGGCAGGAAATTGGAGCACCTGGAGAAAACCCATTCAGACACTAGAAGAACACGTAAACTTCACATAGACAGTGACCCAAGTCGAGAATTGAACCCAGGTCCCTGGAGGCAGCAGTGCTAACCATGTACCACCATGCTGCCCACCACTGTGCACTATACTTTTGTGCATCAGACACAATTTTTTCTAAAGCTCAATGTGCTTTTGCAAGTTAAAAAACCTTATGAAAGTGCTGAGAAACAGCATTGTATCATATGATTACCTTTGTTTCCTTTTGAAGCATATGTTAACTGACTTTTGTCAACTTTCTGTTTTTCAGTTTAAACTGATATCCATACGCCAGTACGCTATGTTTAAATTGCTAATTCCTGGTACACTTCATCAACATGAACACCAGAGAACAGTTTGGACCCTAGCTATGACTGGAACACTACATTCTGCATTCCCTTGTTTCCTTCTCTATGAACAGTATGTTTTAGCTGTACAGCATGCAAGAAACAATAATTTTCAGTGTATGTTAATACATGACAATAATAAATCAAATCAAATGTAACTTTATCATTCTTTTCTCTCCAAAAACTCTGAATTACCAATTATATTAAAATACTATAAGATCCGCCTCATTCCCACCTTTAAAAATAGGTGCTCATGGGGATATCAGGTCTCTCATATGAATATATCAAAAGGCAATTATTTGTTAATTTGACCCAGTGTTCGGCTTTAAAAGCCAACACATAAATTTCCTGAATAGAGTCAGTAAGGTAAGAGCACAATAGGGCTTTTTAAAATTCATATGATGGGGAGAGCAGCTATAGTTCTATGCTGAAGTTAACGATCTATTAACTTGAAGCAATTAATTGTGGCCATCTAGTGGCCATTATAGAAACGTGGTTGCATGCTGACCGGGACTGGGAACTGAATATCCAGGCGTATCAGACATTTAAAAAGGACAGACAGGAAGAAAAAGGAGATGGAATGGCTCTGTTAATAAAGGATAATATCAAGGCAGTAGTGAGAGATGATATAGGCTTCAAAAGAGCAAAATGTGGAATCATTGTGGGTGGAGATAAGGAATAATAAGGGGAGAAAGTCACTGGTGGGTGTGGTTTATAGGCCCCCAAATAATAACTTTGAGGTGGGACAGGCTATAACAAGCAAATAATTGATGCATGCAAAAATAGAATGGCAATAATTATGGGGGATTTTAACCTGCATATTGATTGGTTGACTCAAGTCCAACGCAGTGGGCTTGAGGAAGAGTTCTTGGAATGCTGTTGGAATAGTTTCCTTGAACAGTATGTTGCAGAACCTATGAGGGAGCAAGTTATCTCAGATCTGGTACTGTGTAATGAGGCAGGAAGAATTAGGGATTCAGTGAGAGATCGTCTTGGGACGAGCTATCACAATTTGGCTGAATTTCTGATACAGATGGAGGGTGAGAAAGTAGGGTCCCAAACCAGTGTCCTCTGCTTGAACAGAGAATACGATAAGATGAGGGTAGAATTGGCTAACATAGACTGGGGTGCAGACTGGTTGGTAGGACAGCTGAGGAACAGTGGAGGATTTTTAAGATTTTCTTTCAGTACTTAGCAAAAATATATTCCAATGATAAAGAAAGACTAAGAAAAGGGATTAACCAACCGTGGATATCAAAGAAAATAAAGGAGTATTAAAAACAAAGGCATACAGAGTAGCTAAAAATAGTGGGGAATTAGAAGATTGGGAAAGATTTAAAAAACAAAGAATGACTAAGAAAATGATAAAGAAAGGAAAGATAGGGTATGAAACTAAACTAGCTCTAAATATAAAACATGATAGTAAATGTTTTTACAAATACATAAAGAAAAGAGTGGCTAGAATAAATGTTGAACCCTTGGTGGACGAGAGGGGGGATTTAAAGGTGGGTAACGAGGAAGTGGCTGAGACTTTAAATAAGTTTTTTGTGTCGGTTTTCACAGTGGAGGACACAAATAGCTTACCAAATATTAAAGATAGAGGGTTACTAAAAAGTAGTGCTTGGTAGACTAATGAGACTGAAGGTAGACAAGTCCCCAATACCGGAATGGAATGCACCCCAGGGTACTGAAAGAAATGGCAGAAGTAATAGCAGATGTGTTAGTAATTATTTATCAAAATTCACTGGACTCTGAGGAAGTGCCGGCGGATTGGAAAACAGCCACTGTTACGCCGCTGTTTAAAAAAGGTAGCGGACAAAAGGCAGGTAATTAAAGGCCGGTTAGTTTAATGTCTAGTTGGGAAAATGCTAGAATCTGTCATTAAAAAAGAAATAGCAGGACACCTAGAAAAGAATGGTTCGATCAAGCAGATGCAGCATGGATTCATGAAGGGGAAGTCGTGTTTGACGAATTTACTGGATTTTTATGAAAATGTGACTAGTGTGGTAGACAGAGGGGAACTGGTGGATGTGATGTTTTTAGATTTCCAAAAGTAGTTCGATAAAGTGCCTCACAAAAGATTGCTGCAGAAAGTTAGGATACAAGGAGTTGAGAGTAAACTGTTAGCACAGATTGAGGATTGGCTAACAGAAAGCAGAGAGGTGGAATAAATGGGTGCTTTTCTGGTTGGCAGATGGTGATTAGTGGCATGCCACAGGGATCAGTGCTGGGGCCTCAACTGTTTACCATATACATAGACGATCTGGAGGAGGAGGCTGAGTATAGGGTAACAAAGTTTGCTGATGATACAAGATGAGTGGAAAAGTGAATTACGTGGAAGACGCAGAAAGTCTGCAGAGAGATTTGGATAGGCTGAGTGGGTGGGTGAGGACCTGGCAGATGGAGTATAACGTTAGCAAATGTGAGGTTATCCACTTTGCAAGAAATAATAGCAGGATAGAATATTATTTAAATGGTGAAAAGTTGCAGAGGGACCTTGGGGTCCCTGTGCAAGAATCACAAAAACTCAGTCTGCAGATGCAGCAGGTGATCAAGAAGGTGAATGGAACATTGGCCTTTATCACAAGGAGGATAGAATATAAAAGCAGGGAGGTCTTGCTGCAACTATACAAGGCACTGGTGAGGCCGCAACTGGAGTACTGTGTGCAGACTTGGAGGGAGTACAAAGAAGATTCACCAGGCTGATACTAGAGATAAGGGAGTTAGCTTAATGAGGAAAGATCGAGTAGTTTGGGCCTGTACTCACTGGAGTTTAAAAGGCTAAGAGGGGATTTTACAGAGACATATAAGATAATGAAGAGGCTAGATAGGTTAGAGGTAGAGGGATTCTTTCCACTTAGAAAGGAAACCAGAAAACTAGAGAGCACAGCTTCAAAATTGGGGGGGGGGGTGAAATCTCTGCAATTCTCTGTCCATTGGAGGCTACTTTGTTGAATATATTTAAGTCATGAGTTGGTAGATTTCTGATCGATAAGGGAATTAAGGGTTATGGGCAGCAGGCGGGTAAGTGGAACTGATTTCACTTCAGATCAAACATGATTCTATTGAATGGCAGAGCAGGCTTGAAGGGCTAGATGGCCTACTCCTCTCCTATTTCTTATGTTCCTATGTTCTTAAGCACTGTGAATGGTTGAGATATCACCAGGAATGGATCTCTCAGGTAGACGTATTTGGGTGATGATCTTACTTGGATTGCCTGAGTCACAATTCAAGTGACTTCTCGTGTTCCACTTCTGGAACAAATGGCCATATTTTCTGTGGCAAGTTGAAACATAGAACATAGAACATAGAACATTAAACATTACAGCACAGAACAGGCCCTTCGGCCTTCGATGTTGTGCCGACCAAAATAAAAAGCAATGCCCCTCCAAACTGAACCATTCCCTTCTCTTCCATATACTTATCAATTAACCTCTTAAACGCCACCAAACTTGGCGCATCTACAACAGCTGCAGGCAGGGCATTCCACTCCCTAATCACTCTTTGAGTAAAGAACCTACCTCTGATATCCGTCCTATAACTCATACCCCTTAATTTAAAGCTGTGTCCCCTCGTGCTAGCTTTCTCCATCCTAGGAAAAAGGCTATCACTGTCCACCCTATCTAAACCTCTAATCATCTTATATGCTTCAATAAGATCCCCTCTTAGCCGCCTCCTTTCTAACGAAAACAACCTCAAATCCTTCAACCTCTCTTCATAGGACCTGCCCTCCATACCAGGCAACATCCTGGTAAACCTCCTCTGTACCCTCTCCAATGCCTCCACATCTTTCTTATAATGTGGGGACCAGAACTGCACACAATACTCCAAGTGCGGCCGCACTAGAGTTTTGTACAGTTGCAACATGATGCTGCGGCTCCTAAATTCAATCCCCCTACCAATAAAAGCTAAGACTCCATATGCCTTCTTAACAACTTTATCCACTTGACTGCCTACTTTCAGGGATCTATTGACACATACACCAAGATCCTTCTGTTCCTCAACACTATTAAGAGCCCTACCATTAGCCCTATACTCTACACATTTATTGTTCCTGCCAAAGTGCATTACCTCACACTTTTCCACATTAAACTCCATTTGCCACCTCTCGGCCCAGCTCTGCAACTTGTCCAAGTCACTCTGTAAACTATAACACCCCTCTTCACTATCTACCACTCCACCGACTTTAGTGTCATCTGCAAATTTACTGATCCATCCCTCAGTACCCTCATCCAGATCATTTATAAAAATTACAAACAGCAGGGGCCCCAAAACAGACCCCTGAGGCACACCACTCGTCACCGAACTCCACGATGAATATCTCCCATCAACCACCACCCTCTGTCTTCTATCTGCCAGCCAATTCCTAATCCAATTAGCTAAATCACCCTCTATTCCACACATCTGCATTTTCTGTAGAAGTCTTCCATGGGCCACCTTATCAAACGCCTTACTAAAGTCCATATATACTACATCAACCGCCTTACCCCCATCCACCTCTTTGGTCACTTTCTCAAAAAACTCAATGAGGTTAGTAAGGCATGACCTACCCTTCACGAAACCATGCTGACTACCCCCAACATGTGTCTCAACTTTCAGGTCAGTGATGAGTACAATACAATCAACCAAGTATATCATTTAGATGTGGGGCTGTCATTGGTTTCTAAGGTGTGAAGTGTGTTCCTACAGGATTATGGAACTCCAGACGAGTGCATGGGGTGTTATTTTTGAGGTCCTGCGTCAATGGGAGTGCTTAGATAGCTGCGAGCTATCTGGAGGTTCAAGATATGCTAGCAAAGGAAGATACTCAGGTTTCAACATCCCAATAGGGTAATTCATGGCTCTAGTGAAATTGACAAGCCAGAGATCCTTCAAATATCGTGAAACGAGACGTGAAACACGTCTCGAGCTTTGAACATTCTGTTCCACAGGCACCCGAAGACTGCACTGGTACATTGGAGTCGATGCTGGATTTATCATTGACGTCTGCTTGTTGTGAAAGGAGGTTGCCATGGTGTGGGAAATTAGCCATATTTTCCAGGAGTTCACCTATGGACTTTGATGACTGGGGACAGTTCTTTGTAACAGGAGCAGGCTGGTAGAGAATCTTTGTTTTCTAGATATTTAGTTTGAGCCCTAGTCTCTCATATGCCTCAGTGAATACATCAACAATGGTTTGTAGCCCAGCCTCTTAAGTGTGCGCACACAGGCATTGTCTGTATACTCAATGAAAGAAGTTGAGATAGTCTTGATTCTGGCCTGGACACATCAGAGATTGAATACTTTCCCCTTAGTCCAGTAGATTAGCTCCACACCATTGAGGAGGTTCAAGGAGATGAGGGTGGAGTGTTGCTGCAAAGAAGTGTTGATGCGATGACATAGCTCTGACTGACCCCAGTTTGTACACATACTGGATCTGTGGTACTTCTGGTGGTAAGGATCACGGCTTGCAGATCATCATGGTGCAGGCAAAGAAGTGTGCCAAATTTCTTTGGACAGCCAAATTTGAGGAGGATGTTCCACAATCCCTCACGGTTGACAGAGTTCAAGTCTATTGTGAAATCGAAGAAGCCATGTACAATGTTGATGCAACTCCTTGTGCTTTTCCTGGATTTCTTATGCACTGAAGATCATATTCACTGTGCCTCTTTATGGGCAGAAGACAAACTAAGACTCAGAGCAACACTTCAGCCATTAGTAGGAGGCAGTTGAAAAGGATTCTCACGATGATGTTTCCCATGGCAGAGCGTAAGGTAATCCCTCCAATTTCTGCAATTGGACACGTCTCCTTTCTTAAAAGGTGGTCACAAATAAGGTGCATCTGAGATCTCCTGGCATGCTCTTTTCCTTCTAGAGGAGGGTGATGATGTTGTGGATTCTTGTCAACCATGCCTCTCCGCCACATTTCAATTTTAGAAGGAATTCCATCTGTGCCAGAAGCCTCGTTGTTTTTCAGTTGTTGGGTGGCTTTTTCAACCTCACAGCGAGCTGGTGTTGCACTGAAATGATGGTGAGTAGCGTGTTGTAGGTTAGGGTACCTGCATTAAAATCTGCATCTTTGTTGAGGAGGTCCTCAAAATGCCTGGTCCTTCGGGCACTGACTGCCTCTCTATCTTTGATAAGCGCCTGTAAACACTGCGCTGGATATTATCTCCTTTGAACATGCTGTTCCAGAGATAGTTTTTTCACTCTGTGAGGTGGATACTTAGGCCATAGGTGGTTTTAATTGCGCTGAAGAAATCATCCACATCTTGGTTGTCCTCAAGCTACTGAGTCTCCTACGCTCTTTCCACCCACAATCTGTTCTTTAGGTTGAGGATTCTTTGTTGCACCTCAACCTTCAGTTGCTTGTAGGCTTCTTTCCTCTCATTTGAGTTTTGGTGGAGCTGCCAGTTCAGGAATTGCAGTCAAGAAAATCCTAGGTCTCTTGGCCATTCTCATTGAGCCAGTCTTGTGTTTCCTGTTGGGAGCTCTAACGTCTCCTCACAGGGGCTGACTACGGTGGCTTTTAAGGCTAACCAGCCACTGTGGGCATTCTGTGGCTCAGGCTCATTAATTGTTGCCAGGTTAGCTGTGAGGCACTGACTAAATCTTTCTTCTCAGGGTCTTTTGAGTCCAGTGACATCGAGTCTCCTACAACAGACTTTTTTTTCTGCCTCTCCTGATTTGGGGCAGAATGATGGAGATGGCAGAGCAGATCAGTTGGTAGTCAGTCCAGCAGTCATTGGCTCAGGTCATTGCATGGGTAACATGGACGTCTTTGAAGTAATTTGCTTGGACGATGACATTGTCTATTAGTTGTCAGTGCTTGGAAAAAGGGGTTCACCAGCAATACCAACAGCAAAACAATTGCGTTCTTCTCAGCTACATGCTGTTCCAGAGACAGAGTACACATCCACATAACACGCACACATGAATGGAGTGAAAACAGGAACTAAATTTTAAAATAGAAACTTTACTGACATTCTCAATTTAGTAATTCCCAATCAGATTAGACTGATCAAAAAACAATGGCAACGTACCAGAATGATGCAGCACTATTCAATGTAACACAGGATAAGATACACATTGCATAAAGAAATTAAAAATTAGCAAATGTAAATATCCACAAGGTGGATTTTACAGAATGCAATTTCAATTTCTTAAAGTTAGCCCTCTCTAAGGGTGAGGCTCAGTAATGTATTAAAAACAAATATTTAATGCTCTAATCAATGTTCATGTAATATTAATAAATACAATTATTTAAAATGGTTAAGTGCTACTCAAGCTGTATGCAGGCAAAGTAGTTTGAACTGCCAATACACTGCAGCATGGGTCAGCACAACACAATGTTGATCAGCAACTCCAATGTAGTGAATTGCTATACAAATGGAAAAGGCAAATGGAATCATTTCAACTGGCTTTTGTCTTACCTCCCTTTGGCCAAACGTCAGAATGGCCAGATCATGCTTGGCACAAAATATAAAGTATAAAGAAAAAACTTTACAGGAGGCAGAGGCATCGAGCTCTTTCAAATGCTCTTTGTGTACCCTCCCCACACTACTGGGGATTTGGATAGAGTGGCACATGGAGCAGTTCCAACAAACAGATTTTTATTCCACATACTTACAGGCTGTTTGTAACTTTTACAGTCTGGGTGACACCATATTGCATACAGATGTTGAAAGGCAGAGGTTGCATGCAGCCACTGTTCAATTATTTCCACAAGGAATAAAACTACAATTTAATTTATTAATGTTCCCCTTTGTTCAAAAGTTGAAGAAAAACAAAATAGGTTAAAGAAAATCTCTTCATACAGATAGCATTTGATAAGATGTCAACCATTCATGGAATATTTGAATATGTCAACACATGCTGAAAAACGATACTTCTGTACTCAACTGTCCTAAATTCCACTGCTCATAGCGAAACTGCCAGCAGATAGTAGCAGGCATATGTGTACATACAAAATTATGACAATATTAAGGGAATTAGGTTGTTACAAATTGCTGAAGTTTTAAAGAGAGCTTTTGAAAGCCAGATTCTACAAAACTAAACGAAGAAATCCTTTCAAACCAAACACCAAGTAATTTTGATCTCTCACCAATCTTACAATTCTGGTGTTTGTGTAAAATTGCGGCGTGCTTTTCTAAAAATGCTTTTTAAGCTATGAAGCTGAAGTTGCTTCATAGAAGCAAGCTTGCCAGCACATGGAATAAACAAAATGGTTAGTAGAGCTCAAATATCATCTTCCGCTGATAGTAGTCACTGGAAAATTCTAACAGAGAAACAGGATCCTGAAGAGCATTCTCTCTGGCACCATTTTTGGCACCATGTGGAGATGCCAGTGTTGGACTGTGGTCAGAAGTCTCACAATACCAGGTTAAAGTCCAACAGGTTTATTTGCTAGCATAAGCCATAGCTTTCGGTGCACAGCTCCTTCATCAGATAAATGGGAGTTCTTTCACAAATAGGGCATGGTGATTAAAGGTGGTGTAACATGAAACCAAGGTCTCTGTTGAAGCGGTCCATATTTGTGCGGAAATTGGCCACACTCTGCTCAGTGATTCTGCGTTGTCGTGTGTCGTGAAGGCTGCCTTGGAGAACACTTACTCGAAGATCAGAGGCCAAATCCCGTGACTGCTGAAGTGTTCCCCAACAGGAAGAGAACACTTTTGCCTGGTGATTGTCCAGCGGTGTTCATTCATCCGTTGCTATAGTGTCTGCATGGTCTCCCCAACGTACCATGCCTCGGGACATCCTTTCCTGCAGTGTATCAGGTAAACAACATTGGCCGAGTTGCAAGAACACGTGTACCGTGTACCTGGTGGATGGTGTTCTCATGTGAGATGATGGCATCCATGTCGATGATCCAGCACATCTTGCAGAGGTTGCTGTGGCAGGGTTGTGTGGTGTCATGAACCTGATGAAGGAGCAACACTCCGAAAGCTAGTGGCTTGTGCTATCAAATAAACCTGCTGGACTTTAAGCTGGTGTTGAGACTTTTTACCATTTTTCCTCACATTCCTATTAACCTTCTACTCCTTTTCTAGAATTCTTGTTTTCCTACGCTCCTTCACACAATCTTACTCTTTGTCAATGCCTTTACTCCGCCCCATCACACGGCTTGTTCAACGTGTATATTTATATGTAAGAAAACAAAAATGGAGTCGGTCCTGCTCTCTGTAGAGCAATCCGATCAGTCCCATGCTCTCTCACTGCCCCTGTGACCCAGCAGGTTCCTAGCCAACCTCCTTGTCAAATCCAAAAGAGAAAATGCTGGAAAATCTTGGCAGGTCTGGCAGCATCTGTAAGAAGAGAAAAAAGCTCAGCCTTGACAAAAGGTTATCAGGACTGAAAACATCAGCTCATTTCTGTCCTTACAGACACAGACCTGCTAAGATTTTCCAGCATTTTCTCTTTTGGTATTTCTCTCTCCTCATCAAATCATTGATTGCCTCTGTTTCCATCATCTTCATGGCAGCAAAGTTCCAGATTATTACCACTCATCACGTAAAAGAAAGATTTTCCTTATATTCACATTGTATGTCTTGACCAAAATCTTACATTTTGGTCCCTTAAGTCTATGTGAAACAAAATTGTCTCATGCATGGGTGATCCAAGAACTCCCTGGTCATAGTGCTAGGGCTTAAAAAAACCCTAACTTTGCATGATCATGTAATTTCCATAGACTAAAATTTGAACACTGAATGGAAAATATCAAGGATACTTTTTCTTGCGAAAGAACAATGCAAGCTCATGGGAAAAAGCATTTCGAAAATAACTGGTCTTTCCTAATGGGAGATGTTTTATTCCTTTAATGTATTTTTCCTCACTGCTGTACTTCTAAGTAGTTTCTCATAACACATCTAACAACTTCAGCCTGGACCATTCAAATCTTTTGCAAAACCCTTGTCAGGGAACTGCATTAAAAGAAGTGTTTTCCTGTTGTGCAACTTTCTCCAAGACCAGGAGAGAATGGGAGAAAGCAGGATGAGGCTGGCGAGGGATGGTTGTTGTACACTTTGCTGGAGATCAGTATGGGGAGGGCCCCACTGCTGCGTTACCTGCAGTTGATGGGGGAGAGGGAGGAGTAGAGCCTGCTGCCACTCTCTATGTAGACATGGGAGGAGGGGGCCTATACTGAAGCTGGCTGCATTAGCAGCAGCCTGATAATCTCTCTTTCTCTTAGTCAGGTTTCTGCTGTTGCAATAGCTCCCTCTTCTTCCTGATCAAGCTGTCTGGTGAGTTTAGCTCTGTCCACTGTCTGCAGTAGCTAAAAATAGTCCAGCCTATTTTTCATTACTAAATGCACAAGATTGGGAGTGAAAAAATCACCCAAAAAACTGAGCTGCAACTCTCCCATTTTTAAGCTAGCTGGACACTTACAGTCATAGAATCATTGAGGTTTACAGCATGGAAACAGGCCCTTTGGCCCAAATTGTCCATGCCTCTCTTTTATTTTAAATCCCTAAACTAATCCCAATTGCCCACATTTAGCCCATAGCCCTCTATACCCACCTTATCCATATAATTATCTGAATTTTTTTTAAAAGACAATTTTTCTCATAAAATTCCACCTCAAAGTTTATCGGCACACATTACACATTTGAATGCATGGCTGGATTAAATAATGAAGAATTCTAAAACAGAATCTGCACAAATTGAGAAAATCTTAGGTGAATGGAGCTGCAATTCTATTGGAACGATACTGGGGTTTGAGTTGATAATATTTGAGAAAGCCTATGCATGTTTTCCCACCAAGACTTTAAGTGTTCTCTCCTACGAAGCGAAACCACCTCACAGTTGCACAACATTAAAATGGAGGTGGGGGAGGGGAGAAGTTCTGAAAAACTCCTCAGTTCATTGAAAACAAACTCTCCGTTGTTGATAATTTGTGTTATATTCACAATTTAACAATATACCGGCAAAATTGCTTTAATCATAAAATAGAGGTTGACTTCTGCCCCTTGAAGAATAAAGCAGCATTTTTTTTTAAAGAAAGGTGTTCCCTAAATGCTATAAACTAAACACTTCTCTGAATTATGTAATTCATAAATCTCAAATTCAAAACTTCAAAAGTATAGAGACAAAACCCCTTGCTGGAAAGTGGGAAAAAAATGAAACAATTTTAAAAACAGGAAACAACTTTGTGCTTAATCATGAAATACGTACAACAAATCTTATAACACAGCTGTTAAAAATGCACAAATCAGTCAATATATTTCTGAAGATTTTTTAACAGGACATTGAAAATCTTGCATCTCTTTATCCCCTTCATGCACAGATTATCTCACACAAGGCATCTGGAGACTCAGCACAGTTCACAGCAATCATGCCTAATGAAGCTCCAAATTCTATTGGTAATTTGCTGCAGGGACCAGAGATTGAACAATGGATAAAGTGTAGTGTTGTATTCTTCACAGGCAAAGCTCATTAGAATTTCCCAGCATCACATAGATTCAATTTTCTGCCTAATTGAAGTCTTCATCAGCAATCCAAAAGAGACCGAGGTTCTTTTTTCAAATAAAATTTAAAAAATCCCATTTTTCTGCCAAATTAATTTTAGGACAGAGTAAAACTTAACATAGTGAAAAATTGAATTCAGGGCAACACCATACTTCCCCATATTCCCTATGCTATTCCATTTTGCATTGCTCAAATTCTTCCACTCCAAAAAAAAATGCATTTTCATGACGTTTAAATAAGCGGGCAACTTTTATTCATATATGTTGATCCCCAATGGAGAGGCAGATTGGGAATTAAGACAAGGGACAATCCATATTTAAAACTGAGAAGAAATATTTGAATAAGAGGAGAACTGGGGTTAAGGGGCAGGAACTGGTGGTGGTGGTTGACGTGGGGTTGAAGAGCAAGAGGCACCCAGGAGGCAGAGAAAAGTGGAGATGAGCGAGTGGAGGCTATAGGCCAATGAGGGGAAGTAGAAGATTGGCAAAGTGTTTTCACCGAAACCAAAATTCCAAGAAAAAGTTTATTTTATCAGTTGACATAACTGAAGTTTATTCAGAAGAATGTCATTTTCCAAGCTTGAAAAAACATCACCATTAGTATAATGGCACGTGCTTTTTGGACCACTAATTAATTGTACCATAGAATCAGAAATATTTACAAAACAGAGTCACAGTTTGAAGCATCACATCTCGAAGACAAAATGCAAACCAAGGATGCTGGAATTTATATACATGATTTTAGATCATTCCTGACTAAAGATCTGGTCTTATGGGTTTGTTTGTACATACACATTTTAAAAAGGTTTTACAAACTCTGAAGTTAAATAGGTTAAAAGTTTAACTATCGTGGGAATAAAAACACTGAGTAGGATAATCTTGACTGTTGACTTGCAACAGTGGTCTAGGGACAGAAAATAGACAGTGCATTTAGTGTGTGTCCGAGAACGAAGACAGAAATTTTCAGTCCTGAGCAGAAAATGTTATAAGCATATTAGGACACCAATTGACTAGTCAATTAAAAAATTCAATAAAGTGATCAGAACTGCAATGACAGACCAAGTTTAGACTGCAGTTTTTGGGCATCTCTTAGAGCGAAAAATCAGTGAATGCTCAGTAATTCACCACAATAAAACCATTTACAACTGTGCCAATCCCAAGAAAAAACACTTTGTGTATCAAGCTAGTGGTAACTGTTAAAACAAGTAAAATATTGTAGATGCTGGAATCAGAAACAAGAACAAGAGACTGGAAATACTCAGCCAGTCTGCTGACATCTATCAGGAGAGAAACAGAGTTAACGTTTTGAATCACAAACCCTTCATCAAAACTGAAAGGAGGGAGAACATTAAAGTAAAAGAAACTAACGCAAAGTAGCAACTTTAATAAATGGCTGATTACATGGCGTGGGAGGGGGGAGGTGGGGTTTTGCATTGAGGCAATACTTCTCTGGAATATTGGCAATTTTGGGCAATTCTTTAAATTTTAATCAGTATTCCAATATTCAAGACATTCATATGTAATAAAAAAAGCTGTGTTCCCAGCACTGCCCCTCGTATACTACTGTCCATCACCATTCAGTCCGAAAAACATTTACACAACTGACCTTTTACTGTTCTTTATTCAAGCTAGGTTATGAGTTTAAATTGTATTAGCCAGCCTTCATGTAGTACTTTGTCAAATATGCCCTTAAAAGCCATATAGATAAAAACCACTGCTTTCTCTTTGTCAAAAAACTAAATTAGATTAATCAAGCCTTTTACAAATCCATGCTGGTTCTCCTTAATGAACACAAACTTTTCCAAGTACCTGCTGATTTTTCTTCACCTGATTATTGTTGTCACAGATGTTAAACAAACCAACCTGTAGTTACTAGGAATGTCCTTGCACCCTTTTCCAAATACGGTTGTCACATTTGACACTCTCCATTTGTATCTGGGGAAGACTGGAAGATCATGGCAAACTCTTCCATTATTTTCATTTCCATTCCTTTAACAAATTGGGATATAAAACTATCCAGTCTAAGCAACCTAACCACCTGAAGGAAAGCAAGTCTTCCCAGTACATCCTTCATAATATTTTCACCCCATCCATTAGCACTACCACTTTTGTTTTTAATCGATAGTCAGCTTTCTCTTCCTCAGTAAACACTGATACAAAAGTATTTTAGGCTTGCCCTGCTCCTCAAAGTATACATCAGCCTATTTGTTCCCAGACATCATCCCACCTCTTAATCTGTATTGTTTATATGCCAGTCAAAGATTTTTTCAGTAGTCTTTTATGTTAACATTTATTCAATTTTCATTTTTTTCTCTTTGCCAGTTTTATTTCCATCTTCGTTTCCTCTCTTAGCTTATTGCATTTGGCCTGGTTCTGAAGAGAATAATCAGCTGACATATACTTGATCATGTCTTCAATCTCACCTAATCATAAAGAAGCATTTCCCTTGCTTTTGTCCGTGTTGGAAAATACCAAGCCTGAACCTCAAACATTTCCTTATATGTCACTCATTGTTCCATGACAGTTTGTCAGATCAATCTTTAGTTCCATTTTAACTTGATTAGATTTGTTTTCCAATTTAGAAATTCTATTTTAGATTGTTCCTTTCACTTCTCCATTACTAATCCATACCTTAATTTATGATCACTCTTACCATAGTCCCACTTCATTCCCAAGTACATGATCCACCAATGCCTCCTTCCTAGATTGAACAAGAATATACTGCTTAAGGAAATTCTCCTGCACATATTTCAGAAATTCTTCTGTACCTTAAACTTTGCTTCAACATTACCCCAACTGATAATTGAGATTAAATCCCCCGCCACCCCTGGCAAAAACACCACTCTGTAGTTGTTGCACATCATTCTGATTTCCCTGCAGATTTTTTCTTTTCTCCCTCACCCATTTGAAGGCTTATGAAATGTTCCCAGTTGTACAATCATATCAACTTTCCTTCTGAATTCTAACCAAAAGGCTTCTGTCTTTACCCTATTGTCAAGGACAATTTCCCTTTCCAACACTACAGTGCTTTCTCTAATCAGTATTACCACTCCACTTCCCGTTTCTCCTTCAGTCTTTTCTCAACACTTCATATCCTTGAATGTTAAGCACCAGTCCTCACTATTTTGTCAATGTTATTGTACCTACAACATCTTCCCATACTGCTATTTGTGCTTGTAGCTCACCAAACTTATTCAGCATGCTTTGTGTTTACATACATGTATCATAAGTCTATTTTTTTATTCTTAGAGCCCTTCTTAGACTACTCTTATTAAATGTGGTGCTCCTTCTATCTCTAGTACTATTTAACATGCTCACTCCTTTCTGTACCTATTTTTCTTTTCTGCTTCTATATGCTGCTACTCAGCTAATTTAGTTTAAACGCTCCCCAACTACATGAGAGAACCCCCCCTTGAGATAATTTATCTCAATTCTGTTGAGGCACAACCTCTCTCTTTTGGATAGATGCCTCGTGCCCCAGAACTGGTCCCAGTGTTCCAAGATTTTGAGACTCTCCCGCTTGTACCCTCTTGTAGTTGATCTTCCCCATCTTCCCATTTCTACTCACACTAGTGCACAGCTCTGGGAGTTATCAAGAGATTACTAACTTTCAGTTAATACTTTTTAAACCTCCTCCCTCGTTCCTAAAAAACTGACCTTAAAAACTGCTCATTCAATATTGTTGGTGCTGACAAAATTGAGATTAAATCCCCCGCCACTCCTGGCAAAAACACCACTCTGTAGTTCTTGCACATCATTCTTAGGATGAGGCTTGAAGGCTCAGTTAGTGCACTGGAAAGCTATAGATTAGCCAGGAGGGAGCTAAAGAGTGAGTTGAGAAGTGCTAAAAAGAGGACACGAGAAGACTTTGGCTGATAGGATCCAAGGAGAATCCTAAAGCTTTCTTTAGATATGTTAAGAATAGAAGATTGGTTAGGGCAAGATTAGGGCGAGTCAGAGACAGCAGTGGGAAGTTGTGCGTGGAGCCTGAGGAGATTGGAGAGGCACTGAACAAATATTTCTCTTCGGTATTCACGCAGGGAGATGTAAATGTAGTTGTGGAGAACACTGGAATACAGGGTTGCAAGTATTGAAGTAGGTGAGGAGGATGTGCTAGATATTCTTGAGGGTTTGAAGTTAGATAAGTCCCCTGGGCCGGACGGGATTTATCCTAGGACTCTCTGGGAGGTGAGAGAGGCGATTGCAGAGCCTCTGACTCTGATCTTCAGGTCGTTGTTGATTACAGGTATAGTGCCGGAAGACTGGAGGATAGCGAATGTGGTCCCATTGTTTAAGAAGGGGAATAGAGACTTTCCTGGGAATTATAGGCCGGTGAGTCTTACTTCTGTTGTAGGCAAAGTATTGGAAAGAATTATTAGGGATAGGATTTATAGTTATTTAGAGAGAAATGACTTGATTGGGGATAGTCAGCATGGTTTTGTGAAGGGTAGGTCGTGCCTTACTAACCTTATTGAGTTTTTTGAAAAAGTGACCAAAGAGGTGGATGGGGGTAAGGCAGTTGATGTGGTATATATGGACTTTAGTAAGGCATTCGATAAGGTTCCCCATGGAAAGCTTCTGCAGAAAATGCAGATGTATGGGATTGAGGGTGATTTAGCTTATTGGATCAGGAATTGGCTAGCTGATAGAAGACAGAGGGTGGTGGTTGATGGAAGTTATTCATCGTGGAGTTCGGTTACAAGTGGTGTACTTCAGGGATCTGTTTTGGGGCCCCTGCTGTTTGTAATTTTTATAAATGATCTGGATGAGGTTATTGAAGGATAGATTAGTAAATTTGCGGATGACACCAAAGTCAGAGGAGTGGTAGATAGTGAAAAGGGGTGTTATAGTTTGCAAAGAGACTTGGACAAGTTGCAGAGCTGGGCTGAGAGGTGGCAAATGAAGTTTAATGCAGAAAAGTGTGAGGTAATTCACTTTGGCAGGAATAACAAATGTTTAGAGTATAGGGCTAATGGTAGAACTCAATAGTGTCGATGAACAGAGGGATCTTGCTGTTTATGTGCATAGATCCCCGGAAGTTGGCAATCAAGTCGATAAGGTTGTTAAGAAGGCATACGGAGTCTTAGCTTTTATTGGTAGGGGGATTGAATTTCGGAGCCGCAACGTCATGTTGCAAACTGTACAAAACTCTAGTGCGGCCGCACTTGGAGTATTGTGTGCAGTTCTGGTCCCCGCATTATAAGAAAGATGTGGCGGCATTGGAGAGGGTACAGAGGAGGTTTACCAGGATGTTGCCTGGTATGGAGGGCAGGTCTTATGAAGAGAGGCTGAGGGATTTGAGGTTGTTTTCGTTAAAAAGAAGGCGGCTAAGAGGAGACCTTATTGAAACCTATAAGATGATTAGAGGTTTAGATAGGGTGGACAGTGATAGCCTTTTTCCTAGGATGGAGAAAACTAGCACAAGGGGACATAGCTTTAAATTAAGGGGTGGTAGTTATAGGACGGATGTCAGAGGTAGGTTCATTACCCGGAGGATGGTAAGGGTATGGAATGCCCTGCCTGCTGCAGTTGTAGATGCGCCAAGTTTGGGGGCGTTTAAGAGGTTAGTAGATAAGTTTATGGATGAAAAGGGAATGGTTTAGGTTAGAGGGTCATTGCTTTTTCTTAATTGGTCGGTGCAACATCAAAGGCCGAAGGGCCTGTTCTGCGCTGTAATGTTCTATGTTCTGTATACCACAACTGGTGGGTAACTGCTGCAGGATATTCTACACCCTGTTCTGATATCCTTTATCCAGGCACTAGACAGGCAATATATCATATTGGACCCACAAGAACAGTTACAGAAATACCCATCTGCCCCCATTTATGGAGTTTCCTGTAACAACTACATTTCTACTCTTTGTTGTTCCCTCCTATCCTCTTACCCCATTTTGCCATGGTCTGGACTGTATTACTTCAAAGTGTTGTCACACCTAGCAATCTGCAAAGCCTAGTACCGGTTTGAGGGGGTACACATTAGAGATTTCTGCACCTCTTGCCTCTTCCTATTCTTTTGGATGGCCATCCATCCACCTTTCCCAAACTTTCAATGGCCATCTCCCAGAACATTAATATTCAGGAAACTCTCATCCTGTCTGAAGCTCTGTAGTGACTCCAGCTGTCCCATAAGATCTGAAATTATAAACTTGAGTGCCTTTTTTCTTCAGGTGTTCAAACAACAGGGCAAGAACTCCACAGCATGGCAGGGATGAATGAAACTGTTTTGTAGAGCACAGAAGAAACAACAGTTGACTCCAATGGCAATCAGAAGCAGCACCAGAAGCAAAAGGAAAACCATCATTTATGATAAGTGCAATAGGGCACCTATCTTATGAAAATTCATATTCCTATACAATAATATATTTTAGGGATTAGATGCTGAGAGGAAAGTGGGGACAAGTGACAAAAGAAATTACTAATGGAGATAGATACTTTAAAAAAAAATCATATGTGGCATCACTGGTATGGCCTATATTTATAGCCTAGGTGGTGTTTGGAAGCCTTTTTTCAGCTTGCTGGCCACTTGAAGACGACCAGGAATCAATTACATTGGTCTAAAATTGAGAATCCATATGGAGTAGACCATACAAGGATGGTAGCTTTCCAGGTTAATCATTTAACAGTTACACCAGTTTAGTTCAGTTGGCTAGTTGGTTCACGATGCAGTGTGACTGCCAATATTATGGGTTCAATTCCCAGCTGGGATTATTCATGGGAGTCTTACCTTCTCAACTTTGCCCCTTGCCTGAGGTGTGGTGATTCTCAAGCTAAATCATCACCAGTCAGTTCTCTCCCCTCAAAAGGAAGAGCAGCTTATGGTCATCTGGGACTACGTTTAAATCTTAGAACTCATTACCTAACAGAATTATGGGTGTACCTATATTAGATGGACTACAATAGTTCAAGACAATGGCTCTTACTACCATCTTCTCAAAGGCAATTTGGATTGAGAATCATATGTTGGTCTTGCCAGCAACACTCACATTCAAAATAAAAAAGACAAAAACATAAATCAGAAACTACCGATGTATGCAGATTCAGAAATTGCCTTAACACATCCTCAAAACATTTAAAATGATTTGCCACTTCTGAAGCCCAGTCAAATAGAACTGCCAATTTGTGGTCAGCAAAATCCTAAATCCAACTGAGACAAATTATAATTTTGGTGCAATAGAGTTTGAGGGGAGAATGTCAATCCAAACAGTGGGAAAACTCTATTTTCCTCTTTGAGCTAAGAGATGATACTTTACTCAAGCAGGAAGATATGGGTCTGTATACAGCATATTGTTCAAAAGAAATGCAACATCACATCACTGAACATTTCACTAAAATGTTAGGATCCATTATGTATTAGGTCCTGGAGTAGGACATGAACTCACAATCTTCTGACCTCGATACAAGAGTTAAGCTGAAAAAAATAAAAAATCTAAACTTCCTGAAGTCCAATGCCTGTGAATAATCTGCAATATTTGGTTGTGGATGAATTATTTTAAAACATTCTGGCTATAAACATATAGTAATCTTTTCTTAACAGTATTTTGTAATCTCATCACTCACTTGTTAAAAAGGACAAAAAACTGCATCCCTGGATACAGATATAAACACATAGGATTTGTTGAAATTTCATTGTCAACTAGTACTAAGAATTTGATTAGAAGGCATTGTTTGTCAAGTATAGGAAAAATTTGCTAACATGAAGTTGCTAAGGAAACCATAACAGTACATATTTACAGGTGGACTGTGAGATTGAAAATGTGTTTTCATTTGTATGCTACAAAAAGAGACCAAGCATCTGATAAAAAGAACACATCAACACATGGACAATTCCCACCAATTCCCACTTTGAATATTGAGGTCTGATTCAGATGTTAAATGAGAACAGAAAATGCTGGAAAACCCCAACAGGTCTGACAGCATCTGTGGAGAGAAAAAATAGAACCAGCTTTTCGCAAGCTTTTAGTTTAGATTTTCAGCATCCGTTGTATTTTGATGTAATTGCCTGTAAATAATTTTTCTGCCATATACTTCTGCTATTGTAGCAGCAATGAAGATACTGTGAGCAAACAGGAAAAATATTCTGCTGCCCCACTTGGGCATTCTTCACAACAAGATCTAAATTAAGATGTGGAATTACTCGAATTAAATTATTCTGCTTACTCAATTATGCACTTGTAAGCGCAATTCTTCTTCCTTGCCATACATTTTAATCAGTGGAAATAAATATTGTATGAATATGGAGATTAGATTTTAGTTTGAAAGAATAATCATCTTAAGTATTTTAAAATTAAAGAAACAAAATTAATGTGACTCAAAGGTAAGTAACATTCAAAGGAACATTGAAATTTTGGCTTTTATTTAATAATGACCTCCAATAGCATTTCAGACTATGAAAACAATAGTACATAGGTTACTAATTGCTAAAACAGGTTAGAACATTAACTTGTCGCCTCTGAGACCTGGATTCAAAAGGAATATTCAGAAGAAATATCCACATCAGAAAGCCAACTTTGTGACTAACAGAAGAAAACTTTGGGTCACTATCACCATCCTTTGGTTGAGATGTCAGATTCCACAAAGACTTGTCCAAGAAATGACAATTACCGGCAAATGACAAGATCCAAGAGACCAGGATCTTTATTAAATGCTATAGTAACAAAAGGAAGACATAAGACATCATGTCATCACTAAACTCAAAACATATTGAGCTTGATATGTTTGGGATCCCAACAGTTTCTTATTGTGATGTGTCAGTAATGCATTTAAATATCTTTGGGCTATTTGTTAATTCTTATTGCTGGAAAAAAGAAACAAATTACCATTTCTTCCTCAGGAAATGCCACTGGAGTCCTGAAAGGGTTAACTGACATTTGCGCCATTATTTAATATGCTCCTTTTACTCTCTCAGCCTCAGAATTTGAATGTTTTGTGTTGACTTTGATATCTCTCACGTTTCTTCTCATACTCCTTCCTTACTATCTGTTTTGTCACTCTTTCATGGACTTTGTTTCTTTCCCATTTAGCAAGATCAGAGTTTTTTTTTCTTTTAGTTTTCTGTTGTCTCTTATCTCTTCAGTTGCTCATGACTGCCTTGTTTGCAACTTCTGAACTTTATAGGTATAAATTTATTGACCATGAGCTTTTCTGAACAAGGTTACAGGAACTTCACACAGCAGCACTGCACACTGCATTGTGATGCATTCCGTATATTAATATATGGTCTCTTAATGCCATAAAATAGAATCCTAGAATTCCTACTGTGCAGAAGGAGGCCACCGAGCCCAATGAATCTGCACTGACAACAATCGCACCCAGGGCCCTATTCCCACATGCCCACACATTTACCCCTCTATCTACACATCCCGGGACATACTAAGGGGCAATTTAGCACAGCCAATCAACCTAACCCATAAATCTTTGGACAGGAGGAGGAAATCAGAGCATCCAGGGGAAATCCACACAGACATGGGGAGAATGTGTAAACTCCACAGAGTGACCAGGGCTAGAATCAAACCTGGGTCCCTGGAATTGTGAGGCAGCAGTGCTAACCACTGAGCCACCATGCTACCATAATAAATCTTGTTCTTTTCCCCCTTGCTCTTCTAAGTCCTGTTCAAAATAAAGAAAGAAAAAGAGAGTCCTTCTGAAGAGGCACAATCATCATAGAATCCCTGCAGTGCAGAAGGAAGCCATTTGGCCCATCCAGTCCGCACCAACCACAATCCTATCCAATCCCTATTCCAGTGAGTCTGTGCAATCGGCTGCCATGTGCTGTAGTTTTCTATGTTATATGTTCTAAATTGATTCTGTACCACATTAAACTTTTTTTAATATCTCACACTATTCTTCTGTGGTGTTACCTACTAACAGACATGCTCGTTAACATATTCTGTTTCATCCTACTGAAGTCAGCTTTGCCTACATCTAGAATGTTTAGTTTACCCATATTACAATCACAATTAGATAAATGGTCATGCATCTTAAGGTTGTTACTAAATCCAGTTGTTATTCATTATTGAACCTGTGGCCTTGTTGTTTCCAGACCTTTTGTTTGTGAAACTACACCAGCCACACACATAAAATTCACTGCCCTTACGACACATGTAGTCTATTTGTTCCAACCCATGCAAGTTTAAATCTCCA
Source organism: Sphyrna mokarran (assembly GCA_024679065.1). Lineage (NCBI taxonomy): Eukaryota > Metazoa > Chordata > Chondrichthyes > Carcharhiniformes > Carcharhinidae > Sphyrna > Sphyrna mokarran. Next base: position 71,591,844 of record JAGIQG010000006.1, read on the forward strand.
AATACAATCACAGTCCTCTAGTGCATGATGGTTGAATTTCAGCATTTACATAAACACGTACTAAGTGTCATATACTCAGCTCCTATGTAACCTTTTTCTTATGTACAACGTGACCCAGGAAGTCTCCATAATCTCCTTAGCCCAATATATCCTCTCATCATTGAAGCAATTTCATCTTTAATCATTAAAGGCAGTGTTCCTTCAACCATTTCTCGATTTTCATGTCTACAGGAAAAATAATTATATTTAGTTCCCTGTCCAGAAGTACAGCCATGTCTCTATAATGGCTATCATGCCGTATCCTCCAAGTTATATTTGAGCAAGCAAATCAATTTGTTCCTGATAGTCAATTGAGCTTTTGCATCACACATCCTATTTTGTCTTTCCTTTATTCATGTTTTTCCATTTCTTTCCTATTTTAATTATTTTACATCTTTTAGTTTTTTCTTTACCTCTAATGCTAAAAACAATTTTTGACTGCCATTCTAATATCTTTCCTTTAGTTTGTTTTTGAACTATTATTTGTAATATATTTTCCACTACAGTCCTCCCACTAAAGTTGTGTCTGACCTATTTATCCTTTTCACAAAGATTTTGTCCCAGTCCAGTTCAGGTGGAGCCCATCCCAGCATATAATTCCATCCTCATCAGGCCATCATCCCAGGAAACGGAACTCCTTGTTCAGCCAGCCGATCATTTCCATGTCCACCTCCAGCTTTATTTATCCTGATGCTGATTTGTTAGTGGCTCAAAGAATACTCCAAAGACTCTGAGGTCTTGACCTTTATTTCTGATCCCTAATTCCTTAAACTCTCCAAAACAGGGCCTCTTGTCTACTCTTTTCAATGTTGTGCAGCCAAAAGTGGACAATGATAGGATTCCTTCCCCCTACTTTTACAATATCAATTTGAGATGCACTTCACACTGGCACTAGGTAGACAACCAACCATATGGACTCCCCATTCTCTTTACAAAGAATATTTCCCATTCCCCTCAAATTGCTTCCTCTACAATGAGCACAAGTAGACTTTGTAGTACACAATTTGAATGTTGCTAAAAAAAAAAAGTGAAATTTTGTCAAAGCTTTTCATCCTGTATTCATCAAGACATCCAAGAATACCAATGCAAGAGAACAATAACTTTATACAAAATGAGAAAAGAGTGCTCATTGGTAGATTGAGAATGTATCTGATGATGATGACTGACAGTTAACTGCCAAGCACTGTTTGAAATTAAACTAGGCAGCTCAATTCTGATTGGTCGTGGCAGTGCCCTGAGGAATGAACTAGCAAGTGGCTGTCACTTCTTTTGTTTAGCTGAAACAGATGCAATATCTGTACATGTTTATTCTGTCTGCAAACAATAGAACCCTGTGTTTTAGTACATGTAGCTTTCAGTACATACAAATATGCCATACTGCAAACTCCACCAGCAATCTTAAATTAGTTATCACCATAATTCTTAGCACACCAAGGATTATTTAGTGCATGTTGCCCAATTGTAACACATCTAATATTGGAAACTGTATTTTGAGTTTTGCAAGCATAGGCTTGATGCATATTCTGTAGTCTAGACACAAAACTTGCTCTACTATATCTTAATCTAAATTATTTATAAGTACAAAAAACAGTGGATATTGAAAATCTGAAATTTAAAAAATACTGGAAATATCCCGCACGTCAGGCAGCATCTGTGAAGAGAGAAAAACGTGACCTTTTTTCAGCACTGAAGATAGAAATGTAGTCTGTTTTTTCTATTATATTCACATTATTTATATCTAGTTTTGGTCTGGGTGAGTTTCTTTAAGATTTCGATCTAAGTTTACCAATAAACTTGCCCTTAATCTGAACAAAAGCAAAAAACTTAGCCATTAGTTCATACTCTGTGCTGACATCAGGCCAGGTATTTTACCTCCAACATATTGCAGCTATTCACAATTTACATGCTCTTCAAGACTAAATAGATGTGGCCAGCATGGCACTGAAGGTAACCAAACAGAGGCCAGAAAATGAAAAAGAGAATGATAAAATAGAGAAGCAAGAATAGCAGAAACACAAAAATAAACACACAAACATACATGTGAACTGAAATCAGGAAAAAAGAGGAGACAGGAAAAGAAGAAGACTGGATAGACAGAAGTGGTCACATAAAGCAGTGGAAAAGAGAGACTCTGAGTTGAAACACGAATGGACATGAAAGTGAACTAAAGGAAAGTGGATGAACTAAAGCAGTGACAGCAGGACAGAGACAAAATGAAAAGAAAGACTTCAGAGGAGAGAGTGAACAGTGAAGTGATTGATCTTTTTTCATTTTACTGGATGTGGGTTTCACTGGCTCAGCCAATAACCCATCCCCAGTTGCTCTTGAGAAGGTGAAGGTGAGCTGTCTTTTTAAATTACTGCAGTCCTGAGATATAGGTACACCCACAACGTTGTTAGGGAGTTCCAAGATTTTGGCTCAGTGATAGTAAAGATACAATGATATATTTCCAAGTTAGTGAGTAGCTTAGAGGGGATCTTGCAGATAGTGATATTCCCATGTATCTGCTGCTCCTGTCTTTCAAGATTGTACGAGTCATGGGTTTGGAAAGTGTTGTGTAAGAACCTTGGTGAGTTCCGGCATAGCATCCTGTTGATGGCTCCCACTGTTTGTTGGTAGTGGAGGCATTGAATGTTTGTGGAAGAGTTAGCAATCAAGTGGGCTATTTTGTCCTGAATCTGAGGGGAAACAGAGGTTAAGGATTAGAGAGGTAAAAGAGAGAAAAAGATACACAGAAATAAATACAAGTGAGAGAGTAGCAAGAAAGAATTAGATTGAAGTAAAGGGATTGGGAAGAAATAAACTTGCACTCCGAGAAAACAAAATGAACAAGTCAAAGAGAATAGAAATTGAATTGGAGGAAAGAAGACAGGCACTGAAGTGAAGAAGTAAAACTGAAGCAACCAAAGGGAGGAGTGAAAGTGAGATAAGCAGATGTATAAATAGCATGGGTCACAAAATTCCAGAGAATTCAAATAATAGCAGTTCATCATGATTCTGCTCAACTCAATGCCATTTAAACATATATTACTACTGATCTGTGCACTAGTATTTAACATGTAACTCAGCTGGTTGAACACACTTAAAACACACCAGGGGTTGGCACTCTTTGTTATTTGAAAGATCTTCTTAAAAAAAACTTGGCCCAAAATAGCAACATAAGTGTCACATTTCGAAAGTAAATATTTGTCAAAATTGCTAGTATCTCTGGTAGAAAGCATAACTTGCTCTAAAAATTCAACACGAGTACTGAATTTATGTATCACTAGGAAAAAAATTAAAACTGAAACAGACCAAATTCTGATTTGGGTGTTCAGATGGGACTTATGTTTTAAACTATAATTTTGCCAGCAAAGTCATCTTTAAAACAAACTACAGCTCAAGATGCTATAATAAAATTAGAACAGTTTTCTCAGCTATTACTTTTCATGATAAAAACATTATACTATTAGAAACTATTAAAATAATTTATAATCTCAATTATATTAGAAACAATATGGTTACCACAATATAATCTGTCATCAAATCAAAGACATTACCCATAACCACAGTGCAAGAATACCACCCAAACAGATTTATACAGAACATAATGATGTCTGTTGTTAAAATAATAATTTTAAACCATTAACTGCAGGATAATAATTGGCCTTTTAACTCCACAGTAAAAACCGTTCTTATTTCTCACCAACGTTTTGTTCAGGCTTTTATCATGTTAATGCAATCAAATTGGAAATGGATGGGAAAGAGATATTAAATGAGATAATAAAGAGCTGTGTGTGACTCCAGAACTGCAGGCTTCAGGCCCAAACAGTAGACTCATTTTAGTGAGTACTTTAATTGCATTTCCTAAAATATTTCAGACAAGAGCATGAGGTCCCATGTCTATCATATACAGCCAGCAATCCATACTGGCAGCATTGAGAGCAGCTTAAAAAGGGACATGACTTCTCCAGTGCACCAGCCATCAGATTCAAGGACAGGGATATAATCAATGCCATTGGGCCATTGTGTACTATAAAATGTTAACAAACAGGCCATTAAAACACTAACTGTGAGCATGAAATACTGATTGTTAACATTTGTGTGTGTTCTGTGAAATTAATTAACTCCTTGTTTTTACAGTTATATAGGGTATTAGTGAGACTACATCTAGATATCGTGTCCAGTTTTGGTTTCCTTATTTGAGGAAGGATGTGGTGGCTTTGGACGCAGCTCAAAGGAAGTTCACTATATTGATTCCGGGAATGAAACGGTTGATGCATGAGGAGAGATTAAACAGTATGGGCTTGTACTCAATGGAGTTTAGAAGGATTAGGGTGAATCTGACAACTATATAAAATTTGTAAAGGGATTGATAAAGTAAATGTAGACCAAATGTTTGAGCTCATGGGACAATCTGAAACAAGAGGTCACAGGTATACATTGAGAGGCAATAGATTTAAAATGGAGATGAGGAGGAACTACTTTATGAAGAGGGTGGTGAATTACTGCCCAATTGTGTGCTGCCAATTGTTACATGGCTTCAAGAAGGAAATAGATATGATTTTAGGAACAGGTGGGAAGTTGGATTTGAGGCCAGGGAAACATCAGCCATGATCTGATTAAATGGTTCTAAGAGCCAAATTTGCCTGCTTCTGCTCCTAATTTCTATGTTCCTAGGGAAACATTGATCAGGAATAGGCAATTTAACAAGATCATGGATTACCTGTGAAGAATGTGATAATGAAGCAGAGATTTTGTTTTTCTGAAGACTTGAAAGAATTTCCGAAAAATAATGTTGATGTACAAAGTATTTTTGCAAGTAAGTGTGACCTCATTCTTATCCCCAGCAAAGTTTATTTATTAGTCATAAGTAAGGCTTACATTAACACTGCAATGAAGGCATTGTGAAATTCCCCTGACGAATGAACAAACTAAACAAATAATACAAGATGGGACTATGAAGACCTTTTTAAAAAAAATACTGTGAGGGTAAAATTCTCGCAGCCCACTGCACTGCTGGGAATCTCAGAGGTTGTTTAGTGGGCTTCCTGTTGGGCACCACAGACTCCACAAGTCTGCAGGATTTCTGGCACCATCAGCTCCACACCAGAAATCAGCCAATCTGGCCTCCAGCACTGTCCAAAGGGCAAAGAGGCAATGCCTAAGGAGACAATGAGCAATGCCATGGAAGCAGAGCCTCACTGCCACTCTGCACTTGCAATCGGTGACAAGCGAAGGGTGAACAGTGATCGGGTATTTGGGGGGGTGGGGGTTCCAAGGCTGGCCCATACACATTTGGGAGGTCAATGATGCGGGATTGCTATGCTGGCCAGCGATTAGGAGGCCAGCGACGTGGGGCTACTGTGCGCATGCACTGATCTCGGTATTGACAGCTTGCCACACGCGCAGTGGCCCGCTCAGCACTACGCTGTTGGCCTCTCCAGCGGCAATTGACCCTGCCCATTCATTTTCTTTTTGCATGATTCATGCTACTGCGCTCTGCAGTGCACAACGTGGGAGATTCATTTTGAAAATGCTACTGAAAAAAAAACAGCAACATTTACTTCAGTTTTTACAAGAATTCAGCACATAGAATTTTGGGGGGATAATCCCACCCTGCATTTTTCTAGTGGTCATCTTAACAAATGAGCCAAGTTTATTTTGAGGTTGCCAGCAACTACCACAAACCTACATGCCAACAGCCAGTGTCAGTATCATGGATCTTTGGCAATATAAATGCAATTCTCTGCAAGTTTATTACTATCATATCTCATATCAAAGATCAGTCTTCTGTGAAAAACTCCACTATCAAATTATAAAAGATCTTTTGGCACTAGAGTTAGGTGAGAAACATTTCTGTTAAATGCATCTCCTGGATTTCCAGATCTCTCAATACCTAACCAGAATATTTTTTTAAGAAACAAATCAACTTCAACCGGGTTTCCTTATTTTTCCTAGTTAACTCTATTTATCCACAAATGCTGCTCGACTTGCTGAGTTTTTTCCAGCATTTCTGCTTTTGTTTCTGATTTCCAGCATCCACAGCACTTTGTTTTTATGTTCATAAGAACATAAGAAATAGGAGCAGGAATAGGCCATCTAGCCCCTCGAGCCTGCCCCCCTATTCAATAAGATCATGGCTGACCTGAAGTAGATAATTTCACTTTTCTGCTTTCTCCCCATAACCCTTAATTCCCTTATCGATCAGAAATCTATCTACCTGTGACTTAAATATAGTCAATGAGATAGTCTCCACCACTTCAATGGGCGGAGAATTCCAGAGATTCACCACCCTTTGAGGAAAAAAGTTCCTCCTCAACTCTGTTCCAAACTGCACTGCACCCCTTATTTTCAGGCTGTGCCCTCTAGTTCTGTTTTCCTTTCTAAGCGGAAAGAATCTCCCTCTACCCTATCTAACCTCTTCATTATCTTGTAAGTCTCTATAAGATTCCCCCCTCAGCTTTCTAAACTCTAACGAGTACAGACCCAGTCTATTCAACCTCTCCTCATAAGCTAACCTCCTCATCTCCAGTATCAGCCTGGTGAACCTTCTCTATACTCCCTCCAAGGCCAATATATCCTTACACAAATAAGGGGACAAAAACTGCACTCCAGTTGTGGCCTCACCAGTGCCTTGTACAGTTGCAGCAAGACCTCCCTGCTTTTATATTCTATCCCTTTTGCTATAAAGGCCAGCATTCTATTTGTCTTCTTGATCACCTGTAGTCTGAGTTTTTGTGATTCATGCATAAGAACCCCCAGGTTTCTCTGCACAGTAGCATGCTGCAGCTTTTCACCCTTTAAATAATAATCCCTCCTACTATTATTTCTACCAAAGTGGATAACCTCATGTTTGCTAACGTTATATTCCATCTGCCAAGCCTCGCCCACTCTCTCAGTTTATCCAGATCTCTCTGCAGACTTTCTGTGCCCTCCATGCAATTTGCTTTTCCACTCATGTTCGTGTTATCAGCAAATTTTGTTATCCTACACTCAGCCCTCTCCTCCAGGTCGTCTATGTAAATGGTAAACAGTTGAGATCCCAGCACCAAACCCTGCGGCATTCCACTAGTCACCAACTGCAAACCAAGAAAGCACCCATTGATTCCAACTCTCTGCTTCCTGTTAGATAACCAATCCTCAATCTACGCTAACATTTTACCCCCAACTCCGTGTACCCTAACCTTCTGCAGCAACCTTTTGTGAGGCACCTTATCGAACGCCTTCTGGGAATCCAAAAACATCACATCCACCCGTTCCCTTCTGTCTCCCGCACTAGTCACATCTTCATAGAAATCCAATAAATTTGTTAAACACGACTTGCCCTTCATGAATCCATGCTGCGTCTGCTTGATCAAACGATTCTTTTCCAGGTGTCCTGCTATTTCTTCTTTGATGATGGATTCTAGCATTTTTCCAACTACAGACGTTAAGCTAACCAGTCTTTAATTCCCTGCTACCTTTTTTTAAATAGCGGTGTAACATTAGCTGTTTTCCAATCCTCTGGCAGTCCCCAGAAGATGCCTCTTCCCGAGAGGCATCTGCTATTACTTTTGCCATTTCTTTCAGAACCCTGGGATGCATTCCATCTGGTCCTGGGGACTTGTCTACCTTCAGTCCCGTTAGTCTACCAAGCACTACCTCTCTAGTAACAGTAATTATATTAAGGACCTCCTCTCCTACCATCCCTCTATCTTCAATATTTGGTAAGCTATTTGCATCCTCCTCCGTGAAGACTGACACAAAAAACTTATTTAAAATCTCAGCCATTTCCTCATTACCCACCGTTAAATCCTCCAAGGGTCCAACATTCACTCTACCCAATCTCCTCTTCTTTATATATTTGTAAAGGCTTTTACTATCATTCTTTATATTTAGAGCTAGTTTAGCTTCATACTCTATCTTTCCTTTCTTTATCGCTTTCTTAGTCATTCTTTGTTGCTTTTTTAAATCTTTCCAAATCTTCTAATTCCCCACTATTTTTAGCCGCTCTGAATGCATCAGCTTTTACTTTAATACTCTTCTTTATTTCCTTCGATAACCACAGCTGCTTATCCCTTCTCTCACAGTCCTTCTTTACCATTGGAATATATTTCTGCTGAGTACTGAAAAAGACCTCCTTAAAATTCCTCCACTGTTCCTCAGCTGTCCTACCATCCAATCTGTGCCCCCAATCTACATTAGCCAATTTCACCGTCATTTTGTCATAATCCCCTCTGTTCAAGCAGAGGACACTGGTTTGGGACCCTACTTTCTCACCCTCCATCTGTATCAGAAATTCAATCATATTGAATTTGTGGATCCTTCACAAGAAGATCCCTAATTCTTCCTGCCTCGTTACACATTACCAAATCTAAGATAACTCGCTCCTTTGTATGTACCATTACATACTGTAATCCCGACAGCATTCCAAGAACTCTTCCTCAAGCCCACCGTGTCCGACTTGAGTCAACCAATCAATATGTAGATTAAAATCCCCCATAATTATCGTCGTTCCATTTTTGCACGCAACAATTATTTGCTTGTTTATAGTCCGCCCCACCTCAAAATTATTATTTTGGGGCCTGTAGACCATACCCACCAGTGACTTTCTCCCCTTACTATTCCTTATCTCCACCTACAACAATTCCACATTTTGCTCTTTGGATCCTATATCTTCTCTTATTACCACCTGATATTATCTTTTATTAACAGAGCTACCCCACCTCCTTTTTCCTCCTGTCTATTCTTCCTAAATATCTGATACCCCTGGATATTTAGTTCCCAGTCACCCCGCCACCATGTTTCTGTAATGGCCACTAGATCATACCCATTTGTGCTGATCTGTGCCATCAGCTCATTCACTTTGTTTTGAATGCTTTGTGCATTCAGGTGGAGTGTCTTTATACCAGCCTTTATCTGGTCCTTATTTATAGAAACGCTACTAACCTCTCTCGTGTCCCCTACTCCTTTAATTAGTAGGACATCCTCAACATTAATCTGCACACATACCCTCTCCTTGATTTTAGGTTTTGTAATTTTCCTACTCCTGTACCCCACCCCACCCCCGACTAATTATTTCACACACCCCTTCAAAACTAAGTTGTATATTGGATTTTTATTGTAGAAGCTAAAATATCAAATATTAGGTCTGTCTCAAAATTTTCTCTCACTACACTTGACATTGGGACAGTCACATGAACAAGTAGTTGTTTTTAATTTACATCTAGTTCATCAATAATCTTTAACATCAGTGAATCCTTTCTTCAGTATTAGCCCCCAGTCTTCCTCACAGCTCTTATCAGCAACCTGGCATTGTCAGGGATCACACTGGTTTATAACAACATGGGTTGTCTCAATGAAACATGCCTAGTAAAATGTTCAAAAGAAATAAATGGAACATTTTGAAAAATCCTTAAATCTTGGATATCTTTTAGAAATTTGCATTGATTTTAGACTTCACTGAATGTAAGAATAATGATTATTGCAACTACTGGTCAGCTGATTCAAGATCTTTGATCACAAGAGAAGGGATCCTGCGTTATAATCTGGTGTGAATATTTCAGAGATGTTTGCGCAGAACAGAAAAATAAACATACCACATTTTGCTCATTCTTGTACTGTACCCGGAGTGTGTCCATAGCTCTGATCATCGCCTGCATTGCAGTGAATATGTTCTGAAATACAAGCTTTGTGAAATTTTTCCTGTCTTCATCTGAGTAGCCATCTCCATGGATGATTCTCATCTGCTTAATAAATGTGCTCTTGCCACTTTCACCAGTACCTAAAGGCAAACAAAGAACACAGCATAAAGCCACAAGCATACTAGTCTACAAACTTTTGAATGATCTCAAACCCACAGCACAAAACTTATCACCCCAACAACTGCATTCTCGATTATTTGCCCAAAAATGGATAAAAATACTTTGCTCTCTAGCAGAATGTCCCCCATGCAATTAAGCACATTTTCCAGTTGCTCAATGATAATTATTCAAAATGCAGCCCTGGACATTTAGCACAAAACTTAAAATAAACAGTTTGGAGCAATGTTATGGGTTCATGCTAACTTCGTGGGCTGTAACCATCTGAACCACAAAGTAAGATTACTGTCCAGTATTAGCCCCCAAAAAATTAATTTTCAAAGTACATTATGCATAGAAGAGAGGAATCAGTCAACATATGTTTGATCGTGTTTATTGATAATCTATCTCAAGCCTGCCACCAGGAAATCATGCAACTATCTGCATCAATTTATGAGGTACATGATATTATACTGAAGAAGTTGTATGTACATTTATCTGCATCATACTATGTTAAGCCAAATTGTAAGTTATTATTCAAAACATTATTTGCTGCCAAACAGTACGTGCCACAAGCTGACAGAGACAACATCCATATGCAAACAAGAAATAGTAATACTAAAACAAACATTGTACTCCAAAAAAAATGATCAGGCCTAGTTCAGCATGCTACTTTCAATTACTGTTTCATTTTTGTTTCAGATTTTCCCAATGTAATAAATTATTATTCATTCTATTTTAGCATCAAATTTGATCAATGCAATATTGAAACATTGATTGATTTCTTATATAAATATCACCGTTTTCCTGCAAGTCATCCCGCAAATTCACTCACATAGAAAAGTATAAACACAAGGTAACAAGATGATCATAAAATTAGGATCAGTAGCACTGCTGATATGAAAGCAAAGAATGATACACAACATACTGATGATTACTCCAACAGTGACACAAACGTGTGCCCATTTTGGGAAGGGCACTTGCACAAACATGTTGTACGTGCACTAAAAGTGCACTGATATCACTACTAGTCCAATTGATTTGATGCAAGCTTTCCTAACTTTAACAGCACATGTCTACTGAACATGTTAATCACTTAGCTGAAGAAAGAATTCACAACTCGCACCATTTAAAGGAACAATCTTCCAACCTGCAGTTGAAGCGCTTTTCACTTCATTGTGGCAAAGTTTCCAGAAGTACTAATGCTGGAAGGGCAGCTTGGCCCCCAAACACACCAGGTCTACTACAGGTCTAAGGCTTTAGTTTTAGCACAGCTTTGTGAAAGTGGAGGAGGACGACTCTCCAACAGAACGCTCGAACCCACTGTTAAGAGAGCAGTCTCATTTCTCCACCTTATCCAGCAGCAATGCCTTAGATGATTTAGATTCAACAATGTGATCACAGAGTTGTGTCACCTCCTTCAGCCAGTGGTTGTAAAAGTCACAGTCTTATTAAACTTGTACACAATTAGATTATTCCAACTGGGAATAGATGACATGAGGAACGTTATGGTACATCATTCATTGCCTCATTTAGGCTGCCTCCCAGAGGCCCTACATGCAAAAGGAGAACATTAACTGATGTTGTCTGAGAGAAGGAAGAAACAGATTGAGAAGGCACGAAGTTTAATCGGGGTAACCACTCCTCACAGGGGAGAATGCCATTGACTTTGCACACATGGCTCTATGGGCTCCCTACGTATTCAAGGGCAGGAAAGAATCAGAATGGTTAGGATAGGAGACAAGGGATACTCGTGCAACACTCCGCTGATGATCCATCATGACCAGCCAACCATGAGGACAACAGATATGATGAAAGTCAAGCAACAAGCAGAATCAATATAGGTGATGTGCTGTATTAAGACACTGGATGGCAGATGTTGCAGCACAGCTGGGTCATGGATTTATTCACTGCTTCCATGTTTGAATGGATGAATTCAAAACTGCATAAAAGATCTGCACCAAGTTGGAGCTGGATAGTGTCATGCCCTCTAATATTGCCTGGAAGATCAGCCAGTGCTTCAAGTATCTCAGTGCGTATCATCAATATTCTCTGGTCTGCTGGCCCATCATACCCATTAAAGTCCTCATCTGAGTCCACTGTAGCAAGACTTAGTGATCTCGGATTCCAATGAACTGGCAAGCAAGCTAGTCTTTCCCTTTGGACTTGATGCAGTCTCTTAATGTCTGGTGATTCACGACATATACTTCCCAATTCTCCACTGCCCTCTGAGGTACACACAAGAGGAGATTTTCCAACCACTTCGCCCCAAATCCGGAACATCCCACCCAAGGTCAATGAACCTGTTCGTGATCCATGTGCCACCCAATACGATTTCCACGTGGGCTGGGTGGCAAAAATTCCAGCCACAGTGCAGCATCTGATTTGGTGGCAGAACATCAGTCAAATGACTGTGCTTCTTTGTTACTGGAGCAATTGTTACTCTCTTTCCAGGTAGCCAATTTTTGGTACCAGAAAGCAGATCTCTGACAAAGAGTCATCCAAACTCAAAACGTTGGCTCTGTTCTCTCTCCACAGATGCAGTCAGACCTGCTGGGAGTTTCCAGCATTTTCTGATTTTACATTTTTTTTTCCAATATTCATTGCTCTGGTTTAGTTCCAGCTTACCCTACCCATTATAGCTAAAGCTTTCCCAACAATGACTTCTTCCCCCTTTGCACAGCCCATATCCTAAATGCAAATTGTTTCTTCATTACATTCTTTTTACAGAACTGTCACTGAAGATCAGACTGTGATTTTGTATATTCTAAAATTCAAATCATAAGCTTACCAAAATACACCAGTTTTAAATTATATTTAAATTAATGAGACAATAGTCTGCATTGATTTATGATTCAATTACAAATATAAATTTATTCCACCGCAACTGCAGAAAAAAGAAACAAACTAAGGCCAAGCACTGAGTGATACAGGGAACAATTTCTGATGAGCTACCTGCCCTGTACATGCACCTTCCAGTAACCAGGTTTAGACAAATATTAGCAGAAGCCTGGAAGCAAACTACCTGCCTGGCTACCCTTGTGGCTGCAGATAGAGGAGCAAACATCTTTAGAAAGAAATAAAAATAATTTATAGTGGCACTCCCTTTAAAACCATATAATGCAGGGGCTGGCAACTTATAAGAGAACAAGCTCTTAAAAATAAATTAACTTCACATCACAGTCTCTGAATAATCATGAGCCTTGGCAATAAAATATGTAAAAGAAAATACAGACTTATGTTTGGGAACCAATATGCTTAATTTTTTTAGAATAAACCATTTTCTCTCTTTGCATTATTAAATCACTGAGCATTTGACAGACTTCTCAATGTTACTTTCATCAAACATCTATATGCAATTTGTTCAGCTATTGTACTTTCTTCCATGAGTAATTCAACTGGGTGCTCAATTCCCATTTAAAACTGCAGCAGTTAATTTAGCCTGTGGAAAATGGAGTTGAAGCCAAAGACCAGTCATAAGCATATTGACTAGTGAAGATGGTCCGTAGAACTGCATGATTGATTGGTGCTCCTAATTATGTCGTTATGGTTGAAGTAGGATATTACCCTGAGGAACTCCTGCAGCTATAACTAAGGATGGATTACCCATTATTCCCATTAACTTCAATTTTACCATGGCTCCTTGATACCATAATAGATCAAACGCTGTCTTCATGTCAAGTGTAGTCACTCTCACCTTAAGAATTCGGTTCCTTGGTTTCATTTCGGCCAATGATATTATGAAGTCAGATGGAGTGTTCCTGGCATTACCTAAATTGAGAACTGGTGAGTTCAATAGCAATGTCAACACTCTATTTCATTAGCTTACTGATTGAATAGCCTGATGCGACAGTTACTGGCCCAATCAGAACTGCCATACTTCTGATTGGGCCAGTAGGAAACACTTCAGCAACTTTCCATACTAATGATGTTGTTGCTGCACTGGAACAGCTTGGTTAGGGGTCGCCCAGTTATGCAGCATGAGTCTTCAGCACTGGAGTTGGAAATAAAGGGTCTACAGCCACTTCCAAATCCAGTGCTTTTTGCTGTTTCTTGCTAATACAACAAACATTTGACTATTCTAACAGTGCAACAAAAATTTTGGAAAAATGGGGGTGAGGGAGGTGAATTAGGCAAACTGATTCCTACCAAGAGAATTTGTTGAAAATAACCACCTTGCAGCTCCTCTGATTAGTAATTAGCTGATGAAACATTTAAGTAACTGGCCCAAATCTTCTGATCCCAATCACATCCAATGCTGAGACATGGATGCAAAAGATTTGTAATGTCATCAGAAGTTCTGGAGAGCTCACTACACTGAACTTCTCGTTCACCAGAAATGGTTCTGTGAGAGTTCTTGCTGATGATTTCTTGGGACTAAAAGTTTGGACTGTTTACCTGATACTTGTATAGTAATTTTCCATCCTGATTTGTAAGCGCAGTTCCAGCAGGTATAAAACATGCTCCGAGTAAAATATTAGTTCAATGGTGACTGAACAGAGCATCTCAATCTATCTTAAGGAACATCTCCCATCCATTTAGTTTGTATAAATATAGTACATTTATATTAGCAACATGTGTTAGTACTAGACCTAGTGGATCTTTCAAGCCATTTTGATTGGTGCAGAACAATTTACATCAATAGATCTGACAAAATATGTATTTCCTAAATTATGACACTAAAATCACAAATACTATTTAACTAGTCAATAATTACATCATTACAGCTTTCTGTTGTGCCTCTGAACATTTAGGAATATTCTGAATTATTTTAAGTATGCTGGATTAATTTTCAAATTCCATCATTCTAAGCAAACATGATGGCCAGATTGTACCCAGCAAGATCCTTCATGGTGGCACTACTACCTCACAGCACCAGAGACTAGGGCTCATTCCGGCTTGGGTCACCGTCTGCACGTTCTCTTCGTGTCTGCGTGAGCTTCTTCCAGGTGCTCTGGTTTCCTCCCACAGTCCAAAAGACGTGGTTAGATTATTTGACCATGCTAAATTCTCCTCAGTGTACCCAAACAGGCACAGAGTGTGGCGACCAGGGGATTTTCACAATAACTTCATTACAATGTTAACGTATGCTTACTTGTGACAATAATAAATAAATAAAAATCACACAAACAATTCATCTGGTCTTATATACATTGATGTTTGTAGGATCTTGCGATGCGTGCAATGGTTGCTGCGTCTCGAATATTATTGCGGTGACTTTCCTTCTGAAGTACTTCACTGGCTGAAAAACACTGGGATATTACAAGTCATTGGAGTCACACGGTGACACAGTAGTTAGCACTGCTGCCTCACAGCTCCAGGACGTGGGTTTGATTCTTGGTTTAGGTCTGTGTGGAGTTTGCACACATTCTCCTTGTGTCGGCATGGAGAGCACTGGCTTTCTCCCACATCCAAAAGGTGTGCAGGTTAGTTTGATCGGCCATGCTAAATTGCTCCTTAGTGTCCCAGGATGCATATGTCAGAGGAATTAATGAGGTAAATATGTGGGATTTTGGGGATAGGGCCTGGGTAGGATTGTTGTTGGTGCAGACTCAATGGGCCGAATGACCTTCTGCAGTGCAGGGGGATCTGTGATTCTAAGATCCAACACACAACAAATAAATGAAACGCTGACATTGCTGAAGGGACAGAGAAATTCACAAAAGACTCTCCGTTCTCTCAAATGATCGCCAGGTGATCTTTTATAACTGCCTAGTTTAATTTTCATTCAAATAGCAAATTTCTAACATTGCTCAGTACTGTACTGGCCTATCAGTCTAGGTTACATTTTCAAGAATGACAAGAAAGAAGTTTTTCAAGCTGACCTAGTAATGAAACTGAAGTATAATCATCATCATCATCATAAGGCAATATTTGTTGAAAACCTTCGTCTTGGTTCGCAGCTGGGATTCTCTGGTGCCACTGAAAGTGAATGGAGTTTTGGTTGAAATACCAAATTCTCCTTTTTCCACTTACTGTGGGACGGCCAGGGATGAGATTGAAGAATCCTGGCCATTGTTTTCCTTTGTTACGAAGACACTTTATAAAGGCATGTTGGTGTAAAAGATTTTGGACCACTTCCATTGTATCACACAAATCTCCTTGCAGTTTGTAACTAAGAATTCACTGAGATTTTGTTCCATAGCTACATGGTAGAAAGTATAGAGAGCATTGATTTCTTTGGCAGACTAGAGCCTCCGGGGCCTGCTGCACTGTCGGAATTTTGGAGCCAAAAAGTTTATAAACTGTCGTGGCTCTTAAATAATGGATCATAGTGATTTCAATGTAATTTATACTTAATGGTACTTAATTATTATTCAACTGAACTGTTTTCATATTTAAAGGCTGAACTGTAATGTTTTAGTTCAACATATTAACAACTCTGAAAGATTTATTAGACCAGTCCTCCTCAATAAGCTTTAATCCTTAAAAGGGAAGTCACAGAAGTGTGGAGGAGGCACATATGCTGGTGAAGGGCAGATATGACCTATTAAATGCCACACAAGTTTAAATCACCAGTTCTCTAAAAACAAAATGAAAAATTAGGCCGCAGCTGTCAGTTCTTCTTCAGTTCTCTGCCTGAAGCTAAGTGCGACCCACAACACTACGATCTCTAACACTGGTAGCGCAAAGAAGCAGGTTGCAAATCCACACCAGCTGGAAAGAGGATTGAACCCCTTGCTGTTCACACCAATCTAATTCACACCAGTCAAGCAGTCAACTGAGCTGTGGCAACATACACCTGAACATTCACGTTGTAGCGCTGCAATGGATAGTGATTCTGGAATCTCCAATTTCTTTCCATCACAAAGCTGATTAGCAATCTCTCCCACTCTTACTGCCTGGTCAACGCAGGAAAAAAATTACAAATTGATTTCCATTTGGCTACATTGTGTGAACTCCTTCGTTGGCAAGAACAGAGTGGTGAAGAAGATATTCGGCATGCTTGGTTGCACTGGTCAGAACACTGAATACAGAAACTGGGATATCTTGTTGAAGTTGTACAAGACATTAATAAGGCCACACTAGGAATACTATGTACAGTTCTTGTCACCCAATTTAGAAAGGATAGTATTAAACTAGAAAGAATGCAGAAAAGGTTTACTACGATGCCACCAGGACTTGATGGTTTGAGTTAGAAGAAGACTGGGATTTTTTTCTTGGAACATGAGAGGATTAGAGGTGATCTTATAGAGATCTATGAGATAATGAGGAGCATAGGTAGATAAGGTAGTTAGTTCATATCTTTTCCAAGAGTAGGGGAGTCTAAAACTAGAGGGCACATGCTTAAGGTAAGAGGAGAGAAATACAAAAAGGTCCAAGGGGCAATTTTTTGACTCAGGTGATGAGAGTGTCTCGAACAAGCTACCAGAGGCAGTAGTAGAGGCAGGTATAAATTTGTCTTTTAAAAAAGTATTTAGACAGTTACATAGATAAGATGGGTATAGAGGGACATATGCCAAATGCAGCAACTGAGACTGGCTTAATGGCAAAAACTAGGTGACAAGGACATGTTAAATCGAAGGGCCTGTTTCCATGCTGTAAATCTCTATGACTCTCAGACCTCCCATTCCTAATACTGTAACAGACCAAAAGACAGACAAAGTGCTGGATTTTCACTAAGTCGGGTCAACTCTAGAGGCTTGCAAAAATGAGCAGGCAGGATGACGAATGGGGAAGTTTCGCTCGTTTTTCAAAGAGATCAATTTTTTTCCCTCACAGGAAGAAGAGGGTGCCATGTGAATTCCACAGATTGGAAACCTGATCTCAGCAGGTCCACATGGAATGAGTGCTGCATTCAAACAGACCTCATTTTCACTATTTCCAATGAAACCAGACATGTTCACCAGAAAAATGAGGTGCAGAAACGGAACCTGTGCATAGGAACACTCCCAATGGCAATCAATACAATTCTGAGAGATGGTAAGCCTATCTCTAAATCTAACCATAGAAAATTGCAGCTCAAACAGGCCTTTTGGCCCTTCTTGTCTGTGCCGAACCATTTTTTGTCTAGTCCCACTGATCTGCACTTGAACCATATCCCTCCACACCACTCTCAGTCATGAACCCGACCAAGCTTTTCTTAGATGTTAAAAGTGACCCCGCATTTACCAGTTTATCCAGTAGTTCATTCCACAATCCTATCACTCTCTGCGTAAAGGTGACCCCCCACTCCCAATTTTCCCTTTAAACTTTTCTCTTTTACCCTTAACCCATGCCCTCTGGTTTTTTCTTCTCTAGCCTCACTGGAAAAAACCTGCTTGCATTCACTCTGTCTATACCCATAAAAATCTCATACACCTCTATCAAATCTCCCCTCATTCTTCTGCGCTCCAGGGAATAAAGTCCTCACCTATTCAATCTCTCTCTGTAACTCAGTTTCTCAAGTCCCAGCAACATCCTCGTGAACCTTCTCTGCACTCTTTCAACATTAATTACATCCTTCCTGTGACTAGGTGACCAAAACTGTACACAACACTCTAAATTCAGCCTCATCAATGCCTTATATAACCTTACCATAACATTCCAACTTTTATACTCGATACTCCAGTTTATAAAGGCCAATGTACCAAAAGCATTCTTTACGACCCTATCCACCAGTGATGTCATTTTTAGGGAATTCTGTACCTGTATTCCCAGATCCCTCTGTTCAACTGCACTCTTCAGAGTCCAATCATTTAGCCTGTACATTCTATTCTGATTTGTCCTTCCAAAGTACAATACCTCACACTTGTCAGCGTTAAATTCCATTTCCCATTTTTCAGCCCATTTTTCTAGTTGGTCCAAATCTCTCTGCAAGTTTTGAAAACTTTCCTCACTATCCACTACACCTCTAATATTGATATCGTCAGCAAATTGCTGATCCAATTTACCACATTATCATCTACATCATTGATATAGATGACAAACAACAATGGACCCAACACCGATCTCTGCAGCACTCCACTACTCAGAGGCCTCCACTCAGAAGCAATCCTCCGCAACTACTCTCTGGCTTCTTCCATTGAGCCGGTGTCCAATCCAATTTACAACTTCCCCAACTATACCTAGCGACTGAACCTTCCTAACTAACCTCCCATGAGGGACCTTGTTAAAGGCCTGGCTGAAATCCAGGTAGACAACATCCACTACCTTCCCTTCATCCACTTTCCTGGTGATCTCCTCGAAAAACTCTAATAGATTGGTCAAACATGGGGAGTACATCTAACATTTACTCCCCAACTGCATCCAAACTATACATTCAGATTCCAACAACACTTATTAGTTTATTTGCCACCTGGTGGCATGGTGACACAGTGGTTAACACTGCTGCCTCAGTGCCAGGGACCCGGCTTCAATTCCAGCCTTAGATCACCATCTGTGTGGATTTTCTCATTCTCCCGGTGCCTGCATAGGTTTCCTCCCACAGGCCAAAAGGTGTGCAAAGTCGATAGACTGAACATGCTAAATTGTCCCTTAGTGTTCCAAGATGTGTAGGTTAGGGGTAAATGTGTGGGGTAATGGGGATAGAGTGGGGTGGGGCGGGGGCGTTGAGCTAGGTAAGACGGTCCATCGGAGTCAATGCAGACTCAAAATCGTCAAATTGTCTTTTTCCTGTTAAGACCACACTTGAAAAGGAAAGCACATTACTTCTCCAATACAAAAAAATTGTATCCTCTTTTGCATATAGTTATAAATGCAAGATACATATGTCCAGTAAAGCAGTTAAATAAAAATTCCCTATCCACAAAAGAATCAGAAAAATACCTGAAAATCATTCTGAAAGCAAAATATCTAAGTCCTGAACAAATATTAATAAAGTTCTGTTCACAAATAAAAGAATACAACTAATTGTTACATGGAAAGACTGCTGTAAACCAGGGGCAATCAGAAATACAATAAAATCTGTTGCAGACTTACTTAACACCAAAACTAGCCCATTTTACTTACAATATAGGAAGTGAAACTACATGGCAAATGAAAAATATCAGCTCACATAAATCTTTCTGCTGAAATATTTTAGAAGTTACAAAGAGCAGCAAATTGCACGGACAAAGACAAGTAGCATCATAAAGGCCTGCTCAATTAATCTTAATTGGGGAGAAAGACAAAACAGGAGAAAATGTTTTAAAACACACACACAACTGTGCAACAGTTTCTTGAATCAGCTTGTTACTTAGAAATAAAGTCTTATTGCCATTAGACTAGGCATAAATACCACCACGGTTTAGATTAAAGGTGGACAGAGAACTACAGGGTTTGGAAATTCAATCCTCAATCTTTTCATATAATTTTAATTATTATCTATCACTTTCTTCTAATTTGGAATCTTATGAGCCAGAGATTTGGAAAGACAATTTTTAACACCATTGGTGGATAAATCCTTAAATCAGAACACCAAGATTAAACTAGCTACATATTCAAACTCATAGGTTTGTAGAAATGACCTCCATGTCTGGGCATATCAGTTCAGGTATGATTCAACACAATCTTATCCAAACAGACTATAGAATTTCTGGTAATTTCCAAAGATGAATGAAATGGCTTTGATCATAAAATAAGAAGTTTCAGGCAATAAACCTGTTTTGATCCATCTAGCCCATTCACAGTACTTCCTTTGCCAATCCCAAACAACCCTGAACCCTATTTGTTGACAAGAACCTGTCCAGTTCCTTCACAAAGCTCATTAAGAAATTCTATTCAGTAATGTGTGCCAACAACTTTGAATGAAAAATACTCCTTCACTTTTTGTCATCTAATTTGTACTTTTGAACTTGTGCTTGAATTCTGTAAACCAGCAGAGTTTGATTGGATTTTAATTATTGTCACATGTATTAACAGTGAAAAAGTATTGTTTTTCGCATGCTATACAGACAAAGCATAACGTTTATAGAAAAGGAAACGAGAGTGCAAAATGTAGTGTGCTAGGGTGTAGAGAAAGATCAACTTAATGCAAGGTAAGTCTATTCAAAAATCTGACAGCAGCAAGTAAGAAGCTGTTGAGTTGGTTGGTATGTGACCTCAGACTTTTATCTTTTTCCTGACAGGAGGAGAAGAATGAGAACATCTGGGGTGTGTGGGGTTCTTAATTATGCTGGCTGCTTTGCCAAGGCAGCAGGAAGTGCATAAAGAGTCAATGAATGGGAAGCTAGTTTGTTTGATGGGTTGAGATACATTCACGACCTTTTGTAGTTCTTTGTAGTCTTGGGCAAAATCAGGAGCCATACCAAACTGTGATACAACGAGAAAGAATGTTTTCTATGGTACATTTATAAAAGTTGGTGAGAATTGTAGGTGACATACAAAATTTCTTTCATTTTCTGAAAAAGTAGATGCATTGATCGGCTTTCTTAACTATAATATCGACATGTGGTTGGGGGGGGGACAGTGTCGGGACAAGTTGTTGTTGATCGGGATACCTAAAAACTTGAAGCTGTCGGTCCTTTCTACTTTGTTCCCATTGACATAGACAAGGGCACGTTCTCGGTTATGCTTCCTGAAGTCGATGACAATGTCAACCAAACAGAGATTGACAGAGAGATTATTGTTGCTGCACCAGTTCACCAGATTCTCTATTTCATTCCTGTACTTTGTCTCATCATTGTTAGAGTGGTGTTATCAGCAAACTTGAAAATCAAATTGGAGTGGAATTTGGGTATACAATCATAGGTGTATAGTAGGGGGCTGAGAATACAGCCTTCAGAGACACCAGTGTTGAGGATAATTGTGGAGCAAGTGTTGTTGTCTATCCTTACTGATTGTGGTCTGTGAGTTAGGAAGTTCAGAATCCAGTTGCAAGAGAGATGCCGAGGCCTAGGCCACAGAGTTTGGAAATGAGTTTCGTGGGAATAATAGTGTTGAAAGCTGAGCTATAGTCAGTAAATAGGAGTCTAACATAGGTATCCTTATTATCTAGATGTTCCAGGATTGAGTAAAAGGCCAGGGAGATGGCATCTGCTGTGGACCTGTTGGGTGGGGGGCAAACTGTTGTGGATCCAGGTAGTCCGGGAAGCTGGAATTGATTTGTGCCATGACTAGCCTTTCAAAGCACTTTGCTGATGGATGTCAGAGCTACTGGCCAACAGTCATGAAAGCACACTGCTTGGTTTTCCTTGGGTACCAGGATGATGGTCATCTTCTTGAAGCATGTAAGGACCTCAAATTGAGGTAAAGAGAGATTGAAGATGTCTATGAATATCCCCGCCAGCTGATCCCCGCAGGATCTGAGTGCTTATCTGGGTACCTCCTCATGTTTTTCATGGGTTGATCTTCAAGAAGACAGCTCTGACATCTGAAATGGTGATCCCAGTTATAGGTTCATCCATCACTTCCAGGGTGGAGGGCATGTTCTCGCTGATCACTTGCTCAAAACGGACATAGAATGCATTGAGCTCATCAGGAAGGAGTGCATTGGAGCTGGCAATTTTACATGCCTTCATCTTGTAGCCTGTTATGTCTTGCAGATCTTGCCAAAGTTGACTGGGTTAGTATGGTTAGCTTGAGACTCTAGCATGGCCTGGTATCATCTTTTGACATCTTTGATGGACCTTCTTAGATCGTATCTGGCTTTCTTGTACAGATCAGTGTCGCCTGATTTGAACGCCTGAAGCTGGAGTTCAGCAAGCAGGGAATATTCCTGTTCATCCAAGGTTTCTGGTTGGAGAACACATGGATTTGCTTCTTTGGGACACAGGCTTCTACACACTTACTAATGAAGTCATTTACTGTAGTCGGGTACTCATTCAGGCTGATTGCAGAGTTTTTAAATACTGACCAGTCCACTGACTCCAAGCAGCCACATAGGCGATCATCTGATTCCTCAGGCCAATACTGCACAACTTTCTTTGATGGATTCTCCTCCTTCAGTTTTTCCTTGCAAGCTGGGAGCAGGAGCACAGCTTGTGGTCTGATTTGCCAAAGTATGGACAGGCGATGGGGCAGTAGGCATGTTTGATATTTGTGCAGCAGTGTTCCTAGTGGAACAGGAGGCGTGTTGGTGGTAACCTGGTGTACCCCTTGAGCTTGGCCTGATTGAAATCCTTTGCCACGATTCTGAGAGACACAGAATTGATACAGTGCAAAAAAAGTCCATTTAGCTTATCACGTCTGCAACACTTCTCTAAATAAGCATTTCACCTGGTGCATTCACCTCCTTGCTATAAGCCTACACATTCTTCCTTTCCAAGTATTAGTCTACTTTCCTTTTGAATGCTTTGCCTCCACCAAACTTGCAGCAGTATATTCAAGACCTGAACGACTCACTACATGAAATTATTTTTTCTCATATCACTTTTACATCTTTAGTTAATTTTTTAAATCTATAATCTTTGGGAAGTTTCTCCTGATCTACTCTGTCCAAAGCCTTCATGATTCATGTCACCTATTTTTCTTCAAGGAAAACAGACCAAATTTATCCAATCGATCTTCATAACTGAAGTTCCTACTGGAAATCTTTGCAAAATTGTTCTTAAATTCGAGCATTTCCTCTCAGAGTCTTCCTTCTTCACAAAGAAAAGATATGGAGCAGCTGATTATTCCTTGGATATTACTCTCTTGAATTCAGAGATTAAACTTCTAACCCTTTTTTGTACATCCTCCAATATCTAAACATCATTTTCAAAATAGGGAGACTAAAACTAGAAGTAGCACTTGTACCAGGTCATGGGCAGTTTTCAAATGACCATTCTGATTTCTATACTAGAGCCCTTGCTATGTATCCTAATTTTATGGTTTCCTTTCTAGATATTATGAAAATTGTTTTAGTAATCCCTTCATTAAATTCCCACAGGATGTTGATGTGTCTCTGACACTTCAAGCACATGATCATTTACTATATAATCCATTGTCATTTGTATTTCTGCCAAATCCTACTTTTCCAGTATTAAATTGTATTTGTCGTGCTTTTCATTCAGATCTTTTGCAAATTGATATATATGATTTTCAGAGGTCCCAATTTGGTATCTAAATCAATTATAAAAGTGATAAACTATGGTTAAAAGCTGAACCTTGTACCACTCTACTAATAACTGACAGCTAGTCAGATACCAACTAATATTACTACTCGTTATCTATCAACCATTTGCCAATCTATCACATGAGTTTCACAATGACTGTCAATATTGATGAACAATTACCACTTTTGCTCATTAGTCAAATTTTGATTACTGCAGTATAGTGTTTCAAATGTAATACGACAGCCCAAACAACTTCATGTAATAAAACTGATATCAACAATTTTGGCATCGTGATTATGTTACTAGACCATAGTAATCCAGAGGCCTGAAATTATGATCCAGAGAGCCAAGTTCAAATTCTGGCACGGCAGCTGAGGAACTTACATTCAATCAACTACATAAATCTGAATTAACAAGTTGATATTTGTAATGGTGACATTGAATCCACTGAATTGCTATACAAATGGATTTATTAACAACCTTTAGAATTGTTCCTAGCACAAAAGGAAGATAGCTGTTGCAGTCTGAGGTCAATCATGTCAGCTCATGGCATTGGTCACTGTAAAGTACTCAGCTGAACCTGCTTCAACTGTTTTCATCAATGACCTTTCCTCCACATAAGGTCAGAAGGGAGAATGCTTGATGATGATTGTGCAGTGTTCAATTCTATTTACAACTCCTAAGATATTGAAGCTATCCATGTTCACATGCAGCAAGGCCCAGACAGCAGTCAGCCCTGGGCTGATATGTGGCATGAATGTCACTTGCCACTTAAGTATCAGGTAATGATCATCTCTAAATCTCTTAACATTCAATGTATGTCAACATAGAATCCCCCACAATCAACATCCTGGGGGTTACTACTGACCAGAAACTGGACCAACTATATAAATATTGCAACTATTAAAGTAAGCTAGAAGCTGCAGAATTCTGCAGGAAACTCATCTCCTATTTCCCAAAGCCTGTTCACCATCTACAAGGCACAAGACAAGAACAATACAACACAGGAAACAGGCTGTTCTGCCCTCCAAGCCTGCGCCGCTCATTGGTCCAACTAGACCATTCGTTTGTATCCCTCCATTCCCAGTCTGCTCATGTGACTATCCAGGTAAGTCTTAAACGATCCCAGCACATTCGTTTCCACCACCCTACTTGGCAGTGTATTCCAGGCCCCCACCACCCCGTGTAAAAAAATGTCCCTCTGATAGCTGAGTTATACCTCACCCCTCTCACCTTGAGTCTGTGATCCCTCGTGATCGTCACCTCTGACCTGAAAAAAAGCTTCCCACTGTTTCACCCTATCTATGCCCTTCATAAATTTTGTACACCTCTATTAGGTTTCCCCTCATTCTCCATCTTTCTAGGGAGAACAACCCCAGTTTACCCAATCTCTCCTCATAGCTAAGACCCTCCATAACAGGCAACATCCTGGTAAACCTCCTCTGCACTCTCTCCAAAGCCTCCATGTCCTTCTGGTACCATGTGGCGACCAGAACTGAATGCAGTACTCCAAATGTGGCCTAACCAACATCCTATACGGCTGCAACATCAAACTCCAGTTTTTATATTCTATACTCTGTCCTATAAAGGCAAGCATGCCATATGCCTTCTTCACCACCTGTGCTGCCACCTTCAAGGATTTGTGGACTTGCACACCTAGGTCCCTCTGTGTTTCTATACTCTTGATTGTTCTGCCATTTATTGCACAATTCCCCCTTACATTAGTTTTTCCAAAATGCATCACTTCGCATTTATCTGGATTAAATTCCATCTGTCATTTCTCCGCCCAATTTTCCATCCTATCTATATCCTGCTGTATTGTCCAACAATGTTCGTCGCTATCAGCAAGTCTAGCCAGCTTTATGTCATCTGCAAACTTACTGGTCACACCAGTTACACTTTCTTCCAAATCATTTATATAAATCACAAATAACAGGGGTCCCAGTACACAGCCCTGCGGAACACCGCTGGTCACAGACCTCCAGCTGGAAAAAGACCCTTCAACTGCTACCCTCCATCTCCTGTGGCCAAGCCAGTTCTCTACCCATCTACTCACCTCTCCTTGTATTCCATGAGCCTTAACTTTTTCACCAACCTGCCATGAGGGACTTTGTCAAATGCCTTACTGAAATCCATATAGATGACATCCATGGCCCTTCCTTCATCAACCGTTTTTGTCACCTCCTCAAAAAACTCCACAAAATTTGTAAGGTACAACCTCCCTCTTACAAAGCCATGCTGTCTGTCACTAATGAGATTGATCCATTCTAAACGTGCATACATCTTACCTCTAAGAATCCTCCCCAACAACTTCCCTACCATGGACGTCAAGCTCACCGGCCTATAATTACCCGGGTTATCCTGGCTACACTTCTTAAATAATGGTACCACATTCGCTATCTTCAATCCTCTGGGACCTCATCTGTGTCCAAAGAAGAGACAAAGATTTCTGTGAGAGGCCCTGCAATTTCATCTTGTCTCCCTGAGCAGTCTAGGATAGATGCCATCAGACCCTGGGGATTTGTCGTCAGTTTTAACGTTCCCTAAAAATCCTAACACTTCCTCCCTTGTAATGGAGATTTCCTCTAACGGGTCAACATCTCCCTCTGAGAGGCTCTCAATCAACATGTTCCTCTCCTTTGTGAATACTGATACAAAGTATTCATTTAGGATCTCCCCTATTCCCTCCTGTTCTAAGCATAATTCCCCTCCTTTGTCCCTGAGAAGTCCAATTTTTTTCTCTGACAACTCTTTTGTTCCTAACAACTGAATAAAATGCCTTAGGATTCTCCTTAATTGTGACCTCTTTTTGCCTAACTCCCCGTTTGAGTTCTTTCCTACTTTCTCTGTATTCCTCCAGAGCTCCATCTGTTTTCAGTTGCCTGGACCTAACATAAGCTTATCTTTTCTTTTTTTAATCAGATCCTCAATTTCCCTGGTTATCCACGGCTCTCGAAGCCTACCTTTCCTATCCTTCCTTTTTACAGGCACATGCGTGTAATGCAGCCTTATCAACTGTTCCTTAAAAGACTCCCACATACCAGACGTGGGCTTATCCTCGAACAGCTTCTCCCAATCAATGGCCACTAATTCCTGCCTAATCCAGCTATACTGAGCCTTTCCCCAATTTATCACCCTACCCATAGGGCAACACACATCCTTCTCCATTACTATCGTAAAGGTAACAGAATTGCGGTTGCTATTTGCCATATGTTCCCCTACTGAAACTTTGACAACCTGACTGGGTTCATTTCCCAGTACTAGATCCAGTATAGTCCCTTCTCTAGTTGGGCTATCTACATATGGTTTCAAAGAACCTTCTTGTATGCATTTCACAAATTCCTCCCCGCCCACAGGAGTAGACAGAATAATTTCCACTTGTCTGGATGGGTGCAGCCCCAAGACTGCTCATCGTCCAAGACAAAGCAACTTGTTTCACTGAGGTATAAATCTATCTCCATCGCTGATATATACGGAACATATTGCTGCCACTGTACAAGGTGCATGGCAGAAACTCACCAAAACTCATTTAACAGCACCAACCAAAGCCATGCCCACTACCTTCCAAAGGACATGGGCAGCAGCTGTATGGCGGTACAACCTCCACCGAAGCAAACAGCATTCAAAGGGAAACTTGAACTCCCAGTTATTGGCTGAAAGAGTGTGTCAAGAGTTCATGTGATTAAAAAACTTCAGCTGTATCAAATGATGAAAATACTGGTTGACCGAGTACAATTTTTTGAGTAAGCAACTTGTACTTTAAACTATTGAAATGAAAAAAACTTGTTATTTCTTTTAACTTCTCAACTTAAACTGAGTATGAGCTCATAACATCATTCAGTACAGTGAACAACAGTGAACATTTCTCCTGCTTAAGATGCAGGCCTGGCTAATTTGCTTTTGTTCTTGCTCTCTATCTTTCAGTTGCCTACAATTCACACATGACCAAACCATAACCCATCTGTGATATGAATGATTTTAAAGGAAAACTGATCTCAAAATGGCTTCCTCCCAACTTTTCCACATAGCATCAGGCAACACATTAGCTTTGTATCTAAATAAGTGTTAATTCATTTACCCAAGGTGAAAGGCAATTGTGATCAAAGTGAAGGGACATGCTCCAGCAAAACTTTCGTGTTTTGATATTGATAAGACCTATTTGGGCTTCAGAAGATGCAAGTTTTGCTCATTGTACATTTAGATTCAGCTGTCATTTTTCCTCAAGTCAGAGTCACAGAGGCTTACAGCATGGAAACAGGCCCTTCGGCCCAACTTATCTATGCCACCCTTTTGTTTTGAAACTCCTAAGTTAAGCTTTTTTTTAAAATCTCTAACCTCTAAGCTAAAACCCCTAAAGTTTTAATATATAAAAGCTATTCACCTGGTAAAATCATTCTCACTGTTTGTCGGAGCAAGCAGAGAGGAGCAATTTGTGGTGGGAGTGTGAAGGTAAACGATTGACTATTTTTCTTAATTTTTCACGGGACTTCTCTTTTTTTTTTACAAGTTTCTTTAACAGTAAAGCGGAAGTAGGCTGAGGGGTGACCTGGGAAGAGTTTGTTAGCACACGAAGTTTAAAAAGCAGGCTGCACAATGCAGCAGGCAGAGCCGGTAGCAGGCAGCGGAGCGAACAGGTAGCAGAGTGAGAGCTAAAAGGCTTTGGCTCAACAGGCTTAGGCAGAAATGGGAAAGATAGGGTAGGATTAATTCTTAGTTTCTTTTCCTGTGATCTTTGAAGAAAAGGGCAATTATGAGTGTGGAGCCAGTTTGTTGTTCTCAGTGTCGGATGTGGAAGGTCCTGGAGTCTCCTGGCCTCCCGGACGCCTATGTCTGCACCGAGTGCTATTCAAGTAAAAAATATTGACTATCTAGCTGATTTATAGATCTCTATAAAATCATCCCTCAGCCTTCTACGCTCCAGAGAAGAAAGTCCCAGTCTAACCAGTTTCTCCTTATAACTCAATCCATCAAGTCCCAGTAGCATCCTAGTAAATCTTTTCTGCACTCTTTCTAGTTTAATAATATCCTTTCTATAATAGGGTGACGAGGATTGCCTACAGTACTCTAAGTGTGGCCCTACCAACAGTTTATACAGCTTCAACAAGACATTCCAATTCCTGTATTCAATGTTCTGACCAATGAAACTAAGCATGCCAAATGTCTTCTTCACCACCCTGTCCACCTGTGACTCCACTTTCAAGGAGCTATGAACATGTACTCCAGGATCTTTTTGTTCTGTAACTCTCCCCAGTGCCCTACCATTAACTGAGTAAGTCCTGCCCTGGATCAATCTACCAAAATGTATCACCTCACATTTGTCTAAATTAAACTCCATCCGCCATTCATCAGGCCACAGGCCCAACTGATTAGGATCCTGTTGCAATTGGAGATAACTTTCTTCACTGTTCACTATGCTACCCATCTTAGTGTCATCTGCAAACTTACTAACCATGCCTCCTATATTCTCATCCAAATCATTAACATTGATGATACATAACAGTGGACCCAGCACTGATCCCAGAGGCACACCGCTGGTCATAGGCTCCAGTTTGAAAAACAACTCTCTACAATCATCCTCTGGCTTCTGTCAAGAAGCCAATTCTGTGTCCATTTAGATACCTTACCCTGGATCCTGAGAGATTTAACCTTATGCAACAACCTACCACACAGTACCTTATCAAAGGCCTTGCTAAAGTCCAAGTAGATATCAACTGCACTGCCCTCATCTACCTTCTTGGTTATATCCCTTCAAAAACTCAACCAAAATTTCTGAGCCATGATTTTCCACTCACAAGCCATGTTGACTGTCTCTAGTCAGTATTTGTGTCTCTAAGTGCCTGTAGATCCTATCTCAAAATACCTTCCAACAATTCCACCACAGATGTGACGGTCATTGGCCTGTAGTTCCCAGGCTTTTCACTGCAGCTCTTTTTAAACAAAGGCACAACATTTGCCACACTCCAATCTTCAGACACCTCACTCGTGACTATCCATGATTCAAATACCTTGGCTAGGGGACCCACAAAGTCTTGAGATACACTTCATCAGGTGCCAGGGTTTCATTTACCTTGATGCACTTTCAGACTTCCAGCACCTCCTTCTCTGTAATACATACGTTCCTCAAGATATCGCTATTTATTTCCCCAAGTTTCCTAACATTCATGCTTTTCTCAACAGTAAATACTGATAAGAAATATTCATTTAGGATCTCATCCATTTCTTGTGGATCTGTATATAGATGACCTTATTGATCTTAAGAAGCCCTACTCAAGAGTGAACATTGTGAACCTCACTTCTCAATAAAATAATGTGGATCTCTTCCGATGTATGGTAATTAAAGCACACAGATTTGCCATCAGGCAGACTCCAGCCCATGTCATATGACCCCATTCACGTACCCTAAATTTGAACATATGTTCCCAAACTAGAACATTCTTATGATTCTTATAGATTACTGGGCAGGATTTTCCAACTGTGCTCACTCCAAAATTGGAAAGACCCGAGGTCCATGGATCTTTGCATGATCCAGGCCTTGCCCGCTAAAACTCCTATACCAGACAGAATGGTAAAATTCATCCTATAGTTCTTGAACATCATAATCTTATAAACCTCACAATTGCAATAAAAGGAACACAACTACCTGCAAGCTCCCGTCCAAGATATACATCATTCTGACTTGGAACTACATTAATGTTCCTTCACAGTCACCAGGTCAAATCCCTGAACCTCCTTTCCTAACAACAGTGTGGGTACAACACCAATTAGGCTGCAGTATTCAAAAATCTGACCCAGTGCTACCTTCTCACATGAGATTAGCAATGGACATATAATTCTGACCTCGTCAGCAATGCTCACATTCCATGAATGAATTAAAAAAAAAAATGCCAAGAGAAGATTTGATAAAGGTGCTTAGAATTATGGGGAATCTGGAGAGTAGATGGGAAGAAACTATTCCCATTGGCAGGCTAATACATCAGAGGATACCCATTTAAAGTGAAAGCAAATAATCAAAGGCAGAAGGAAAAATTTGTTTTAAAAAAATTTACAGCATATGGCTAGCATATGGAATGCACTGCCCCAAAGTGTGTTGGAGGGAGATTCAATCATAACTTTCAAAAGAGAATTGGATAATTATCCAATAAGAAAGAATTGCAGGGATGCGGCAGGAGGTTGATGTCACAGTTACTAATGCCTCCCGAAGCTTCGTAATATGGTAATTCTCAAAGACTTGGCATTGAAGTGTTCAGAACTGGATGAGGTTGCTGAACTTGTGATAGGTGCACAGTGAGCTCAACCAAAAAAAAATGAAGGCTTAACCATTCCAGTCCAAGAAAATTTTGAATGGTTTGATAAATCTTAATCACTCCCAAACAATCTCACTAGCACTGAGACATTACAAGCATAGAGGCACATTCCTTCAAATTTTAGTTATTGTTGGAGATGAAAAGGTTATTTTAGAAAATAAAAAGTAAGTTCTCTCAACCCATTCTATAGTTCCTCCTCCATTTGCTACCTGTCATTAAGTTATCAATGAATTAACTTTTCTAAATGACTCTATGATTCAGGCACTGTGCACCTCAAATAATCATTCTGATTGATTAAAGAAGTTGCTTGTCCTTTTCACAGAGGTCTAAGAACACCTTATGTAGAGTGCTGAACTGAAATGCATGTTTAATCACTGCAAGTTCCAGCACAAAATTCAACAGTAAGTTAAATAAACTGTTCAGTTACCACTGATTGCAACATCAGGTCTAATATTTTTTCATGAAAAACATGTTGCACACAGCTACAATAATTACTAAGCAGAGAGAAAGAAACCTATTCATAAAATATCTGGCCATTAGTAAAAATAGCTGCAAATAAGTATTATTAGAATACATTTTACTTCAGCTAACCTTTGCTACAACTTGTGTCACTGTAAATCAGGTACTAAATTTTAAACTGCGATGCTACTGTGCCTTTGAGAAATGTGTTTTAATCATGTTTCTCTGCAGTTTTTTTAAAGGCGTCTTTTGTGCTTGTTGCCAACCTGTCTCAGTTGACATCATCTTATTGCTGTTTCAGTCAATATAATAGGCTTTTTGTTTATTTTTAATCTGGGCCTAATGCAATCCCTGGGAGTTTATGACCTTTCAGAATTGTTGTGGTTGAGGGTGGGGAAACATCTGACAAATCAGTTGGGACAGTTTTTTTTTTAAAATTAGAGTTCTTTTACTTACAGTTTGGGCTGCTGTGTAGGGAGAATTTCTTGGATTTCAAGCTTGGATTTCTACGTCTCTCTCTGGAAATTCTGCTGGCTAACTGGAAGCTGTCTTTTTTGCCTTTTTGGAATGAAAACTTTGCTGTGATGGCTTGCTAGCTAGAGGCAAATAGTGGCTCTATCTCAAGGTGTGCTGCAAGCTCCAGGGCTGCAAAGTCAGAATTTTGATTCTCTATCCAAAGGACTCATTCATCAGCAGATGTGACAAAGCTAGGAAATCCAACATCGCGTAAGCCTTCTGATTTTCTGTGCTAAACCTGGGATAGGTGTATGTTTGTAAGAAGGTTTGTTTAGTTGTAACAGTATTCAGAGCTGTTAAGATTTCTTAACTCTGTTCTCCGGAGCAGAGTTTTTGGAGAGTGGCTGGAGAGAATCCTGACTTGCAATTTCTGTCTTGTACTTTATTTGGTAAAGTGTTTATTTCGGCGCTCCGTAGCGGGAGATAGGCGCGGGGGGCTGCAGGGAAGGAAGCGCGGGAGTATAAATCAGGTGCTCACGAGTGGGTACACCTTATGTTCTCCGGAGCAGAGTTTTTGGAGAGTGGCTGGAGAGAATCCTGACTTGCAATTTCTGTCTTGTACTTTATTTGGTAGAGTGTTTATTTCGGCGCTCCGTAGCGGGAGATAGGCGCGGGAGGCTGCAGGGAAGGAAGCGCGGGAGTATAAAAGGAAGGCCAAGGTAAGACAGCGGGCAGCGTCGGGAGCGGGCAGTGGAGTGAGACGGGAATTAGAGTGAGAACAACAAGGGCTTAAGCTCACTGGGCTTGTGCAAGCGCAGGCTTGGACACGGTGAGTAACGTGCTTCCTACCTAATCACCTTTAAAGGGGTATACAAAATGCCACGATACTTGGCCAAACGCGTCCACTGTGTACGCTGCCATATGTGGACCTTCTTGGAGGCATCACGTCTGCCGAAGGCCCACATATGCGCAAAATGTTTAGAACTGCAACGTTTACGAGCAAAGTTGAGACAGCTGGAGCTGCGCTTAGAGGACGTTTGTCTAGTGAGGGAAAATGAGGATACAATGAATAGGGAGGGCAGACCTGCAGGGACCCCAGGATCTAGTAGTAGGGATGGGCTGGGTACAGTTACAAGGAACAAGGACAAAAATCAAGGCACAAAGGCCATCTCTAAGGAGGATTCCCAGAAAACCAAGGGGGGGTAAAAGCTGTGATGGAGAGGGCAGGTGAGGGGGAACAGAATGCCACAGAGACCGGCGCCCAACAGCCCGCGGGCCGTGGAAGAAAGGATATGCAGGGACATTTTAGATAAGTGTAGGAAAAATAGGGTAGTAGTAGTGAGAGATTTCAATTTTCCTGGAGTAGATTGGAGAGGGCCCAGAGCTGTAGGAGTGGACGGGGAGGAATTTGTACAGTGTGTTTTGGAAGGGTCCTTGGAGCAGTATGTGGATGGCCCGACTAGAGAGGGGGCTATAATGGATTTGGTTCTGGGGAATGAGCCAGGGCAGGTGGTTGACATCGAGGTAGGAGAGCATGTGTCAAATAGTGATCACAACTCTATCTGCTTTAGGATATTAATGGAAAAGGACGAGACCGGCCCAAAAGGGAAGGTATTTAACTGGGGGAGGGCTAGATACAGCCAGATTAGGCGAGATCTTAAAGATACCGACTGGGATAAGCTTTTTGAGGGTAGGTCGACGAGGTACATGTGGGAGTCTTTCAAGGGAAAACTAAATTCTCTGCAGGAAAGATACGTGCCGGCAAGGAGGAAGGATGGGAAAGGTAGGATTAGAGAACCGTGGCTTACCAGGGAGATTGAGGACTTGATCAGGAAGAAGCGAGAGGCTTACATTAGATCTGGGCAACTGGGGACTGAGACAGCGCTGGAAGAATATAGAGAGTGTAGACGGGATCTTAAAAGGGGTGTTAGAAAGGCAAAAAGGGGCCACGAAGTGGCTCTGGCAGGTCAGATTAAGGAAAATCCTAAGGCATTTTACTCCTATGTAAGGAGCAAAAGGATGGTTAGAGGCAAGATTGGACCTCTCAGGGACAGAGGAGGGGATCTATGCTTAGAGCCTGAGGGAATGGGGGAGATCCTGAATGAATACTTTGCATCGGTATTCACGCGGGAGAGGGGCCAGATGTCTGTTGCTGATGTTGACAAAGTTGAGGATCGGTTGAGGGAAATAAAGATTACGAGGAAAGAGGTGTTCGGGTTGTTAGGCAGCTTAAAGACATATAAAGCTCCGGGGCCTGATGGCATTTACCTCAGGCTGCTAAGGGAG